>OY979707.1:12026053-13226053 GCA_963855925.1 Inga laurina
GTCAAGCAATTCCACAATAAGCGGTTGGAGATACACATCGATGTCATTGCCCGGTGCCTTTTTGCCTGGAATGATCATAGACCTAATGAAAGAGCTTTGTTTCATACACATCCAGGGGGTAATTGTAGGGAACTAAGACTACCGGCCAAATACTGTAACTTGTGCTAAGATTCCTGAAAGGATTGAAACCATCGGTTGCCAATGCAAGCCGAACATTTCTGGGGTCAGTCGCGAAATTTGGAAAGTCGTTGTCAAACGTTTTCCAAGCAGCTGCATTCCGGGGATGTCTTAATTTACCGTCTTCGTTGTTATCAACTGCATGCCACTCATGTGCTCCGCAGTTTTAGACGACATAAATAATCTTTGTAGGCGAGGTTTCAAAGGGAAGTACCTGAGAATCTTTGCAGGTTTCTTCTTTTATTTTTTCACCTTCCGAATTGTCTTGTACCTCGATGTGTGACATCTCTTACAAGTCTCCCTGCTGGAATTGTCTTCCCAATACAGCATACAATCATTTGGGCATGCATCAATCTTATGATAATTCAACCCCAACCTGTTGATAATCTTCTTGGCCTCGTAGAACGTTGTGGGAATCTCAGCGTCGGGGAATGCATCTTGTAATAAGTCGAGCAACATCGACATTCCCTTATCCGTGATCCCACACAAGCACTTGATATGATTCAATTTGATCAAGAAAGATAATTTAGAATATTTGCGACAACCTTGATATAAAAGACGATCTACTTCATCCATCAAGCTGAAAAAATCCTGAGCTGCTTCATTCCTCATAAAAATCGGCTCAGAACCGTGCACTTCTTCGTTGAAGTTGTCGCCTTGAAATCCAAACGCATCACGCACAGCATCATTCATAGGATCATCTTCATCTACTTGAACGCCTACTTGAGAACTTCGAGGAAGAGCATTGTCATATCTAATGCTGGCCTTCTCACTATGAACTGCCCAGAATGTATAGTCCTCAAGGAAAGGCTTCACAAGCAAATGTTCCTTAACAACATTTCGTGCATGCCACTTCTTGAACTTGCATTTCTGACATGGACAGACGATCTTGTCATTACAGCTAGCGTGAGTGAATGCGAAATCCAAGAAATTGTTTAATCCATACAAATATTCAGGAGAATTATGCGGCAACCTGATCCATGATTTATCCATAGCTACTAGTGAGAGAGAAGAAAGTATAGAGAAGAAGATGAGTGAGAAGAGAATGACAAATGCCAAGAACCTTATATTCTGAAATTCCAACGTTTATAATTTTGTAGCGGTTCTCAAACCGCTACACTAACCACTACAGTTATAAAATATTAGTAGCGGTTATATATATAAAGTCGCTACTACTTTTCAAGCCGTTACACATTAGTGGGAAATTCAAAATATACACGTTGAGTTTTTGTAGCGGTTATATGTATACAACCGCTACTAACATTAAAGCCGTTGGACAGCAAAATTAAAAATAATTTTTAATTTGTAGCGGTTATACATAATATAACCGCTACAAATGTGCCCAAAAGCGGCAAATTTCAAAATTCAAATGATGAGTATTTCTATTGTAGAACTGCTACAAATACTCATCATTTGACTTTTGAAATTTGCCGCCTTTGTTCACATTTGTAGCGGTTATGTTATATAAAACCGCTACAAATTAAAAATTATTTTTAATTTTGCTGTCCAACGGCTTTAATGTTAGTAGCGGTTTTTCTTGTAAAACCGCCACAATTATATATATTTGTAGTGGTTTTTATTTAAAACCGCCACAACTATATATATTTGTAGCGGTTTTTATTTAAAACCGCTACAAATTTATATATTTATAGCGGTTTTTATTTAAATCCGCTACAAATTTATATATTTATAGTGGTTTTTATTTAAAACCGCTACAAATTTATATATGCTTTATTTTTTTTAATTCAGAAATATAACTAATATTGTTGCAATTAATTCATAAATTCAACAACGCGATCTAATAATATAAATATAATTATATTAAACACAATAAGAATTTAAGTTCTGAAATACAAACTCATATATATATATATATATATTTACAAATGTTTCAACAACAAATAAAAAAAAGATGTTCTAAACTAAGTAGCGGGGGGCTGATCATCTGGTACTCCCTCAGGTGCTGCTGGATCGGGCCGCTGCGCAGAGTGAATCGCACCATCATCATCAGCAGCAGCAAGAGCAAGAGTAGTCGGGACGACGTAGCGAGGGACAGGGGGAACCTGTGGATGCTTCTCGTCCCGGAACAGGTGACTCCATGACCGCTCGAGCATGTTGTTCGCGATATCACGCCACTGCGTCTGCTGAGCATAGATCATATCAGCCTGCAGCTGCATCTGCTGCTGCTGTTGCTGTTGTGCCATCTACTGCTCCAAATCTGACCGCAGCTGGTCAATAGACTCGTCCCTCGGACGTCTGACCCCTCTAGAGCTGCCAGCCTTAGAGGCGGCGCTCCTGCCGTAGACCATGCTAGGTCTGGCACCTATCCCCATCCACCGCACGAGTCCGGGGTGCTCAGCCTGAGACAGACCCGCCTTCAAAGGAGCCGTCGGGTCCACTGACCCCTGTGACTCCTCGGCCTGGGTCTGTCACAGCTCAGCCTGCGACTGCTGCATCCACTCCTGCCATTTTATGAAACAATTACTAATTAGCATTTTTCATTATTAAGTTGGTTTTATATAAAATTAAAATAATAAAATTACTTACAATGGCCGCCTCTGCTTACTGAGAGGTCACAATCCCGTCACGGTGTCTGTGTGTGATGGCGTACAACTCCCCATAGTCCGTCTGACGGTTCTCCTGCTGTGCCTTCGTCTCCTGAAACAATTACAAAATTCAATTAATATTATGAAATAAAAAGCTAAAAGTAAGTTATATTATGAAAAGTTACCAGCTCGCTATAGGTGACAGCAAATGTCTTCGATCCTGCTGTGTGGTGGATCGTCTGCTGCGCATGGATCTTGGTGTTCCTCTGAGAAAGCTCCTGGAAAAATAATAATATTAAATGTATTAAAACAATAAAAAAACATTTAAAATTAATAAAGTTCAAATTAAATACAATTAAATTGAAATTATAATTTAATAATTAACACTTACAAAATTATATATAAAGAATCTAATAAATACATTACTTGCGCCTCAGGGCTCCTCCTGAACTGGAGGAAATTCACCCAGTCGTTCAGCGGCACGCCGTCTGGGACACTCTCGATCAGCTGCTCCAGAGGCATCGTCCTATCCTTATCCACCTTGTGGAAGAGACGGTTCTTCCTGTTCCTCCATGTGTCACCCATCTTCACGAGGGTGTACCTCTTTCGGTTGGCCCTGACGCCAAACCGCAGCTGAAAAAAAATTATTTAAATATCAATAATTACAAAAAACATAATTTATAAAATATTAATTAAATATAATTAATTACAAAAAATATTAATTAAATAATTTTAATTACCTGAACCATCTCCTCCCAAGCCTGGTCCTTCGGCCCCCTCAGAACATGCCTCCACGTTTTGAAGTGAAGGGGGAACCGTATCCAATTTGTGCCCAGGTCGTTCAGGAAGCAGTTGAACAGGTGACCCCCATTGTCGATGGGCTGGTCAATTCCCTCATTCCACGGCACTATAACTCGCAGGGTCCAGTCCATGCTATTCACACCAGCCACGTCTAGCCTCCTCGTCGAAACGTTCCCCTACTCATCTGCACAGTTTACCGCACGTTAGATAAATTGTAATTCAAAGTTAACATTTCAAATTTAAATAAATAATTTACTAAATTAAAAAATTTATTTACCTTGGACCTGTACCTCAAACCCAGTGGACCGCGAAGACGACCCTCGTGGGTTGCTCTGCTCCCGAGCCTCCTCCTCATCGAGGAACTACTCCATCTCCCTGATCCCAAGCGGGATCTTGAACTCCTCCTCGTTGTAGTCCTTGACGCTGATATCTGGCCCCCCAACCTCAGGCACCTCTGGTGCGATCGTCTCCTGTGGGATCATCTGCGGTGCTTGTAGTTGGGCCGACTCCAGTGGGGGGATGGGCTGAAATGCCGCGGTCGCCCTGCCTCCGCGCTGCCCCCTCCCTCTACCCCCTACTCGGCTGCTGCCACCTCGTAAAATCGGTCTGGGGACCTTAGGGGTCTTCCCCTTATCCTCTCTTGAAGCCATATCAACTGTAAAAATAAAATAAAAAATTTAGTCACATTATTATGCAAAAATCTAATAAAAATAAAAATAAAAATAAAATACGTGTTATATACGTACCTCAAGTGCAAATACTGAGAAATACTGTCGCAAAAACTCCTACACAGACGTCTGAATGCTCAAATCTTGAAGAAACCACTCAGAGAAACCCCAGGAAACAAAATGAGCAAACGAAGAAATGAGGGAGGCGGGGGCTTAAATAGGCCAGACATTCGTTGCGGTTATACCAATAACCGCTACCTTAACAGCTACAAAGCACCTAGGGCGCCTACAGTTTGTAGCGGTTTTATAATAACCGCTACAAATTACAAGAACCTTTGAAATTCTGTAGCGGTTATGGCCCAGAACCGCTACAAAATTTGAGACTCCTAAACTTTTGTAGCGGTTATATCCCTATAACAGCTACAAATAGCTGACGTTTGGTATTTTATAGCGGTTTGGTTGCTGTAACCGCTACAAATAACCGCTACACTGTTGGCGGGACTTGGTCATGCCAAGTGGCGGGAATATTGTAGCGGTTTCTGTGTATTAACCGCTACAAGTTAACCGCTACAAGTTTTAGCGAGAATTTCACGCCAAATTTCTAGTGGTTTTGGCTACCAAACCGCTATAAAAAAACGCTGCTAATCTGTCGCGCCAGTTGGCGCGTAGCTTACCGCTACAATTTTGTAGCGGTTTAGGTAAAAACCGCTAGAAATATTGTAATTCGTAGCGGTTTGATGTAACCGCTACAATTGCACTGCTACAGAATGCCATTTTTTTTGTAGTGTGTATTATTCCTCTTGACCTTCTTTGTAGTGCTGATTGGAACTTTACTAGGTTTACAGCCAAGCATACCGGTTTCTTTGAGTAAATCAATGATATACTTTCGTTGGGACACAAGTCCCTTCCTTTATTCTTGCCACCTCCATACCTATGAAGTATTTTAAATTTCTAAGGTCTTTGACTTCAAATTCTTTATTTAGTATTGCCTTAATTCTTTCCATCTCCTTGATATCATTTCCAGTGAGAATAATATCATCTACATATATGATGAGGATGGTTATCATTGCTTCATTCTTAGAAACAAACATAGTATGATTGGATAGACTCTGCTTGTATCCTTTAGTTTTAAGGGTAGAAGAGAATCTATCAAACCATGCTCGAGGTGATTGCTTTAAACCATAGAGATATTTTTTTTGGTTTGCATACCTGATTATGTTTGTCATTATTGAAACCTGGTGGTAGTGACATATATACTTCTTGTAATTCACCATCTAGGAATGCATTTTTTATATCAAGTTGTTGAAGAGGCCAATCAAGATTGGCAGCAATTGAGAAGAAAACTTTGATGGTATTTAACTTTGCCACTGGGGCAAATGTTTCATTATAATCAATGCTATATGTCTAAGTGAAGCCCTTTGTAACCAACCGTGTCTTGTATTTATTCAGAGTACCATCTGCATTATATTTTGGGGTGAATACCCACTTACATCCCACTAGTTTCTTTCCATTTGGCAAATCTACAACATCCTATGTACCATTTTTCTCTAGGGCTCTCATTTCCTATAATAATGTGTTTTTCTACTCAAGAATCTTAACACTAATGGGTGTTCGAATATTATCAAAATTGGCCACAAAGGAGGAATAATTTGGAGATAGAGTTGCATATGATACATACTTTTCAATGGGATGCATTGTACATGATCGAGTTTCTTTCTCAAGGCTTTAGGTAGATCTAGATCATCAGCCTTCTTGGTTTGATCCCTTGTTTTCTCAAGAATAAAATCTTTCACCGGGTTACATTTTACCACTGCTTCAGATATGATAGTCTCCTTACCTTGTTTGTTCCTCTGAGAATAGATTTTGTATTGTTGATTTTGAGTAATTTTGTTTCCCCTTGATGGTTTATGATTTGTCATAGGTTTTTTTCTATTTGTGATGGCAGGCATGGGAGTGGGGATGGCTATAGATGGAGGTATAGGTTTAGGTATTATGGGTGTTACAGGCTGAAATTCACTTTAATTGTCCCTCTGAATTGAAGACTGGGTGAAATAAGGGGTGTCTTCAGAGAATGTGACATCACAACTAGTAAATAAGCATTTAGAGATAGGATTATAGTACCTATACCCCTTTTGTGAGTTAGAGTAGCCTAACAAAATACAGTTGACAGCACGAGGGTCAAACTTCAAGGAGGGATGATGTAAATGGACAAAGGCAAAGCAACCAAAGATATGGAGTGGAAGCATAGGGTTAAGGTGAGAGATGGAGTGAGTTTTTCAAAGCTTGTCAATTGAGGAAAGATAGTTCAGTACACGGCTAGGTAACCGATTAATTAAGTGGCTTGCAGTGAGAATGGCATCACCCTAGAAATATTTAGGGATATGACTAGTCAATAGGAGGGACCTAGCTGTTTCCAAAAGGTGTCTATTTCTACATTCCGCAACTCCATTTTGTTGTGGGCTATAGGGAAATGTGCTATTATGAACGACACCCTGTGACTTAAGAAAGTTTGTCAGGGATTGAGTAAAGTACTTAGTGCCATTGTTAGTGTAAAGAACCTGAATGGTGGTATTAAACTTGGTAGAGACATATTTGAAAAATTCAAGAAACACAACAGAGACATAAGATTTTTCTTTTACTAAATAGACCTAACACATGCATGTGTGATCATCGATGAATGTAACAAACCACTTGGCATATGTACGATTGGGGATACGTGCAGGACCCCAAATATCACTATGAATAATAGAGAAAGGAAGGGTAGATTTGTAGGGAGTTGGGGAAAAAGTGGTACGATGGTGCTTGGCAAGTTCACAGACGTCACAATGAAATTTAATATTTTTATTCAATGAGAGTTTAGGAAACAAATGGTTCAAATAGGACATACTAGGATGACCCATCCTTTTATGCCATAACAAAATATCAGAATTATCAAAATTAGAAAGTAAACCACTTAATTTTCTGCAACACAAAGCCTTCACGGTAGGTTCAGCAAGATAGTAGAGCTCATTAATTTCCTTAGCATTGCCAATCGTCTTCCCCGATAAGAGATCCTGAAATGTACAATAAGTAGGAAAAAAATGAGAGGAACAATTTGCTTGTTTAGTTAGCTTGCTAATGGAGAGGAGATTGTAGGCTAAATATGGAACATGTAAGATATAATCAAGATGAAGTGAATCAGAAATATGTATGGTGCCTTTGCCAGAAATAGTTGATGATGTGACATTGGTAGTGTGGATTTTTTGATTTCCAGCACAAGGACGATAAGATATAAATATTCATGCCTCAGAAGTCATGTGATCAGAGGCACCTGTATCAACAATCCATGTAGGCAAGCAAGAAGAGGTATGTAAGGCAGCAAAAGAAGTACCCTGAGTCACAACTGAAGCAAGTGTAGTAGGAGACTTAAATGAATTTTGATGAATTTTTATCCATTCTAGTATTTGAGAAAGCTGTTCAATGTTGATAATAAGAGTTAGGACGTCTTAAGGAGAAGCTATAGTTTCTGGTTATGTATGAAACCCCTTGATTTTGGTTTTTGAAGTTTCCAATCAGCAGGCTTCCCATGAAGCTCCCAACAACCATCCTGAGTATGACCTATCTTTTTGCAACATGTACACTGCACTTTTTCTTTAAAGTTAGTTGAAGCTCCTTTACTAATGAAGGTAGAGGTATCAGGGATAGATGGGGAATCAAGTGCCATCATGACATGGCATCGGGAGGTCTGTGAACTTTAGAATATACCTCACGCGGAGATAACAGAGGTGAATAGCCAAGAATGCATCTCCAGATGTAATCAAATTTGGAGTGGAGGCTGGCGAGAAAATAGAAAACTCTTTCCTAGTCCACAAGTGTCTTATGACGGTCAGCCTCAGCTGGTGTGGTGGGTACATCATCATCGAAGAGGTTGAGTTCCTACCATAGCGTATTGAGTTCCAACCAATAGTCAATAACATCAAGATCACCTACTTTTAGTTTCTAGATTTTATTTTTCATATCGAAGAGGTGTGAAACATCTGCTCCATTTGAGTAACATTCTCAAACAGCCTCCTATATATCTTGAGCGATGGGAAGGTACATGAAACTACACTTGTGATTGGGAGACATCGAATTAATCAACCATGAAGACACCAAAGAGTTTTCGGTTACCGACTACTACATCTTTGGAAAGGAAGCATCATCGGCAGCTTTGGTTGCACCAGTGATATAACCCAGCTTTCCACATCCTCCAATGGCCAATCGAACTACCTGGGACTAATCTTGAAAGTTGGTCTTAGTAAGTTTCTCAGATATAATTGAAGCATAAGTGTTTTCGAGGCCTGCGATCAACCCGAAGGGACCACCGGACTTACACAATTCAAATACAAAGGACCCAACATGAGAAGACTCCATTGATGTGGTCGAACCTCCCTGAGGGTATGACTCAACGTTGACGATGTCGGATTGATTGGCTAGAGAAGAAGAATCACGGTGAGAATCTTCCAGCTTTGATACTGTGTGGAATAAATGAGCTAAAATAGTATGATAATCTTATTTACACCTGAGGTATTCTATATATACATGAGGCTATCGCTAGAGATGCGCCATATTCAAAAGAATAACAGAATCGATATATTAGGAAGTTTGAACCCCATATATGTAGGATCCCATAACTGCAGAAATAGGAATAATTAAATAATTATTATTCATGTATTTACCACAATTTCATATCAAGGAAATCTGTCTAATTCTTGTAATGTTGAAAACTGTAGTTTTAAAATCTGTTCTACTTCTCTTCAGTTATCACATTTCCTTGATTTACTATTTTTCCATCCTATTTAATGTGATCAAATTATTGTGCAGCCAAAGCATAACCTGTTGAATCGATTCCTTATTGCCCCAAGCAAAACTTGAAAATTGATATGAAAAAACAATTCTTTAGTTTTAACATATTCTATATATACCAAAAGGATTTATACTAAAGGCAATAACTACTAAAGTCTTTACCAAAATCATGATCAATCATATGAATCAAAACCAAATATATAAGCCAAGAAACCCATAAACCATAATATCAAAAACTCAAAAACAAAGGCAAAACAAAAAAAAAAAAAATCCCCAAATCCAAAAACAAATAAAAGCTTTTAATGGTTTCTCCTCTTCTTTGTTCTCCATTTTCTTTTGTTATTGCTTCTAGTTTCTTGAACCTAAAGTTTTCGTTTTCTTTTTCTGAACTCAGGAGTATTTGGTTTTGCTTTTGATTGAGTTTTTTGGTTTATGATTTGTGGGTTTCTCTACTCATAAGTAGTATATATTTTTGATTTATGAGTTCTTGATTTTTATTGATTTTTCAATTTCTTTAATCCTTTGGTGGTTGAAGTCAGCATCCCAAAGAAACAAATCAACTAATAATCTATGGCTTTCAGGGTGTTATTGCCCTCCTGTAAAAACTTTATAATACCCACTATTCTTATATGAAAACTTTTAGAGAAAAGATTCTCTTTAACCCAAAAAAGGGTAACATGAATACCATGCAGTCATGCCACCTTAGTATAATTAGTCAACTAATGGTTGACCATTTGAATCCATAAGAGGTGGCATTGTGATATACAGTACATCCTGTATGTGGAAAAGTTCAAGTAAAATACATCATCTTTCGCTCTTCGCTTACTAGAAGGGGCCAAGAAGTTCAGTTCGTTGGCTGGCGACCTGGAAAATAATATTTATAAATTACATCCATCCATCTAATTGAAATTAGTATTGACTCGAAAACGTAAGATACATCCACCTTCCCAGCCAGAGCATATCTCTATTAAAAAATTGTGTAAAATACGTGCACCTTCCCAACCAGAGTCATAGCTCAAATAAAAAATGTGCCTCTATCGTTATCAGTAAGACTATACTATATGAAACGATATATTCAAAGAAAAAAAAAAAAAAAAACTACCTCCGGTCCTAAATATGGGACATAGTTTGTAATGCAAATTGCACTACAAACTATGTCCTATATTTAGGACCGGAAGGAGTACTAACTTCTTTCATACGTGATGGGCACGCCACAGCTAGATTATTTGGGTAAAAACAGAATGAGATGATCCAACGCTGGCAAAATTAACAGATTTTTTTTTTTTTTTTTGCGTGCGGAATAAGTAATGCAATTTTTATAAAACAATTTTAGGAATATACATTTTTTAAGACTTGATAAGACCCACAAAAAAAATTTTATAAATTAAAACATTTTAAGAGACTAAAGATATTTTTTAAACTTTCAGCATTATTATTTATGTTTTTAGAAACTCGAATACCATACTGTTACAATTACAAGTTACAAATATTGTAATCATTATGGTGTAATTGATTTTTTAAATAAAACTAATAGAAATTACTCATTGAACTTAAAAAAATAAAAATAGTTGAACTTAGGGAGAGAATTACAGTGACAGATTCAATTCATAAATTAACTAACCATTTGTTAGTTGAGATGTCAAATAGTTTTACTCAATAAAAAGGAGAACATAAATTTAAATCTTAGAAAGCGCACTTATTTAAAAAGGTGAAAACCCTTTATGCTTTAAGTCTAAAAAAAACATTTAATCAAATGAAATAATTCACTAATTAATTATTATTAAAAGAATTTAAAATTCACTATTTACATATCTAAACTGATTTTCTGTTGATGGGTAATTCGAACCATGCCAGATTGCTAGGCATGGCATGCCTTTATATAAGTGTGTGTTTGGATTAGCTTTTAAAAATAGTTTTTACGATTTATGAGATAAATATGTGAGAGAAATTTTCCCTTCACTTATGGAAAATACCTTCTGAAACCACGGTTTAGGAATTTCCCAAACACTCACTAAATCTATGACCGGCAGCCTTCCCTTTCACATCAACATAAAATTTATAGCTAAGAAATATATAGAATAACAAGTACTTTAAGTGATTCTTAAAATATATATATATATATATATATATATATATATATATATATATATATATATATATATATATATATATATATATATATATATATATATATATATATATAAAGTAATAAATTAAATTTTGGTAAAAAAAAGTAATAAATTAAATGGATCGGGATGTTCTGTTGGTCAGTTTGGTATGAGGGATTTGGAAGGGAGTAGAGGAAAATTTTTTATGAGTTAGATTTAAGAAAATTGGAAAAGTGAGAGTACAAAATTTTAATATTAAAAAGATGTAAAATAAAAGAGTAAGAAAAATAAATTTAAAATTTTTAATCCTACTATCATCATTCTTTTAAATCCAACTTAAATTTTTTTTCCCGCCCACTTACCCTGCCCTCCCCTCCCCTCGTACCAAACGATCCTACACGCCGCCACAACAAAACAGAGCATCTCTCGTTACAGAGACATAGCCATCAGTATCAACAAAGAAATATGAGCAGCCACCACCACGTTATAGTTTTATCATTTCCTGCTCAAGGACATGTGAATTGTCTCATGACCCTCTCTAACAAACTAGCCCAAAATGGCCTTAAAGTCACCTTTGTGAACTCGGATTTCAACCACAGACGAGTGGTGAAGGCAATAATAAACGAGAACAAGGAGGACCAGCAGCAGAGGAATGAATCATTGCCTTTGGAGTTAGTGTCGATCTCAGATGGAATGGGTCCTGAGGATGACAGAAACGACATGGCTAAACTAAGTTTGGCAATCTTGAGGACTATGCCCTTAGAGCTTGAGAAGCTCATCGAAGGGTTTGAAGGCAGAGATAGAATCACCTGTGTGGTTGCAGATGTGAACATGGCGTGGGCCTTAGAGGTTTCACATAAGCTTGGTATCAAATCTGCTGTTATCTGCCCTACATCTGCAGCTCTTTTTGCCTTGGAACTTCACATGCCCAAGCTCATTCAGGATGGATTGATGGATTCTAATGGTAATCCTCTCTCTTCCCCGTCTAAACGCTGTACTACTCCCTCCCTCTAATTTGCAATATACTCTATGTAGTGTTTATTACAAGGCACCAACCCACAAATATTTTTAGGCTTTTTATACAGGTCACTTGCTAGTTTTAAAGTTGTATAGATTTTTTTTTCTATGTATGCACAAATTTAATAGAGGCGGTAAGAAAGAGCAATACTTAATATAATATTAGAGTTTAGTATACAATTTTTACAATTTTGTACAATTTTATATTTAACTTGAAACAATATTTTAGGATATTGGATACATCAAAAAATAATTTTTATAATTTTTATTATTCTTAAGTTTATATAACAATCATTTCCATTATTGGCAGTAAGCTCCGTAAATCTCACCATACATGAGCTTTTGCATACTGTTTCCACCACTTAATCGTAAGAAAATTGGTTATATTTGACAAATTACCATATTGACCTTGCAGGATTGCCTATTCTAAAAGGTGAATTCCAGATATCCCCTGATATTCCTAAAATGAACACAGCTGACACTGCATGGTGTTGTATAGGAGACTCAGAGTCTCAAAAGACTGTATATGATTACATTGCAAAGATGATCAGAACTTTGCACTTAACAGATTGGTGGCTTTGCAATACCACTTTTGAACTTGAACGTGGAGCCTTGTCCTTATACCCCAAAATCCTACCCATTGGGCCATTAATGGAGAAGCAAGAGAGCCTAATAACTACTCGCTCACTTGGCCAGTTTTGGGAGGAGGACCTCTCTTGCTTTAAATGGCTAGACCAGCAGCCACCGTGTTCTGTTATATACGTTGCCTTTGGTAGCTTCACTGTGTTTGATCCAACCCAATTCCAAGAGCTAGCTTTTGGACTTGAGCTTACCCAAAGGCCTTTTCTTTGGGTTGTTCGGGAAGATTCAAATGGTGGAGGGACCAAAGTGCAATACCCAGATGGGTTTGAGGGAACAAGAGGGAAAATATTTAAATGGGTACCTCAGAACAAGGTTTTGGGTCATCCTGCCATAGCATGCTTCGTTAGCCATTGTGGTTGGAATTCTACCATGGAAGGTTTGAGCAATGGAGTGCCTTTTCTGTGTTGGCCATATTTTGCAGATCAGTTTTTTGACAAGAATTGTATTTGTAATGACTGGAAGGTGGGGCTGGGATTTGATTCAGATGATGGCAAAGGACTGATCTCGCGCCATGAAATCAAGAAAAAAGTTGATATGTTGCTTGAAGATGAGAGCATAAGGGCAAGGTCCATGAAGTTGAAGAGTATTATCTTGAACAATATAGCAGAAGGGGGCAAGTCAATGGAGAACTTCAACAAGTTCTTGAAATGGGTTAAACTATAAGATGCTCTTGTTGGGGAACTTTAATAATTGATACCTCTGGACTGATCAAGGATTAGTGACATTGGAGTCACTAATTTGGGGTTTTCCAAATGTTGAAGGTATTTATGTGGGAATTTTTCCTATATTTTAATTTTTTTGCCATCTTTTCCTATGTTTTAATGACAAAAGTGATTTACTATTTGTATTTTTGGTCTCTAGTCCTTAATGTAATATCTAATTAACTAATTTAAGTAGATTAAATATGTTAATTAAGTTTGTTAATATGATATATTTTTTCCTAAAAACATCTCCCACTATTAGAGAATCATACATGTATAACGCTTAATAAATAACGGTTAAAGCAAATAAACATCATGTATGTCGAGACGGAGATTGTACAAGAATATATATAATACTAAAACTTAAAGGTTAAATATGCGCTCTGTCATGTATTAAGAGGTGACATTCGTGAAAACAAAAACATAACAGTTGTAATAATTAACTGTCATATATTTAGTGACAAATATGACGGCTTCTATAAAATAGCCGTTATGTAACAGTTACAAATGATTTTGTCTTCCAACTTTATAATAGAGAAAACAAAAGCATAATGGTCATAACATTTGATCATAAAGTATGAATGAGAAAATTAATGTTTCTTAAGAAATAACCGTCATATAATACTTTCAAATGATAAGTCTTCCCCAACTTAAAAATATTTTTATTTAAAGTATAGTTTCTAAATCTTTAATTAAAGTTACCTTACTATTACAGAATCACGTATATTTGAAGCTCCATATGAAAACTGTTAAATATAAAGAGAGGGAATTATGGGAAAGAAATACATAAAAGTTATTTAAAATAACAGCTAAGTATATGAGACAATATTTAATGGTCTTATATGACCACCGTGATATATAAGTTTTTTTCCTTAAAAAAAAGGTATTGTTTACTTGATGACTATATATAAAAAACCATTAAATATATGCTATCAATATATTACGGTTGTTTATCAAAACATCGTGAAACTTATATATTTGACGTTTTTCAAAATAAATCATTAAATATAGATATTTAAAATCCCTTTTTGAACCTTATTCTGTCGCGATTTCAAAATTCCCACCATTTCTCTGTGTTCTTGGCAAACAGCTCCGACCACTCTTTTCAGACATCCCCACAGTTATTTCCCTCTCTGTTGTTGCAGAAATCATGATTCGCCTCATTCCCGCATCCATGGCTATCTATGAAGTTGTTCGTGGCTTGTTCTATGTTTTGGGTTTGGTGTTCTACAAAGCACAGCAAGTTTCCAGTCGATCCACATAAAGATGAGAAATTTTGCCCTTAATTACAGTTAATGATTCAAAATTGATGCTATATTTATTTATGCATTATAGTTTATCTGGGTTCTGGGTTTAGGGTTCTATTTATGTGTTGTTGGCTGCATTGTATTTTTTAGGTATGCTCTATTTATGCTTGTTGCTCTTAAGTTGCATTGTTGTTCAATAAAGCAGCATTACTTGTAGTTTTGTCAAAATTGTCTGCTGGAATCATGTTGGTCATTCTCTAGTATTAATTTCATTAAGGTCTTGAACTAGTAGTTTCATTAAGCTTCCTTTATTTTTTGAATTATGTTTTGTCCTTTACATGCCTAAAAAACACAATGCTCTAGCTGGAATTATGTATTGTGATATGGATTAAGTGTGTGGGATGTGGAGTCCTCACCAATTTAAGAGATACTAGCTATTTTATATTTCCCACATTGACAAATTTGTGAAGTAATTGTGATTTTGCTTAATATGTCAAGTTTTTTCTTGGTGCAATACTGTCAAGGATAAGTATATTACTTCATTAAATTGTTTGTTAATTAAGTAGTTTTGTTCTTATTATGTTTATTATACTCGGGGGTCATTGGCTCCTCATCGTGCTAAATCCCTTCAAGCAAAGGATTTGGTATTTTAATTCGGTTCATGGGGATACGGACAATCAACCACAGATGGTCGAGGTTTTCAATAAGTAAGTTGGTGAATTTAAATTTAGTACTTTAATTTCTTATTATCCTGTCAGAGTTTATTATAAATTTGGTGCTTTAATTTCTTATTGTGGTCTTGTTAGAGTTGTTTATTCAAGCTGCCGCGCTTTCAAAAATTCAAGAAGCGCCATAGCTTGCTTTTACAACGTTGGAAGCTATGGCATTTGGTAAGCACTATAGTATTCAAAATATAAGCACCGTTTATTAGGTTTTTTTGTAGTGGTGGTAAATCAGTGTTTCATTCTCTGATTTTGGTTGCCATCGACTCTGCAAACTGAGTTTTCTTTTTGTTAACTATCTCTTGCTTTCTCCCTTGGTGCTGGAGCTGGGAATCAGGGTTAGTAGGGCTGGCCCTTGATGGGCCAAGGCCTAAAAAGGCTAGGCCTTTGTAAGAAAATTTGCTATCTTTCAAAGCCTAGCCCAAAAGCATGCGGTATGCATCATAAGCCTGGCCCGAAACTTGCAGGCCCTGAAGCCCTTTTCATAAGATTTTACAATTTTTACTTTGTTTCAGTTTTTTTTTTAAAAAGTTATAACAATGAAATTCCTAATTTTACACATAAATGTTGGCGAAATTAGAGTGTAAACGGTATGCATCATGCAACAAACAAACACAGTCATTAAGTTATAATTAAAGGTAAATTATTATCTACATAACACAATTATAAATAATTAATGAGAAGACTTAATAAAATTAAAAATACTTCTTATAAATATGTTTTGAAAAGTGTAAGTAGTCAACAAAATAAATAACACAAGATATAAATAAAACAATCAACAGAAAATAAGTCAAAAAATACAAAATTGGTAAGAATACTTATAAAATAAGAAATATCTTTTATAAGTTTTAAATTTTTAGGATTATTAATACAAGATATTCTTATAAAACTTAACTCTCAAAAAGATAATAACAACTAAATATTTACAATATCACTAACAAAATGTAAAAAATTAATAATATTATTTTCATATAAATAATTTTAAAATATAAAAAAATATATACGGGCCTAAAAGGCCACAGGCCGGCCCTTTTAGGCCCGCTTCCACTTTTGAGATAAAAATCTTAAACCCGATCCTTATAAACTCAGGGCCTAAACAGGTCGAGCCGGTCATTTTCCTAGCCCTACTTGGTGCATATAAATCTGATCGTGCATATGATTTCACTAATTTGCCCCCAGTTTTTTCATGCATTTGCTTTATAGTCGAAAACTGATAACTTTTAGGGAAAATCCCTTAAAAATACCACCGAAATAGCAAAATCCTGATTCAGTGTAGCGAAATCCCTAAATCCCGATTCAGTGATGTGTCAGTACGGATGAACAGTGCTGGTATGTGAAAAGACGATTTTGCCCTTCAACCCTCCCTCTCTCCAGTTCAGAATAACAACACGAGATTCTTAATTAACAACTCTGCTTTATTCTTTCACATATTCGTATCTCAAAAATATAGTGTTGTTAATGTAAAATACGGTGTTGTTAAATAAAGAAAGAGATGTGATTATTGGCCCTGAAACTTAAATTACGAAGTTGTGAAACAAGAAATGAGAGTTGTTAATGTAAAATATGGTGTTGTTAATAATAAGATCGGTGTTGTTATTGTGAAAATAAAAAGAAGAAACTAGAGTTGTTAATCAAGAATCAAGAGTTGTTAATCAAGAATCATGAGTTGTTAATTAAGAGTCTTGAGTTGTTATTCTAAAGTGGCAAGAGGGAGGGCTGAAGGGCAAAATCGTTTTTTCGCATATCCGCACTGTTTATCTGTACTGATAAAGTACTGAACCGGGATTTCATAATTTTGCTGCACTGAATTGGGATTTACCTATTTCGGTGGTATTTTTAAGGAATTTTCCCTAACTTCTATTGTCATTTTCGTGGCCTACCCTCTTGGATTGCAGTATTGCACACGTTTCATTTGAAATATGAATATATTTTTTTCCCGAATTGGGGAGACGTGTGATTTTAGATGTACATGTTCTGCATTAAAAGTTCATGTATTATGTGTTTCTCTTTTACATTTGGGATAATTGCTGATAAATATTATTTTGATAAATTAATTATTGAATGCTACCATTGCACATAACGGAAGATTGCTTGCACATTTATACGGAAAACTTTTACACACACGGAAGATGATTTGCACAAAACGGAAGATCGCTTGCACACATGGAAGATCACTTGCACACTTGGTAGCAATTAGTAATTAATTTGCTTCCAAAGTATTTTTCAGCAATTCTCCCTTTACATTTTGTCATTATTTGCTTGTCATTATATTGTATAGTTTATAAAGATTAAGCTGTGGAAATCATGGACTCTAGGAAGCCTTTGAGCCTTGTGGCAACTTTAAAGCATTTAAATATTTGAAATGGAGGGAGAACAAAATATGGATTGCAGCATTATATTAAAAAAAAGGTTAAAGAGAAATGTATTTCAATCTGCTTCATTTTCTTCCAGTATTATTAAAAAGCGTATCAAATGTACTTTTAAAAAAAAAAAATAAGAACCGTATGAAATGTTTCAGATTTCATGTTCATTCTGAATTTTAATCACCAACATGTTAACTATGTTTAAACTAACTAAAACTTTTGATCTTACTTTCCTCAATTTTTTTTTTTAAAAAAAGACCGTTGCCTTTTAATAAGGCCTATAACATTAAAACATTTTTATATAATTGTGGCATTGATGATATTTTTTCAATTAAGTAAGTGATTATTCCGTTATTTACAAAGTGTTTATATTCAAAAATTAATTATTGTTTTTGTCATTCATATTGCTATTAAGCGATATCAAAATTGAGTCATTGATGATTTTTTTTAAATGAATCAAGAGATTTTTCTTTTTGTTGACAAATAGTTTATATTTAAAAACATAAAAAATTAATAAATTTTTTATTATTTTGATTTCAAGCTACATTCCTTTCCAACTGACTTTGACAAATTGTTTGTAACTTCCAAAATATTAATGTGGTTATAATATGGTGATATACTTTAGATGCCCTCCCACGTTTTGTAGCCATAAAATTTATCAATTCAAGCATTGATAGATAGATTTAGAAATTTAGAAATATGGCAAATGCTGTTGTTGCGCGTCTTCTACATAAGAACTCCATCATACCTTCCTTGGAAGATGGGAATCATTCCGTGGTTGTGCATGTCTGTAACCCATGAAGTTTCCAACAATATTTTCAAAGTTACCTAGGTTGATTTGTGAAATTATATAGGGAACCACGGTTGAAGGTTTTGGAACTTAAAAGGTGAGTTTTACCAGTTTGAGGGCTTCTTGATTATGAAATTTGTTGAGTTATTGTTGGCAATTTACATCTGTATTCATATATTGCGATATACCTAATGATGTGCTCCATTAACTTAAAAAGTTGCTAATCTTTTTGTTTGCTTTAGGAATCTACTTAGCCCCATCATTTCACTGGTTTATCCTTTGGTGGTTACAACATAGATGAATGTGCTTCTATAATGTGCACTAAATACTAATTCTTTACGAATGCCAGTGTTCGTTTAAATTGGAAAATATTTTTCATACCCAATCAAACATAGTTGATATGGTAAATGTGTGGGGATTGAGATTATAGGACAGTTATAACAAGGGTATTAACAATTGTGTCTCTTCGTATTTTGCAATCTTCAGGCTTGGATTATTCCTTGATTGTATCTAGCTGGCACAGAAATTGCAAAACATATTTTTCCCCCCCGGGGGGGGGGGCTACAGGGCAAAACTACCTTATAATATTTTTCTCCAGTCTTTGAACCGATTCTACTAAACATGGAAGGAATTTTTGCTTGATGTATAATTGATTTATTAATTATTTTTTTACTACATGGAGAGGTGAAAAATGTATTGCTCTTGATAACATGTTTTGATAATTTATATTTTGATTATGAAATCAAATAATAAACTCAGTCCAGTGCGTCGTATACCTGGAGAACACCCTATTTTTGTAACAAAACTTTCATGTAGGAAATACTTTCTTTATTAAGAAGATTAGAATAAGCTATGTTTAATATTATTATTTCAATTAATATCATTTTCAGACGAAGCCAAATTATTAAAAACTGGATTGGTCAATGAATCGGATGATGCAGTGATTCATGGGTTACTTGGTTATATATGGGTTTAATTTGAAGTCAAATCTGTAATAATTAGAAATATACTTTAGATAAAATGCATAAAAGTACTTATTACTAAGAACATATAAAATGTATATGTTACAATGAAATATTTATATATGATCAATATATAAGAAGGGCTAAAACAATTTAAAAATTTGAATACTATAAAAAACAGAAGGTCTGGATGTGTATATTTTTATGAGTGAAGGTGTAATCAGCATCCTAAATTAATTTTGGAGGTGTAATCAACACCCTAAAACAATTAAGTGTGTAATTTTGGCTTTAATGTATTTTAATTGATTCAGATTCACCCTCATACTAAGAGAGGGAGGGAACGAATGTTTTCTTCTCTCTTCTACGATCTCTAGATGATAACATTAGTAAAGAACTCAGATGATTACAACAAATAAGGAAACACGAAACACACATCAGATCTAGTGGGAGGCCGAGAGGCGAGAGGTAGAGGCAAGCTTGAAGGAGACACGCACCAGATTTGTTGGGAAATAAATGGGATGCTTTGAGAGAGGGTTGTGTGCATGTTTGTTATGATGTTGAGATTACTTATAAACTGCTTTTCATATAAATTGAGACAGAACTTATCTCACATACTTACCTCATATAATATAAATCACGATTAAAAAGCTGCTTTTAAGCATTCCAATCGCTGTTCTAAACGAACACATTATCAAATCTTATCCAAGAAATTTGGGCTTGAATGATTTTGATCTCTCTCTCAACTGATGGGTATGAAAGCAGACAAAATAGAACGCCACACATTGAGGTTGGCGTGAGAGAGGGAGGTGATGATGAGTGTCAGTGCCAATATGCTAGAGATCTAGTGGCAGTGGTTTTAAAATCAGAGATGCAGAGGCTGGTCAACTCAAGCAGACAAGCACAAATGACTCAAAGATGCAAACAATCTTAAAATCAACATCAAACATAATGATTTCAAATCTCAAAGAATACACAATAGAAGATCAGCAAGTGAAGCAGTTTCATAGACCAAACAAAAATTGAGTGCAAGAAATAAAAAAATTCTCACAAGCTATTTTAATATTCAAAATGAAACAAATTGATCACCATGTGGAGAGGTTGGAGATCGACTGTTTCAGCAAAAGTGAAGAAGGAAATGTCAAAGTTTGAGACGCAGAACACCAACAAGAAGGAGGCAAGATCGGAAATGCAGTTACAAGGGTAAAACACCGTTACTGGAGGGAACGAAGTGGAAGTCAGAGAAGACAGGAGACTAAAAACGATTGAAGAAGAAGGGGAGTAGGAGATCGTTGATGGGCCACTGGCAGCGGAAGTGCGACTATGATTGGAAAATGCGGCGGAGGTGCGACTCCAACATATAGGTGCCGCGGAGGTAGAGATCCAAGAGACAGTAGAAGACGTTGTTATTGGTTTCGTTAGAATAATAAGGGTGAGATTGAACCAATTAAAATATATTAGAGTCAAAACTATACTCTTAAATAGTTTGGGGTATTTAGTGCATCTTTACCCTATTTTTATATATTATCATTATATTTTTTTTTCATCTCCTATTTTTCAGAACCGCGTCTCTGTGTAAATTACAAAAGCATGAAGAGTGTAATTAAATTGAGTTTTTGTGCATAAACTCAATTAAACAAAGCAGCTGATATTCATAGTAGAAGATTAATATTTGATAATTAAACGTCATAAAAAAAAATTATCTAGAAAGCACACATAATTTAATTTTCTCTGAGAGTAAATGAAGATATCTTGAAGGAAAATTATAAAGAAAAAAGTCATTAACCGTGAAAAAATATAGAGTTAGTTAGGCTCTAGTATTTTTATGGCTCTAGATTTTTTATTATAAATTCCTCTTGTTTAATTTGGATCGATTTCATAAATGAAAGGCGGAAAACCCTCATCACCGATCGTCATCGTCATCATAAAGTGACAAAATGGAATCAATATACGAAGGAATCAGTTCAGTTCAGGAGGGAGATTTGGCAAAATGGAAGATAAATACATTTATTAATATAAATAATTGGTTCATATTTCAGAGAATTCGAATCCAAATGCACTCGCTGGGAATTTCCTGATGAACTACAAACAGCATGTAGAAACCGGGCGGTGCCAGGACAGGCGAACCAGGGGTGACAACCTCAACTCCGTACGTCAGTTTTCCGAGGTTGGATACTTGAATAACATCCAACACCAACAGCCTCTGCTTCATAGAGAAAGAGTGCGTGTTGAAAGGCGGCGCCAACATCGTCACGGACACCAAATTCTGGACCAACGTTGCCTTTGCATTCACCTCGAAGCTCACATTCAACTTTCCCCCATACGTGACCCCGGTCTGAGAAGCAGGCGACAGAATCTTCGGACGCATGCTTGAAAACTCTGCCTCCAAATACCATGGAGAATATGCCTCTAGCCTCAGCTCCGTCGGATATAACACTTTGGTGAAATTATAATACTCGTGGGGGTTGCTGCCTCCCACAAGCACTCGACCGCTTTACTTCGGGACGGTCGAGAGTATTATAATTTCACCAAAGTGTTATATCCGACGGAGCTGAGGCTAGAGGCATATTCTCCATGGTATTACAAGCACTCGACCGTCCCGAAGTAAAACTGCGGTCGAGTGGTAAACCCGCGGAATAGTGGACGGGTACTGCAACATAAAGCGAGACCCCAGTGGTGCATTTGGTTTGTAGATAAACGGGCTTAACACCGGCTTCCGTCCTAATTCCCATCCAGCGGTGCTCATAGCTGCTCCATTGATTATCAAAACGTCTTCGAGGAAATGTCTCCTCTTGTTGGCCCGCTGATAAGACCCTTTGGGGGCTCCGCCACAAACCAAGACCTCCGCTTCGATCGACCCATTTCGCAGATTCCTCAAAGGCAACAAGACTGCCGATCCAGAGCTCGGATAACACCTGGGATCTCCTCCCGGTATTTGTGGGAATGTCTTCACCACCGTGTTCTTACGGTAATCCAACAGGATAGCTCGATTGTTGGCGAAAATAAACAAATTCCTGTCCACGTTCAGAAAAACAAAGGGGTACAAGTTGTCCTCAGCACCGGGATCGTTGGTCTGATTTAGAAAGGGCAATCTAACAACATTTTTTCCCTCAGTTGTTTTGGGGAAAAATTCGTAGTTAAATTGCCCTCCGCCGCCGATGATAATCTGGCGCCCATCCGGCAAAATATGGTTAGTGGCGTACCACCTAGCAGCCGCGAGTGAGCCATTTCTTTCCTGCCAGTCACAGGTGGGGCAAGGACTGAACACCCTGACAACGAGCTGCCCGTCATCTGAGCCGCCCGTCTGAACGAGACGGCCGTTGGGGAAGACAGAACCGGAAGAGCACCAGACATTAGTCTGGACCAAGAGTGGGCGGACAGAATTGGATGCTACATCGTACTCAACAGAGTGAGCAGTGCAGTCTAGCCCTACAACCTTGTCGTGGCGGCATTTGCCATGAGGCAAGGATATATTGGAGAAGCCAAAGTCGGTGGTGCGGTCATAGATGACAACACGGTCATGGTGCAACAGCTGCATGTGCATGGCCACAATGCCGATGCTGTTTTGGAGAAGTTGCCACCTGCCACTGGCGGCTTCTGCGGACAACAGAAGGGATGAGAACAAGTAAGGGACAAAGAACATAAGTGAAGTCATGGTAGGCGATTCGCAAAGAGGGAGGGGGGAGGATAAGTTGAACTCGTGTTTATTGGTCTGTAAGATAACTTGAGCACTGTTGTAGCCAGCAACCTCGTGGCTCTATTTATACTCTTGGTTTCATAATGGATTCATGACGTTTCCGCAAAAATGCCCTTTTAAATCATTATAGGAATGTTTAATTAAGTGGCACATATATAACTTGTAAGTTGTAACTATAGTGGTTTTTTTTTTTTTTTTTGAGTGAAACTTGTAACTATAGCTCTTTCCACTTTAACAAAGCTCTTATATATCTGGCCCTTTCTTAAAGAGTCGGATTGTCAATTTTTAACACTAGGCCCTAAATGACGGGAACCCAAACTGGAATCCACAAATTAATTGGTTAATTGAATTAAAAACTACTCCAAATAAAAATCACAAGCCCAATGTGTAAGTTGTAACTATAGTTTTTCTTTTGTTTTTGGTGAAACTTGTAACTTACGTTCTTTCCACTTTAACAAAGCATTTAGGACCTGTTTGGTACACAGAACTGAAGGTGAGAGGAGGGAAGATGCAACACTTCCCTGGTTCAAAATGTGTTTGGTGCTCCAATAGTATTGGAAGATCAGTTCCCACCTCCTGCTATGTTACCTTAAACATGGGATCTTTAGATCCCTCCAAAAATGGTGGAATATTAAATTGTTCTCGGGAGAGTGAAATCGTGAGACGAAAATGCTCTTGAAATTCAGAGCAATCGTGAGTTGAAGGATGAGTTGAAGGCCATATATTCGAGCTAAAGGTAATTTCTGGTTTGAATCTGAGAGTGATTTCGCTTCATGAGTTTTGACAGTGATTCAAAGGTCCGAATCCGAGTTTCGAACCACCGACTTGATGGCTCGAAGAAGAAAAGGATTGACCTCCAATGAAGCAAAGTTTCTGACCTTCTCTATCAAAGACATTGCCTTTGTCTGCCGACTCCTTCACTCATAGCACAAAGATGAGTTCTTTCAATCTCAGAGCTTGGCGAGGAAGATGATGAACAGTGAAAACGAGGGAGGTCGAATTCGAACTAGGGTTGTTAAGTTTGATCTGGGCTGTTAAGTTCGAATTGAGATGTTAAATTTGAACTTGAGCTTCTGATCAAGTCAGGGGTATTTTAGGTTTTTCACACAATCTTCTCATTTAAATCACTCCATTTTCTTCCAACCAAACATCTCATCTTCCCTCAACCTACGTTCCTTCCCATGTCTACCACACATACTAATTTTAAAAGTTCCCCCAATCTTCTCTTCCCTTCTATTCACTTCCCTTCCTTTCCTTTTCCTCCTAAAATGTTCCTTGTACCAAACAGGCCCTTATATATCGGGACCCTTTCTTAAAGAATCAGATTTTCAATATTTAACACCAGGCCCTAAATTACGGGAAGCCAAACTGGAAATCCACAAATTAATTGGTTAATTGAATGTTTAACTAGCTGAATAAAAATCACAAGCCCAATGTGTAAGTTCTAACTATAGTTTTTTTTTGGGTGAAACTTGTAACTATAGTTCTTTCCACTTTAACAAAGCACTTGATCAACGCGGGTTGGCATGAGTGGTAAGGGGTCTGCGTTCCCTTAAGCGTTTTAGTCTCGGTTTGATCTTTGGGCCGGCGTGTATGGAGAAAATCTATTTGGAAGGGTCGCCCCCATATCGGGCTCGATAGAACCTAAAGGATTAGTCATCAGGCTCGCTCCGGTGGATACCCTGTGTAGCAAAAAAAAAAAAAAAAAGCACTTATTTATCTGGACCCTTCCTTAAAGGATCGGATTTTCAATTTTTAACACTAGGCCCTAAATTACGGGAACCCAAACTGGAAATCCGCAAATTAATTGGTTAATTGAATTAAAAACGAGTCCAAATAAAAATCACAACTATAGTTTTTTTATTTTGGCTAAACTTGTAACTTTAGTTCTTTCCACTTTAACAAAGCACTTATGTATCTGGACCCTTCCTTAAAGAATCGGATTTTCAATTTTAACACTAGGCCCTAAATTAGGGGAACCCAAACTGGAAATCCACAAATTAATTGTTTAATTGACTTAAAAACTAGTCCAAATAAAGATCACAAGCCCAATGTGAATTCCGAATGGGATATACAAAAGGAAGTGAACAGAAAGCCGTGTAAACCAAGAAAATAATCAACAGAAAAGCCGTGTAAACCAAGATATACAAAACTGCAGATCATAATGGCTTCATGACGTGGAGCCTAGAGGGATAAATGGAAAATGAAATTCCGCAGTAATGCACTTTTATTGTATTGGTAAGCAATTTTAATTTTCATGCCATATGTTAGTTCATAACACTTCATGCCACATTTCCTTTTAATATAATGTATAAAGAAAGTTGAGAGGTACCGCGCAGTCAAAGAAAAACTAAAATAAATGGCTCACTCCCAAGTTACTTTACGAATTTAGGGGCGAAAAAAAATTACTTGAAAATCTAAAACTAGCAGGGATTTGTTTAAAATGTAACAAGAAAGTTGAGAGGTGGCGTACAGTCAAAGAAAAACTAAAATGAGCGGCTCACTCTCAAGTTACTGTACGCAGCGAAAATAAATAACTTGGAAATTCAGAAATAGGAAGCTGAAAGGTACCGTGCTGTCAAAAAAAAAAAAAAAAACTAAAATGAGTGGATTACTCTCAAATAATGTTTTAAAAGCCGGACCGGATATCGAGCCGGAAAGATTAGCGGGTCATGGTTCCACCGGTCGGACCGGTCGAACCGTTGGTCGGACCGGAGGCATGATAATCAAATAAAAAATAATATAATACATACACATATATAAGAATATAAGTAAGAAAATAAAATATCAAATTTAATTTTGTTAGATAATTTGAGAAAATAATTAAATAGTTTAATTTCATGATCTTAGAAGCAATTCAACCTTGATAATTAATTAGCTTACATAATAATATTAATAAACTCAGGAAAACAAATAAAAGCAAATGCCATTCTTTAATTTTTTTATAATAAATGTGTGTTATGACAAAATAAAAGGACGAGAGATTAATATAAAATCTAAAAATATAAAAAGAAAGATTAAATTTCCAAAACCTCGTAATAATGTATAAATTCAGTTTTAATTTTGTCCAGCAAAAGTACTAGTACTAATTTACCTTTTTTTTTCAAATTATTAATCAATAGTTTTTAAAATAGAAAATTTTAAAAAAATAATACACGGTCAACGAGGAGAAAGCCACGTGAATTGAACTGAGTTACTGACATTAAAAACTTTTCATTCTTTTATCTTATGGGTATTAAAGAAGCCATCAACTCAATGCACCTTTTTATCCATCGGTTAGTAGACATATATTTTATTGAAATATCTTTCACCTTCCTCCCGCGTCTTCTCACTTCTCACACTGATAGTTACCTTCCCCGTCCAGCATCTCCAGTTCCAGTCCAACAGAGCGCTTAATATTTTTTTTTTCGCAAACAAAAGATCATATCATTAAACTAAAGTATGAAATAACATCAGTCCGGTAAGCACTTTAAATCTACCTATTCCTTCCTTCATTTTGCTCTTCTTTGGTTCTTTCTTCATCTTCTTTCTCCTTTTTGTTCCGGTGAACTTTGAGCCGTCCTTTCTTCATCTTCCTTCTCCTTTTTTTCCAACGAACTTTGAGCCGTTCGGTTATTGAAAATCCGCTCCGGTTTGCGGGTTAATAGCGGATCCCGGCTTAATGACCGGCTTGAAACGGACCAAAACGGGTAAATGCTTAAAACGGCTAAATACCTTGAAACGGACCGACATGTCCTCCGGCTGACGGTTAGACCGGCCGGACCGTCCGGTCCGGTCCGGCTTTCCAAACATTGCTCTCAAGTTGCTGTACGCATTTAAGGGAGAAAAAAATCACTTGGGAATTCAAAATTAGCAGGGATTTGTTTATAATGTAAAAAGAAAGTTGAGAGGTAGCGTGCAGTCAAGGAAAAACTAAAATGAGTAGCTTACTCTCAAGTTATTGTACGCATTTAGGGGCCAAAAAAAAAAAAAATCACTTGAAAATTCAGAAATAAGAAGGGTTTGTTTATAGTGGAAGATCCAATATTGTGGGCATTCTAATTCAATAATACACTACAAAAAAACAGCATATTACCCATGGAATTCCGTCTCTGAAATCAAATTACCCACGGATTAGGGATAGAAACGGAATTTCCGACGGAATTTTTTCCGTCTCTAAAAAATCCGTGGCAGATTGATTTACCGACGGAATTTTTATTCCGTTGGAAATTACTGATGGATTACCCACGGAAAATTTTCCGTGGGTAATTACTGACAGAAATTACCTACGAAAAATTTTCCGTCGGTAATTACCCACGGAAAAAATTCTGTCGGTGATTACCCACGGAAAATTTTTCGTTGGTTATTACCCACGGAAAAAATTCCGTCGGTGATTACCCACGGAAAAAATTCCATCGGTCATTATCCACGGAATTTTTCCGTGGGTAATCCGTCGGTAATTTAATATTATTTTTTTAAAAAAAAATTCCATTTGGCGACTTTAAAAGAGGCCACGTGGACATCACTGAAAGCCCCCCCACCGCCCGCCCCCGCAGTTGGCCCCGGAAGCCCTCGAGCAAGGGCCACGTATCCCTCTAACCTTGCGCCACGTGTCTCTGTGAGATAATTGTTGCATTTTGTGACTAAGGTGGGATTTGAACCTTGGACCTTTGGTATGTGTTCTAATGCCTTTGCCAGTTGAGTTGCTTTAACCTTGCGTTATTTATTCACGTAATAATATATATAATGTAATAATTAAAAAACAAATATAATGTTAAGATAAATATATATAATTAAATATATATTTATATATAATTATATTTTTCATTTTTTATAATATAAAATTTTTTAATTTCTAATTTCGTTTAAATATTTAATATTAATATAAATATATACAATATTACATATATACTTATAAATAATTATATATTTCGTTTTTTATAATATAAATTTAAAATTTTTTAATTTCTTATATCATTTAAATATTTAATATTAATATTAATATATATAATATTAAATATATATTTATATATAATTATATGTTTTGTTTTTATGATATAAAGTTTAAAATTTTTAATTTTTTTATTTCATTTAAAATTTTTATTATTAATATTATATATATTTAATATATTATATTAAATATTAATTTTATGATATTTAAATTTTTATTTGTTATAGATTATTTTTATTATTTTATATAAATTATTAAAAGATGATAAAAAAATTATTAGTTTTATCGACAGATTACCCACAGAATTCCATCGGTAATTTCTCATACAAATTACCCATAGAATTCCGTGGGTAAGGCGTGAGTAATTACCGACGGAAAAAATTCCGTGGGTAAAAGTCAGATTTACCGACCGAATTTTGATTCCGTCGGAAATTACTGACGGATTACCCACGGAAAAAATTCTGTGGGTAATTACTGACGGAAATTACCCACGGAAAATTTTCCGTCGGTAATTACCCATGGAAAATTTTTCCGTTGGTAATAAGAGACGGATTACCCACGGAATTCCGTCGGTAATTTCTCATTCAAATTACCCACGGAATTCCGTGGGTAAGGCGTGGGTAATTACCGACGGAAAAAATTCCGTAGGTGATCCGTCAGTATTTACCGATGGAATTTTTTCCGTCGGTAATCCGTCAGCAATTACCCACGGAATTTTTTTCCGTCGGTAATTTTTCCGGCGGAAAATCCGTCTGTAAATCGTAGGAAATTACCGACGGAAATAAGTCCGTGGGTAATTCCGTTGGTAATAACATGTTTTTTTGTAGTGATACATGAAGATTACACTACAGCAAGCGTGTCACACCCTTATTTTAATTTCACATTTACCAGAGTATTAGCAGAAAACGATATGCGGTTCGGTGGGCAACACAAGAATAGCGTAGCTAGATTGATAATATGTGCATGATTACATAAATTCCCCATAGGGGTTCGTACATGGTCATTACCATCAGTGTAGCCACATAGGGCTACTGGGGTATCTAAACCCGTCCCAGTGAAATGAAGACATCTTCTCATCTTCGTTCCACCATTGCAATCCCCTCATATGGTTCTCTGCATTGTTCTCAACATATCTTCTGTCTTCTCCTGTCTAAATTGTTGGTAGGGGAGGGTGAGATTCGAGAGAATCTCAGTAGGAAACAGATATCATAATGCATTCATGATTGATGCTATGTGTATGACATGTTAGCTTTATCTAGATGTATACCCCATAATGATATTTTTGCATGCTCAATGTTTCATACAACAAGACTATGGCCATAGCGAAAACAGAAACAGTGCTTCATTTATTCAAATATGCTCTACACAATCAAGTAAAGCAATCACATACATCATTACACAAGCAAATATATCAAACACATGCAAGTAAGGTAAGTCCCCTACCTTAACCCTTTTCCGCCACGAAACGCGTGCCTCAATCTACGTGCAAACAGCTCGTGGCTCCATATTTGATCCTACAATGTCAAATGTACTATTTAGACACTTCCATAGTGTTTCTGGGGGGTTATATCCGTTGTACCCGGTCCGGTTGTACTTTTCCCAAAATTTTGACATGGACTATTCTTACATATTTTCACCCAAGGAATCCATTTCCGGACTCGAAATTATCAAATTCAATGTCAAATTATGAAATTGCCCTTGGTAGCCCTACTTTTAGGGTTTTAGGGGCATTTCCGTAATTATGCTTTCTCGGCCTTTTCCGAAAAAGTGCCCAACTGTAACCCCACCTAATTTTTGCTCCTGAACTTAATGCAACCATCAAATCATTGAAAATCCAACTCTAAGGACCATTTCTAGAGATGGCTGAAACTTATAGGAATTTAGGGAAAATTAGGGTTTTTCGGTTTCGGCTTCGTAAACACGTTCCTTTCTACTCTTAACCACTTTATTGACTATTCCATTAGGTTACAACTACCATTTAGTATCAATTTGGGCAGCATAACCCCTAGGGAAACCCATTTTCCATTTTTACAACCAATGGCAATCCGGCGAAATTTCACTGATTAAATTGCCCACAACAGCTAGAATAGTCAATATACAAAGGTTTGGAAGTTACCTCAAGCTCCTTCTGGCTTTTCTTAACTTGACTGAAACCCTGGCTACTCCAACAAGAGATTTTGAGATTCCAACCCTTGAATCACATAGAAGAATAGCTTAGGAGCGGAGTTATAAGCATTAGGAACTGATTTACCGAAGAAATCACTTACCTTTGTAAGCTTTTTCCTCCCCTTTTCTCTCTCTAAAATTTCACACTTCCTCTCTCTTGTTGCAGCAAAACTGACGAAAATGGGAGGAGGAAGATGATAAAATATGATTTTATAAGATATTATAATTATCCAATAATTATTTTTCCATTTTCGGATTTTTACAAAATTCTGGCAGATTTCTGCATAAACTTTGAAAAATCATAAATAATTTTAGAAATATCGAATTGGAGTGATTTCAAAGCCTATAGAACCCTTATTGAGCCTAGTTTCAAGAAAAAAATATATACTTTTGCTGAATGGAATCACAAAATTCCCAGAATCTCAATCTTTACATACTGTTCCAGAAATTTCACAGTTTTTCTGTGTTTACTTCAAAAATTTATATCTTTTTGTATATAGCTCTAATTGAGTCATATGACCTATCAAATTAAAGCTTAGGATGTATACTTTCATACCGTAAAATTTCATAATTTTTGCTCATCATTTGATCATTCAAAATCGCATGACAAACTTACTACCTCATAGGCGATTTCACCGAAAACATAATTATATTATCCAGAATTCACCATTTTACTTTCTTAATACTCTAAAGATACAAGAAATATTAGATAATATATTTGGGACACCTGCTAAACCGGGGCTTAGCAGTCTGCTTAATTTAGGCTTATTCTCAAGCCTCAAATCCCAAATTTTGGGGTATTACATAGCGCATGATATTTGCACGTATATATCTATCTATAATGGGAAAGGTTAGCGATTGGAACCTCCAAAAGCAGCTTTTCAATCATGATTTATGGTATACGAGATAAGTATATGAGAAGAGTTTTATCTCGATTTACATGAATATGCACTTTTGAGGACCCTAAACATGATCCTAAACAAACACTTCATCATTGTTCTCCTTTCTATCCCTCACTTGCTTCATTGTGATTTTTGAATCTTCAAATTTAGTAGTGATTTCATTGTAAATATCTTTTGGTGGGTGCATTCTACCATTGATTGCCCTTTTCCTTAGTTTTATGTTGATACTAATCTTTCTAAATGATTATTCATAGTGCATTGTTCCCATGTGCAAAGATATGATAACAAAGGAAAGAATTGATGGCAAATTGGCAATGAAAAATGTGATATATGTAAGCCAAGAGATGGAATTGATTTCATGCATGTTTGCTTCTATTTTTTTTATATTGGTTGAGGTCCTTTATATTATGCTAGAATTTTAAAATCTTGTAAATTCTTAGTTAGTTATAAGGGGTATATAATTTAAAATATCTTTATTATTTTAAAAAATAATAAACATGGAAGCAAATAAAAGTCTTAGGATGTCAGATGAAACGTTATACCATCATATACCGCATTTTATTTGGCAAAAAGAAAAAAATAAACCGCCACTTTTTAAAGCATCTTGTGCAACTTTAATTTAATGAGCCATGTTGGTTTATTCTTCCCTAATCCTGTGTTCTCACTGGATTAACTATATGAAACTGTATTGATTTTTTTTCCCTTTAGAATTTCATGTTAATAATCTTAAAATCTTCAATTTCTCACCGATTTAGCTCGGGTTAGCTCCGGTTTGACTTCGGTTTAATCTACTGACCTTTAACCCAGTACCTTGGCCGGTTCAATGGCCGGTCCGGGCTTAATTACCTTGATTAATTCTTAGGATTGTTCCATTAAAAACAAATTATGTATTTATTTTCTTCCTTATGGGCAACTAATGGTAATTCATCTGGTGGTTTGAACTTGCTGATCTAATAACTGAGTGATGGTCCTGAGGAAGAACCGGCACTTCCAGAACTTGCCACATAAACTGTTGGCTGGAAAGATCACAAACACAATGCATCAGATTAACATCAGACTACCACAAAAATGTGAGAAATTCTTAGGTGCACATTTAACTCACTAAAAGGTTAAAAGGAATATATTGAAGAACAAAAACATAACATTAGACGACCGAATATGTGTTTGTCTGCTCAGCAATGTCCTTCTCAACATACCCTGTCCAACCTTGCTTCTTAAATCTTAGGTGGATATGTATGTACCCACCACTTTGGTCTTATCCCCTGCTAACCACTCCACACTGATCTTCCCAACCTAAAATCACCATTGACAAACATGCTATCATCCTTTCCTCCAACTTCTCATTTTATGTGTTTGGTTGTGACAATCACATCTAGATTGCTGCTATAAATCATAAACAACAAATACCACAAGGACATTAAGCTTTCTTCTATCTTCCATTATGAGTTCATAATCATGACAGTTGAAAAGACCAGCAGGCTAGGGATGCAGTTGTACATAAAACAAAGCAATAAATAAACCTCAGAAACTTCAACCATGTCCCATTAACTAACAATTAGAAAGCTCTCAGTCTACTTGAGAAACAATCCTCCACCAAATCCAAATATAAAGTATAATCATGAAAAGACCAAAAAAAAAATTCAGCTGCTTTGTTTAAGTGAGTTTATGCACATAAGTTCAATTTAATTACACTCTTCCTGGTTTTGTAATTTCCACAGAAATGCAGTTCTGAGATATAGCATCTAGATGCTTCTTATTGTTCATCATTATAATTAAGCTATTTGCAATACTTCTATGACCATGCCGGTTCATCATTATAATTAGTCTGCAATATGCATTACATTATTAAAAGCAAATGAACCTTACAACAACGAGAAAGAGTATGGCCAGCATAAATCAACACAATTTACATCAATGCTCCTTTTAAATGATCTCCGATATGACCCTTCTTCAATAAAAGAAAGAAAATCAAATCTGACCCCATAATCATTATCAAATCATAAACATGCATTTCATGTAGATCCATCAATGTACTTAACATTTTCTGCAACATTCAAACAAATTGTTTATCAAGGTTTTTACTATTTTTCATGATTCAAGCTCAGATGCCAACATCCAATAACCATCCTTTTCTTTTCAAAATTTTTTACCCTTTGCAATACAACCTTGAACTCCAAAAGCTCATGGAAAATCCTATAAACTATAATAAAAGATTTATACCCTGTCAATGTATGACTCCCCATTGTCACCACTATTCTTACCATCTCTCTTCTTCAGCTGGCATCATCACTGTATCTTGCAACCATCCAACCTCATTCTAGGGTTAGCTCTGTGATTGGATTAAAAAGAAAAAGAAAAAGAAAACACAAGTTCTTACGCAATGGGGGAGAAAGGGGAGAGAGAAGAGAGTAAAATTGCTTGGCTGAAGGTGTATGGAGCTGTCGATAAGGTTGGTGTAATATCCTAATTTTTGATTAAGGGAAAAACATGATTATCGTGGATAATTATGAAATTAAATTGAATTATTATGTGTTGTATGGCTATTTTGATTAATATGTCATAATTATTGAGAAATTGGAAGAATGAAATTATTGGTCATGAGTTGGTAATTAAGGGAGAAATTAATTACTAACTAAGAGAAAATGAGATGTGTGATTAAAATGGCTAATGGAGAGATTAGGTAAGTTAATTTCTGACCTATTTGGTGAGAGTCAATGGTAGTCTGACAAGTGGCAAAGAGTGAGTATGGGAGAAAGTCAAATGGGATTTTTAAATTCTATTTTATCTCTCTTCTTCCCTCTTGATCGGCTGACAAGGGAGGGAGTAGTGTGTCATCATTTGCTTCTTCTTCCTCACTCCATCTCCCACATTTTCTCTCTCCCATTTTGTGCTGCCATTGTTGAAGGCAAGGGAAGGAAGAAAGCTTGATCTTTGAGTAGGTAAATGATCTCTATTGCTCAAACTCCCTTCATTAAAGTTGATCCAAGAATCCCATGGAGTGCCAGTCAGGGAAGAACGAGACCTTGAGTTTTGGGTCTCCAGATTCTGTAAGCAACTACCTCTGGCATTTAAGGGGAAGTTTGATCCTCAGGCGGCTGAAGATTGGCTACATCGTCTTGAGAAGATTTTTGAGGTCTTAGTGTGTCCCTTCGAAGTGAAAGCCAAACTAGCGGTGTACAAGCTTGAAGGTGATGCTGATCGTTGGTGGCGTAACATTGCCTTATCATTGCGGTTAAAGAATGAGCCATTGACCTGGGAGGTATTCCAGCAACACTTCAACGAGAAATATTTTCCCAAGTCAGTGAGGCTTGAGAAGGAAACCGAGTTTCTGAATATCAAGCAAGGGGACACAGAGTCTTTTGACGAATATTTGTCCTGTTACCCACCTATCCCGATACTCCTCTTATCTTCAGAAAATGGATGATGAGGAGTTGAGCTCAGACATGTTAATTCGGGGTTTAAGGCGTGATATGAGAAAGAGACTCGCCACCCATCAGTTTTCCAAGTTCAACAAGGCCGTTGAAGAATGTCGGATCACTGAGAGCAATCTTAGAGAGTTGTATCCAGCTAAGGCTAGTGGTGGTCATAGTGAGCCTAGTAAGGGCGGTGCTTCTCAAAAGTGGAAGGGCTTAGGATCATCCTCTTAATATAGAGGGGGTAGTAAGAAGCCTTATCAGTCTGGGAGTTGTGATCAGCAGAGAGCTCCTAGTGTATGGACATGTCTTCGTTGCAACAAGCCACATCATGGCAAGACTTGTGATGGTCGGGTGATTTGCTTCAGTTGTAAGCAAGTGGGGCATACATTTGTTGAGTGTGGACAGCCACGACTAGAGCAGAGACAGAGGACTCAGGGTCGAGTATTTGCTATGACTCACGAAGAGGCCCGGAAATCCCTAGAGCTAATACAAGGTAAAGTCCTTATCCATGGCATTATGTTACAAGCGTTATTTGATTCGGGTGCAAGTCACTCCTTTATTGCTTATGCTTGTGTGAAGCGTCTGGGAATGAATGTGCATAAGTTGCCATTCGATTTGATTGTGTCAACACCAATGGGTGTTAGGGCGGTGACTATAGAAGCTTGTCTAAATTGTGTTGTAACTGTTGAGGGTCATGAATCTGTAGTAGATTTGATTTGTTTGCTGCTCTGCCAATTGGAAGTCATTTTGGGTTTTGATTGGTTGAGAGCTAATAATGTGTTGTTAGATTGTGGAAACAAAAGGATAGTGTATCCTGTTTCTCAGAGCATTGAGGGCAAAAATGCCTGTTTGAATTTCCTTTCGACAGTTAAGGCTGAGAAATATTTGCAAAAGGGTTGTCAGGGGTATATGGTTTTCTTTTCTGTACAAGGAGAAACCAGTGAGTCTTTGAGTAGTATACCCATAGTGAATGAATTCCCTGAGGTTTTTCCGGATGACTTAAGTGGATTACCTCCTGAGAGGGAAGTTCAATTTCCGATTGACATTGTGCCTAGAGCGGGTTCGATATCCAAAGCCCCATATCGTATGGCTCCAAATGAAATGGCGGAATTGAAGAAGCAGATTGAAGATTTGCTTGAGAAAGGGTTTATTAGACCCAGTGTGTCGCCTTGGGGTGCTCTAGTTTTGTTTGTGAAAAAGAAAGACGGGAGTCTTCGTTTGTGTATCGACTATAGAGAGTTGAATAAGATTACCGTTAAAAACAAGTACCCTCTCCCTAGAATTGATGACCTATTAGATCAACTATCTGGTGCATATGTGTTTTTGAAGATTAATCTAAGGTCGGGGTATCATCAGCTGCGAGTGAAAGCGGACGATGTTCCGAAGACTGCTTTCTGGACCAGGTATGGTCATTATGAGTTCTTAGTGATGCCATTTGGGTTGACAAATGCGCCTGCGGTATTCATGGATTACATGAATCGTATTTTCTGACAATATCTAGATCAATTCGTTGTGGTATTCATTGATGATATTTTGATATACTCTAAGAGTAGAGAAGAGCATGAGCATCATTTGAGAATGGTGTTGAATACATTGCGTGAAAAACAGCTCTATGTCAAGTTGAGTAAATGCGAGTTCTGGCTATTAGAAGTAAGATTCTTAGGCCATGTTATCTCGCAAGAAGGGGTCTCTGTGGATCCTAGTAAAGTGGAAGCAGTACTGGACTGGAAGAGGCCAGAAACTGTTGCTGAGGTACGCAGTTTTCTGGGTCTTACTGGTTATTACCAGAGATTCATTCAGAATTTCTCCCGCATTGCATTGCTAATGACCAAGCTCATGAGAAAAGATCAGCCATTTGTATGGGATGAACATTGTGATAATTGCTTTGTGGAGCTGAAACAGAGGTTGACTACGGCACCTGTGTTGATTTTACCTGATCCCAATTTGACTTACGTTGTGTATTCTGATGCCAGTGGGCAGGGATTAGGGTGTGTCCTTATGCAGCAGGGACGTGTGGTGGCCTACGCCTCTCGACAGCTCAAACCTCATGAATTGAATTATCCCACTTATGATCTGGAGCTTGCGGCCATTGTGTTTGCTTTAAAGATTTGGCGTCATTACCTGTATGGTGTGACAGTAGAACTGTACTGCGACCACAAGAGTCTCAAATACCTGTATGATAAAAAAGAACTGAATATGAGACAACGTCATTGGATGGAATTGCTTAAGGACTACAACCTGGAAATAAAATATCATCCGGGTAAGGCGAATGTAGTCGCTGATGCTCTTAGTCGAAAGACCGTGCTCGTTGCAGCTATGATGATACACGAGGGGAAATTGATTGCTGACTTTCGTGATATGAACCTGTCGAACCAGATCATCTGTTCCAACTATACTGTTTCCCAAGAGGAAAGTGATCTTAGAGCTGAGATTTAAGAAGCTCAGAGGCAAGATGACTGGATACAACATAATTTGACTCGAATCGAACGGGGAGAAGTTAAGGGCTATGATGTGTCGCCTCGTGGATTAGTTCACTATCAGAAAAGAGTGTGTGTTCCACTTAAGGCGGAGTTGAGACAGAAGATCTTAGATGAGGCGCATAAGAGCCGATATACCCTTCATCCTGGAATGACCAAAATGTACCATGGTTTGAAATCTGTGTATTGGTGGCCGGGAATGAAGAGTGATGTAACGAAATATGTGACGAGGTGTCTCACATGTCAGAAGGTGAAGATTGAACACCAAAGCCCGCCTGGTTTGTTGCAAAATCCTGAGATTCCGGAATGGAAATGGGAAAGTGTGACCATGGATCTTGTTGTGGGATTGCCCAAGATTAGGAATTATGATGCGATCTGGGTTATTGTGGACCGGTTAACGAAGTCAGCATACTTCATACCGATCAATGCTAATTACTCTCCGGACAAGCTAGCAGAGATTTATATTCGTGAGATTGTGAAACTCCATGGCATACCGAAGAATATCATTTCCGATCGTGATCCCCGATTTACTTTGAGATTTTGGAAAGCATTGCATGAGGCACTGGGTACTCAGTTGAGATTCAGTACTGCCTATCATCCTCAGACTGACGGACAGTCAGAGAGGACTATTCAGACCTTAGAGGATATGTTGCGGGCATGTGTTCTTGACTTTAAAGGGAGTTGGGATCGTTTTCTTCCACTTGCTGAATTTGCTTACAACAATAGCTATCATGCGAGCATTCAGATGGCGCCGTATGAAGCGTTGTATGGAAGAAAATGCCAATCGCCATTGTGTTGGAATGAATTATCTGAGAGGAAGCTATATGGGCCAGAGCTTATTGATCAAACCTCAGCCCGGATTCGTGTTATTCGTAAGAGGCTTCTTGCAGCTCAGAGTCGGCAGAAAAGCTATGCTGACAAGAGGAGAAGGCCTTTAGAGTTTGATGTTGGTGACCATGTATTTCTTAGAGTATCTCCTGTCACCGGTATTGGGCGAGCAATCAAATGAAAGAAGTTGAGCCCGAGGTATATAGGTCCTTTTGAGATCCTTGGAAGGATTGGGCCTATTGCTTATCGAATAGCCCTACCCCCGAACTTGAGCAGACTCCATGATGTGTTTCATGTTTCCCAATTGAAGAAGTACCAACCGGATCCCTCTCACATCGTTGAGTATGAGGATGTAGAGTTGCGAGACAATTTCACTTATGCGGTAGAGCCTGAGCAGATCATTGAACGAGAAGAACGACGGCTCAGACAATGAAGTATCCCTTATGTGAAAGTGATCTGGAAGGGAATGACCCAAAGAGAAGCAACTTGGGAAGCGGAAGAGGATATGCGAAGGCGATATCCGGAGTTTATGGCTCATGTGGTGTGACAAATTTTGAGGGCGAAATTTATTGAACCGGGGGGGAGGGGGAATTGTAATATCCCAATTTTTGATTAAGGGAAAAACATGATTATCATGGATAATTATGAAATTAAATTGAATTATTATGTGTTGTATGTCTATTTTGATTAATATGTCATAATTATTGAGAAATTGGAAGAATGAAATTATTGGTCATGAGTTGGTAATTAAGGGAGAAATTAATTACTAACTAAGAGAAAATGAGATGTGTGATTAAAATGACTAATGGAGAGATTAGGTAAGTTAATTTGTGACCTATTTGGTGAGAGCCAATGGTAGTGTGACAAGTGGCAAAGAGTGAGTATGGGAGAAAGTCAAATGGGATTTTTAAATTCTATTTTATCTCTCTTCTTCCCTCTTGATCGGCTGACAAGGGAGGGAGTAGTGTGTCATCATTTGCTTCTTCTTCCTCACTCCATCTCCCACATTTTCTCTCTCCCATTTTGTGCTGCCATTGTTGAAGGCAAGGGAAGGAAGAAAGCTTGATCTTTGAGTAGGTAAATGATCTCTATTGCTCTAACTCCCTTCATTAAAGTTGATCCTTGAGTTAAGAGCAACATTTCTATGGTTGTAGTTTGTCCATTGGTTGTGGTTTGTGGCCACTCGAAATTTTGGAAAGTGGTGAATCAAGAACTCCTTTTGAGAAAGTTGATAAGGTGATTGAGACCTATCTATCTATCTATGTTTTATGCCAAATGGATTAACTTGGAATTTCTGGAATTTTGGACCCATTTTCGAAAATGAGGGCCATTGGGAGTTTGGTATGTGTTTGATATGGAATTTGTATGTTTGGAATGCATTTTAGATAGATAGAAAGTGATTGGGTTTGAAATTGTTAAGTTGGAGATTTTGAGAGTTTGGTGTTTAATGTTACCCACAACCAAAGCATGATAATGGAATAGGACTTTTGTGATTTTGACACTTCCATTGGATTCCTTGAGTGATTTTGTGTGGGAATAAGCTTGGTTGTTGATTTTGGGATTCATTTGGATCACTTGGGAAAAGTTAGAAAATCTGTTTTGGTTAAGCTCTGTTTTTCTCTGTCAGTTTGAATGAGCGTTTTGAATGACCAAAAGATATTGGAAAATTATGAAACTTTCTAGTCTTAAAGTTCACATCCCAAGCTTCAAAATGGACATATATTTTGTGTCATTTTGTTTAGTATTCTGTGAGATATGGTTGTCCAAAGTTTGGGATTGAAACAGAACTCTGTTTTGGAGTAGTGTGTAGTTTTTGGTGATTCTGTATTTTTGTAGTGATTTCCAGTGATGGGCTATATTTTTCCTTGAAATAAAACTCATATACCTTTCATTTGGCTTTGGAATCACTCGGTTTCAAATTTTCTAGGATTAGTTATGAATTTTTGAAGTTCAGCCAAGAGTCAGGAAATTTCTTGGCCGCAACCCAAACCTTTCTGGCCTGATTTGGGCCGCGGCCCAAGAGTGGCTGGCCGTAGCCCACGACCTTCTAACCATATTTGGGCCGCAGCCCAAGGAAGGGCTGGCCGTGGCCCACCCCTGTGTTCCAGCACTTTGTGTTTTCAAAAAGTGACCTTCAACCTTTTGTTTCCCAACCTTTTAGGGCTTTCATTAGAGACATTTGTGGCCTCTTAAGAGTCCTAAATGATAACCAACTTAGTGTATTATGGGATTAAGTAATTGGAAAAGAGATTGATCAATTATCCCTAATTTGGTATAGGATTTGATATCTGCCGAACGCGTGAGCCCACTGTGCCAAAGATTGTCAGGAAAGATACAGGTAGCGACTCCTCTCTTATACTTTGTGTAAATGTATTGTATGTTTGCTTGTCATTCATTGTGTGGATGCTACTGCTACTGCTTTGAGATACCTTGTGGAGTTTATTATCACATTGTGCTTTGAGATGCTTTGTGGTGCTTTGTGCTTCGTGTTGCTGCTACATAGTGTTCACCGCGAAAGCGGGCATTGTGCATAGTGAATACAGCGAAAGCTGGCATAGTGTTCACCACGAAAGTGGGCGTAGTGCATTGTGATTACAGCCGTGAGTGCTGTCGTATGTGGCGTGAGCCGGAGATCATTGTGAAGCTGCTGAACATGATGAACATACATGCTTTATGTTTATATATTGTATGAGTGACTTGTTGCTACTGGGATTCTTTAGAATCTCACTCTTTCCATATGACTAACCTTTTTAGACAGGGCAAGTGGCTCAAAGGAGAAGCAACCAACCCGGAGTGGTTAGGATCCCTTAAGGACATTCGGGATTTTGGGATTTTTGGCTATCTATTATAGATTTGGGATTACTGTATATAAATTATTCATAGTGAATTTTGGATATGTAATCCCCATTTGGAAAATAGTAAACCCATTTGATATATATATATATGAACCCGGGGTTTTCCGGGATTTTAGTTTCCGCACTTTGATATTTCTTATGTAATTTGATTTCTCAAGTAGTTATATCCGCATGTGAATGTGAGACCTGGAATTAATACGTTTTGAATTGATTCTGAATTACCTCATCCCGAGTTGAGGGATTATAAATTGTTGATTTGATTTTATTGGTCTCTATTTCACTTAAACTTCGAAATCCGGATGTAATTACCGTGAGGGGGTTACAGTTGGCCTGGCTGGGAGGAGATCCACTCAGAAGCTTTTACCTCATATTCTCTCAGAATCTTATCAAGACCATTGATTTCTTTTAATCTTGGCCGTCTATTTATATATTTTTGGAGCACAATCTGACCATTGGTTTATTGTGATCATGGCCGTTCATATGTTTATTTTTATGGGAAAATTTCAGAAAAATACCACTTGAACTTCAAAATCCTAAATTAGTGATTTAACAAGAACTTATGTTGTCAATCCCATTACTCTTTTTGTCAATCTCATTATGCTTCTTGTCAACGAGATTTTGAAGTTCAAATGGTATATTCTTGGAATTCTTCCTATTTTAAAAAGGCAACCAGACCTTCGAAATGAGGACCACCTTCTGCAATTTTATGTTGATCTTGACGGGAAATATTATCAAATGCAAGGCATGACAAAAAAACTCATTTTTTAATATGCAAACTCTCTTCATTTAAAGAGGAGTATCCAAAAAGAAAAGCAAAGGTTTTTTTTTTTATGAAATTCATAGAAGATACTATATTGTTCTTGCTTAATATTGGAAGAGATTTATATATTATCTTTATAAAAGAGAAAGATTAATATTTTTTTCCGTTGGAAATGATCTCACTAGGAGCTGCGTGTGAAGGCTGTAGAAAGATTAATAATTGAATCTTGGTGCAAGTTTACATCTTGGGTTTTGTCTCACATACCCTTCAAACATTTAACCAAGGTGTTGTTAATTTAAACTTTAAGTTCAGTCTTGATTTTTTTTTAATTTCTATTTTAATTCTTATAATTTCTATTTTATACAAGAACTCAACTCAGTGTGGTGCATATAGATTTATTTGCAGGTTTCAAGATATGGAAGTTGACTTGACTACTAGATTAGGAAAAGAATTTGATAATCTAGATGAAGCATAGAGGTTTCAGAATGAATATACTTGTAAAGTAGGCTTTAGTGCAAGAAAAAATGGGTTAACAAAGAGCAAGAAAGATAAAAAGACAATTATTGCTTATAAATATACGTGTTCAAAAGAGGGAAAACGAAGGTAAGATAAAAGGTGCACATCGACCACCAACTATCGTCCTGAGACCATGACTGAAAGTAAAGTTGGGATGACAATTAGTTTGGTGGAAGGTAAATTCAAGATCACCAGCTTTATAGAAAAGCATAACCACCCATTACATCTTCAAGAAACTATGCATATGATGAGGTCTCAACAAAAAATACAAGATGTGCAAGCAGATGAGATTGATTTGGCTAGAGTTGCTGTACTTCAACAAAAAGAAACTTTTGACCTTATGAGTAAGCAAGCAGGTGGACGAGCTAATCTTGGTTTCACTCGAGTTGATATGAAAAAATATTTGAAGGTTAAGTGAAGAAAAAGAATGAAGGATGGGGAAGTTGGGCGGTTACTGAATTATGTTAAAGAACAGATTATCGAGAACCGTTCATTTTATCATTCATATCAACTTGATATGGAAAATTAAATTACAAATATTTTCTGGGCCGATGCTCATATACTTGTAGATTATGCTTATTTTGGAGATGTAATTTCATTGGACATCACATACTGCACAAATAATAATCATAGGCCTCTGGCCATATTTTCAGGACTCAATCATTACAAAGGCATTGTAATTTTTGGTGTAGCTTTGTGATACGATGAAACTATAGAATCATTGAAGTGGTTGCTGGAAACTTTCTTGAAAGCAAACAAACAAATGAGACCTGCAATAGTTTTTGCTGACCATGATCAAGCAATGGCAAGAGCACTATGTGAAGTTATTCATGAAGTGAAGCATGCACTATGCACATGGCATAGTGAGAAAAATGGAATAAAACATTTGGGAAATAAAATGAAGGGTGGTTCACATTTTTTGCATGACTTCAATAAGTGTATGTTTGCTATTGATGACAAGTCGCAATTTGAAGAGACATGGGCTTCTCTAATATCATCATTCAATTTGGAGGACAACTCATGGATGAAGTCCATGTATGAAATCAAAAAGAAATAGGCATGGTGTTATATGAAGTGCTCTACTACTCTTGGTGTGCGTAGCACACAAATAAGTGAAAGTATTAATGCAAATATCAAGAATATTATAGACCCAGGTGTTAGTATTTGTGAATTCTTCAAAAGTTTTGAGTGGGTTGTTGGAGATAAGAGGTACAATGAGATAAAATGTGAGTATGAAGCAAAGGAGAAAAAACCAAGATTTATAGTCCAAAATTTGCCTATCTTACACCCAGTTGCTAAGATTTACACCGCCTCGGTCTTAGAATTGTTCCAAGAGCAATTTGACATCTCGAGATGAGAAAAGTCCATTGTTCACATATACAGGTACCATGGTTAATGAAGACAAAAAGTGGACATTGACATTTGATCCGAAGGAGATTCTGTATGGTGAAGCTATAGGCATTTTGAATCTATCAGGATATTGTATTGCCATGCTTTAAAAATATATGAGGCAAATGAAGTGAGGAAACTTCTAGAAAAATATATTTTGAAAAGATGGACCAAAGATGCTAGAGATGGTCTAATACATGATATTAGAGAAAGTGAAATACAAGTGGATTTTAAGCTTCAAAGCACACAAACATATCGACAATTATGTCATATGATGATAACATTAGCAGCTGAAATGTCTGATTGCCTAGAAACTTCTGCAACTTTATAAAAAAAAAAAACTTCAGAGAGAGCAAGAGAATTTCGTTCAAGGCTAAGGAATTCAAATGATGATGAGAACAAAGAAGAAGATAGAAGTAAGGGAAAAGGTGGCAACCAAGAAAACAAGAAGATGGAGTTAGACGATAAACTACCCAAGGGCATTAAAAATAGAGATGGAACAAAGAGAAAGAAAAAATTTAAGACTTGGCAAGAAAAATTGGGAAAGAAAAGTAGGACACTAACCAAGGAAAGAAGTGCGAAATTAAATGCTCCAATTTTATGTTTTGCACCTACAACATTGCAAGCACTACCTTAAGTATGTTAGTTTCAGTGTTTTGATGATAACAAATCTTGTTAGTAATGTTTTGCATAAGATCTTAATTAATTATACTTTACAAAGGTAAGGAAAAGAAAGAAGTTGATCTATGAACAAATCACTTCCAGTGTTTCAAGATCACTTGAAGTGATTGCCACATTTTATGGATCACCCGAGTGATATTGGACATCACTCGAGTGAATATTAAAATTCTGCAAGTCACTTACAGTGAATTGTTAAGGAACTCGAGTGATATTCTGAAAGTTAACAAATCACTTGAAGTGATATCAGATCACTTGAAGTGAATTACTAATGCACTCGAGTCAAGACTAGAATCACTTGAAGTGACTTCCAAAAAGTCAGATCAGTTCCAGTGAATAAGTAGTGAGCTCGAGTGAACTTCAAATCACTTCCAGTGAATAGGATTGTGAACTCAAGTGAACTTCAGATTCACTTGAAGTGATATCATATCACTTCTAGTGAAGTGCATTATCACTTGAAGTGATAACTAGTGATTTTCATATCACTTCCAATGAAGTCCAAAATTACTTGAAGTGATAAGTAGTGAATAACAGAAACACTTAAAGTAATGTAAGAACACTTCCAGTGATTGTCAGAATCACTTCCAGTGATGACGAATCACTTCCAGTGATGACAAATCACTTCTAGTGAATCAGAATCACTTGAAGTGATAACCAAAACATCAGACCACTTCAAATAAATTGGTAGTGAACTCGAGTAATGTTGACAGACGCATGAAGATAACTTCCAGTGATGATATCACTTGAAGTGAAGTTTAAAAGTCAGTATTAATAAATTAAGTATAGTATTAATCTTTTCTTCTGAGTGTGTTATAGGTAATTCACAATTATCAAAATTCAAAGACTTTTGGAGCACAATAGTCAATCATAACGGAGGGAGCATTTGGCTATCTTACTACGGGAAATCAGAATTCAAAGACTCAGGAGTGCAACAATAAATGACGACGGGAGCATTTGTCAACACAATGATTATTCTACAAATGGAAAACATTTGAATGATCTCAACGGTTCTCAAACAACCTCTATATAATACTGAAGCTTTCAAGATAGAGACATAACATCAAACAACAACAAACAATCATCTTACGCAGAATACTCTCTTCCTCTGTTCTTCTTACTTTACATTTTCTGTACTTCAGTGATTCTATATTTACTCTGTGAGAGAGATTTTCATTACAAACTCAATATTTGTTATTGAGATAACTTAAGTTTGTGGAACCTTGAGTTGGGAATTGGTTTACATAGTGTAAGGGGGAGCGAGTGTTCGGTGAGGAAACTTGCTGTGTACTGAGGTGCCAAGAACCCACTAAATCTTGGAAGACATAATGAAACTCTCAGAGAAGCCCTGAGGACTGGATGTAGGTTAAAGTGGTTGTGGCCAAACCAGTATAACTCCCAGTGTACACTTCGGTGATATTTCTCCTAGCTCTTAACTACTTAAACTTACGGTCAAATTTTATATGCGCAACAAAATTTTTGGTATCTCCCAATTCACCCCCCTCTTGGGTGAAACACTTGCACTAACAAAGTGTAGTCATTTACTAGCATGTTGATGGGGGCTTTTTAGTCAAAAATTGTATTTATTTTATGATTTGTTCCATTAGTGTATATCAACAAGAGGAATTTTTGAATAACTCTTTTTCATGTTAATAATATGTATACTTTGTCTTTGTGATTTATACCTAATACCATCATTGGAGGCATTAGAAGAAAAGCAAATTTTGTTGCCAGGTACCAAAAAACAAAGAAAGGAATTTGGACAAGTTAAGGGGAAAATGTCATTTTTATTAAAATCGATGTGTATACTATAGCAAAATGATAAATATAACTGTGATTTTCTAATACACTACTATATCAAATATATTGTATTACAGTTTTTTATGACCCTATACTAACATCTACACTGCTCTTTCTTTTTCCTTGTTCTTATTAGGTGAAGGTCCATATTCCATAACAGCTTCAGCAATGTCCATTCAGTTCCCACTAGGTGAATCTCCATTTTCTATAGCTTCAACAATGTCCAGTCAATTCCTAGCAGGAGAAGGTCAATCCCTTATAGCTTTAGCAATGTTCAATCAACATAACGGGCTTGGCAGCCACCACCTGCAATGACAATTCAAATTTAATCATTTAACCCATCACATTTCTGTTTGTAATACAATCACAACAACAAGTTCCATTTTGCATGACATGATTGTTTTGCTGTAACAAATTGTACTTTATTTCTATGGAATAAAAAAAGCTTAAATAGTTCGATGATCTTATTTACACCTGAGGTATTCTATATATACATGAGGCTATTGCTAGAGATGTGCCATATTTGAAAGAATAACAGAATCGATATATTAGGAAGTTTGAATCCCATATTTGAGGGATCCTGTAACTGCAGAAATAGGAATACTAATTAAATAATAGGAATAATTAAATAATTATTATTCATGTATTTACCACGCTCTCCCTCAAGTTGGATCATAGATATTTATCATGTCCAACTTGCTTACCAATCCTTTAAAGTTGTCTCCTAGGAGGCCTTTTGTGAGAATATTTGCAAGTTGGGACTTTGTAGGTACATAGGATAAATAGATAATTCCATCTTCTACTTTTTCTCTAATGACATGTTTGGTCTTGCTATGTTGTACAAGGTTTAGAGCCATGCTCAAGGCTTCTTTATTGTCACAATAGAGTTTTAGTGGTGAACTAAGTTGTATTTGAGCTTCTTCAACCACTCTCTTTAGCTACAATCCTTCCATGATACCTTGGGACATTGCTCTTAGTTTTGACTCTACACTGCTTTTAGCAACAACTCTTTGCTTTTAGCTTTGCCAGGTAACTAAGTTCTCCCAAACAAAGGTACAATAACCTGATGTAGATCTGCTATCCTTTAAGAGCCTGCCCAATCAGCATATGTATAGATCTCAACAGTTCTCTGATCATTCTTCTTGAAGAAGAGTCCAAGACCAAGAGTCCTTTTAAGGTACCTGAGAATCTTATAGGCTGCATCCATGTGCTTCTTCTTTGGAGAGTGCATGTGTTGGCTTGCTATACTAACTGCGAATCCAATATTAGGTCAAGTATGTGAGAGATAATTGAGTTTCCTTGCCAACCTTTGATATTGTCCTTTGTCAGTTGCCATTTCATCTTTTTCTAGTCTTTTTCTTCCCACAGCTTCTTTCTCTGTCTTTGCAGGTGTCACTACAAAAAAATGTGATTTAGTAGCGGTTAAAAATGGGTATTAGTAGCAGTTTTAACTGCTACAGATAACATTAGTAGCGGTTAGGTAAACCGCTACTAAATCGTATGTTGCAAGCGATTTTGTAGCAGTTATACAAAACCGCTACTCAAGGAACATAACCGCTACATACTTTGTAGCGGTTACAAAAAACCGCTACAACATCCCTATGAATGGAATTTTTTTTCAGAGATATTTGTAACGGTTATATAACCGCTAAAAATATAAAAAATTGAAATTTTCAAGGCGGGGAAAAAAATGACATTTTTTCAATTTCGTAGCGGTAAAGAAACCGCTACTAATTTTGAATTTTTATGAAATTTGCAGCGGTTATAAAACCGCTACTAATTTCATGAAATTCAAATTTAGTGCCAAAAAATTTAATTTGAGTTTAAAAATGCGTGTTTATTAGTAGCGGTTTAATAACCGCTACAAATATTTAAAATTTTTTTTTAAAATATAGAATCATTTATTTCTGTTCTTTTAATATTAAATTAATTAGTTTCTTTTTTTATTGGTTTATCTAATTTAATTAGTTTATTAATAAATTAAAATAAAAAAATTAATTTAATTGGATTAGTATAAAAATTATATTAATAATATTATTAAGGATACGTAGGTAATAAGAAATTATTATGTTGTCTAATATAATGTAATTATATATGAAAAATAGATGAAAATGAGATACAGTTCCTCTAGTCATGAAAATAGATGAAAATGAGATGAAAATAGATGAAAATGTAATTATATAAATTTTATATAAAGGAAAGAAGTATTGTAAAAAAAATAAAAAAACTTGTTACCATATGTGATCGTATCATTCAGCTCCTCTACTCATACAAAAGAAGTTGTAAATGAGAGAAAATGAAAGAAAGGTAAGGTGAAAAGAAATTGGAGAGTATTTGAAATGAGTTGTGGAAAGGGTATTTATAGGGATCCACGTACTATTTGTAGCGGTTAATGTATCCATTTTGTAGCGGTTATTAGTTAGTAGCGGTTATTTGTATTTTTGTAGCGGTTTAATATTTATAGGGATCCACGTACTATTTGTAGTGGTTAATGTGTCGATTTTGTAGCGGTTATTTTTACTTTTGTAGCGGTTTAATAATGGCTACAAATAATTATTTTAATTTTTTAAAAAAAATTTTTGTTTTTAAAATTTTATTTTAAAATTTTTTTTCCAGTTTTTTTTAAAGAGCATAATTTGAATTTGATCACTCATCGTCGCCATCCCTACAGAAATTATGTAGAAAAATTATTGTTATAGATGTTTTATTAAATTTAAAAAATTTAATTTAAATGACGTGGACTTAAAAGAACTCACCGCAGTAGAGGTAAATTGTCATCGCCTTCAGGGAAGTAGTTTTCAAAATCGGCTGGCTGAAATGGCTCACTCTCGTAGGTGATGTTATTGCCTTCACCCATGTTGTAAAGGTCTCATGGCTTTAGATGAACGATCATGTGCCAATCCCTGTGCCTCTCATCCTCGACATAATAAACCTGATGTGCCTCTGAAGCTAGAATATACGGCTCATCATCTTGAGAAATACTAGTATGAATTGGCTGTGAGAAATTGACTGATGTGATCCCTAAGTCGTCAGTTGTCAGTCCCCGAGAAGTGGTGGTATTTGCCCACAAACACTTGAACAGCGTCACGGTGAAATGAGCTTGATAATTAAGTTCGACTACATAAAGAAACTTGCTATAGTAAGGGACGGCTCCAAACTGCATGTTGGCGTCACTGCTGCTCGCATAACTCCTTGTCCCAAATGTGCCATAAACACCTGAATTCTGAGTTTGCAATCCTTGATCCCGTGAAACCGTGCAAAACTTAAAACCATTGACATTGTATGCTGTAAACCTTTTTGCATGATTAAGAGGGTTGATTGCGAGAGCTCTGAAATCTGGTGAGTATGGGTTGTGGTCATTTAGTATTCTACGTGCAAACCAGCTCGGGAATTCTCTGTGGACCCTCCTATCAACTTCCGAGGATGTCTGTGTAAGGATCCTGAGTTGACGCTTCACATGACTTCTGAATTCCCTGCAATTAATAATGGAAAGACGATAGTGAAATGAAAGTGAGAAATGTTATGAAAGATATAGATCGAATAACATGTGAGTGTACAATTCTTACCATATGAAAGGTTCAACTTGAGTGCAATTAATCAAGACATGTCTATGTGCTTGGAACTTCTCAGTTGCCATTAGTTTGAAGTTCTCAGTTGCTCCAACTGGTTTACCAACATGAGGGATAAATTCTCTTGGTGCCGGCGCAGGATCAGGACAATCATCAACACGAGGTGGGCGGTTGAAAGCCGTCTCAAGATCATCAAAGTACCTTGAGCAAAAATATAGCACCTCATCCCCTATATAGCCTTCAGCTATAGAACCTCCTGGCCATGCCTTATTCCTTACGTAAAATTTTAATTTCCCAAGGAACCTACGAAGTACAGATGAGAAAATTGATATAAAATGCTGAAAATGACGACTAGCAAACATTAAATATGGAGAATAAAGCACATATTTAAAATGAGTACCTCTTAATCGGATACATCCAACGATATTGTACTGGTCCAGCGAGCTTTGTTTCATGAACAAGGTGGACTGTAAGGTGAACCATCACAGTAAAAAAGGATGGAGGAAAGATCATCTCCAAATGACAAAGCGTAAGAATAATTTTGGACTGCAGCTGATCGAACTCCTCAACGATCAAAACCTTAGAACACAACTTCCGAAAGAAAGAACAAAGTTCCACCAAAATGATGGAAACATTGGGAGGAAGTGAATTCTTTATAGCCAAAGGGAGTAACTGCTGCATAAGAACATGTGAGTCATGACTCTTCAGGCCAGCAACCTTTCGAGCCTGCAAGTCAACACATCAAGAAATGTTGCTTGAATACCCATCAGGAACTTTTAATTTCTTCAACGTCGCGAGGAAGACTTCCTTATTCGGTTTTGTGAGGGTAAACTTTGCTGGTTGAAATCTGTCATGCTCATCTGGCCAAGCGTCTTCACGAACTCCCATGTCGCATAAATCTTTCCTCGCTTAAAGGTGATCTTTTGTCTTGCCGGGTTTATTAAGCAGCGTATACAGCACATTGTCGCAAACATTCTTTTCAATATGCATTACATCAAGACTATGGCAAAGTAAATTAGATCTCCAATATGGAAGAGTGAATAAAATACTTATCTTCTTCCACTACTGAGGCGCTGAAGTCCTACGCGTCTTTTGGCGAATTTGTGGTGAATCATCGCTTTTTCCAAACTCGAAGTCAATATGCTCAAGCTGCTGTAAGATATCTGTATGGGACAAAGTCTGAGGAGGTCCTCTTTTTTCTGGTTTCCCATTGAAGCGACTCCGTTGCAATATGAACTTATGCATTCCATCGAGAAACCTCTGATGCCCCATAAAGCACCACTTTCGGCTGTGGGGAAGGCGCACTACGTCAGAGTCAAAATTGCAAGCCGGACATGTCGACCCAGTATGCACATTCCAACCAGATAATGTGCCAAGGCCAAGAAAGTCACTAATCATCTACATCAAGGCTGAACGCAAGTTGAACAAAGTCTTGCCGTAAGCGTCGTACGTCTCCAAGCTGACATTCCACAGGTCAAGCAATTCCGCAATAAGCGGTTAGAGATACACATCGATGTCATTGCCTGATGCCTTTTTGCCTGGAATGATCATAGATATAATGAAAGAGCTTTGTTTCATACACATCCAGGGGGTAAGTTGTAGGAAACTAAGACTACCGGCCAAATACTGTAACTTGTGCTAAGATCCCCGAAAGGATTGAAACCGTCGGTCACCAACGCAAGCCGAACATTTCTGGGGTCAGTCACAAAATTTGGAAAGTCATTGTCAAAAGTTTTCCAAGCAGCTGCATCCCGGGGATGTCTTAATTTACCGTCTTCGTTGTTATCAACGGCATGCCACCTCATGTGCTCTGCAGTTTTAGACGACATAAATAATCTTTGTAGGTGAGCTTTCAAAGGGAAGTACCTGAGAATCTTTGCAAGTTTCTTCTTCTATTTTTTCCCCTTCCAAATTGTCTTGTACCTCGATGTGTGACATCTCATACAAGTCTCCCTGCTGGAATCGTCTCCCCAATACATCATACAATCATTTGGGCATGCATCAATCTTCTGATAATTCAACCCTAATCTGTTGATAATCTTCTTGGCCACGTAGAACGTTGTGGGAATCTCAGCATCGGGGAATGCATCTTGTAATAAGTCAAGCAACATCGACATTCCCTTATCCGTGATCCCACACAAGCACTTGATATGATACAATTTGATCAAGAAAGATAATTTAGAATATTTGCGACAACCTTGATATAAAGGACGATCTGCTTCATCCATCAAGCTGAAAAAATCCCGAGCTGCTTCATTCCTCATAAAAACTGGCTCAGAACCGTGCACTTCTTCGTTGAAGTTGTCACCTTGAAATCCAAACGCATCACGCACAATATCATTCATTGGATCATCTTCATCTCCTTGAATGCCTACTTGAGAACTTCGAGGAAGAGCATCGTCATATCTAATGCCGGCCTTCTCACCATGAACTGTCCAGAACGTATAGTCCTCAGGGAAAGGCTTCACAAGTAAATATTCCTTAACAACATTTCGTGCATGCCACTTCTTGAACTTGCATTTCCGACACGGACAGACGATCTTGTTGTTATAGCTGGCGTGAGTGAATGCGAAATCCAAGAAACTGTTTAATCCGTACAAATTTTCAGGAGAATTACGCGGCAACCTGATCCATGATTTATCCATAGCTACTAGTGAGAGAGAAGAAAGTATAGAGAAGAAGATGAGTGAGAAGAGAATGACGAATGCCAAGAACCTTATAATATGAAATTCCAACATTTATAATTTTGTAGCGGTTCTCAAACCTCTACACTAATCGCTATAGTTATAAAATATTAGTAGCGGTTATATATATAAAACCGCTACTACTTTTCAAGCCGTTACACATTGGTGGGAAATTCAAAATATACACATTGAGTTTTTGTAGCGGTTATATGTATACAACCGCTACTAACATTAAAGCTGTTGGACAGCAAAATTAAAAATAATTTTTAATTTATAGGTGTTATACATAACATAACCGCTATAAATGTGCCCAAAGGCAGTAAATTTCAAAATTCAAATGATGAGTATTTCTATTGTAGAACCGCTACAAATACTCATCATTTGAATTTTGAAATTTGCCGCCTTTGTTCACATTTGTAGCGGTTATGTTATGTAAAACCGCTACAAATTAAAAATTATTTTTAATTTTGCTGTCCAACGGCTTTAATGTTAGTAGTGGTTTTTCTTGTAGAACCGCTACAACTATATATATTTGTAGCGGTTTTTATTTGAAACCGCTACAACTATATAAATTTGTAGCGGTTTTTATTTAAAAATGAACAAATTTATATATGCTTTATTTTCTTTTAATCTAGAAATATAACTAATATTGTTGCAATTAATTCATAAATTCAACAACGCGATCTAATAATATAAATATAAATATATTAAACACAATAAGAATTTAAGTTCTGAAATACAAACTCATATATATATATATTTACAAATGTTTCAACAACAAATAAAAAAAAGATGTTCTAAACTAAGTAGCTGGGGGCTGATCATCTGGTGCTCCCTCAGGTGCTGCTGGATCGGGCCACTGCGTAGAGTGAACCGCACTATCATCATCAGCAGGAGCAGGAGCAGGAGCAGGAGGAGTAGTAGTCGGGACGACGTAGCGAGGCACAGGGGGAACCTGTGGATGCTGCTCGTTCGGGAACAGGAGACTCCATGACCACTCGAGCATGTTGTTCACGATATCACACCATTGCGTCTGCTGAGCGTAGATCATATCAGCCTGCAGCTGCATCTGCTGCATATGCTGCATATGCAGCTGGTGTATCTGCTGCTGTTACTGCTACTGTGCCATCTGCTGCTCCAAATCTGATCGCAGCTGGTCAATAGACTCATCCCTCGGACGTCTAACCCCTCTAGAGCTGCCAGCCTCAGAGGCGGCGCTCCTACTGTAGACCATGCTAGGTCGGCGCCTTTTCCATCCCCCGCACGCATCTGGGGTGCTCAGCTTGAGACAGACCCGCCTACAAAGGAGCCGTCAGGTCCACTGACCCCTGTGACTCCTTGGCCTGGGTCTATCGCAGCTCAACCTGCGACTGTTGCATCCGCTCCTGCCATTTTATGAAACAATTACTAATTAGCATTTTTCATTATTAAGTTGGTTTTATAAAAATTATAATAATAAAATTACTTACAATGGCCGCCTCTGCCTGCTGAGAGGTCGCAGTCCCGTCACGGTGTCTGTGTGTGATGGCGTACAACTCCCCATAGTCTGTCTGATGGTTCTCCTGCTGTTCCTTCGTCTCCTGAAACAATTACAAAATTCAATTAGTATTATGAAATAACAAGCTAAAAGTAAGTGATATTATGAAAAGTTACCAGCTCGCTATAGGTGACAGCAAAGGTCTTTGATCCTGCTGTGTGGTGGATCGTCAGCTGCACACGGATCCTGGTGTTCCTTTGAGAAAGCTCATGGAAAAAAACAATATTAAATGTATTAAAACAATAAAAAACATTTAAAATTAATAAATTTCAAATTAAATACAATTAAATTGAAATTATAATTTAATAATTAACACTTACAAAATTATATATAAAGAATCTAATAAATACATTACCTGCACCTCAGGGCTCCTCCTGAGCTGGACGAAACTCGCCCAGTCGTTCGGCGGCACGCCATCCGGGACATTCTCGATCAGTTGCTCCAGAGGCATCATCCCGTCCTTATCCACCTTATGGAAGGGACGGTTCCTCCAGTTCCTCCAGGCGTCACCCATCTTCACGAGGGTGTACCTCTTTCGGTTGGCCCAGACGCCAAACCGCAACTGAAAAAAATTATTTAAATATCAATAATTACAAAAAAAATAATTTATAAAATATTAATTAAATATAATTAATTAAAAGAAATATTAATTAAATACTTTTAATTACCTGAACCACCTCCTCCCAAGCCTGGTCCTTCGGCCCCCTCGGAACGTGCCTCCACGTCTTGAAGTGAAGGAGGAACCGTATCCAATTTGCTCCCAGGTCGTTCAAGAAGCGGTTGAATAGGTGACCCCCATTGTCGATGGGCTGGTCAGTGCCCTCATTCCACGGCACTATAACTCGCAGGGTCCGGTCCATGCTGTTCACACCGGCTACGTCTAGCCTCCTCGTCGAAACGTTCCCCTGCTTATCTGCACAGTTTACCACACGTTAGATGAATTGTAATTCAAAGTTAACATTTTGAATTTAAATAAATAATTTACTAAATTAAAAAATTTATTTATCTTGGACCTGCACCTCAAACCCAGTGGACCGCGAAGACGACCCTCGTGGGTTGCTCTGCTCCCAAGCCTCCTCCTCATCGAGGAACTGCTCCATCTCCCTAATCCCAAGCGGGATCTCAAACTCCTCATCATCATAGTCCTCGACACTGATATCTGGCCCCCCAACCTCAGGCACCTCTGGTGCGATCGTCTCCTGTGGGATCGTCTGCGGTGCCTGTGGTTGGGCCGACTCCAGTGGGGGGATGGGCTGAAATGCAGCGGTCGCCTTGCCTCCGAGCTGCTTCCTCCCTCTGCCCCCTGCTCGGCTGCTGCCACCCCATAAAATCGGTCTGGGGACCTCAGGGGCCTTCTCCTTATCCTCTCTTGAAGCCATATCAACTGTAAAAATAAAAAAAAATTTAGTCACATTATTATGTAAAAATCTAATAAAAATACAAATAAAAATAAAATATGTGTTATATACGTACCTCAAGTGCAAATACTGTAGCAAAAACTCCTACACAGACGTTTGAACGCTCAAATCTTGATGAAACCACTCAAAGAAACCCCAAGAAACAAAATGAGAAAATAGAGAAATGAGGGAGGCGGGGGCTTAAATAGGCCAGACATTTGTAGCGGTTATACCAATAACTGCTACCTTAACCGCTATAAAGCACCCAGGGCGCCTACAGTTTGTAGCAGTTTTATAATAACCACTACAAATTACAAGAACCTTTGAAATTTTGTAGCGGTTATGGCCCAGAACCGCTACAAAAGTTGAGACTCCTGAACTTCTGTAGCGTTATATCCCTATAACCGCTACAAATAGCTGACATTTGGTATTTTGTAGCAGTTTGGTTGCTGTAACCGCTACACTGTTGGCAGGACTTGGTCGCGCCAAGTGGCGGGAATATTGTAGCGGTTTCTGTGTATTAACCGCTACAAGTTTTAGCAGGAATTTCGCGCCAAATTTCTAGCGGTTTTGGCTAACAAACCGCTACAAAAAATGCTGCTAATCTATCGTGCCAATTGGTGTGTAGCTTGCCGCTACAATTTTGTAGCGGTTTAGGTAAAAACTGCTACAAATACTGTAATTTGTAGCAGTTTGATGTAACCACTACAATTGCACTGCTATAGAATGCCATTTTTTTGTAGTGTGTATTATTCCTCTTGACCTTCTTTATAGTGCTGATTGGAACTTTACTAGGTTTACAGCCAAGCATACCGGTTTCTTTGAGTAAATCAATGATATACTTTCGTTGGGACACAAAAATCCCTTCCTTTATTCTTGCCACTTCCATACGTAGGAAGTATTTTAAATTTCCAAGGTCTTTGACTTCAAATTCTTTATTTAGTGTTGCCTTAATTCTTTCCATCTCCTTGATATCATTTCCAATGAGAATAATAATATCATCTACATATATGATGAGGATGGTTATCATTGCTTCATTCTTAGAAACAAACATAGTATGATTGGATAGACTCTACTTGTATCCTTCAGTTTTAAGGGTAGAGAAGAATCTATCAAACCATGCTCGAGGTGATTGCTTTAAACCGTAGAGATATTTTTTTAGTTTGCATACCTGATTGTGTTTGTCATTATTGAAACCTGGTGGTAGTGACATATATACTTCTTGTAATTCACCATTTAGGAATGCATTTTTTATATCAAGTTGTTGAAGAGGCCAATCAAGATTGGCAGCAATTGAGAAGAAAACTTTGATGGTATTTAACTTTGCCACTGGGGCAAATGTTTCATTATAATCAATGCTATATGTCTGAGTGAAGCCCTTTGTAACCAACCGTGTCTTGTATTTATTCAGAGTACCATCTGCATTATATTTTGGGGTGAATACCCACTTACATCCCACTAGTTTCTTTCCATTTGGCAAATCTACAACATCCTATGTACCATTTTTCTCTAGGGCTCTCATTTTCTATAATAATGTGTTTTTCTACTCAAGAATCTTAAGTGCCTTATAAACACTAATGGGTATTCGAATATTATCAAAATTGGCCACAAAGGAGGAATAATTTGGAGATAGAGTTGCATATGATACATACTTTTCAATGGGATGCATTGTACATGATCGAGTCTTCTTTCTCAAGGCTACAGGCAGATCTAGATCATCATCCTTCTTGGTTTGATCCCTTGTTTTCTCAAGAATAAAATCTTTCACCGGGTTACATTTTACCACTGCTTCAGATATGATAGTCTCCTTACCTTGTTTGTTCCTCCGGGAATAGACTTTGTATTGTTGATTTTGAGTGATTTTGTTTCCCCTTGATGGTTTATGATTTGTCATAGGTTTTTTTTCTATTTGTGATGGCAGGCATGGGAGTGGGGATGGCTATAGATGGAGGTATAGGTTTAGGTATTATGGGTGTTACAGGCTAAAATTCACTTTAATCGTTCCTCTGAATTGAAGACTGGGCGAAATAAGGGGTGTCTTCAGAGAATGTGACATCACAACTAGTAAATAAGCATTTAGAGATAGGATTATAACACCTATACCCCTTTTGTGAGTTAGAGTAGCCTAACAAAATACATTTGACAGCACGAGGGTCAAACTTCAAGGAGGGATGATGTAAATAGAAAAAGGCAAAGCAACCAAAGACATGGAGTGGAAGCATATGGTTAAGGTGAGAGATGGAGTGAGTTTTTCAAAGCTTGTTAATTGAGGAAAGATAGTTCAGTACACGGCTAGGTAACCGATTAATTAAGTGACTGGTAGTGAGAATGGCATCACCCTAGAAATATTTAGGGATATGACTAGTCAATAGGAGGGACCTAGCTGTTTCCAAAAGGTGTCTATTTCTACATTCCGCAACTCCATTTTGTTGTGGGCTATAGGGAAATGTGCTATTATGAACGACACCCTGTGACTTAAGAAAGTTTGTCAGGGATTGAGTAAAGTACTTAGTGCCATTGTTAGTGTAAAGAACCTGAATGGTGGTATTAAACTGGGTAGAGACATATTTGAAAAATTCAAGAAACACAACAGAGACATAAGATTTTTCTTTTACTAAATAGACCTAACACATGCATGTGTGATCATCGATGAATGTAACAAACCACTTGGCATATGTACGATTGGGGATACGTGCAGGACCCCAAATATCACTATGAATAATAGAGAAAGGAAGGGCAGATTTGTAGGGGGTTGGGGAAAAAGTGGTACGATGGTGCTTGGCAAGTTCACAGACGTCACAATGAAATTTAATATTTTTATTCAATGAGAGTTTAGGAAACAGATGGTTCAAATAGGACATACTAGGATGACCCATCCTTTTATGCAATAACAAAATATCAGAATTATCAGAATTAGAAAGTAAACCACTTAATTTTCTGCAACACAAAGCCTTCACGGTAGGTTCAGCAAGATAGTAGAGCTCATTAATTTCCTTAGCATTGCCAATCGTCTTCCCCGATAAGAGATCCTGAAATGTACAATAAGTAGGAAAAAAATGAGAGGAACAATTTGCTTTTTTAGTTAGCTTGCTAATGGAGAGGAGATTGCAAGCTAAATATAGAATATGTAAGATATAATCAAGATGAAGTGAATCAGAAATATGTATGGTGCCTTTGCCAGCAATAGTTGATGGTGTGACATTGGTAGTGCGGATTTTTTGATTTCCAGCACAAGGATGATAAGATATAAATATTCATGCCTCCGAAGTCATGTGATCAGAGGCACCTGTATCAACAATCCATGTAGGCAAGCAAGAAGAGGTATGTAAGGCAGCAAAAGAAGTACCCTGAGTCACAACTGAAGCAAGTGTAGTAGGAGACTTAAATGAATTTTGATGATTTTTTATCCATTCTAGTATTTGAGAAAGCTGTTCAATATTGATAAGAGGAGTTAGGACGTCTTGAGGAGAAGCTATAGTTTCTGGTTATGTATGAAACCCCTTGATTTTGGTTTTTGAGGTTTCCAATCAGCAGGCTTCCCATGAAGCTCCCAACAACTGTCCTGAGTATGACCTATCTTTTTGCGACATGTACACTACACTTTTTCTTTAAAGTTAGTTGAAACTCCTTTACTAATGAAGGCAGAGGTATCAGGGATAGATGGGGAATCAAGTGCCATCATGACATGGCATCAGGAGGTCTGTGAACTTTAGAATATACCTCACCCGGAGATAACAAAGGTAAATAGCCAAGAATGCATCTCCAGATGTCATCAAATTTGGAGTAGAGGGTGGCGAGAAAATAGAAAAATCTTTCCCATTCCACATGTGTCTTATGACGGTCAGCCTCAGCTGGTGTGGTGGGTACATCATCATCGAAGAGGTTGAGTTCCTACCATAGCGTACTGAGTTCCAACCAATAGTCAATAACATCAAGATCACCTAGTTTTAGTTTCCAGATTTTATTTTTCGTATCGAAGAGGTGTGAAACATCTGCTCCATTTGAGTAACATTCTCAAACAGCCTCCCATATATCTTGAGCGGTGGGAAGGTACATGAAACTACACTTGAGATTGGGAGACATCGAATTAATCAACCATGAAGACACCAAAGAGTTTTCGGTTACCCACTACTACATCTTTGGAAAGGAAGCATCATCGGCAGCTTTGGTTGAACCAGTGATATAACCCAGCTTTCCACATCCTCCAATGGCCAATCGAACTACCTGGGACTAATCTTAAAAGTTGGTCTTAGTAAGTTTCTCAGATATAATTGAAGCATAAGTGTTTTTGAGGCCTGCGATCAACCCGAAGGGACCACCGGACTTACACAATTCAAATACAAAGGACCCAACATGAGAAGACTCCATTGATGTGGTAGAACCTCCCTAAGGGTATGACTCAACGTTCACGATGTCGGATTGATTGGCTAGAGCAGAAGAATCACGGCGAGAATTTTCCAGCTCTGATACCATGTGGAATAAATAGAGCTAAAATAGTCTAATAATCTTATTTACACCTGAGGTATTCTATATATACATGAGGCTATCGCTAGAGATGCGCCATATTCAAAAGAATAACAGAATCGATATATTAGGAAGTTTGAATCCCATATATGTAGGATCCCGTAACTGCAGAAATAGGAATAATAATTAAATTATAGGAATAATTAAATAATTATTGTTCATGTATTTACCACAATTTCATATCAAGGAAATCTGTCTAATTCTTGTAATGTTGAAAACTGTAGTTTTAAAATCTGTTCTACTTCTCTTCAGTTGTCACATTTCCTTGATTTACTATTTTTACATCCTATTTAATGTGATCAAATTATTGTGCAGCCAAAGCATAACCTGTTGAATCGGTTCCTTATTGCCCTAAGCAAAACTTGAAAAATGATATGAAAAAACAATCCTTTAGTTTTAACATATTCTATATATACCAAAAGGATTTATACTAAAGGCAATAACTACTAAAGTCTTTACCAAAATCATGATCAATCATATGTATCAAAACCAAATATATAAGCCAAGAAACCCATACACCATAATATCAAAAACTCAAAAACCAAGGCAAAAAAAAATCCCCAAATCCAAAAAAAAATAAAAGCTTTTAATGGTTTCTCCTCTTCTTTGTTCTCTATTTTTTTTGTTATTGCTTCTAGTTTCTTGAACCTAAAGTTTCCGTTTTCTTTTTCTGAACTGAGGAGTATTTGGTTTTGCTTTTGATTGAGTTTTTTTTGTTAATGATTTGTGGGTTTCTCTACTCATAAGTAGTATATATTTTTTATTTATGAGTTCTTGATTTTTATTGATTTTTCAATTTCTTTAATCCTTTGGTGGTTGAAGTCAGCATCCCAAAGAAACAAATCAACTAATAATCTATGGCTTTTAGGGTGTTATTGCCCTCCTGTAAAAACTTCATAATACCCACTATTCTTATGTGAAAACTTTTAGAGAAAAGATTCTCTTTAACCCAAAAAAAGGTAACATGGATACCATATAGTCATGCCACCTTAGTATAATTAGTCAACTAACGGTTGACCATTTGAATCCATAAGAGGTGGCATTGTGATATACAGTACATCCTGTATGTGGAAAAGTTCAAGTAAAATACATCATCTTTCGCTCTTCGCTTACTAGAAGGGGCCAAGAAGTACATTTCGTTGGCTGGCGACCTGGAAAATAATATTTATAAATTACATCCATCCATCTAATTGAAATTAGTATTGACTCGAAAACGTAAGATACATCCACCTTCCCAGCCAGAGCATATCTCTATTAAAAAATTGTGTAAGATACGTGCACCTTCCCAACCAGAGTCATAGCTCAAATAAAAAATGTGCCTCTATCGTTATCAGTAAGACTATACTATATGAGACGACATATTCAAATAAAAAAACAAAAAAAATACTAACTTCTTTCATACGTGTGGGCACGCCACAGCTAGATTATTTGGGTAAAAACAGAATGAGATGATCCAACATTGGCAAAAATAACAGATTTTTTTTATGCTTGCGGAATAAGTAATGCAATTTTTATAAAACAATTTTAGGAATATACATTTTTTAAGACTTGATAAGACCCACAAAAAAAATTTTATAAATTAAAACATTTTAAGAGACTAAAGATATTTTTTAAACTTTCAGCATTATTATTTATGTTTTTAAAAACTCGAATACTATACTGTTACAATTTCAAGTTACAAATATTGTAATCATTATGGTGTAATTGATTTTTTAAATAAAACTAATAGAAATTACTCATTGAACTTAAAAAAATAAAAATAGTTGAACTTAGGGAGAGAATTACAGTGACAGATTCAATTCATAAATTAACTAACCATTTGTTAGTTGAGATGTCAAATAGTTTTACTCAGTAAAAAGGAGAACATAAATTTAAATCTTAGAAAACACACTTATTTAAAAAGGTGAAAACTTTATGCTTTAAGCCTAAAAAAATTTAATCAAATGAAATAATTCACTAATTAATTATTATTAAAAGAATTTAAAATTCTCTATTTACATATCTAAACTGATTTTATGTTGATGGGTAATTCGAACCATGCCAGATTGCTAGGCATGGCATGCCTTTATGTAAATCTATGACCGGCAGCCTTTCCTTTCACATCAACATAAAATTTACAGCTAAGAAATATATAGAATAACAAGTACTTTAAGTGATTCTTAAAAATAATATATATAGGTTGGTTATGGTTGGTGCTAGAGTTTAGTTTTTTCTCTCTCTTGAAACTCGTGCCACTAGAAAGCTTCAATGGATGATGTCGTATCTCTAAAGATATCGCCGGACAAGCTAGAGCTGCCGAACAAATCTCATATTAAACTCATTTCATGCATTGCATCAGAAGAGTCCACTTCGGTAGGGAAGGAGGTAGCACAAATAAATGACCTGTTAGTAAATTCTGAGGTCCCTGCTTCAAAGATGCAAAGCGAGAAACAGGGGCTTATTTCAATCTCATCACCAGGCAAGAAAACCTCCTCATACAAGGATTCGCTGATGGGGCTTAACCATCTGGATTTCAATGGAATTGCACATGACTCATCCTTTAATAGTGAGGACTCGCTGACATCGGAGCTACAAAATCAAATGTGCAAGATCCCTGAACCTTTAGAGGAGACAAATAAGCTTAAGTCTCTATATCCTTCCATGGATATCACCGAAGATGAATTCAACGAAGCCTGTAAGCCCTGGAACAGATCACTCATAATCACAGTACTAGGTGCCCATTTTTATCTTCACAGATTGAAGGAATTGCTTTGTAGAGTGTGGAAATTCAATGATTTTGAATTGATAGATCTCCCAAACAACTACTACGTTGTTAGGTTCACAAATTCTGAAAACTGGGAAGCTCACTACAGACGCATTATCTTGGATGGGCCGTTGGTGATTGCTCAACACGCAGTTTTGGTTCAAAAATGGTCACCATATTTTGATCCTTTCCAAAACCAGCTTGGAAAAATTATAACTTGGGTTAGAATCCCAAATATCCCTCTTATCTTCTACTCTCAGAAATTCATTTCCAGACTGGGAGACATGATAGGGAGGACGATTAGAGTCGATTTAAATACTCTAAACTTCCGTGATCAGTCCACAGGAGTAGTATCAAGAGGAAGATACGCGAGAATATGCGTTGAACTAGATCTACAAAAAAGTCTTGTACCTCGTGTCATCTTAGCTTCCACAGTTTTCAACGTTGAATATGAAGGGCTGGATATGATATGCTTCAATTGTGGAAGATATGGCCACAAAAAAGAGGCTTGCTCAAGGAAGGAAGAGGGAAATATATCTTCGAATGAAGTTCACTCAAGAAAGGAAGAGGGGAACAAACCTCAAAATTCTCTGCAACCATCGGTGACCTCCGAGCAGGGAACAGTAGTCTTGCCGCCGGGAAACATTTCCCAGGAAAAGGATGCAACCTTCGGCCCATGGATGATGGTAGGAGGTCAGATGAAAAAATGGTTCCCTAGGAAGGGAAATCTTATAGATGGCGTAGCTCGAGGACGGTATGGGTCTGCCAGAGACATGGGAAAGAGCAACAAATCGTGTAATTTTGAAACTTTGGCTGACCTGGAGGAAGGTAAAGAAAGGGATGAACTCGAACTTGGGGAGTCACGTGTTGATTTGCGCACAGGAACAAGAGTAGGAAAAAGTCAAAATGATCTATCAGCAAGTGGAAATAGCAGGAATAACAGCAGATAGGGGTGAGCATGGTGCCCAGTAGCCCGGTGCGCCCACCCTGGCCCTGTAAAAAATTGCCCAGCCCAGCCCTAAAAAAGTGGCCCGAAAAAATTTTGGGCAGCTTTGGGCGGGCTAATAACCGGGCAGGGCCGGGCATCGGGCAAGGGGTGCTGCCCTGCCCATTTGGCCCTGCCCTGAAAATTATTTTCATTTATTTAAAATATAAAATTTTATATCAATTAAATATTATTTCATATATATATTTTTATTTAAAATATATATTGTCTATTGTATAATAATTTTATGATCCTCTCTTTTTTGCCATAACCACTAAACACTATTTACAAATAGATTTCTTCCTTTCTTCTTTACTTTGTGTTGTATTAAATTATAGTTGCTTTTTATTTTATTTCCAGATGTTTCATCATTTGATCAACTTTTGGGACATTGAATTGATGCAAACTACTTTGACTTCACGGTTTTAATTACAATCAATCTGTTTTCTTATTTATAATGGATTATGGATGTTGTTTAATTTTTAAAGTATGGATATTTGTTAAGACATATGACATTTTTTAAATTTCAAGACTCAAGTTGTAGACTTATTTTGAAATATCCCAAGATGTGAAATCATCGAATGTATTTGAAGTTTATATTACTTAGGGCAAAGTTAAGACATATATGGTATGGTAATTACAGGAATGTTTATGAAATTCATAAGGAATTATTTTTTCATAAGTGGACAAGATAAGGTGTTATCACTTGGGCAGGGAAGCCCACCCTGCCCTGCCCACCCTTGCCCAGCCCAAAATGGTTAGGGCTTTTAGCGGGCAGGGCCGGGCATCGGGCTGCAAAATGCAGCCCGTTCATCCTTTGGGCAGGGCATCGGGCAGAGGTCTCGCCCTGCCCAACCCTGCCCATGCCCACCCCTAACAGCAGACAAGTGAAAAAGCTTCAGAAATCAAATAAAGTATATAGGATAAAGGGCTCAGTCAACGGTGGGCTTAAAGCTATCCTGCCAAAAATATTACCAAAAGAGCCCAGAATGAATGAAGCCCAATCAGCACAAGTTGGGTCTAGAGATCTCAAAGTCACAAATGACGTTGCAGCAGAAACCGAGGGGCCTTATCTGAACATGCCCAAATCTTCTCAAGCTGGTATTCGTGCTCATCATGTCGTGATGGGCTCCATGACCGAAGCCCAGGTGCAAATCATCCCCTTCTCAATACATGAACCAATCAATTTGCTTGGATCTGCTTCTAAGCATGCTGCTTTGGATTCCGCTGCCTAGAGCCCAACCTTGGACAAGTCAACCAGCGTGGGTCCTTTATTATTAGGAGAACATGATTCTAACCCGTTGGTTGCCTCTCTTACGGAACTTTCAGTGGAGTCAACCTCTTCTCTTGGCGCCGTGGACTCTTTGAATCTAATGGAAAGTGTTAAGGAACAGAGCAAGGTGGGAATGATTAAAGCCCAGGACCAAATTTTATCCACTTCCATTTTATCTCCAGTCTCTCTTGCTCCCACCTCTGATCCGGAAGAAGGTTCTGTGAAGTGCTATGACCGGGGCAGACCAATTATGAATTTGAGGGAATTAAAAAATAGAAGCATATCTGTGTCTGGCCGCGTCCCTCTAGATAAGTAGTTTTTTTTAGTATCCATTTTTTATTCATCTTTTCCATGATTATTTCTTGTTGGAATTGTAGAGGGGCTTGTAGTAAATCTTTCCCCCGTATCCTCCGTGATATTGTTTCTAAATACTCTATTTTGGTCATGTGTCTATTAGAAACCAGGGTTAGTGGTCATAAAGCGGATGTAGTGGTCCGTAATCTGGGTTTCAATAATTGGTTGAGGGTTGAGGCAACGAGATATGTGAGTGGCATTTGGGTTCTGTGGCATGACGCTGAGGTTTCTATAGAGTACCTCTTCTCTACAAATCAGCTTCTTCACTGCCGTTTGACTAAGAAAAAATCCAGGAAATGTTTCTGTGTCACTTTTGTATATAGGGACCCTAGGTGGAGTTATAGACAAGAACTTTGGTCATCTCTTAGGGAATTAGCAGGAAAAGTTTCTTAGGCTTGGCTTGTCTTAAGGGATTTTAACTCTTTTCTTAACCCTTCTGACAAGATTGGGGGCGCTGCTGTTCATAATAGATCCTTAGCTCCCTTCCGGAATTGTGTTTAGGACTGTGACTTTCTGGAGCTGCCTGTGGTTGGGGACAAATTCATGTGGTCCAGACACGATATCAAGGAAAGACTGGATTGGGTTTTTTGCAATTTAATCTGGGAAATGGCTTACCTTTTTCATAAAAATTTCCATCAACTTCGTTACAAATCTGATCATCGTGTCGTAGTTATCACTGCTGGAAATGAGCAAGCTCCTCCCCCCACAAGCCATTTCAGATATCAAGCAGCTTGGTGCCTCGAAGATGATTTCTCCAATTTAGTAAATTCTGCTTGGCACAACAATGATTGGTTTTCTGGTTGCAATGACTTCCAGAGTAAGGCCTCTTGGTGGAACAAGAATGTGATTGGTAGCCTTCCCAAAAAAAAGAAGACATTGATTAAGCGCTTGGAGGGGGTTGATCGCCAAATCTCTGTGCGGCCTCATCCGGGTTTATTTAAGCTTGAAATGAAGTTATGGAAGGAGTACATAAAGGTCGTAAATCAAGAAGAGCTCCTCTGGTACCAAAAGTCAAGATGCAAGTGGCTCAAGTATGGAGACAAAAATACAAGTTTTTTTCACTCTTCCTCGGTGATCAAGAGAAAGAAAAGCAAAATCAACTCTCTTCAAGATGCTCAGGGAAACTGGATTACCGACCAAGAAGAGTTTAAGTCATCAGCTCTTAACTACTTCCAAGATCTTTACTCGGCGGATCACGAGGTGCAAATTATATCTGATTGGCCAGTTGATTTCCTATCTATGAACGACTCTCAGCTTGCACATCTTCAAAAAGATGTGTCTGCGGTGGAAATTAAAAATGCTGCTTTTGATATGGGTGCTTTTAAGGCGCCTGGCCCTGATGGACTTCAACCACATTTTTTCCAGACCCAGTGGAACATTGTGGGTACAAAGATCTGTGATCTTATCTTCTTCATTTTCAGCGATCCTAGCAAGGTCAAAGATATTAACCAGACTCACATCACGCTGATCCCTAAGGTTGACAATCCCACCTCAATTAAGGAGTTCCGGCCCATATCTCTTTGCAATGTGAGTTATAAAATTCTGAGCAAGGTTCTTGCAAACAGAATGAGATCTGTGTTGGACTTCCTGATCCACCCCACTCAATGCAGTTTCATCAGGGGTAGACAAAGTTGTGACAACATAATTCTAGCCCAAGAAGCGATCCACACAATGAGAACGACTAGAAAGAAGAAAGGTTATGTCGCCATTAAGGTGGATATGGAGAAAGCTTTCGATAGGCTTGATGGAACTTCCTGCATTTAAATCTTCGTAGTCTGGGCCTGAGCGATCACTTTGTGAATCTATTGATGATGTGTGTCTCCTCTCCCACAATGAGAGTGATCTGGAATGGATCTCTCTCAATCCCATTTACGCCATCAAGAGGTGTGAGACAAGGTGACCCTTTAAGCCCCTACCTTTTCATTCTTTGTATGGAAAGAATGAGTCAATTGATAAATCGGGCAGTAGCCAAGAGAAGTTGGAAGCCTCTTAGGATTAGTCAATCGTGTTCGAATCTCTCCCATCTTTTCTTTGCTGATGACCTTCTTCTTTTCTGTGAAGCTTCCACTAGTCAGATGGAGAATATTAGAGACCTGATGACTTTTTTCTGCAAGGTATCTGGTCATCAGATTAACCTCCAGAAGTCTAAAATCTTTGCATCCAGGAATGTTCAGTTCCACCATGCTCAGCAACTAGGCCAAACCTTGGGAATTAGTATATCTGGGGACTTAGGCAAATACTTAGGGGTTTCTCTGCTTCACAAAAGAGCTACCAAACTGACATTCGCCCCTCTGGTCTCTAAAGTCCACAAGAAGCTATCCGCCTGGAAAGGTAAATTCTTGAATATGGCTGGGAGAACCATCCTGATTAACTCGGTTCTCTCTACTCTGCCATTCTACCAGATGCAAACTACCCTGCTTCCTAAAGGTGTTCTGCACGATTTGGAGAAATTAAATAGAAACTTCTTCTGGAATCAGGGGCAGGATAGAAAGAAAATGCATCTCATTTTCTAGGAGAATATCAAGCTAGACAAAAAGGAGGGTGGCCTGGGTATCAAAGACCTTTCCAGCCAAAATGAAGCTCTCATTATGAAGCTGTGCTGGAATCTCATTACTAGATCCGATGCCATATAGGTGAAAGTTCTTAGAGCAAAATATGACTGCGGGGATAGTGAAATCCCAAGAGTTGAGAGGAAAAAGTCCCAATCTACGGTATGGAATGCAATATCAACTGTTTGGGATTCATTTAGGAAAGCAGTGGGAAAAAAGCTCAGAAGTGGGCAGTCAACAAATGCTTGGTGGGATTTATGGACAAGTCTTGATCAGCCCCTCATTTTCTATGTGGATAGAAACCAAGACTCAATAAACCCTGATGATGTGGTAAGTCAATTTGTTCGCCTTAATGGGGAATGGGATCTTCAGCGATGGAGTATGTTCTTGCCGCGGTGGGTGATTGAAAGGATTAAACAAGTCTCTCCTCCTTCCCAGACTGGAAATGATTTATTTTGGTGGAGGAAATCTTCTGATGGAAATTTCAGCGTCAAATCAGCTTATTCCATGATTTATTCTTCGCTCTCGGAACCAGCGGATCTGTTCTGGCAACGTATCTGGAGATGGCCTATTCCTGAGAAAGTTAAATTTTTTATGTGGCAATTGTTCCAAGAGAGAATTCCTTCGAATGCAATTCGTGCTAAGAGAGATGGGAGGTTAAATCCTGAGTGTCCTTTTGAGTGTACTTGTGAGGAAACAGCGATTCATATACTGAGGGATTGTGAGTTTGTAAATTCTGTGTGGCTTTCTTGTGCTAACCCCGTTTATCACCCTGCATTTTTCTCTGGTAATTTACAAGTTTGGATCAGATGGAACATGCAACACTCACTGGGAGATCGCAAGTTTTCTTAGTGGCCCTGGCTGAGAGTCTTCGGTTCATTATGCTGGCTAATTTGGAAGAACAGATGCAGCAGAGTCTTTGAAGGAACCTCTGTCCTTCCTCACCAACTATTACACAGAGGGCTTCATTTTCTCCATGAAGGCATAGAGGAGGGCAGGTTCAAACACAAGATATTTAGAGTTCCAGAAAGATACTCAGAAGGTTGGAGTGCTCCACCAGAAGGATATGTTCGGATCGATGTGGACGCGGCGGTAGATAATCACAGGAATTCAGCAGTTGGAGGAGTGGTACGGGATAGCTCTGGAGCTTGGATTTGCGGGTTCCAACAGAATACAGGATTCAGTCTCGGCTCAACATCTTCTGAGATTCACGCTATTCGCATTGGCCTACAGACTTGCAAATCTGGGAAATTTAGAAAGATCAAACTTTTTACTGACTCATTGCAAGCCATTCAATTGCTATTCAACATAAGTAGTCAATATCATCCGCTTCAATACGAATTGGAGGATGTCAGGGAATTAATCTACAGGGATTGGGATCTAGAAATTCATCACTGCCATAGAGAAGCCCTTGAATGTGCTGACCTTTTGGCAAAACGAGCACTGGACTTGAACAGTGATCTGTCTTTTTTACAGTATCCACCAGATTTCTGTGCGCCACTTATGTTAGCTGATCTCAGCTGAGCTTTATAGGCGCCAAAGTTCATTGTTAAGTTATTTTCTGTTTTCTTTTCGGCCCACGTGGCCCCAAGAGTTTTTTGCTCTTATCATTGTAATTCAAAAAAAAAAAAAAATATATATATATATATATAAAGTAATAAATTAAATTTTGATAAAAAAAAAGAGTAATAAATTAAATGGATTGGGATGTTCTGTTGGTCAGTTTGGTATGAGGGATTTGAAAGGAAGTGGAGGAAAATTTTTTTTGAGTTAAATTTAAGAAAATTAGAGAAATGAGAGTATAAAATTTTAATATTAAAAAGTTGTAAAATAAAAGAGTAAAAAAATAAATTTAAAATTTTTAATCCTACTATGTCATTCTTTTAAATCCAAACGTACCAAACGATCCTACACGCCGCGACAACAGAACAGAGCATCTATAAAATAAACCAGAACAGAGCATCTATCGTTACAGAGACATAGCCATCAGTATCAACAAAGAAATATGAGCAGCCACCACCACGTTATAGTTTTACCATTTCCTGCTCAGGGACATGTGAATTGTCTCATGACCCTCTCTAACAAACTAGCCCAAAATGGCCTTAAAGTCACCTTCGTGAACTCGGATTTCAACCACAGACGAGTGGTGAAGGCAATAATAAACGAGAACAAGGAGGACCAGCAGCAGACGAATGAATCATTGCCTTTGGAGTTAGTGTCGATCTCAGATGGAATGGGTCCTGAGGATGCAGAAACGACATGGCTAAACTAAGTTTGGCAATCTTGAGGACTATGCCCTTAAAGCTAGAGAAGCTCATAGAAGGGTTTGAAGGCAGAGATAGAATCACCTGTGTGGTTGCAGATGTGAACATGGCGTGGGCCTTAGAGGTTTCACATAAGCTTGGTATCAAATCTGCTGTTATCTGCCCCACATCTGCAGCTCTTTTTGCCTTGGAACTTCACATGCCCAAGCTCATTCAGGATGGATTGATGGATTCTAATGGTAATACTCTCTCTTCCCCGTCTAAACGCTGTACTACTCCCTCCCTCTAATTTGCAATATACTCTATATAGTGTTTATTACAAGGCACCAACCCACAAATATTTGTAGGCTTTTTATACAGGTCACTTGCTAGTTTTAAAGTTGTATAGATTTTTTTTTTCTATGTATGCACAAATTTAATAGAGGCGATAAGAAAGAGGAATACTTAATATAATATTAGAGTTTAGTATACAATTTTTACAATTTTGTACAATTTTATATTTAACTTGAAACAATATTTTAGGACATTGGATACATCAAAAAATAATTTAAGGTAATGGATGCACTTAAAAACCTACATTAGCATGATGGATACACATAAAAAAATATTTAAGGGTGTTAAATGTATCACAAAATACTTTTACAATGTTCTGGATGCACCTTAACCCTTCAATATATACTACTTTAATTCACAAAACTTATTTATAATTTTTATTATTCTTAAGTTTATATAACAATCATGTCCCTTATTGGCAGTAAACTCCGTAAATCTCACCATACATGAGCTTTTGCATACTGTTTCCACCACTTAATCGTAAGAAAATTGGTTATATTCGACAAATTACCATATTGACCTTGCAGGATTGCCTATTCTAAAAGGTGAATTCCAGATATCCCCAGATATTCCCAAAATGAACACAGCTGACAGTGCATGGTGTTGTATAGGAGACTCAGAGTGTCAAAAGACTGTATATGATTACATTGCAAAGATGATCAGAACTTTGCACTTAACAGATTGGTGGCTTTGCAATACCACTTTTGAACTTGAACGTGGAGCCTTGTCCTTATACCCCAAAATCCTACCCATTGGGCCATTAATGGAGAAGCAAGAGAGCCTAATAACTACTCGCTCACTTGGCCAGTTTTGGGAGGAGGACCTCTCTTGCTTTAAATGGCTAGACCAGCAGCCACCGTGTTCTGTTATATACGTTGCCTTTGGTAGCTTCACTGTGTTTGATCCAACCCAATTCCAAGAGCTAGCTTTTGGACTTGAGCTTACCCAAAGGCCTTTTCTTTGGGTTGTTCGGGAAGATTCAAATGGTGGTGGGACAAAAGTGCAATACCCAGATGGGTTTGAGGGAAAAAGAGGGAAAATATTTAAATGGGTACCTCAGAACAAGGTTTTGGGTCATCCTGCCATAGCATGCTTCGTTAGCCATTGTGGTTGGAATTCTACCATGGAAGGTTTGAGCAATGGAGTGCCTTTTCTGTGTTGGCCATATTTTGCAGATCAGTTTTTGGACAAGAATTGTATTTGTAATGGCTGGAAGGTGGGGCTGCGATTTGATTCAGATGATGACAAAGGACTGATCTCGCGCCATGAAATCAAGAAAAAAGTTGATATGTTGCTTGAAGATGAGAGCATAAGGGCAAGGTCCATGAAGTTGAAGAGTATTATCTTGAACAATATAGCAGAAGGGGGCAAGTCAATGGAGAACTTCAACAAGTTCTTGAAATGGGTTACACTATAAGATGCTCTTGTTGGGGAACTTTAATAATTGATACCTCTGGACTGATCAAGGATTAGTGACATTGGAGTCACTAATTTGGGGTTTTCCAAATGTTGAAGGTATTTATATGGGATTTTTTCCTATATTTTAATTTTTTTTTGCCATCTTTTCCTATGTTTTAATGACAAAAGTGATTTACTATTTGTATTTTTGGTCTCCAGTCCTTAATGTAAGATCTAATTAACTAATTTGAGTAGATTAAAGATGTTAATTAAGTTTGTTAATATGATATATTTTTTCCTAAAAACATCTCCCACTACTACAGAATCATACATGTATAACGCTTAATAAATAACGGTTAAAGCAAATAAACATCATGTACATCAAGGCAGAGATTGTACAAGAATATATATAATACTAAAACTTAAAGGTTAAATATGCGCTCTGTCATGTATTAAGAGGTGAAATTCGTGAAAACAAAAACATAACAGTTGTAATAATTAACTGTCATATGTTTAGTGACAAATATGACGGCTTCTATAAAATAGCTGTTATGTAACAGTTACAAATGATTTTGTTTTCCAACTTTATAATAGAGAAAACAAAAGCATAATGGTCATAACATTTTATCATAAAGTATGAATGAGAAAATTAATGTTTCTTAAGAAATAACCGTCATATAATACTTTCAAATGATAAGTCTTCCCCAACTTAAAACTATTTTTATTTAAAGTACAGTTTCTAAAGCTTTAATTAAAGTTACCTTACTACTACAGAATCACGTATATTTGAAGCTCCATATGACAACCGTTAAATCTAAAGAGAGGGAATTATGGGAAAGAAATACATAACAGTTATTTAAAATAACAGTTAAGTATATGAGACAATATTTAACGGTCTTATATGACCACCGTGATATATAAGTTTTTTTCCTGAAAAAAAAGGTATTGTTTACTTGATGACTATATATAAAAAAACCATTAAATATATGCTATCAATATATTACGGTTGTTTATCAAAACATCGTGAAACTTATATATTTGACGGTTTTCAAAATAAATCATCAAATATAGATATTTAAAATCCCTTTTTGAACCTTATTCTGTCGTGATTTCAAAATTCCCACCATTTCTCTGTGTTCTTGGCAAACAGCTCCGACCACTCTTTTCATACATCCCCATAGTTATTTCCCTCTCTGTTGTTGCAGAAATCATGATTCGCCTCATTCCCACGTCCATGGCTGTCTATGAAGTTGTTCGTGGCTTGTTCTATGTTTTGGGTTTGGTGTTCTACAAAGCACAGCAAGTTTCCAGTCGATCCACATAAAGATGAGAAATTTTGCCCTTAATTAGAGTTAATGATTCAAAATTGATGCTATATTTATTTATGCATTATAGTTGATCTGGGTTCTGGGTTTAGGGTTCTATTTATGTGTTGTTGGCTACATTGTATTTGTTAGGTATGCTCTATTTATGCCTGTTGCTCTTAAGTTGCATTGTTGTTCAATAAAGCAGCATTACTTGTAGTTTTGTCAAAATTGTCTGCTGGAATCATGTTGGTCATTCTCTAGTATTAATTTCATTAAGGTCTTGAACTAGTAGTTTCATTAAGCTTCCTTTATTTTTTTGAATTATGTTTTGTCCTTTACATGCCTAAAAAACACAATGCTCTAGCTGGAATTATGTATTGTGATATGGATTAAGTGTGTGGGATGTGGAGTCCTCACCAATTTAAGAGATACTAGCTATTTTATATTTCTCACATTGACAAATTTGTGAAGTAATCATGATTTTGCTTAATATGTCAAGTTTTTTCTTGGTGCAATACTCTCAAGGGTAAGTATATTACTTCATTAAATTGTTTGTTAATTAAGTAGTTTTGTTCTTATTATGTTTATTATACTCAGGGGTCATTGGCTCCTCATCGTGCTAAATCCCTTCAAGCAAAGGATTTGGTATTTTAATTCAGTTCATGGGGATACGGACAATCAACCACAGATGGTTGAGGTTTTCAATAAGTAAGTTGATGAATTTAAATTTAGTACTTTAATTTCTTATTATCCTGTCAGAGTTTATTATAAATTTGGTGCTTTAATTTCTTATTGTGATCTTGTTAGAGTTGTTTATTATTACGGATGAAGACCTCAGCTGCCCCGTGTTACATCGTAGAAGCATTGCATCTGCTTACAAATGGAAAAAAGTAGAGGTAATTCACCAATACTTACCATTTTGTGTTAGACTTGTCAAAGTTGGATATTTGTTTTTCTTTCACCCAAATGAAAGCAAGGGCTGATACATTTCTTTTGTTTGTTTATAGTGTTCGTGGTAACCAGATAAGAGCTCTTATTGTGGGTATTGTGTCATAAAATTCATGAAGGATATGGTCAACTACAACCCCAGGTCAACTCAATTAATAATAAGATATCAATACTACAAAAAAAAAACAAGTTGTGGTGCTTAATTTAAAGAATACTATGGCTCTTGGAAAGCGCCATAGCTTCCAGTGCCATTAAAACAAACTACGACGCTTCTTGAATATATGGAAGTGCAATAGGTTAATTATTTAATTTTTTTTAAAAAATATAAAGCTATGGCGCTTTCACAGGGAAGTGCATAGGAAGTTGGCACTTCTTATGGTGCTTCTCTAGGGAAGACCATAGGAAGTCAATGACTTCCAATAGCACTTCCCTGGAGAAGCGCCATATGAAGTTTTTTTTTAAAAATAATTTTTCATAATTATTTTATTTTCCTGATGTAAACCTCTATTTACAATCCAAATTTCACAGCAATTTACAATACAATCCACAACAAAATGAAATGACATAGCACGTATCTTTTGCAATATTACGCCTTCATGTATCAAGCATAAAAGAATTCCAGTATTTAACTTGCTTAAACTTAAGCCATACACGTTACTTCTTTGAGGATTAAACTAAGTATTATTATATTTGTTGGAGTTGAGCACATGTGAAATTGGATCAAAATATTATTAAGTGTGCATGTAGTTTGATTAATGGAATTGAAACCCAATTGGTCTATTTTGGACCAAAAGTGACATATGTTTGGGCTTAAGGAGATGAAGGAAAATGGTTCAATTAGAATGGAAGACTATGACACCAAATTAGAAAAGGATAAAGTCAAGTACAAAAGGCTTATGTCATAAATTCTATTTTGTGATAAAGCTAATTAGGGGAAAAGATGAGATATTTTTTAAGAGCTTTGGTTCATCTTTTTCATCCCATTCTCACGCCTAAGAGCAACACACACACAGAGCTTAAGAAATAGAGAGAAAGAGGAGCTAGGGAGCCAAGAATCCAAAGGTAAGAGCTTGGACTTCCAAGAGTTAAGTCTTCTAATTTGTGTAGTTCATCCTTTAATCTCTTACTCTTCATGAAAATCATGTGTAGCCAAGCTAATCTTCAAGGGAGAAGAGAGAGAAAGTGACATTTTAGGGAGAGAAAGAGGAGGAATCAAAGGTAACTTCAAGAACCTTGATTCTCTTGATGTACTGTTGTTGTGGTTATTGTCATGATTTGTGGTTTGATTGTTAATTTTGTAAACTTGGGATGTTGAAACCCTAGGGGGTTATGTTGCCCAAATTTCTACAAATCATGTTCAAAAGGTGTTTAAGTCGTTAAACAAGTAATTAGGCATGAAAAGAAGGTGTTTTATGGAATAGAACATGAATTCCCATTTTTTCCCAATTAATTCCAGATTTCGTCCAGACCTAATTTGGCTGTGTTTGGACTGGATTTTGGTGGTTTTGATGATTCCATTGTGTTTGTGATGGAAAATTGTGTAGGGTTCATGTTGGGTGTGAAGTGAGAAAAGCCCTAGAAAGTGAAATGCCAAAAATAGCCTTAAAACCCTAACCTAGGGCCTGTTAGGGGTAAATTTGTAATTGGGGCTGGAATTTGAGAAAACTAAGGTAAAAAATGGATTCCTTGGGCGAAAATATGTCAGAATAACCCATGTCAAGATTTTCAGAAAAGTACGGTCGAATCAGGTTCGACTGAGCCAGGCCGGGCCGGGGTCCCGGGGACATTTTGCTCATTTATCAGATAGACTCATATAACCACCAGAAAAACTATGGAAGTGTCTAAATGGTACATTTGGAATTTTTGGAACAAGTTGAGAGCCCAGTCGTTGACACGCTTTACGAGGCACACGTTTCGAGGCGGAAAAGGGTTAAGGTAGGGAACTTACCTCTCTTGTATTTGATATTTGTGCTAGTGTATTAATGCATGTTATTGCTTTACTTGATTATGTGAAACATATATGAATGATTGAAGCTTTGTTTCTGTTTATATTGTGGTCATAGTTTTGTTGCATGAAACATTGAGCACGCAGATATGTCATTGTGTGAGTATGAGTTATGTAATGTAAGCATGTCATGTATTAAGCACTTATCTTGCACGCATATTGATACTATTTTCCTACTGAGATTCCTCGAATCTCACCCTCCCCTACCAACAATTTAGACCGGTGAAGTCAGAAGGAATAAGGAGATCATAGAAGAGAACTGCACGAGAGAGGATTGCAATAGTGGAACGAAGACGGGAAGACGTCTCCATTTCACTGGGACGGGTTTAAACACCCAATAGCCCTGTGCGGCTACATTGATGGTAATTATCATGTGCAAACCCTTATGAGAAATTTTTATAATCATGCACTTATTATCAGTATATTTATGCTATTCCTATGTTGCCCATTGAACTGTGTATCATTTTCCACAAATACTCTGAAATAGCTGAAAATAAGATAAGGGTGTGATACACTTCAAGATAAAGCGCCAGAGGAGGTATAATAACCTCCTTCGGTGCTTCACCTCAAAGCGCTAGAGGAGGTCTTCATGAAACGTCGAGGAAGGTTATATTTAAATAAAAAATATGCAAGCTGCCGCACTTTCAAAAATTCAAGTAGCGTCATAGCTTGCTTTTACAACGTTGGAAGCTATGGCGTTTGGTAAGCACTATAGTATTCAAAATATAAGCACCGTTTATTAGGTTTTTTGTAGTAGTGCTAAATCAGTGTTTCATTCTCTGATTTTGGTTGCCATCGAATCTGCAAACTGAGTTTTCTTTTTGTTCACTATCTCTTGCTTTCTCCCTTGGTGCTGGAGCTGGGAATCAGGGTCAGTAGGGCTGGCCCTTGATGGGCCAGGGCCTAAAAGGGCTAGCCCTTTATAAGAAAATTTGCTATCTTTCAAAGCCTAGCTCAAAAGCATGCGGTATGCATCATAAGCCTGGCCCAAAACTTGCAAGCCCTGAAGCCCTTTTCATAAGATTTTACAATTTTTACTCTATTTCAGTGTTTTTTTTAAAAAAAAAGTTATAACAATGAAATTCCTAATTTTACACATAAAAGTTGTCGAAATTAGAGTGTAAACGGTATGCATCATGAAACAAACAAACACAGTCATTAAGTTATAATTAAAGGTAAATTATTATCTACATAACACAATTATAAATAATTAATGAGAAGACTTAATAAAATTAAAAATACTTCTTATAAATATGTTTTGAAAAGTGTAAGTAGTCAACAAAATAAACAACACAAGATATAAATAAAACAATCAACAAAAAATAAGTCAAAAAATAAAAAATTGGTAAGAATATGTATAAAATAAGAAATATTTTTTATAAATTTTAAATTTTTAGGATTATTAATACAAGATATTCTTATAAAACTTAACTCTCAAAAAGATAACAACAACTAAATATTTACAATATCACTAACAAAATGTAAAAAATTAATAATATTATTATCATATAAATAATTTTAAAATATAAAAAAATATATACGGGCCTAAAAGGCCACAGGCCGGCCCTTTTAGGCCCACTTCCACTTTTGAGATAAAAATCTTAAACCCGACTTTTATAAACTCAGGGCCTAAACAGGTCGAGCCGGTCATTTTCCTAGCCCTACTTGGTGCATATAAATCTGATCGTGCATATGATTTCACTAATTTGCCCCCAGTTTTTTCATGCATTTGCTTTATAGGTGAAAACTGATAACTTTTAGGGAAAATCCCTTAAAAAGACCACCGAAATAGCAAAATCCTGATTCAGTGTAGCGAAATCCCTAAATCCCGATTCAGTGATGTGTCAGTACGGATGAACAATGCTGGTATGTGAAAAGACGATTTTGCCCTTCAGCCCTTCCTCTCGCCAGTTCAGAATAACAATACGAGATTCTTAATTAACAACTCTACTTTATTCTTTCACATATTCGTATCTCAAAAATATAGTGTTGTTAATGTAAAATACGGTGTTGTCAAATAAAGAAAGTGATGTGATTATTGGCCCTGAAACTTAAATTACGAAGTTGTGAAACAAGAAATGAGAGTTGTTAATGTAGAATATGGTGTTGTTAATAATAAGATCGGTGTTGTTATTGTGAAAATAAAAAGAAGAAACTAGAGTTGTTAATCAAGAATCAAGAGTTGTTAATCAATAATCATGAGTTGTTAATTAAGAGTCTTGAGTTGTTATTCTGAAGTGGTAAGAGGGAGGGTTGAAGGGCAAAATCGTCTTTTCGCATATATGCACTCTTTATCCGTACTGACACAGTACTGAACCGGGATTTCGTAATTTTGCTGCACTGAATTGGGATTTACCTATTTCGGTGGTATTTTTAAGGAAATTTCCCTAACTTTTATTGTCATTTTCGTGGCCTACCCTCTTGGATTGCACACGTTTCATTAGATGCCCTCCCACGTTTTGTAGCCATACAATTTATCAATTCAAACATTGAAAGACAGATTTAGAAATTTAGAAATATGGCAAATGCTTTTGTTGCGCGTCTTCTACATAAGAACTCCATCATACCTTCCTTGGAAGATGGGAATCATTTCGTGGTTGTGCATGTCTGTAACCCATGAAGTTTCCAACAATATTTTCAAAGTTACCTATGTTGATTTGTGAAATTATATAGGGAACCACGGTTGAAGGTTTTGGAACTTAAAAGGTGAGTTTTACCAGTTTGAGGGCTTCTCTTGATTATGAAATTTGTTGAGTTATTGTTGGCAATTTACATCTATATTCATATATTGCAATATACCAAATGATGTACTCCATTAACTTAAAAAGTTGCTAATCTTTTTGTTTGCTTTAGGAATCTACTTACCTCCATCATTTCACTGGTTCATCCTTTGGTGGTTACTGTTGGATGTGGGAAATTAGTCCCACATCGCTCAATTGTGAAGGAGGGAGGGAGGTTTTGTGATATAAATAGGGAGCCTGCCCCTCCTCCTCAACTCACCCCTCAACTTGCCTATTTCCTTCTATAAGGCATTTTGTATTTCCTCTTCTCTTATAGAATTTCACTTGTAAATTATTTAGAGTGAAATTAGATTCTGGTATTTCCCTTATTGGTGTCCTATTTATTATTTATTAGCTGTTATTTGATATAGTAGTTGTGATTTATTATATTATTAAATTACGTCTAGAGACTTTGTTTCTAGTTTGTGATTTTTTAGTATAATTGGTTACGCTCTATATATCCCGCTTCCGCAACAATTGGTATCAGAGCCAAGGTTCTGTCTGAGTATGCTCTGTGGTTGCAGTGTAATCTGAACTTCCACATCAGAAAAGAATTACTTTGGCCTTTTGTATAGACAGCTATTAAATAGTATCTGGAGCAGAAATGGCGGACAAGAAGATTGAAGAATCCACATCAAATGTCGACAACTCGTCGTTGACATCTTCACTTATGGCAAGAATTGTGTCAAATGCGAAGTTTGCAGTTGAAATATTTGACGGATCTGGACATTTTGGGATGTGGCAGAGCGAAGTTTTAGATGTCCTTTTGCAACAATCACTAGACTTTGCTATTGAAGAGAGAAAACCAGATAGCATGGGGGAGGAAGATTGGAGGAGGATCAATCGTGTTGCTTGTAGTACCATTCGATCGTTCCTTTCAAGAGAACAAAAGTATCCATACACAAATGAAACTTCTGGATATAAACTGTGGAAGGCACTGGAGGACAAATTTTTGAAGAAAAGCACTCAGAATAAACTTCATATGAAGAAAAGACTGTTTCGCTTCACCTATGTACCTGGTACCACAATGAATGATCATATTACCAGCTTCAATAAGTTGGTAACAGATTTGCAGAATCTGGACGTGACTTTCGAAGATGAAGATCTGGCCTTGATGTTGTTGGGATCACTTCCTGATGAGTACGAGCACCTGGAGACTACTCTACTTCATGGCAAAGAGGAGGTGTCTCTTAGAGACGTTTGTTCTGCGCTATACAGCTATGAACAAAGAAAGAAAGAGAAACAAAGAAGCGGAGTAGCAGAGGCACTAGTCACAAGAGGACGTACTGAAAATCAGTCGAGATCGAGGAAAGGGAGATCCAAATCGAGGTCCAAACCCGGTAAAGATGAATGTGCCTTTTGTCGAGAAAAAGGCCACTGGAAGAAGGATTGTCCGAAATTGAAGAACAAATCCAAACACAACAATGAGAAGGCTGCTATGGATTTAAATGTAACTGACTGTGATGATGAAAATTCAGATTTTTCACTATCTACAACGACGTCGTCAAAATCATCAGGCGTATGGTTGTTAAACTCAGTTTGCAGCCATCATATGTGTCCCAACCGAGACTGGTTCACTGATTTCCAAGAAGGAGGATGTGGAGTTGTCCACACAGCAGACAACACTTCACTTACCGCATATTGCATTGGTTCAATTCGTTTGAGGAACCATGATGGACTGATCAGAACATTGACTGATGTTCGATATGTACCGGATTTGAAGAAAAATCTCATTTCTGTGGGAACTCTGGATTCAAAGGGATTCAAAATCACCATAGAAAGTGGAGTAATGAAGATACTTTCCGGTGCACTGGTGGTAATGAAGGGTATACGGAAGAACAATAACACGTACCACTATCAAGGTAGTACGGTTATTGGAACAGTAGCAGTGACATCCAGTGATGAGAAGGAAGTAGAAGCGACGAGGTTGTGGCATATGCGCTTGGGACATGCTGGAGGTAAATCCTTAAAAACTCTATCAGATCAAGGGTTGTTAAAAGGATTAAAGCATTGCAGTTTGGATTTTTGTGAGCACTGTGTAAAGGGGAAGCAGACAAGGGTTAAGTTCGGAACAGCTATCCATAATACAAAAGGTATTTTGGATTATGTTCACTCTGATGTTTGGGGTCCTTCCAAAACACCGTCATTGGGAGGAAAACATTATTTTGTAACCTTTGTTGATGATTTTTCCCGAAGAGTCTGGGTGTATACAATGAAGACCAAGGATGAAGTATTGGGAATCTTTCTCAAATGGAAGGTGATGATAGAAACACAAACAGGCAGGAGGATCAAATGTCTTCGTACAGATAACGGAGGAGAATACAGAAATGATCCTTTCCAGAAGATTTGTGAGGAAGATGGCATCGTCAGACACTTCACAGTCAGGCATACACCACAACAGAATGGAGTGGCAGAACGCATGAACCGGACTTTGCTGGAGAAGGTTCGGTGTATGTTGTCCAATGCTGGCTTGGGCAAAGAATTTTGGGCTGAGGCAATTACATATGCGAGCCACCTCATTAATCGTCTACCATCTTCTGTTACTGGTGGTAAGACACCATTGGAACAATGGTATGAAAAACCTGCTATAGATTATGATTCTTTACATGTATTTGGCTCAACTGCATATTACCATGTGAAAGAATCAAAATTGGATCCGAGAGCAAAGAAAGCCATTTTTCTGGGAATCACTTCTGGAGTCAAAGGATATCGTTTATGGTGTCCAGAGACAAAGAAGATTGTATTCAGTAGGGATGTTACCTTTGATGAATCTGCCATGGTGAGAAAGGTAGCAGCTGAAGATACCAAGCAAGGTAATGGTGTTTCAAAGCAGGTGGAGTTTGAAGGAAAGTTGATTTTCCCAGTACTAGGTGCAGACGGGGAAACAAAAGAAGATTTTCCTGTAGCAGATGAAGAACCAGTTGAAAGAGAGGTTTCAACTCATGAACCTCAACAGCAACGTGAATCAATAGCAACCAGCAAGCCAAAACGAACAATAAGAAAGCCTACTCGTTTCGAGGACATGGTGGCTTGTGCAACCTCAATTGCAGCTGATGATATTCCTTCAACTTACAAGTGGGCTATCCAGAGCTCAGAGAAGGATAAGTGGAGGAATGCCATGAATGAAGAAATGCAGTCCCTTCATCAGAACGGTACGTGGAAATTGGCCAAACTCCCGAAGGGTAAGAAGGCAATTGGTTGCAAATGGGTATATGCAAAGAAAGAAGGATTTCCTGACCAAGGTGATGTACGCTACAAAGCAAGATTGGTAGCTAAAGGCTATGCTCAGAAGGAGGGAATTGATTACAATGAGGTATTTTCTCCAGTTGTGAAACATTCCTCCATTAGAATTTTGTTGGCTTTGGTAGTACAGTTGGATTTGGAACTAGTTCAGATGGATGTTAAAACTGCATTTCTAAATGGAGACTTGGAAGAGGAAATCTATATGACTCAGCCGGAAGGATTCAAAGTTGCTGGAAAGGAGAATATGGTGTGTACACTTGAAAAATCGTTATACGGATTGAAACAATCTTCGAGACAATGGTATAAACGATTTGACAAGTTTATGTTGCGGCATAAGTACAAACGAAGCAGATACGATCATTGTGTTTATTTGCGAAAGCTTGAAGATGGATCCTTTATATATCTCCTCTTATATGTTGATGATATGTTGATAGCTTCAAAAAATCAGGTAGAAATTGAGAAGCTGAAGGTTCAACTAAAAGGGGAATTTGAGATGAAGGACTTAGGAGAGGCAAAGAAGATTCTCGGCATGGAGATAACAAGAGATAGACAATCAAAGAAACTCTTTTTATCTCAGAAGGAGTATTTAAAGAGAGTGCTAAATCGATTTGGTATGGATGAGAGAACGAAGCCGGTTAGCACTCCACTTGCTCCTCATTTTAAGCTTAGTGCTGATATGTCGCCGAAGGATGAAGATGAACGAGAATATATGTCAAGGGTACCATACGCAAATGCTGTTGGTAGCTTGATGTATTCAATGGTTTGTACGAGACCTGACATTTCACAAGCTGTTGGAGTTGTGAGTAGGTATATGCATGATCTAGGAAAGGAGCATTGGCAAGCTGTGAAATGGATTCTACGGTATATATGTAATACTGTGGATGTTGGTTTGGTTTTTGAGCAGGAAGATGACCGATCTTTAGTTGGGTATTGTGACTCAGATTTTGCAGGTGATTTGGATAAACGAAGATCAACTACTGGTTACGTGTTTACTCTTGCAAAGGCACCAGTTAGTTGGAAGTCGACTTTGCAGTCAACAGTTGCTCTGTCTACCACAGAGGTAGAGTACATGGCAATTACAGAGGCTGTGAAGGAGGCAATTTGGCTTCAAGGATTGCTAGGAGAACTTGGTATTGGTCAAGAAGACATTGTAGTATTTTGTGATAGCCAAAGTGCTATTCAATTAGCAAAGAACCAAGTTTACCATGCAAGGACGAAGCACATTGATGTTTGATATCACTTCGTACGAGAAATTTTAGAAGAAGGTGGAGTCATGATACAGAAGATACGGACGAGTGAGAATCCTGCTGATATGTTGACACAGGTGGTGACCTCTGTCAAATTTCAACGTTGTTTGGATTTGATCAACATTGTTGAACATTGATTGTTGAATTGTAAATAGAATTAGTATGTGGGAATTTTCCCAAGGTGGAGATTTGTTGGATGTGGGAAATTAGTCCCACATCGCTCAATTGTGAAGGAGGGAGGGAGGTTTTGTGATATAAATAGGGAGCCTGCCCCTCCTCCTCAACTCACCCCTCAACTTGCCTATTTCCTTCTATAAGGCATTTTGTATTTCCTCTTCTCTTATAGAATTTCACTTGTAAATTATTTAGAGTGAAATTAGATTCTGGTATTTCCCTTATTGGTGTCCTATTTATTATTTATTAGCTGTTATTTGATATAGTAGTTGTGATTTATTATATTATTAAATTACGTCTAGAGACTTTGTTTCTAGTTTGTGATTTTTTAGTATAATTGGTTACGCTCTATATATCCCGCTTCCGCAACAGTTACAACATAGATCAGTGTGCTTCTATAATGTGCACTAAATACTAATTCTTTACGAATGCCAATGTTCGCTTAAAATGGAAAATATTTTTCATACCCAATCAAATATAGTGGATATGGTAAATGTGTAGGGATTGAGATTATAGGACAGTTATAACAAAGGTATTAACAATTGTTTCTCTTCGTATTTTGCAATCTTCAGGCTTGGATTATTCCTTGATTGTATCTAGCTGGTATAGAAATTGGAAAACATATTTTTTCCCCGGGGGGGCGGCTACAGGGCAAATCTACCTTATAATATTTTTCTCCAGACTTTGAACCGATTCTACTAAACATGGAAGGAATTTTTGCTTGATGTATAATTGATTTATTAATTATTTTTTTACTACATGGAGAGGTGAAAAATGTATTGCGCTCTTGATAACATGTTTTGATAATTTATATTTTGATTATGAAATCAAATAATAAACGCAGTCCAGTGCATCGTACCTGGAGAACACCCTATTTTTGTAACAAGACTTTCATATAGGAAATGCTTTCTTTATTAAGAAGATTAGAATAAGCTATGTTTAATATTATTATTTCAATTAACCTCAGACAAAGCCAAATTATTAAAAATCGGATTGGTCAATGAATCGGATGATGTAGTGGTTCATGGGTTACTTGGTTATATATGGGTTTAATTTGAAGTCAAATCTGTAATAATTAGAAATATATTTTAGATAAAATGAATAAAAGTACTTACTAAGAACATATAAAATGTATATGTTACAAAGAAATATTTATATATGATCAATATATAAGAAGGCCAGGGCTAAAACAATTTAAAAATTTGAATTCTATAAAAAACAGAAGGTCCGGATGTGTATATTTTTATGAGTGAAGGTGCAATCAGCATCCTAAACTAATTTTGGAGGTGTAATCAACACTCCAAAATAATTAAGAGTGTAATTTTGGCTTTAATGTATTTTAATTGATTCAGTTTCACCCTCATACTAAGACAGGGAGGGAACGAATGTTTTCTTCTCTCTCCTACGATCTCTAGATGAGAACATTAGTAAAGAACTCAGATGATTACAACAAATAAGGAAACACGAAACACACATCAGATCTAGTGGGAGGCCGAGAGGTAGAGGCAAGCTTGAAGGAGGCACGCACAAGATTTTTTGGGAAATGGGATGCTTTGAGAGAGGGTTGCATGCATGTTTGTTCTGACTTTGAGATTACTTATAAGCTACTTTTCACATAAATTGAGACATAACTTATCTCACATACTTACCTCATATAACGTAAATCACGATTGAAAAGCTGCTTTTAAGTATTCCAATCTCGGTTCCAAATGAACACATTATCAAATCTTATCCAACAAATTTGGGCTTGAACGATTTTGATCTCTCTCTCAAATGCTGGGTATGAAAGCAGACAAAATAGAACGCCACACATTGAGGTTGGCGTGAGAGAGGGAGGTGATGATGAGTGTCAGTGCCAATATGCTAGAGATCTAGTGGTAGTGGTTTTAAAATCAGAGATGCAGAGGCTGGTCAACTCAAGCAGACAAGCACAAATGACTCAAAGATGCAAACAATCTTAAAATCAACATCAAACATAATGATTTCAAATCTCAAAGAATACACAATAGAAGATCAGTAAGTGAAGCAGTTTCATAGACCAAACAAAAATTGATTGCAAGAAATAAAAAAATTCTCTCAAGCTATTTTAATATTCAAAATGAAACAAATTGATCACCATGGAGAGGTTGGAGATCGACTGTTTCAGCAAAAGTGAAGAAGGAAATGTCAAAGTTCGATACGCAGAACACCAACAAGAAGGAGGCAAGATCGGAAATGCCGTTACAAGAGTAAAACACCGTTACTGGAGGGAACGAAGTGGAAATCAGAGAAGACAGGAGACTAAAAACGATACAAGAAGAAGGGGAGTAGGAGATCGTTGATGGGGCACTGGCAGCGGAAGTGCGACTATGATTGGAAAATGCGGCGGAGGTGCGACTCCAACATATAGGTGCAGCGGAGGTAGAGATCCAAGAGATGGTAGAAGACGTTGTTATTGGTTTCGTTAGAATAATAAGGGTGAGATTGAACCAATTAAAATATATTAGATTCAAAACTACATTCTTAAATACCCCTTCCGATCCTAAATATAGGACAAAGTTTGTAGTGCAATTTACACTACAAACTTTGTTCTATATTACACTACAAACTTTGTCCTATATTTAGAATCGGAGGTAGTAGTTTGGGTTGATGACTGCATCTTTACCCTATTTTTATTTATTATTATTATATTTCCTTTCATCTTCTATTTTTCAGAACCGCTTCCTGTGTAAATTACAAAAGCATTAAGAGTGTAATTAAATTGAGTTTTTGTCCATAAACTCACTTAAACAAAGCAGCTGATATTCTTAGTAGAAGATTAATATTTGATAATGAAACGTCACAAAAAAAAACAAATTATCTAGAAAGCACACATAATTTAATTTTCTCTGAGAGTAAATGAAGATATCTTGAAGGAAAATTATAAAAAAAAAAGCCATTAACCGTGAAAAAATAGAGTTTAGTTAGGCTTTAGTATTTTTATGGCTCTAGATTTTTTATTATCAATTTCCCTTGTTTAATTTGAATCGATTTCATAAATGAAAAGGCGGAAAACCCTCATCACCGATCGTCATCGTCATCATAAAGTGACAAAATGGAATCAATATACGAAGAAATCATTTCAGTTCAGGAGGGAGATTTAGCAAAATGGAAGATAACTAAATTTAAAATACATTTCTTAATATAAATAATTGGTTCATATTTCAGAGAATTCGAATCCAATTGCCCTCGCTGGGAATTTCCTGATGAACTACAAACAGATGTAGAAACCGGGCGGTGCCAGGACAGCGAACCAGGGGTGACAACCTCAACTCCGTACGTCAGTTTTTCGAGGTTGGATACTTGAATAACATCCAACACCAACAGCCTCTGGTTCACAGAGAAAGAGTGCGTGTTGAAAGGCGGCGCCAACATCGTCACCGACACCAAATTCTGGACCAACGTTGCCTTTGCATTCACCTCGAAGCTCACATTCAACTTTCCCCCATACGTGACCCCGGTCTGAGAAGCAGGCGATAGAATCTTCGGACGCATGCTTGAAAACTTTGCCTCCAAATACCATGGAGAATATGCCTCTAGCCTCAGCTCCGTCGGAAATAACACTTTGGTGAAATTATAATACTCGTGGGGGTTGCTGCCTCCCACAAGCACTCGATCGTCCCGAAGTAAAACTGCGGTCGAGTGGTAAACCCATGGAATATTGGACGGGTACTGCAACATGAAGCGAGACCCCAGTGGTGCATTTGGTTTGTAGATAAACGGGCTAAACACTGGGTTCCGTCCTAATTCCCATCCAGCTGTGCCCATAGCTGCTCCATTGATTATCAAAACGTCTTCGTTTGGGAGGATGAGCATGTCGTTCATGACTCTGCCTCCGGGCATCTTCTCTGTGACCCACTGCGGGTTAGGCTCGGTTAATTTTATTCGAGCGCATGTATTCAAGGCTCCGAGGAACTGTCTCCTCTTGTTGTATCAAGATTAGGAAGAAGAGAAATGAAAATGAATGATTTTCCTTAAAGCATCAGCTGTACATCAGGTCGTTTTATATACAGAAAATAAATAACTACATTCCTAATAACTAATCTTGTTACAATAACAAACTACCAAGGCCTATAGGCCCAATACCCCCCCTCAAGCTAGAGAATGTATATCTATCATTCCCAGCTTGGAAATTAATGTACAGAAAGAAGAAGGGGCAAGTGGCTTTGTAAAAACATCAGCTAATTGATCAGCTGATTTAATTGGGAGCAGGTGGATGAGGCCAGAATGTAATTTCTCCCGAACAATATGACAATCAATATCCAGATGCTTAATTCGCTCATGGAAGGTCGGATTAGCAGCGATGTGACGTGCAGATTGATTATCACAGTATAAGGAAGCAGGTGAAGAAGGTGGTAAACCAAAATCCCGCAACAAGTAACTAAGCCATTGGAGTTCACATGTTACAGCAGCCATGGCGCGATACTCTGCTTCTGAAGAAGAAGTTGAAACAGTTGGTTGCTTCTTGGATTTCCAAGTAATTAAAGCTTGGTCAAGAAAGCCACAAAAACCAGTAATAGATCTCCTAGTATCCAAACAGCCAGCCCAATCAGAATCACTGAAAGCACTGAGTTTTAAAGATGAGTTGGCAGGAAAAAATAACCCACGACCAGGAGAACCTTTAATATAACGCAAAACTCGATGCAAAGCTGATAAATGGACACTAGTAGGCTGCTGAACAAACTGACTAAGCTGTTGGACAGTAAAAGCCAGATCTGGTCTACTATTAGTAAGGTACAATAACCGCCCAACTAAAGTCCTATAGTGAGTAGCATCGGCTAAAATTGTTCCAGTATCCTTAGAAAGTTTTAAATTGCTAACTATAGGGGAGGAAACAGGCTTGCAATCCAAAAAAACCAGCATCAGACAAAATATCCAAGGCAAATTTTCGCTGACATAAAGAAATCCCTTGAGAACTCCTTGCAATCTCAAGTCCTAAAAAATATTTCACATCACCCAAATCCTTAATCTTGAAACTATCATCAAGAAATGTTTTAATAGTGTCTATCTCAAGTAAATCAATACCACCAATCAACATATCATCAACATAAATCAGAATGGCAGTAAAAGAATGTTCTGTATTTTTAATGAACAGAGAATGATCAGCCTGAGATTGATGATAACCACATGACAAAAGAGCTTGGGAAAGCTTAGCAAACCACTGTCTACTTGCTTGTTTAAGTCCATAAAGCGATCGTTCCAACTTACACACCTTGGAAGGAAAAGAAACAACCAAACCTGGAGGTGGACGCATGTAAACCTCCTCCTCAAGATCCCCATGGAGGAATGCATTATTAACATCTAGTTGCTTCAAGTGCCAATTATGAGCTGCTGCCAAAGCTAATAATAAACGCACAGTAGTAAGTTTAGCAACCGGAGAGAAAGTATCATTAAAATCCACTCCTTCCACCTGTGTGTAACCCTGAGTGACTAATCTACCTTTATAGCGATTTAAACTGCCATCAGAATTATATTTCTTAGCAAAAACCCAACGACACCCAATTGGACGCTTACCAGGAGGTAAATCAGTGATCACCCAGGTATTATTTTGCTGCAATGCATCTAATTCAGCCTGAATAGCAGTTCTCCAACCCTCATGATGAATGGCTTGAGAGTAAGATTTAGGAATGTCATCCACAGAAATAGCCAAAGCAAAAGAACGATAGGAAGGAGAAAGCTTGTCATAAGATAGAAATTTAGATAATGGATGATAGCTACCTGCAGTCAAGGAATCTGGTACCTCTGATGCATATTGGAGGGCAAGATGATAGTCATGCAGATATGTAGGTGGGCGCCTAGGTCTAGTTGATCGCCGAAGAGAAACTGAGAGAGGTTCTTGAGAAACTGATTCAGATACACTAGGATCATGAAAATCAAGGGATGGTAATGCTGTAGGGAGAGGTATAGAGGCAGATGGTGTGAAAGGTTTGGAATGACGAAAGGGAAAGATATCCTCATAAAAAACCACATTTCGAGACACAACAATAGTTCGATGGTCTAAATCAAAGGTAATGAAACCTTTGGTTCCAGGTTTATAGCCAAGAAAAACTGACTTAGTAGAACGTTGATCAAGTTTAGTTCGATGTTGTTGAAGTGTGGATGTGAAACATAAGCAACCAAAGACTTTGAGATGAGAGAAATCTGGTTTATGGTGAAACAAAAGTTCAAATGGACATTGATTGCCTAATACTAGTGTAGGTAATTGATTAATAAGATAAACAGCATGCAACAAAGCATAAGACCAGAAGATTTTTAGAAAATCTGCTTGAAAAAGTAAGGCTCTAGTAACGTTTAGAATATGCTGATGCTTTCTCTCAACTCTACTATTTTGCTCAGGTGTCTCAACACATGTAGTCTGATGCAAAATACCTTTTTCATTGTAAAAATCAGGCATAGCAAATTCTAAACCATTGTCTGATCGTATGGTACGAACAGAACTTTAAAATTGAGTAGCAACCATTTGGATAAACATTTTGATGGTAGGTCTAACCTCTGATTTATTCTTAAGCAAATAAACCCAGGTATAACGAGAGAAGTCATCAACAATTGTTAAAAAATACTTATGGCCATGTAAAGATGACAAATGATAGGGGCCCCAAATATCCATATGCAGTAAATCAAAACTTTTATTAGCAAAATTCTCACTTACAGAAAATGGAAGCTTTCTTTGCTTAGCAAAATGACACACATCACAACATCGAAACTTGGTATCATAGGAAATAACTGGATACTGTTTATGTAAAGCAGATAAAGTGGAACTAGACAGATGCCCAAGGCGAAAATGCCAAAGGTCAAAAGGAATGGAATTATTACTAGTAGAGAGATGACCAATCAGAGGTGAAGGATAATCTGCATGTTGTTTCATTATGTATAAACCCTCAATGACATCAGCTGAACCAATCATCTTCCTTGAAGGATGGAGCTGTATAAGGCACTGTTTGGGCTAAAAAGACACATCACAAGGTAAAGAAAAAGTGAGTTTTGAAACGGAAATGAGATTGAAACGAAAATCCGGGACATACAATACATCCTGAATAATGAAAGAATTAGAAAACCGAACAACACTAGATAAAGAAGCTACAACTCGTGCTCCATTAGGGAGGTTGACAAAAATAGGAGAAATTGCTTTATATGACAGAAAAAGAGCAATATTAGAACAAATCTGATCCGTAGCACCTGAATCTATGATCCAGGTGTTAGAAAAAGAATGACAAGCATAAGGAACATATTTACCATTGCTAGAGATGTTGTTCACAGAGGATGAGGAGTGAGGAACTGATGAATCAGACTGAACCAAAGCAAGCAACTTATGATATTGTTCTGGTGTGAAACTGTATGTAGGATTAGCAACCTTTTGAGTGTCAGATTGAATCTTGTGATCAGAAACTAACTCAGTGATAGCGGCATTTACAGTAGGGGTCCGAAACTTAAAACCAGGAGGAAATCCATGCTTCTTATAGCATGTAGCTTCAGTATGCTTAAATCTTCCACAGTAGGTACATTTCTTAACAGGACCTTGATAATTTCCCCCATTATTTGGTTTCGGCTGTGTTAAAACAGGTGTACTAGAGACAGCGGTTTTGGTGAGCAGGGCTGTAACATCTGTAACTTGTAAGCCCATCTCCCTCTCTTGTTGTTGTACAAGTGAATACACTTTATTAATCGTTGGTAAAGGATCAAGAAGCATAATATTGGATTTAACAGAGGCAAAACGATCACTAAGTCCTTTCAAAAAACGTATGACATAATCTTGGTCTATACGCTGTCTATAGATATCAGCTATACCACAGACGCATGTAGGATTGCAGGAACATCGTAATAATGGTCTTAAAGTCAGAAATTCATCCCACAGCAGCTTGAGTTTAGTGAAGTAATCACTTACACTTAAGTCTCCTTGTCGCAAATTCTAAATATCCTCTTGTAGATCGGCAAGCCGGAATATATCATTCTGAGAAAACCTATCTCTCAAATCTTCCCAAACATCAATTGCACGATCTAACCACAGAATACTCTGCGCAAGAGTTGGGGAAATCGCCCGAGTTAACCACGATAGGACCATCATGTTACACCTCTCCCACGCTGGATAAACCGGATCTGTGACTGCTGGAATCGAAGAAGATCTGTCGATGAAACACACCTTATTTTTCGAAATCAATGCCATACGCATTGCACGCGCCCAGGAATGATAATTGGATCCTGTTAAAACAGGAGACACGAGAACCAATGACGGATTCTCATTAGGATGAAGGTAATACGGATTAGAAACATTTTGAAGACTCTTTGGATGAGAAGAATCACCGGTGAAATTCATGGTAATGGAAGTTAGGGTTCAGAAAAAGAAAACAGAGAAGAACGAGTATTGAAATCGAACAAGAGAGAGAAAAGTAATAGTGAAATCCGAACAGGAACCAAATGAGAATAGAAAAAAAATCTGAGAAGAAAATGCAAGAGAAAGTTAAAGACCTTCCCTCTCTGATACCATATCAAGATTAGGAAGAAGAGAAATGAAAATGAATGATTTTCTTTAAAGATCAGCTGTACATCAGGTCGTTTTATATACAGAAAATATATAACTACATTCCTAATAACTAATCTTGTTACAATAACAAACTACCAAGGCCTATAGGCCCAATAGGCCCAATATGTTGGCCCGCTGATAAGACCCTTTGGGGGCTCCGCCACAAACCAAGACCTCCGCTTCGATCGATCCATTTTGCAGATTCCTCAAAGGCAACAAGACTGCCGATCCAGTGCTCGGATATAACACCTGGGATCTCCTCCCGGTATTTGTGGGAATGTCTTTACCACCCTGTTCTTCCGGTAATCCAACAGGATAGCTCGATTGTTGGCGAAAATGAACAAATTCCCGTCCACGTTCAGAAAAACAAAGGGGTACAAGTTGTCCTCAGCACCGGGATCGTTGGTCTGCTTTAGAAAGGGCAATCTAACAACATTTTTTCCCTCAGTTGTTTTAGGGAAAAATTCGTAGTTAAATTGCCCTCTGCCGCCGATGATAATCTGGCGACCGTCCGGCAAAATATGGTTAGTGGCGTACCACCTAGCAGCCGCTAGTGAGCCATTTCTTTCCTGCCAGTCACAGGTGGGGCAAGGACTGAACACCCTGACAACGAGCCGCCCGTCTGAACGAGACGGCCGTTGGGGAAGACAGAATCGGAAGAGCACCAGACATTAGTCTGGACCAAGAGTGGGCGGATAGAATTGGATGCTACATCGTACTCAACAAAGTGAGCAGTGCAGTCTAGCCCTACAACCTTGTCGTGGCGGCATTTGCCATGAGGCAAGGATATATTGGAGAAGCCAAAGTCGGTGCGGTCGTAGATAATAACACGGTCATTGTGCAGCAGCTGCATGTGCATGGCCACAATGCCGATGCTGTTTTGGAGAAGTTGCCACCTGCCACTGGCGGCTTATGCGGACAACAGAAGGGATGAGAACAAGAAAGGGACGAAGAACATAAGTGAAGTCATGCTCGGCGATCGGCAAAGAGGGAGGGGGGAGGATAAGTTGAACTCGTGTTTATTGGTCTGGAAGATAACCTGAACACTGTTGTAGCTAGCAACCTCGTGGCTCTATTTATACTCTTGGTTTCATAATGGATTCATGACGTTTCCGCAAAAGTGCCCTTTTAAATCATTATAGGAATGTTTAATTAAGTGGCACATATGTAAATTGTAAGTTGTAACCATAGTTTCTTTTAAAATTTTTTAGGTGAAACTTGTAACTATAGCTCTTTCCACTTTAACAAAGCACTTGCATATCTAGACCCTTTCTTAAAGAGTCAGATTTTCAATATTTAACACTAGGCCCTAAATTACGGGAACCCAAACTGGAAATCCGCAAATTAATTGGTTAATTGAATTAAAAACTAGTTCAAATAAAAATCACAACTATAGTTTTTTTTTTGTTTTTTGTTAAACTTGTAGCTTTAGTTCTTTCCACTTTAACAAAGCACTTATGTATCTGGACCCTTCCTTAAAGAATCGGATTTTCAATTTTAACACTAGGCCATAAATTACGGAACCCAAACTGGAAATCCAAAAATTAATTGTTTAATTGACTTAAAAACTAGTCCAAATAAAGATCACAGGCCCAATGTGAATTCCGAACGGGATATACAAAAGGAAGTGAACAGAAAGCCGTGTAAACAAGAAAATAATCAACAGAAAGCCGTGTAAACCAAGATGTACAAAACTGCAGATCATAATGGCTTCATGACGTGGAGCCTAGAGGGATAAATGGAAAATGAAATTCCGCAGTAATGCACTTTTATTGTATTGGTAACCTTTTTTAATTTTCATGCCATATGTTAGTTCATAACACTTCATGCCACATTTCCTTTTAATATAATGTATAAAGAAAGTTGAGAGGTACAGCGCAGTCAAAGAAAAACTAAAATAAATGGCTCACTCTCAAGTTACTGTACGAATTTAGGGGCGAAAAAAATTACTTGAAAATCTAAAACTAGCAGGGATTTGTTTATAATGTAAAAAGAAAGTTGAGAGGTGGCGTACAGTCAAAGAAAAACTAAAATGAGTGGCTTACTCTCAAGTTACCGTACGCAGCGAAAATAAATCACTTGGAAATTCAGAAATAGGAAGCTGAGAGCTACCGTGCTGTCAAAAAACAAAACTAAAATGAGTGAATTACTCTCAAGTTTCTGTACGCATTTAAGGGCGAAAAAAATCACTTGGGAATTCAAAATTAGCAGGGATTTGTTTATAATGTAAAAAGAAAGTTGAGAGGTAGCTAGCGTGCAGTCAAGGAAAAACTAAAATGAGTAGCTTACTCTCAAGTTATTGTACGCATTGTTATCATATCTCTGCACATGGGAACAATGCACTATGAATAATCATTTAGAAAGATTAGTATCAACATAAAACTAAGGAAAAGGGCAATAAATGGTAGAATGCACCCACCAAGAGATATTTACAGTGAAATCACAATTAAATTTGAAGATATTTTGCACGTATATATCTATCTATAATGGGAAAGGTTAGCGATTGGAACCTCCAAAAACAGCTTTTCAATTGTGATTTATGGTATACGAGATAAGTATATGAGAAGAGTTTTATCTCGATTTATATGAATATGCACTTTTGAGGACCCTAAACATGATCCCAAACAAGCACTTCATCATTGTTGAAAAAAGTGATATATGGAAGCCAAGAGATGGAATTGATTTCTGGATTTTTTCATATTTTTTGAATTTTTATACTGCATGTTTGTTTATATTTTTTTTATATTGGTTGAGGTCCTTTATATTATGCAAGTTAGAATTTTAAAATCTTGTAAATTCTTAGTCAGTTATAAGGGGTATATAATTTAAAATATATTTATTATTTTAAAAAATAATAAACATGGAAGCAAATAAAAGTCTTAGGATGTCAGATGAAACATTATACCATCATATACCGCCATTCGGACAACCGGTAGCACCAGATCTTTTCCTATAGCGTTGGGGACGATCATACCTGGACACTACCACATGAGGGATATGTTCGCCTAGATACTGACGGTTCAGTGGATGTTCACCGCAATGCAGCTTGTGGGGGCCTTATTCGGGACCATATAGGACATTGGGTACTTGGCTTTCAGCGTCGACTTGGCTTTCTCCCGCCAACTACTGCTGAGCTTATGGCCTTACACCAAGGCCTTCAATTGTGTAGACAATATGGGTTCTAGAAAGTGGTGGCTTACACAAATTCACTTGAAGCATATCACTTGCTTATGCAGGATAGTGGTCTACACCACCCGCTTAGGTTGGAAATTAATGCAGTTAGGGAGTTACTTTACTCTAAATGGGACATTGAGCTCCATTATACACCGAGAAATACAATCCGGTGTGCTGATTTTTTGGCGAGAGATGCCCATAATTTAGTCCAGTCCTTAGTTGTTTTACCAGTTCCTCTCCCTGGGTTCATTCCCATCATGAGGGAGGACTCATTACATGCTTTTGATGTTTAGATTGTTTTGGTGTATGTACTTTCCAAGCTAGCTTGGCCATATTATGCATTAAAAAAAATCATATACCGCCATTTTTTTTTTTGGCAAAAAGAAAAAAATAAACCACCACTTTTTAAAGCATCTTGTGCAACTTTAATTTAACAAGAAATAACTCCCCCCACATGTTGCGCAGGAGCATCATCTACAATATTTGAGGTACAAACTAGCCTTGCATGCATTTACTTCCATTGCATTTATAAGCCATCTTTATGCTTCAAATGAATACAAAACAATTTTCTTTCATGTCTTAAATTTTTTACATACAATAGTTCAACTAAAACTTTTCGAATATATGACATTTCAAGCACGAACTCCTTTGCGAGTTGCACAGATTGCATCCCCTACATTTCACATTCAACCAATGCACTTACCTTCCATACTCATCCATTTAAAGTTTTCAATAATAGTATCAATATTAATTAAAGGAGTTAAGAACTTCAACAAATCAGCTATATTGCATTTCTCCAACTGAAATGTCTTCTCATACATGACGTATTATAGGAACTACAAATAGCTTAGATGCTTCCCTCAATTTTTTTTAAAAAAAATTTCTCACTTAAATATATATATATATATATATATATATAATATCTTATGAATGAAAGTACAATAAAACGTATGTTACAATTAATTAGCCAAGAAAAAGTGACATTCATAGAGATATTGTAGAAGGTGACTTCAATTTGCAAATTGATGAGACAACCTGAAAAATCTTGTTCAATGATGTGTAAATATAATTTAAATAACCCCATTATTTAAATGCAAGCTCATTGTCCTCTTTTTTTTTTCCTTTAAAAGAAAATAACCAAGGCACACTGCTCATGCATTAAAACTATATAAGCAAATACTAAAGCAGTCAATCCCCTAAGAATTAGAACATAGTTAAAAATGAAAAAGAAAACACAGAAATCATTTAGCGAATCAGTAAATTAAAAATCCCAATAAACTCCTTCCATGAAAAAATATACCATTAATATACAATAATAAAATTAAATCAAATAATCCCATGACATCTGCACCCAAATCCTATAATTTAAGATCTACTTTTACGGTTTCTATACAATATCATATACATTCAATAGTTAACTCCTAAATAAAAAATGACAATAAGAAAAATCTTTGACAAAAAAAAATAGAAGAGAATATATGATTAATATACAATGTCATATCATTAATATATAACCATATTAAATCAAATAATATCCACACCCAATTTCTACAATTCTTATAACTATATCATCAAAACCCTCCTCTCCTATGCATTAACCTCTTTTTCATTACAGAATTATGAAGCAATATAAGTTTGAATGTATGACCACACTTGGAAGGAGCTAGATGGATTCAATGTATGACAGACCTTGTAATGAATTATCACTTCTTCATGAACATTGTCAGACGCCAACTTGCGTGAGAAATATCAATCACCAAAACTACATCATATGCCACCAACATTCAAATCTATTGGATATCTATTTTCCAACATTTTAGAAATGATTTCCAAGTATTTGATGATAATTTGTCCTTTCTTGACAACATGAGACTAACATGACAACAAAATCCTTTCGCCTTAATGATATGCAAGAAAAAAAAAATAGACTACACAAAAACAATACCATACCTGCCTTAAATAAGATCCTAAGACAAAATAATTTGAAGCTTGAGTAACAATGCCAAAAACTTGTTCTTCAAAACATTGTTATTACCCTTTATACCAGCAAAATGTATGAAGCAATGATGATATTGGATACAGTTCAGCATGATTAACCACAGCCAACAATATTAAAAGATAGCAAATTTAATCATCACAGTGAACAAATGAGCTCACTACGTCAACATGCAGCTCATTGGGAAATGGAAAAATCCTATAACAAAGTTTCCCCACATCAAATTGCAATATTTCTGCTATGACAGAAGTAATGTTGCATATGAAACAATCATACCAGTGAAAATGCTTTGTAAAAACGTTGAATGAATTCTGAAAATGGCTTTTCCAACAATATGGGATAGACCTGATTGCTGAATGTGAGTGGCAAAAAGTTGGTACACATTATCACCTTTTCATTTGTTCATTCAGACACCAACATTCATGAAACAGGGCAAGGACAATCGCTTCATCATATTCGGTTTTAAGATGGTTAAGTGTATACAATGCTCCAATACTGCCGAAGTCATAAAGTAAGATATTATTAAAAAACTGAAATAATATATCTACACCCTCACGCCCTGTGCAAAGCTAAGATCTTGAAAAAGGTCATTGCAGTAACAGTGCAAGCCTAACATTGCAGTAACAATGCAAGCCTAACAGTGTAGAAGTGACATTAAGTCATGTTTGAGATATATCATTATCTCCATCCATGCTGAAAAACGTAGAACCTATTGAAGCTACAAAACAAAATCAAATCTTCCGTTATGAAACAAATCTTTAAGATATTTTTTCATTTAATGGAAATATATTTACCAAGATACTACTTCATATAAAAAAGTACTATGAATACACCTACTATAGACCTATCATAAAACTGACTTAAACCTACAATTGCATAACTTATTTAATTGGTAAGGCACCTATGTGTATACTTGGAAGACCAAAACGCAACAAAAACCATACTATGGCTTTTGTACTCATAGTATGTTGCTTCTCTTATAAATTGTAGGTATATTCCCAAGCACATAAGTCATCTTGGTAATACCTAATTAGTACACTTCGAAAGACCCTTGAGCTCAACCATTTTACACATAACAATTCTGATAAGATATGATGTAGCAAAGGTCATGCTTAATAACTATTTTAACATCAGCAAGTCTCTTTGGCAGTGTAAGTTTGAAAATAATTCAACATGACTTAACCACACCCACCAATATTAAAAGGTAGCCAATTTAATCACCACAATCAATAAATGAGCTCACTATGTCAACATACGGCTCATCGGGAATTGGAAAAATCCTATAACAGGGTTTCCTCACATCATATTTGTAACCCCCTTCTGTAATTATATTCGAAATATGCGATTAAAGTGAAATAAAGACCAATAAGTATTAACACTTATTCACAATCCCATCCTTGAGATAGGGTTTTCACAAATACTTTTCGAAATCTAATTGACCTGGTCTCATATTCACATATGGAATATAACTACTCTGCGAAGATAAATCACATTCGTATAACTATCAGAGTGCACAATATAAATTTCCGGCAAACCCAGATTCCTTACATTAATCCAAGCTTTATAGGGCACATTCACCGTTTACAATTTTCCAAATAAGAGATTACACAAATTCTCATACCAAATACATACTCGAATATACATTCCAACCTATACAATCATATATCCAAATATACTTAATCCCAAATATGCATTGATAACCAACTATCACAAGATTAATTACAACCCGAAGGAGTCATCGCCGCCTATGGTTGCTTGCTCCATCTTCGATTCCATCTACCCTATCTAAAATGTTGGTAGGGAGGGTGAGATTCTAGAGAATCTCAGTAGGAAACAAATACCAGTATGCATGTAAGATAAGTGTTTAATGCATGACATGCTCGCAATACATAACTCATGCTCACATAATGACATATCTGCATGCTCAATGTTTCAACAGCATACTCATGGCCTTAGCATAAATAGAAATAGAGCTACAATCATTCATATATGTTTCACATAATCAAGAAAAGCAATACATGCATCAATACACCAACACAATTATCAAATACATGCAGAAGAGGTAAGTTCCTTACACTTATTCTTTCCATGTAAGCTCCAGCATCGGCTACTCGCGATCCGAGCGAATATCAAACCCTATAACCAAATCAAGGCATAGGGTCAATCTCAATTCCAAATCCTTACTTTCATATCACTTAAGGTTGGTTATCATTCACACCCGTTAGGTGGCTATAATAAGCTCAATTAAAGCCTAAAGGATTGGGGAGTATTAGGTTGGAAATCACCTTTCAAAATCACAAAATACTGAAAATGGGGGTTGGCTGCAGCCAGAGGCCAAGAATCCTCTGGCTGCAGCCAAAACGCACACAGAAGGTTTTTGGCTGCAGCCAAGAATTTCTAGCTGCGGCCAAAACGCACATAGAAACTTTTGCGCTGCAATCAAGATTTTTTTCTACAGCCAAGGAAACTTTGAAAATTCATAATTAATTCCAGAAAAATTGAAATGAGGTGATCCCAAAGCCAAATGAAATCTATTTAAGTCCTCTTCATATGAAAAATATGAATCAAGGCTGTCCATAACCACAGAAATACAGAATTACACAAAAATCCACACTACTCCAAAATCACGCCCAGTTTCGACCTCAAACTTTAGACAACTATAACTCCCAGCTCACAAAACGAAATGACACAATTTATATGTCCATTTTCAAGCTTGGAATGTGAAATTCAAGACTGGAAAGTTTCAGAATTTTCTGACATCATTTGCCTATTAAAAACGGCAACACAAACAGACTGCCCAGAACAGAGTTTCAATGGATAGATTTTCAGTTTTTTATCAATTGCTTCCAATGGTCCAATTTTCACATCAAACACCATTCTCACACAAAATTTCACAAGGAATCCATTGGAAATTCAACCAAATTCACATTCCATTGAGATGTTTCACCAATAATCACAACATGTCAACACAAGTCACAATCCAAACTCACATTGCAATTCTTTACTTTCCAAAGTTCCAAGCCAATTCAAACCAATTCCAATGAACACATAACATAATAAAACACCAATTGCACCTCAAAACACATGACAATTCATGCATTTCAAAATTACCACAAAATCAAGGCAAAATTCACAATTTACAAAACTCATCCACAAGTCACAAAACTTAGATCAAAAGGTAGCAAATACTCACCTCTTCCTCTTTCCCAAACCAATTTCTTGATTCTTCATCTTTCTACTTTTGCTCAAGCTCTCAAACACCTCCTCTCACAAATCTAAAACCATAGAGATGAAGCTCTCATCACTATGAACAACATTAAAGAAGAATGTTTGAGCTAAAGAGGACACCAAGATAGCAAAATCTCACCTTTTTCCTTTCTCTTTCCAACTTGCTCTTGGCGAAAATGGAGAACAAGAGAGAGATGAAGATGATGAAGAATATGATCAGATTTTGGCCCCAAAAGAACACACTTGGACAACCAAGAAAAAGAGAGGAGAGTGGGAGAGTGAGTTGAAAATGTTGACCCAATCCAAGGGTCCATAAATTGCCATATGTCAACATCTTACCACACCATCCATGAGCTCACATACACACACATACACTTGATTCCACCCCTTGATCTCTTGCACAAATCAATCCTAACCATTGATCTTGAAGTTACCAATGAGTTTCCTCTTCGATAACTGATCAATTGGTCAGTAACTTTACTGTTTTGCCCCTGATTATGGCAATTACTCTTGAATCACCACCAAACACACCATATCATTCCTTTTCTTCCACAATATGTGCCCTCCCTCTATTTTAAGTCAATTTAGATGTTAATTCCTAATTGAACTTAAACACAGGGTTACGACGCTGCTCACAACACATACGAATCACATTTGAGTGCCAAATCACATCATATTCTCCAAAAGGGTTTATTTATCAATATTCACCTCCACTTTTGGAGTCCTTAACCCATAATCAAAATTTAGGCTCTTGCTAAATCAGGGCTTACCAGTTCACTAATCTCAGGCTTATTCTCTAGCCTCAAGTCTCAGAATTTGGGGTATTATAATATTACAAGATTATATTGCAGTTATGACAAAAGTAATATTACATATGAAACAATCATACCAGTGAAAATGCAGTATATACGTTGAATGTCATGGCATGTGATGGAAAAAAATGACAGGATTTAAAAAATCTTCATGATGACAAATGAAATGACAGGTGAGAAAAAGGACATGTTTATAATCTCATAAATTTTGGATGTGGTCATGCTTAATTGATCAGCATTTGGAAAAACATATATTGTGGGTAAACATGGCTGAACTCATTTAATAAACATACTTCGAAAGCTCCACTTATTCATATAAAAAACTATATTACCAAGGGTCCATTTACCCATAACTCAAAAGGGTATATGTGAAACATCACCCCGCAGCCTTGCTCTAGGATCAAGAACCTTGTTATCTTCATGGTAAATGCGTATATAAGACTTGAAACAATCAATTCATGAAGTCAATACATGCCTGCACATACTTTGTGACCACTCTGAACATATGTGACATTATTTCAATACTTATATTTGTGTTCATAACAATGTGGCAGTCTTATCAATATTCAAATGATTGTGTTTCTAAATGAACTTCCCCCATGATAATTTAGGTACTTGACAACAACATCATAACTTTCTCATATTAAAATATAAGTTCAACAAAACTTTGAACATGATAGGCCCCTCATATGCATATCTTGGTGGTAGCCTAATATCATTCATAACAAAAGGACTTACAAATTACAACATCCACTCAATAGCTTTTTGTTCCTCCACTACTTGGCCAAAAAGAACAAATAATTTCCATAGAAAGGGGCAGTTGTACACTAAACACAAACAGAAAGACATTGCAGTGACAAGATTTCCAAAACTTAAGTAATACAGCCTACATTAGAAACCTCAGAGACATTACAGACAATTACAAACTCCACCGAGATTTCAGGGATTGCAATACCTTGAAAATGGCTGATCCATAAAAAATGACCGCCCTTCCCTAAATCTACTTTTTCCTTAGTTCATTGTGAGAAAATAGAAATAACATATTAGTTTGAGTGCCCTTAGATGGCAACCCAGTCAATCCAACATTCACAGCAGAAAACCTTCATTTAGTTATTGATAAGTTTAATCAAATGCAATATAGTTAATTTCATATTTTAAACTCATTGTACATCTGCCTACTGTAATCACATCTCATTTTTTTCCATGTCCATTAATCAAACACCGTTTACCACTTTTGTTGTGAGTGTGCCAATTACTAACCAAAAGCAAATACCAATAAGTAACATCCTTGAAACTAACTAATTAATGGTTAACTAATAAGACTACTCAAAAGTTTTGGACTTAAAGAATAGACAAAAAGCAGCGTGGTTCTAACTTTGATTCTGAAATATACATAATTGATTCTTGGCTTGATAACAACTCATGAGTTGAAATGCCTTTTGGTTAGTACCATATTTAACATCATAATTGATGCAGAAAATCTTCTTTGATGCATAAATAAACCATTATAAAGAAATCCACATACATAATCCATAAGGGAAAGAATTTAAATATGACAGAACCACAACATCAGTTGTATTAAAACAATTAATATAACTAACAATTTTAGTAAGAGTAATGATATAAAATTATGATAAACTTTAAAAAGTCTAAAGATGTGAGGAGATAACGGGAATATATTATTTAATATGACCCTCCAACTTTCTTCTTAAGGGGACATTATCATGGAATTAAGGTCAACCAAGCATGAAATTGTTGAGCTAAAGTCATTTAAAAATGAATTACATTTAGCTGAGCAAAACAACCATATATCAGTATGGAATCTAGATCTTAACATCATCAAACGTAAAATTGTTTACATAGAAATCCATCAATGCTTCAGCAAGTGATCCAGCAAACACCAATTTCTACCTAAATGGCCAAGTAAATTAAAAAGAATAAAGGAACAAAACACAAAATAATAGAAGACTAAACTCTTGAAACATAAGTAGACTTAAAACAGTCCAAATATAACCCATAGTTGGGTCATGCAAACAAAACATAGGCAGGAAGTTTCACCTGAACAGCATAAACCACAACATTTATTATATAGAAGCTTGGCCTCAGTCTATCAGTAGACAAAACACGTGCCTGAAAGATATCAACATTAATATGGTAGTCTGATCACCAACTTGCAAAATATGCTAGATTGCTAGCATAGAAGAAAAACCAGATTTAGACCATGGGTAATGTTCAACAAATTAAATTGAACTTGCTATATCTTGCCAAGAATGGGACCAAGAGTGCATACGTTGTGAAGAAAGCAAGACTTGGCATGTCAAGTATGATATGTTGGACAATATACATACAGGTAATCTGAATATTAAATGCTTAGAAAAATACAGCAATATGGAATATAAGAGGAAGAGTATGTTCCTACCTCTGGCTTTAACTTCTCCACATCCCAGCGGAATACAAATACAAAACATCAAACTACAAAGGCAGAAAAGTATATATTATTTCAGATAAAATATTCCCCTATTTATAGCCTAATTAAAGATTAAAAGTCCTTATCCAATAAAGAAATCCAATTCCAAATCTGCCCAAAAAGCGATTAACGGCGAACAACAGCCCAAAAAAATAACTCAACAATGACATTACAAACGTAGAAGCGTTGAGGCAGGATTTGCAGGTTACCTGAGCAATGACAGTGACGATCCTATAAAGAGCAGTGAGAATGTGGAAGACACGATCCTACCAAAGCGAAGACTCATTGATGTCATGCCACCAAGTAGAGGATTATGTGAGCTCGATGTGAGTGTACCCCTTGGGTGATTTGATCTTAGGGCACATAAAGAAAGAAAAAATATATATGCGAAAAACAAAAACAGCATGGAGAAATCCCACCTTTTAGCAGAGGGCAAATTTGACGATGTTGCACATTAATGAAGGAAACATGATTCATAGTAGATGCTTTCAACACGTTGAAATTGTCCCTGAGGGACATTCAAATTTCAAAATTTCAAATTTGAAAACACTCAATGGCCGGTTCAATGGCCGATCCGGGCTTAATTACCTTGATTAATTCTTAGGATTGTTCTATTATAAACAAATTATGCATGTATTTTCTTCGTTATGGGCAACTAATGGTAATTCATCTGGTGGTTTGAACTTGCTGATCTAATAACCGAGTGATGGTCCTGAGGAAGAACCGGCACTTCCAGAACTTGCCACATAAACTGTTGGCTGGAAAGATCATAAACACAATGCATCATATTAACATCAGACTACCACAAAAATGTGAGAAATTCTTAGGTGCACATTTATCTCACTAAAGGTTAAAAGGAATATATTGAAGAACATAAACATAACATTAGACGACTGAATATGTGTTTGTCTGCTCAGTAGTGTTCTTCTCAACATAACCTATCAAACCTTGCTACTTAAATCTTAGGTAGATATGTATGTACCCACCACTTTGGTCTTATCCCCTACTAACCACTCCACACTGATCTTCCCAACTTAAAATCACCATTGACAAACATGTTATCATCCTTTCCTCCAACTTCTCATTTTATGCGTTTGGTTGTGACAATCACATTGAGATTGCTGCTATAAATCATAAACAATAAACACCACAGGGACATGAAGCTTTCTACTTTCTTCCGTTATGAGTTTATAATCATGACAATTGAAAGACCATCAGGCTGGGGATGCAGTTATACATAAAACAAAGCAATAAATAAACCTCAGAAACTTCAACCATGTCCCATTAACTAACAATTAGAAAGCTCTCAGTCTCCTTGAGAAACAATCCTCCACCAAATCCAAATATAAAGTATAATCATGAAAAGACAAAAAAATATCAGCTGCTTTGTTTAAGTGAGTTTATGCACAGAAGTTCAATTTAATTACACTCTTCATGCTTTTGTAATTTCCACAGAAATGCAGTTCTGAGATACAGTATCTAGATGCTTCCTATTGTTCATCATTATAATTAGGGTTAAGTAGCAAATTTGCCCTGGAAGTATTGGTCCAGGAGCAATTTTATTCTGGAATTTTTTTGGGGATCAATTTCGCCTCGGAAGTTTCAACACATAGTAATGTTACCCTTTTCCATTAAATAACAAATGTTGACTATTAAAAAATTAACGTTGACTGTTATTTTTTTAACAGAAAAGGGAAAAATTCTACATTTTGAAACTTCCAGAGTGAAATTGATCCCCAAAAAACTTCCAAGGCAAAATTGCTCCTGGACCCATACTTCCGTGGCAAAATTGCTACTTAACCCTTATAATTAAGCTATTTGCAATACTTCTATTGACCATGCCAGTTCATCATTATAATTACTCTGCAATATGATTTGCATTATTAAAAGCAAATTACCTTACAACAACGTGAAAGAGTATGGCCAGCATAAATCAGAACACAATTTACATCAATGCTCCTTTTAAATGATCTCCGATATGACCCTTCTTCAATAAAAGCAAGAAAATCAAATCTGACCCCATAATCTTTATCAAATCACAAACATGCATCTCATGTAGATCCATCAATGTACTTAACATTTTCTGCAACATTCAAACAAATTGTTTATTAAGGTTTTTACTGTTTTTCATTATTCAAGCTCAGATGCCAACATCCAATAACCATCCTTTTCTTTTCAAAAGTTTCTACCTTTTACAATACAACCTTGAACTCCATAAGCTCATGGAAAATCCTATAAACTATGATAAAAGATTTATAACTTGTCAATGTATGACTTCCCATCGTCACTACCATTCTCACCATCTCTCTTCTTCGGCCGGCATCATTATTGGATCTTGCAACCATCCAACCTCGTTCTAGGGTTAGCTCTGTGATTGGAATTTTTTTTAAAAAAAAAAAAAAGAAAACACGAGTTCTTATGCAATGGGGGAGAGAGGGGAGAGAGAAGAGAGTAAAATTGCTTGGCTGAAAGTGTGTGGAGTTGTCGATAAGGTTGGCTTGGCCGGGAGGAGATCCACTTCGAAGCGTTTACCTCATATTCTTTCAGAATCTCATCAAGACTGTTAATTTCTTTTAATCTTGGCCATCCATTTATTTATTTTTACAACACAATCTGACCATTGGTTTATTGTAATCATGGCCATTCATATGTTTATTTCTATGCGAAAATTTCAGAAAAATACCACTTGAACTTCAAAATCCTAAATTAGTGATTTAACAAGAACTTACATTATCAATCCTAGTACTCTTTTTGTCAATCTCATTACGCTTCTTGTCAATGAGATTTTGAAGTTCAAATGATATATTTTTGGAATTCTTCCTATTTCAAAAAGGCAACTAGACTTTCAAAATGAGGACCCCCTTCTGCAATTTTGTGCTGATCTTGGCGGGAAATATTGTCAAAGGCAAGGTATGAGAAAAAGAACTCATTTTTTTTTCATAAAAGATCATATCTTGTGGATTTTTTCATGACTAATGTCACAAAAATCTTTATTTTAGGGGTTTTTAATATGCAAACGTCTCTTCATTTAGGGTGTGTTTGGTTTGAGGGATGGGTAAGGGAGGGAGGGGAGGGGAGGGTAGGAAAATTACAATTTTAGACAAAAGAAATCCAAAATTTACCCTCTCATTCCTTTTAAATTTTGGGTTCCCGTCTAAAATTTCAATACCTTCAACCTAAAAAGGTAATTTACCCCTCCTCTCCCTCCCCTACCATCCCCTCAAACCAAACACACCCTTAAAGTGGAGTATCCAAAAAAAAAAGAAGCGAAGGTTTTTTTTGTTATGAAATTCATAGAAGATACTATATTATTCTTGCTTAATATTGGAAGAGATTTATATATTATCTTTATAAAAGAGAAAGATTAATAATTTTTTTCTTGTTGGAAACGATCTCACCAGGAGCTGCGTGTGGAGGCTGTAGAAAGATTAATAATTGAATCTTGGTGCAATGTTACATCTTGGGTTTCATCTCACATACCCTTCAAACATTTAACCAAGGTGTTGTTAATTTAAACTTTAAGTTCAGTCTTGATTTTTTTTTTGTAATTTATATTTTAATTCTTGTAATTTCTATTTTAATATATGGAAGTTGACTTGACTCCTAGATTAGGAAAAGAATTTGATAATCTAGATGAAGCATAGAGGTTTTGGAATGAATATGCTTGTAAAGTAGGTGCAAGAAAAAATGGGTTGACAAAGAGCAAGAAAGATAAAAAGATAATTATTGCTTATAGATATGCGTGTTCAAAAGATGGAAAATGAAGGTCAGATAAAAGGTGCACATCAACCACCAACCATCGTCCTGAGACCACAATTGAAAGTAATGTTGGGATGAAGTTAGTTTGGTGGAAGGTAAATTCAAGATCACCAACTTTATAGAAAAGCATAACCACCCATTACATCTTCAAGAAACTATGCATATGATGACGTCTCAACGGAAAATACAAGATGTGCAAGTAGATGAGATTGATTTGACTAGGGCTGCTGGACTTCAACAAAAAGAAACTTTTGACCTTATGAGTAAGCAAGCAAGTGGACGAGCTAATCTTGGTTTCACTCGAGTTAATATGAAAAAATATTTGAAGGTTAAGTGAAGAATGAAGAAGTATGAAGGATAGGGAAGTTGGGTGGTTACTGAATTATGTTGAAGAACAGATTACTGAGAACCCTTTATTTTATCATTCATATCAACTTGATATGGAAAATTAAATTAAAAATGTTTTCTGTGCCGATGCTCTTATACTTGCAAATTATGCTTATTTTGGAGATGTAATTTCATTGGACATGTACACCACATACTGCACAAATAATAATCATAGGCCTCTTGCCATATTTTCAGGAATCAATCATTACAAAGGTATTGTAATTTTTAGTGTAGCTTTGTTATACGATGAAACTATATAATTATTTAATTAGTTGCTGGAAACTTTCTTGAAAGCAAACAAGTAAAAGAGACCTGCAATAGTTTTTGCTGACCAAGATCAATCAATGGCAAGAGCACTACGTGAAGTTATTCATGAAGTGAAGCATGCACTATGCACATAGCATATTGAGCCAAATGGATGAAACATTTGGGAAATAAAACGAAGGGTGGTTCACATTTTTTGCATGACTTCAATAAGAGCATGTTTGCTATTGATGACAAGTTACAATTTGAAGAAACATAGGCTTCTTTAATATCATCATTCAATTTGGAGGACAACTCATGGATGAAATCCATATATGAAATAAAATAGAAATAGGCATGGTGTTATATGAAGTACTCTACTACTCTTGGTATACGTAGCACACAAATAAGTGAAAGTGTCAATGCAAATATCAAGAATATTACATACCCAAGTGTTAGTATTTATGAATTCTTCAAAAGTTTTGAGTAGGTTGTTGGAGATAAGAGGTACAATGAGATGAAATGTGAGTATGAAGCAAAGGAGAAAAAACCAAGATTGATAGTCCAAAGTTTGCCTATCTGGTATAGAAACCAAAACTCAATATGTTTATTCAAACTCAGATATGTTTACAATGAAAAACCAACATCTATTTATACTAAAAACGAAACCTCCATAAATGCTTAAAATAATGAAGAAGTCAGATTTGGCAACACACACCAACCCCCTACAACGTCAGTGCTCACATCATGAGCAATGTCAACGATGGCTGCTTGCAATGTTCACACTCTCTGTTCTGACTCTCTGTTCTGTTTCTGTTTCATTCCCCCGGGGTTGGACAGGACTCGTCCTCGAGTTAGAATCAACATCATCAATATATGGAGATAGATCTGAAGCTTTATGCTTCAGTAAAAATGACTTGGGCTTATTTTTGATTTTGACGTGTTTATCTGGTGGCAAAGGTTCAAGCTGAATCTGCACATCATCCTTCTGGAAGGAATATGTGTTTGCAAACCCGTCTTATAGAGCGTGTCGATCATATTGCCAAGGTCTTCCCAGAAGAAGATGACAAGCGTCCATTGGAACAACATCACACCAAACTTCATCATGATACCTTTTACCGATAGAGAAAGTAACAAGGCATCGTTTGGACACTTTTACCGCGGTTCCTTTGTTAAACCATTGGAGTTTGTACGGGTACGGATGGTTGTGAGTTGGTAGTTGCAGCTTTTCTACCATGTAGTTAGAGACTACATTTTCACAGCTTCCGTTGTCGATAATGACGTCACAAACTTTACCTTGAGTAGTGCAGCGAGTATGAAAAATGTTGTGACGTAGCCAAGGCTCTTCTTCCTCTATGGCTGTGTGCAAGCTTCGTCTAATCACAAGTGTTTCACCATAATCAGGAGGAATGATTTCTTCATCAAAAATTGGCTCTTCATCAAGGACCAGCTCTTTATCAGGCATAGAATCCTTTTCTTCTTCAAATATTGCAAAAGTTTCCCCTTCAATAATAGTAACAACTCTGCGGGTAGGACATTCTGAAGCGATATGACCGAACCCTTGGCATTTGAAACACTTAGGTGCTTTAGAGCTAAATTCTTTGGCAACCTTAAGTGGAGGCTTACTTGAAGAGCTAGGTTGATATACTTGTGTGGGCTTGCTTGAGGAGCTATGCTGATGCATTTGTGTAGGTTGATGCACCTGTGCTTCATGTCCCTCAAAAGGAATTTCAGTTGAGGAAGACGACTGGTAGGGAGGTCTTCGGATCAATTGCTTTTCGATACGGATGGCTAAACGAATGACGTCGTCCAGAGTCCAGTATTGCTGGAGTTGTACTGGATGGGCGATGTTTGTATTTAATCCTCCTAGAATCGAGCTATTGTTTGCTCCTCTCTCTCTTGTATATCACATTTCATCATAAGCTTCTCAAATTCCCTGGTATATTCCTCTACAGACATAGCCTTTTGGCGAAGATGATGTAACTGAAGGAAATTATCTTGATAATAATTTTCTGGAAGAAACTTACGTGAGAGCTCGCGTCGCATCTTGTCCCACATTCGTATCTTGCTTTTTCCTTCTCTTTCACGCCTTCTTTTGAGATTCTCCCACCATATAGATGCATGTTTCTTTAATTTGATGGCGACAATTTTGACTTTCTGCTCATCGGGAATCTCTTTGTACTCAAAGACTCGTTCAACTGTTTGTAACCATTCGACAAATTCGTCTGGTTGAAGCCTTCCCTCAAATTCTGGTATATCTATCTTAATGTCATTAAGGCGGAATTGCTGTTGTTGAGGACGGCGGCGGTAGTCAGTAGACGACGAACTATTATTATCTGACTCATCTGGATATTCACTGCGAGATTCTAGCATGGCTTGCTGCGTTTGTACAGTGGTTTCCAGTTCCTGTATCCGGCGTCTCATCTCGTCCATCTCAATCTCACGTGTGTTTCTGCGTCTTGGAGGCATTTTGGATTTGTTCTTGTGAGGTTAGATATAGGATGGAAAAGTACAAGGATAGGATCGGTTTTTTTTTTTTTTTATGGCAAGTAAGGGGTAAAACTGGAAATTTTATGGACAAATGGGGTAGAAAGGTAATTTCTTAACTTTCAGGGATGGAAATGTAATTTTGGAAAAAAAATCTGGGGTCAAAATGTAATTTCAGAAAGTTTTGGGGTCCGAAACGTAATTTTGGCAGAAATTTGGGGCCAAAATGTAATTTCAGAAAGTTTTGGGGTCAGAAATGTAATTTTGGAAAAAATCTGGGGCCAAAATATAATTTCAGAAAGTTCTGGGGTCAGAAATATAATTTTGGCAGAAATTTGGGGCCAAAATGTAATTTCTAAAAGTTGTGCTGACTGGGATTGATGACGTGGCGGTTATGACACGTGGCAGTCAGTGATGGGTCCACGTTGCGTTGACTGATGACGTGGCTGCTGATTGGACTGAGTGACGTGGCAATGCTGACGGTGCCGCTGGCGTGGCGATATTGACACGTGGCGCAATCTGATTAGACAGTGTGGCGTTGACTGGTCAACAGTGATGACGTGGCAGCTGACTGGGTCGTCTTCAACCTCTGGACTCCGGCGACCGTCTGAAATTCCGGCAACTTTTCCGGCAACTTTCCGGCGACGTCCGTGGAGGCGCGTGGAGGTGTTTTTCGGCGGTGACCGAGGCTATTCCTAGGTTTTTCGGCCTTCTGAACACGATGGTGAGGTCGGTTTCTTCAAAAAACGCTCCGAGAGTGAAAATCCGACACCCCCTTTTTCTCACGTTTTTTTTTTCTCACCCACTCCTCACTCTTTCGCTCTCTGGCTCTCTAGAACTCAGCTCTGGTACCAAAATGGTATAGAAACCAAAACTCAATATGTTTATTCAAACTCAGATATGTTTACAATGAAAAACCAACATCTATTTATACTAAAAACGAAACCTCCATAAATGCTTAAAATAATGAAGAAGTCAGATTTGGCAACACACACCAACCCCCTACAACGTCAGTGCTCACATCATGAGCAATGTCAACGATGGCTGCTTGCAATGTTCACACTCTCTGTTCTGACTCTCTGTTCTGTTTCTGTTTCACTATCTTACACCAAGTTGCTAAGATTTACACCACCTCAGTGTTAGAATTGTTCCAAGAGCAATTTGACATCTCAAGATGAGAAAGGTTCATTGTTCACATATACAGGTACTATGGTTAATGAAGACAAAAAGTAGACATTGACATTTGATCTGAAGGATAATTCTGTATGGTGCAGCTATAGGCATTTTGAATCTATCAGGATATTGTATTGCCATGCTTTAAAAATATATGAGGCAAATGAAGTGAGGAAACTTCCAAAAAAATATATTTTGAAAATATGGACCAAAGATGCTAAAGATGGTCTAATACATGATATTAGAGGAAGTGAAATAAAAGTGGATTCTAAGCTTCAGAGCACGCAAACATATCAACAATTATGTCATATGATGATACATTAGCAGCTGAAATATCTGATTGCCCAGAGACTTCTGCATTTATCCACAACTCTGTAAAAAAACTTAAAAGAGAAGCAAGAGAATTTCGTTCAAGGCTAGGGAATTCTAATGATAATGAGAACAAGGAAGAAGATAGAAGTAAGGGAAATGTGGAAACCAAGAAAACAAGAAGATGGAGTTAGAAGATAAACTACCCAAGGGCATTAAAAAGAGAGATGGAACAAAGAGAAAGAAAAGATTTAAGACTTGGCAGGAAAAATTGGGAAAGAAAAGTAAGATACTAACTAGGGAAAGAAAGTTAGGATACTAACTAAGGAAAGAAGTGAGGAATTATATGCTCCAATTTCATGTTCTACACCTACAACATTGCAAGCACTACCTCAAGTGTAGTCATGTACTAGTATGTTGATGGTGGGTTTTTTAGTCAAAAATTATATTTATTTTATGATTTGTTCTGTTAGTGTATATCAACAAGAGGAATTTTTGAATAACATTTTTTCATGTTAATAATATGTATACTTTGTCTTTGTGATTTATACCTTACATTGTCCAACACCATCATTGGAGTCATTAGAAGAAAAGAAAATTTTGTTGCCAGGTACCAAAAAACAAAGAAGGAACTTGCACAAGTTAAGGGGAAAATGTCATTTTTATTAAAATCAATGTCTATACTACATCAAAATGCTAAATGCAACTGTGATTTTCTAATACACTCTCTACTACATCAAATATATTGTATTACAGTTTTTTTATGACCCTATACTAACATCTACATTGCTCTTCCTTCTTCCATGTTCTTATTAGGTGAAGGTCCATATTCCATAATAGCTTCAACAATGTCCATTCAGTTCCCACTAGGTGAATCTCCATTTTCTATAGCTTCAACAATATCCAATCAATTCCTAGTAGGCAAAGGTCCATCCCCTATAGCTTCAGCAATGTTCAATCAACATAATGAACTTGGCAGCCACCACCTGCAATGACAATTCAAATGCCAGCATTTTAATCACTTAATCCATCACATTTCTTTTTGTAATACAATCACAACAACAAGTGCCATTTTGTATGACATGGTTGTTCTGTTGTAACAAATTGTACTTTGTTTCTGTGCAATAAAAAAAGCTTAAATAGTTCAATGATCTTATTTACATCTGAGGTATTCTATATATACATGAAGCTATTGCTAGAGATGCGCCATATTTGAAAGAATAACAAAATCGATATATTAGGAAGTTTGAATCCCATATTTGTAGGATCCCGTAACAATAGAAATAGGAAAAATAATTAAATAATTCTTATTCATGTTTTTACCACACTCTCCCTCAAGTTGGCTCATAGATATTTATCATGTCCAACTTGCTTACCAATCCTTTAAAGTTGTCTTCTAGTAGACTTTTTGTGAGATTATTTGCAAGTTGGGACTTTGTAGGTACATAGGATAAACAGATAATTCCATCTTCTACTTTCTCTCTAATGAAGTGTCGATCTACCTCGACATGTTTGGTCCTGCTATGTTGTATAGGGTTTAGAGCCATACTCAAGGCTTCTTTATTGTCACAATAAAGTATTAGTGGTGAACTAAGTTGAATTTGAGCTTCTTCAACCACTCTCTTGAGCCATAATCCTTCCATGATACCTTGGGACAATTCTCTTAGTTTTGACTCTATACTACTTTTAGCAACAACTTTTTGCTATTGGCTTTGCTAGGTAACTAAGTTTTCCCAAATAAAGGTACAGTAACCTGATGTAGATCTGCTATCCTCCAAGAGCCTACCCAATCAGCATTTGTATAGATCTCAACAGTTCCATGATCATTCTTCTTGAAGAAGAGTCCTAGACCAAGAGTCCTTTTAAGATACCTGAGAATCTTATAAGCTGCATCCATATGCTTCTTCTTTGGAGAGTGCATGTGTTGGCTTGCTATACTAACTGCTAATCCAATGTCAGGTCGAGTATGTGAGAGATAAATGAGTTTCCCCACCAACCTTTGATATTGTCCTTTTTCAGTTGCCATTTCATATTTTTCTAGTCTTTTTCTTCCTACATCTTCTTTCTCTGTCTTTGCAGGTGTATTGTTCCTCTTGACCTTCTTCGTAGTGCTAATTGGAACTTTACTAGGTTTACAGCCAAGCATACTGGTTTCTTTGAGTAAATCAAGGATATACTTTCGTTGGGACACACAAATCCCTTCCTTTGTTCTTGCCTCTTCCATACTTAGGAAGTATTTTAAATTTCTAAGGTCTTTGACTTTGAATTCTTTATTTAGTGCTACCTTAATTCTTTCCATCTCCTTAATATCATTTCCAGTGAGAATAATATCATCTACATATACGATGAGGATGGTTATCATTGCTTCATTCTTAGAAACAAACAGAGTGTGATTGGATAGACTCTACTTGTATCCTTCAATTTTAAGGGTAGTAGAGAATCTATCAAACCATGCTCAAGGCTTTAAATCATAGAGAGATTTTTTCTAGTTTGCATACCTGATTGTGTTTGTCACTATTGAAACCTGGTGGTAGTGACATATATACTTCTTATAATCCACCATTTAGGAATGCATTTTTTATATCAAGTTGTTGAAGAGGCTAATCAAGATTGGCAGCAATTGAGAGGAGAACTCTGATTATATTTAACTTTGCTACTAGGGCAAATGTTTCATTATAATCAATGCTATATGTCTGAGTGAAGCCCTTCGCAACCAACCATGCTTTGTATTTATTTAGAGTACCATCTGCATTATATTTTGGGGTGAATACCTACTTACATCTACTAGTTTCTTTCTATTTGACAAATCTACAACATCCCATGTACCATTTTTCTCTAAGGCTCTCATTTCCTATAATACTGCGTTTTTCCACTTAAGAATCTCAAGTGCCTCATAAACATTACTGGGTATTCGAATATTATCAAGATTGGCCACAAAGGAGGAATAATTTGGAGATAGAGTTGCATATGACACATATTTTTTAATAGGATGCATTATACATGATTGAGTCTTCTTTCTCAAGGCTATAGGCAGATCTAGATCATCAACCTTCTTGGTTTGATCTCTTATTTTCTCAAGAATAGAATCTTTCACCGGGTTAGATTTTAGCGTTGCTTCAGATATGATAGCTCCTTACCTTGTTTGTTCCTCCAGGAATAGACTTTGTATTGTTGATTTTGAGTGATTTTGTTTCCCCTTGATGGTTCATGATTTGTCATATGGTTTTTTCTATTTGTGATGGTAGGCATGGGAGTGGGGATGGCTATAGATGGAGGTATAGGTTTAGGTATTATTGGTGTTACAGGATGAAATTCACTCCAATCCTCCCTCTGAATCGAAGACTAGGCAAAATAAGGGGTGTCTTCAGAGAACGTGACATCACAGCTAGTAAATAAGCGTTTAGAGATAGGATCATAGCACCTATACCCCTTTTATGAGTTGGAGTAGCCTAACAAAATACATTTGACAGCATGAGGGTCAAACTTCAAGGAGGGATGATGTAAATGGACAAAGGGAAAGAAACCAAAGACACGGGGCAAAAGCATATGGTCAAGGTGAGAGCTGGAGTAAGTTTCTCAAATATTGTCAATTAAGGAAAGATAGTTCATTACATGACTAGGTAACTGATTAACTAAGTGGCTGGCAGTGAGAATGGCATCACCCTAGAAATATTTGGGGACATGACTAGTCAATAAGAGAGACCTGGCTATTTACAAAATGTGTCTATTTCTATGTTCTGCAACTCCATTTTGTTGTGGGCTATAAGGACATGTACTATTATGAACGACACCCTGTGACTTAGGAAAGTTTGTCAGGGATTGAGTAAAGTACTCAGTGCCATTGTCAGTGTAAAGAACCTGAATGGTGGTATTAAATTGGGTAGAGACATATTTGAAAAATTCTAGAAACACAACAGAGACATCAGATTTTTCTTTTACTAAATAGACCCAACACATGCATGTGTGATCATCGATGAATGTAACAAACCACTTGGCACATGTACGATTAGGGATACGTACAGTACCCCAAATATCACTATGAATAATAAAGAAAAGAAGGGTAGATTTGTAGGGAGTTGGGGAAAATGTGATACGATGGTGCTTGGCAAGTTCATAGACATCACAATGAAATTTAATATTTTTATTCAATGAGAGTTTAGGAAATAGATGGTTCAAATAGGAAATATTAGGATGACCCATCCTTTTATGCCATAACAAACTATCAGAATTAGAAAGTAAACCACTCAAATTTCTACAACACAAAGCCTTCACGGTAGGTTCAGCAAGATAGTAGAGCCCATCAATTGCCTTAGTATTACCAATCATCTTCCCTAATGAGAGATCCTGAAATGTACAATAAGTAGGAAAAAAATGATCAGAACAATTTACTTGTTTAGTTAGCTTGCTAATGGAGAGGAGATTACAAGCTAAATGTGGAACATGTAAGATATAATCAAGATGAAGTGAATCAGAAACATGTACGATGCCTTTGCCAGCAATAGTTGATTATGTGCCATTGGTAGTGCGGATTTTTTTGATTTCTAGCACAAGGACGATAAGATATAAATATCCGTGCCTCATAAGTCATGTGATCAGAGGCACCTGTATCAACAATCCATGTAGGCAAGCAAGAAGAGGTATGTAAGGCAGTGGAAGAAGTACCCTGAGTCACAACTGAAGCAAGTACAGTGGGAGACTTAAATGAATTCTAATGATTTTTCATCCATTCCAGTATTTGAGAAAGTTGTTCAATATTGATAGGAGGAGGAGAAAGTTGTTCAATGTTGATAAGAGGAGTTGGGACGTCTTAAGGAGAAGCTGCAGTTTCTAGTTATGTATGATAACCCCTTGATTTTGGTTTTTGAGGTTTCCAATCAGCAAGCTTCCCGTGAAGCTCCCTACAATGGTCCTGAATATGACCTGTCTTTTTGTAGTATGTACACTGCAATTTTTCTTTAAAGTTAGTTGAAGCTTGATAAATCACAATTTTAGTATATTTTATCCCACCTTATTCATTTATTTTGGAGATTATTTTAGGCTAAGTTAGATTTATTAGATAATATTTGGATTATTAGCCAATTATAGAAAATAATATAAATTTGAATGGATTATGATATTTTTGGGCTCAAATTGATAATATTTTAATTGTTATATTATGATTGGGAAATATTTCCAATTATATGATAAATCACGATTTTATTTGATTCTTGCAGGATAAGGAAAAGGAGATTAAAAGATCTTACGGTGCAGAACTTTTCTTAGAAACTCAAAAAGAATCCAATGGTGGAATTTTATTGGGCTTTTGGAATTTTAATAGGCCCAAATTAATACCCAAAAATGCTCTCTTCTCCTCCCTTTTAATTGCCCTAGCCGTCATATATACACGGATATACGCAGAGGAGGCCGAGACACAGCCGCTGGACAGACTCGCAGACGCTGAGACGAGCTACGGAGGGACGAGATTGATAGGAGTTATTGGCTTGAATATAATTGACGCACTCCAGGATATTGATTCATTGAATTGCAATTGCTATTCTTTCGCGGGTCCCACGTCCATTCTCCTATTCTCATGGCTGTGACGTGTTTGGGGAGAACTAATATCATGGAGGCTTAAATTCTTTTGGGAGGCAACTTAGGAGGAGCATGGAGGAAGCTAAAGCCTAGGACCTTACACTTGAAGACTATAAGGGAGTGTCTTTCTTTTATCAATTTATTTCAAGACTTAAGATTATTTAGTTTTAAATGATTTTTAAGTTGTAATAACTGAGAACAATCTAGTTTTAGATTGTAGACTTATTTTTGATTTGGATTAAATTGATATTTTGGAATTGCTTTGTTCTTAAATGATTATTGGGATTTTTGTTTGCAAACCCTTGATTGTCAATTAGATTATTAATCGAGTTTTCATTATTAATTTAATTGTCAATTTGGGTTTAATCTCTTGATTGTTTAATTAAGGTGATTAATTGTCGAATTGTTTAATTAGGCAATTGTGAACATAATTTCCAAAACTATCTTAAGCAATTTTGATTGGTTTTTAATAGATTTAGTTAACCAGCATTTTTCCATTATGAGTTTTCTAGTGGATTAGGTGTTATTGAGCATGAGGGTTTCCCATGTCTTGATTAGGTGATTAAGTTTATTAATTCCAATTTTTCATGAATCTCCCTTTGATCTAATAAATTAAATGGCGAAGAAAGCTAAATCCATGTGAATCCTGAGTTGTCCCCTTCATCATCATAACTGAACTAAACCCTTGTTGAGTGTCTTGCTTTTGATTATTTTCTTTGCTTAGCATCTTAATTCCTTTTCCATAAAAAAACCCCCAAAGATTGCATTCCAATTCATTTAGGTTAGTTTCATTCTCATATAGATTTTAGAGTCATTCGCATTTAGGTAGTGGAGTCTTGCATTTTAGTTTAGGTTCATTCCATTGCATTTTTTTATCACCTGAATTCAATTCTAGAGAAAACCCACATATTGCTCCTTGGGAGAATGACCTAGGTTGCCACTATATTGCATTAGTAGGTTGTCCTAGTTATTAATTGATTGCTTTAGCGACAGAAGCACGCATCAAAGCTCCTTTACTAATAAAGGCAGAAGTCTCGAGGATAAATGAGGAATCAAGTGGCATCATGACATGGCATCGGGAGGCCTCTCTATGAACTTTAGAATATACCTCACGTGGAGATGGCAGAGGTAAACGGCCAAGAATACGGCTCCGGAGGTCATCAAATTTAGAGTGGACGCCAGCGTGAAAATAGAACACTCTTTCCCGTTCCACACGTGTCTTGTGACGGGTAGCCTCATCTGGTGTGGTGGGTGCATCATCATCGAAGAGGTTGAGTTCCTACCATAGCGCACTAAGTTCCAACCAATAGTTGGTAACATCAAGATCATCTAGTTTCACTTTCCAGATTTTGTTTTTAATATCGAAGAAGTGTGAAAGATCTGCTCCATTCAAGTAACATTCTCAAACAGCCTCTATATATTTCGAGTAGTGGGAAGGTACATGAAACTGCACTTGAGATTGGGAGACATCGAATTAATCAACCACGAAGACACCGAAGAGTTTTTGGTTACTCACTACTGCATCTTTTGAAAGGAAGCATCGTCAGGAGCTTTGGTTGCACCAGTGATATAACCCAGCTTTCCACGTCCTCCAATGGCCAATTGAACTGCTTGGGACTAATCTTGAAAGTTGGTCTTAGTAAGTTTCTCAGATATAATTGAAGCAGAAGTGTTTTCGAGGCCTGCGATACACCCAAAGGGACCACCGGACTTACACAATTCAAATATAGAGGACCCAATTATTGGAAATTGTGCGTAAAGGACCAATCATTGTACTTTGAACATTATTAATTTAATGAAATTTTTCCATTCTGTTATCATATTATTTGCATGTTAACTGTGATAATTGTATCCTTGGATAAATCATAAAGATTGTCCTAAAATGTCCCTGGTCGGTCATTTATGCGGGAGCAGAGATGAAACAAGACTAGTATGACTTTGATAAGATATGGAGATGTGAATCAAAGTTTTAGGCACTTGTAAGAGTACAAAGGTGCTGGACCGACCCACTATGAGAAAGCTACATGGATCAAGTCATAAGCTTTTCTCATGTATAACCACGTCACAATGCCCTTTGACCTGAGGTCATCATAGATTCCTACATGAGAGTTGCTAAGCTTTGAACTAGTCAAAAGTCACCTTTAACCGGGTGAAGATAAAGGCTACAATCGGGCTTGATGGTTTTTCATACAGAGGAATATGAATGATCAAGATGGAATTTGTCCCTCACATTAGTAGAGAGATGTTACTGGGCCCCTCAATGAGTGAGTCTGAGAAATGTATGGCCATACTACAATGGAAAGGAGTTTCCATTTCTATTGTCAGACTACTCAGGAATCAAGAAAGTAATGGTCAGGAACAAGAGGATGACATTATCCATGCCTCATCCTTGACCGATATATCGTGTGACAAAAGGGACGTGACATGATTGTATGACAGATTGCATCGTGTTAACAATCCTCATATGAATTGGGCAGTCGTAATGTCTTGCTAGAGGCCACTTGCGACTTGTGGGTTAGTATAGTTATTGGCCTACTGCCAACTTTATATGGGCCTACAGGGTCGCACACAAGAATGACCCAATGTGAGATAATGTTAATTAGGGTGGACAAATTTTATATATATATATATATATATATATGTATATATGTAATATAAAAATTCGTCAATAATATTATATATATATATATATGTGTGTATTTTCGAAATACATATTGTATATATATATATATATATGAATATGTATATATATTATATGATATTATTATATTGTGTTAGTTTTAAATTTAATTTATTAAAATAAATTAAATCTAATAACTAACATGATAGAGATATGGTATCTTAGATTTAATTTATGAAGATAACTTAAATCTAATGGCTCTTTATTTGGATTAAATAAATAGGTTAAATTAAACTGTTGGACAGATTCAATTTAAACTGAATTTATTTAATTAGCTCATCAAAATAATTAATAGTTAATTAATTTCAAAATTAATGATGATTAATTTTGAAATTTGAAAATAGCCCTCATAGGTTATAAACTTGATAGAGCAGATAGACTCATATGCTCATAAGATTTGAGAGTAGCAAGGAAAACCCTACGAGACATTGGAGGCGCTAGCACGCAGTCTCGATTGGAGAACATTCGTGTGGATACCGGTAGAGGGAGCTGACCTAACGTTGTTGGCTCCTAGAGATCGAAAACCCTGATCTGAAAAAGGTATGAATCCTTTCCAACTCTGTTTAAATGCCGTTGATAGATCATCGATTGGGATCGGAAAAATTTTAAAATTCTTCCGCTGTGTCTCCTGATCCTAACACCAACATGAGGAGACTCCATTGATGTGGTAAAACCTCCCTGAGGGTATGACTCAACGTTGACGATGTCGGACTGATCTGCTGGAGCAAAAGAATCACGACGAGAATCTTCCAGCTCTGATACCATATGGAATAAATAAAGCTCAAACAGTCTAATAATCTTATTTACACCTGAGGTATTCTATATGTACATGAGGCTATCGCTAGAGATGCGCCATATTCAAAAGAATAACAGAATCGATATATTAGGAAGTTTGAATCCCATATTTGTAGGATCCCATAACTGTAGAAATAGGAATAATAATTAAATAATAGGAATAATTAAATAATTATTATTCATATATTTACCATAGTTTCATATCAAGGCAATCTGTCTAATTCTTGCAATGTTGAGAACTGCAGTTTTAAAATCTGTTCTATTTCTCTTCAGTTGTCACATTTCCTTGATGTACTATTTTTCCATCCTATTTAATGTGATCAAATTATTGTGCAGCCAAAGCATAACCTGTTGAATCAGTTCCCTATTGCCCCAAGCAAGACTTGAAAAATGATATGAAAAAACAATTCTTTAGTTTGGACATATTCTATATATACCAAAAGGATTTATACTAAAGGCAATAATTACTAAGAGCCTGTTTGGTTCAATCCCATTGTATGCCTGCAATGGTAATCATGATTGCATTACCAAGAAAAGAGTGTTTGGTTGCTCTTTAACATGGTAATAGAGTTTACCATGGTAATGATGATTACCAAAAAATTGGTAATCCTCATTCATTCCTCCCCCCTATGATCCTTATTACCATCCCATTGCATTACTTAAAAAGTCCAATTTACCCTTGAGTTTCCAGTGTCTTTATTTTACTTATCTCATTCCACTTGCTGTATCACGCCACAACTGTCATCGCCACTACCTCCTCCTCCTCTTCCTCCACCTCCACCATCACCCCTACCTCCTCCTCCATCGCTGCAGCCGCCACAGTCACACGCCCGCCACCACCTCTTCCTTTGCCACCGACGTCACCACCACTACCTCCTTCGCCCTCGCTACCTGCCGAATTACCCACGGAATTCTGTGGGTAATTTGAATGAGAAATTACCGACGAAATTCCATGGGTAATTCGTCTTTAATTCCCGACGAAAAAAATTCTGTCAGTAACTTTTGACGCATTACCCACGGAATTTTTTCCGTCGGTAATTACCCACGAAATTCCGTCGGTAATTTGAATGAGAAATTACCGACGGAATTCCGTGGGTAAAACTAATAATTTTTTATTATCTTTTAATAATTTATATAAAATAATAAAAATAAAAATAATCTGTAACAAATAAAAATTTAAATATCATAAAATTAATATTTAATATAATATATTAAATATATATAATATTAATAATAAAAATTTTAAATGAAATAAAAAATTAAAAATTTTAAACTTTATATCATAAAAACAAAATATATAAATATATATTTAATGTTATATATATTTATATTAATATTAAATATTTAATTGAAATAAGAAATTAAAAAATTTAAATTTATATTATAAAAAACGAAATATATAATTATATATAAATATATATGTAATACCATATATTTATATTAATATTAAATATTTAAATGAAATTAGAAATTTAAAAAATTTATATTTTATATTATAAAATTGAAATATATAATTATATATAAATATATTTTTAATTATATATTTATTTATCTTAATGTTATATTTTTTAAAATTATTACATTATATATATTACTAAGTGAATAAATAATGCAAGATTAAAGCAGCTCAACTAGTAAAGGCATCAGAACATATACCAAAGGTCCAAGGTTCGAATCCCACCTTTGTCACAAAATGCAACAATTATCTCGCAGAAACACGTGGCACAAGGTTAGAGGGACACGTGGCCCTTGCTCGGGAGTCGGAAAAAATTCTGTGGGTAATTATTGACGAAAAATTTTTCGCTAGAAATCCGTTTGTAATTACATATGGAAAATTTTCTATGGGTAAATTCTGTCGGTAATTACCGACAGAATTTTTTCCCTGGGTAATCTATCGGTAATTTCCGACGGAATAAAAATTCCGTCAGTAAATCAATTTGCCACGGATTTTTTAGAGACAGAAAAAATTCCGTCGGTGATCCGTAGGTAATTCCATTTCCGTCCCTAATCCGTCGGTAATTTGATTTCAAAAATGGAATTTCGTGGATAATTTCTGTGGGTAATTTGCTATTTTTTTATAGTGTGCAGGCATCCGTTTGCTCCACTATTCATCATCTTCTCTGATTAAATGGGAGAGGAGAAGAGAACAGAGTCGCCAATTGGACAAGGAGTTGAAGGTCCACTCTCACTGTTGATTTTTCTTCTTGGCAATCGTGAACCAGAGGAAGCTATTGCCATTGATGGCATTATATGACAGAAGCTGGAATTTGAAGTTTGCCTTTGTTTCTCTTTTCAATTTGTTATTTGAATCTGATTTGGCCTATGCTTTGTACTGAGGTCATTTGGGATCTAATTAGTTATGTGTAGTTAACCTTCTGGTTTGAATTATTATAGTTTCATTATGGACGAGGAGATGATAATTTTCTTCTTTTGATTGCTTTGATGTTATTTTGTTGATTGAACAATGAGTTTAATTATTTTGAAAGATGAGAAATTTAATTGGAACTTATTTTGGTATTTAAAGAAGTCTAGATATAGAAAATTTAAAATAGACATTTAATTCAATCGTATAGGATTAATTTTTCAGACTTAATTTGTTTGTAGGGTAGACATATACCTACCGGCTCTACATATTTTATTAGGCTTACATTTAAATTAATCTAATTACGTACTAATCACTTAAAGAATCAGTGATTAATATAATTAGAATGTCTTTTAAAGGATTGAAAGACCCTATTACATAATTAAGAGTTTTAGATTAGCAAATATCCATACAATATCCTCAACACAATTAAATTATGTCCATGACATAATTAGAGACCAACTTATTAGGGGTAAATGATCTAATAATGAGACATTTCATGTATGTATTCTAATTTAAATATAAATTCATCTATTTTTAATTAAGTTCTTTGGTGTTTTTTTCTTTTTTTTTTCAATAATAATTTCACCTTTTTTAATTTATCAAATTGTTTAATATTTTTTTATTTCAATTATCACAATATATATAACATATATGTGTGTGTGTGTGTGTGTGTGTAGTATTTAATAAGATTTATGCCCATTTCAGTCATTTCCCATCTAAACGGGTTTTTTGAACATTAATCCAAACATGTTTAGGTTAGAAAAAAAAGTCACTTCTATCACTGTCAATTCAAACACAAAACATATTTATAATCTAACTTTTTTTCTATTTGACTTTTCTAAAAAAAAAAAAAAAAAACTCCTTCTCCACCAATCCAAGCAGGCATGTAGTATTTTATTCAGGGTTCTCAGACCCGGACCGGGCTGGACCGGCCGGTCCAGCCCGGAACCCGCCAAACCGGTCAGTAGATCGGTTCTGTTCCCAATCCGGTCCGGGTCCCAATTTTAAAAAAAAAAAATTAACTTTTTTCTTTAGAATTTCATACTATAAGCCTAAAATTTTCAATTGCTCACCGGTTTAGTCCCGATTTAGCTTCAATTTGACCCACTGACCTTTAATCCAGTACCTTGATCGATTCAATATTCGATCCGGAGTTTAATACCTTGATTTTATTAGTTTGGTTTGCCTCCCAGGCGTCTCTTAAGTGGGTCCACATTTAGTGCTCATCGTAATGAGCACGTAATTTCTAATCATTTAATGAAAAGGTACAGAGTCATGATAGCCAAACGATGCAAATTCCGGAAAAAAAAAAAAAAAATTTGTCCAACTCATCTTCCAATACATCTCTTCCTAACCATCTCCCTCTACTCAAGCCGATAAGATTCTCGGGGCCATGCAAATCAAATATTACAGTGCTAGTTGGTCACAATAAAATATTGTCTATGACCGTCTACATTAGTAAGTAAAAAAACTATGCCCAAGACATGGACAAATTATGCACAAGCATATATGTACAAGATGTGCACCAATTATATGCACAAAGTGGGACGAATATGGAACACCTTTATAATTTGACCTTAAACCCTGGATGAGGGAATCCCAATCGTGTTTTGACCATCCAATGGATGCCCTTGTTCCAGGTGTCTTAGGGGTTTTCCTAATTTGTCCTTCCACCGGAAAACCCGCTACAACTTTCTATGACCGTATCCTATAATTAATGAGAAATATTTATATACTCTAGGAATATTATCTTATTTGTATTCTGATTAATTATAATGTAATAACTTATCTTATTTTAATCTTATATGGTAGATGAATCATATAGAGAAATTCAAATTTTATGATTTTAGGAATGATGAGAGAGAATTACGTTTTTTGGTTTTTTAAATTAAAAAGTTTATATTTTTTAAAATCATAAAATAAGATAAGTTGTTGTATTTTAATTAGTTACAGTATAAATGAGGTGACACTCCTGAAATATGTAAGGATTTCTTATAATTAAGATTGTGTTCTTTCGATTTTTACCGTCAATGAAGCAATCTCCTCAGAGTGGAAAAACCAATATGCATCATTCTCCTTGCTTCCCTTTTTTTAATATAATGTGGAAAAACCAAATTATATGATGTTGACCCTAGTATAACTTGTTACATTTCAAAATCTTATTTAATGTGTTGGGTTTTGGGTCCAAGTCCGTCTTTGATGGGTCGGACTATTTGATTAGGATATAAGTAACCTAATTAAATAAGAATAAAATCAACACTAATTGGAGATTAAGGAATAATTCAGTAATAATTATGAGATTGTTAATAAGTCACTATAATTAGAAAATTAATTGAGAATCAATTAATTTAATTACTGTCTTGGAGGGCAAAAATGAGTGCACATGTTTCCTAATTACTGGCCACCTTAAACCACTATAAATAGGAGGTGCCTCCTTCAGTTATTTCTCACCCCTGCTATTGAGTTTTCTAGCAATCTCTTCTCTCCTACCATCTTTCTTGTTCTGATGATCTGTTGTTCAATCACAATTAGGCTCTAGTAGTCTAATATTTATGTGGGCACTATTATAGAGCTTTCACCGAATCTAAATATGAATTCGCCCCGGTAAGCCAGTCCTCTCTCCCACTCTATTTTTTCCAACATAATAGTAATATTATCAAAGAAACAAAGTACCATCCTCCTGCAATGAATATTATAGCTTCCTACAACCTACGTATTGCTAAAATTAAAGACACATCAAATTTAGTTCACCGTACGCCCTTTCATAGACTAAAACTCCGCCATCGCTGAATAATTCATTAATTCATTGACTCTAATTTAATAATACATACTCTCTCTGGTCCTTATTATAAGGCACCAATTATTAATTCTCACAAATCAATAAAAGTAGTTAAAAACATAAAAGTTATCATAAAATTTAAATAATTTTCAATATTACCCTTAACAACTACACTAAACTCAAATATCCATTAATTATTACTCTCTCCTACTACCTTTATTAAATATGGGTATACATGAAAAAATAAATTAAATGCTCCTTGGAAACTTACAAGTATCTTATAAAAAGGACCAAAAACACTTATTAGTTAATGGCTTATAATAAAAACCAGAGGGAGTACAACGTTTATCTGATCAAAAGGAAAGATATACTTGCATAGTATGCAAACTTCAATTAGAAAAGGTACAGATTCATGATAGCCAAATGATGCAAATTTTTGTTTTAAAAAAATGAATTTTGTCTGTCTCATCTTCCAATACATTTCTTCCTCACCATGTCCCTCTCCATGCAAATCAAACGTTACAGTGCTAGTTAGTCACAATAAAATATTGTATATATCCTTCTATATTAGTGAGTAAAAAAGTTATGCACAAGATGTGTATAAATTATGCGTAAGATGTGCACGAATTGTGCACAACGTGGGGCAAGGATTGAATACCTTGATATCACGTTCCCTGTCGTTGAAGTTGCTCATTTGAACGAGATGACCGTCGGGGATGACAGAACCAGAGGAGGACCAGACGTCAGTCTGGACAAATAGTGGGCGGAAAGTATCGGAGGCAACATTGTACTAGATAGAGTGAGTGGTGCAGTCCAGATTAACGAAATGGATTAACAATTGAGATGGAGAGCCTATCATATAGGGGGAAGAGTAAAAAATACGTATATGAAATTTTGGGGTGGGGTCTTACTATTGCTTTTTGCAAATAAGTAAATCAAATTTGAAACTTCCATACCAGATCTTTCCAATAGAGGTAAATCAGAGGAAGCAAATTACCATTTATTGATGCCCCAGATGCACCATTATTGAAATCAGAATAGTTTGAGACTTCTAGTCTTTTTTACTTTTTTTTATACAAGTATGAAAACCTCAAGGAAACTATCCTTTGTCTATCTCCATGAGTCGGTCGAGCTCTAGAGTAGGTTGAACCACGGAATGAAAGCCCAGAAATGCGTCAAGACCTTTCTTTGCTAGCCAGTCAGCTACAGCGTTCACGGATCTGTTCACATGGCACACTTGCACCTGCCACTCGGGACTCAACATGTTCCTAGCCTCCAACAGGATACCTCTATATTAGCATGCAACTTGTGTATATCAGATTGTAGTAAAGCTACTGTATCAGCAGAATCGGATTCCAGAATAATTCTTCTAAACCCCAAGTTTCAGGCGGTCCTGAGTCCATGCACACACCCCCAAATCTCCACAGTAAGGGCATCCCCATCTTCAAGACGGCACATAAAGCCACAAACAAAGTTACCATTAGCGTCTCTTAAACCCCCCCCCCCCCCCACACGCCATATGTTGTGTAACATGCGAGAAAGCACCATCAATATTGAGCTTGGTAAAGCCCTGGTCAGGGGGTTGCCATTTAGTGTTACTTTCATCTGCTAAAGGGCCTGGAGACCGACCTTTCATAAATCTCGTATGTGCTTCCTTCATACTAGATATCAATGATGCAACACTAGCCTTGATAGTAGTATTTTCTATTTTCTTTCGTTCAAAGACAAAAGTATTTCTTCTTCGCCACAACCACTAGCACGTAATGGCAAAAAACTCCCTCCATCCTTCTTCACACAACTTTCCCACATAGGTCAGATTCCCTTGAAAACCAACTTGAAAAATCTCTAGAGAAAAAGCTGTTTCGATCCTTTTATTTTGTAGCTGTACGTATTACTGAAAGTGGCGATCCAAGTTGTGAATGAAAAATTGTGAATTCCTTAGCAAAGCTTGTCAATGACAGCGACAGGGGTTGATGTTTTTTTTTGCCAAATATGTGTGAGAGTATTTGTGTAATTTTCTTAATTCAAAATAAGTAGAGTAATGAAGTTTAAGATTTTTGTTGGTCTTTGTAAAACATGTTAAAAGTAACTTATAAATATGATCACATGAGTATACCTTTTTAATTTTGAGTGCCTATGTAGGTTAGCATAGAAACTGTTTTTTCAACATGATTTACGATGTATAAGGTAAGTATGTGAGGGGAGTTTTATTTCAATTTATGTGAACATGTTTCTTGAATACTAACCCAAATAGGCACTAATTCTTGGAGGTGCTTCAGAAGCGTTATGCCTTCACTAGGCTCAAGATCATTGGGGCTACAGTCATCACCAAGATATTTTGAATATAATTCCTTCACAAAGAACCAGAAACATAATAATTCAAAATTTTAAATTATTATTGATCTAGTAAAACCTCTTCAAGAAAGCATATTTTCTGATGAAAAAAATAAAAAAGATAAAAAAAAATAATACTGTCTGAATTTTGATGTGTGTATTTACATTATTCCAAACAAGTTTTTTAGTTTTTTTGTTTCCAAATCTTGTTTTCAAAAACATTTATCTAAACAAGTTTTGTTTGTTCTTTCGTTTCAAAAACAATTTTATAAAACTATTTTTAAAAATAAAAAAATAAGAATAGAAGCAAACAGGGCTTATATCATATTAAATAATATTTAATGAGATCCCTATAGTTTTTTTTTTCCTTTTTATCACATCTCATATTATTTTTCTATTTTATTAGATTTCTGTAGTTAGTTTTTTACCATATCATGATAGATTTACCTAATTTTTAATTAAGTCCATGCATTTTCAGGTGACTCATTAAAAGACAAAATGACAAAAAAGGGTCAAAGTGTAAAAATATCCATGAATTTTTCTTAAAAGAGCATCTAACATCATGCATTTTTTGATGCAAAAATGCTTATGCAAACCGCCATCACCTTTTGTTTTCTGGGTCCCTCACTAATTGTTTTCAAATAATTATTTTAAAAAAGCTCACACATCTATATATATATATTCTATAATACTCGTAGTAACCCTGTTAAATTCTGTTTTGTTTTTAAGTAACACCACTTTGTTTTTATATTTTTTCATAATTGAATTTTGTTTTATCTCCATAAATAAATGATTTATCATAATTTAAAATTATATTTTTCCCAAAAAACATAATAAATACTAAGGGATTTAGTTTGGATCCATTAATCAAAAAATATAATTTATGAATGATTATTTTGTAATTTCTTTTTTTTATATTCCCGCTAAATTTGAATTTTTTAATCTCCATATTAATCAATAAAAAATAATTTATTGATGATTCTTTCATAGTTGTTTAGCCAAAAAACATAATAAATAAATAATAGGGGATTCAGTTTGGATCCATTAATCAATAAATATAATTTATTGATAATTATTCTCTAATTTCTTGATTATATTCCTAATTTATTTTTAATTTGTTTGGATTATGTTTTTACATTGTAATCCATTATAGGCATTTGACATTAGGTGCAAAAATATTAATTTAAATTTAAATAATTTCAAAGTCTGTATGAAATTTTATTTTTTTCTTAACTTTGTATTCTCTTGAAAAAATATAAGTGAACAAAAAAAAAAGAATATACAAGTGCTTATATCTATAACTAATTTCAAATAACTTAATTAAGGCATCACATAGATATAAAAAAACCATCGGAACCAAACTATAAAGAGATGATAATATATATGAATCTTTTTTTCGAACGGCATAATATATATGAATCTAATTTAAAAAAAGGTAAAATTTTGAGCACTTCCAATAACCCAAACATGCCTCAGACCTCCCCCACCACGAGAAACGCATCCTCAAACCACTGTCTTCTTGCTTGTCTGGATTAGCAGTGGAGAAATAACTTTTTCCACAATATGACTTTTGAAAAAGTCAAATAGGATAAAAGTTAGATTATAAATGTGATTTGTGTTTGGATTGACAGTGACAGAAGTAACATTTTTTTCTAACCTTAAACCTACTTAGATTAGTGTTTGAAAAGCCCGTTTAGATGAAAAATGATTAAAAAGGACATGAAATCTTATTGAATACTATATATATATATAATTTGTATGTACTGTAATAATTGAAGTGAAAAAATATTAATAAAATTTGATAAAATTAAAAAGTTCAATTATTATTTAAATACCAAAAAAAGATTTTTTATTAAAAAATTAAAATAGAGTAATTTTTTGTCTTTAATTAATTTTATCAATTTATAAAATCAAACACTCTAATTACTCTATATTTTCCTTTTTCAACGAAAGGCATTTATGAATATATATATATATATATATTAAATATCTCTGCAGTTATATATTTTTTCAAATATACTCGTACTTATCTAAAGATTGGGCCCAAGGGATAGCTCTTCCAAATGCCAATAGTTTTCTGCTTTCACACCTATGCACCTCAACCTTATTTTTTTGTTGCTGCTGGATTGAGTAGGTATTCTTTATTACACTGATCTCCTTCTCCATCTACTCCTTCATTTCTCATCGTCAATGAATAAGAGATGAAGCGGGGCAGGGTTCATCTGGTTAATAGAGAGAGAAAAGGGGGAGTGAGAGAGAGATTAGACAAGCAAAACTCCGGACCGCAACCGCACCAACAGACGGCGACGAGACCGACGGTCAAAGGCGACTCTTCACTACTTGCATGCAACAACTGGACCTCGAGATCTGAGGTTGGCCATGGTTGATGAAAAGTGAGAGAACAGAGGCGACAAATGCAAAGGACAGGAAGGTAAAATTTTAAATTGCATTTCATGCTTTCCACCGTAAAGCCATATCTTACCATGAAAGATAGGTATTTGTGGCTTTTTCTTTAAAGCTGTTTTAGAGGTAAAAGCCCATTAATACAAACGCTAACCCAAACACTTATTTCTCCTTACTCCACCTCACTTCACTTTCCCACCAAACCAGACTCAAACAATAATCTACAAATGCTTCAATCATTTGCGGCATTTCTTGTGAGATAATTTCGTTTCGAGTTTCGTTTATTAGTTTCCAAAGTAAAGTCGGTGTTTCTCGTTCATATCCGACAATAGCCTCTGCCTCACTGATTCTTCATGAAACATCAGAGAGCCAACGAGCGAAGTAATGGATTGTTCACAGTGAGAGCTTCCTCTGACGATGATGATTGCAATGAGGGAGAATGCGCCCCCGAAAAGGAAGTGACTTCAAAAATCTTTTTTATTCTTTGATTTTTATTCCTATTCAGATGGATGTAGTGGTGATCTTTCCCTTTTATTAGTTTTTGGGGTTTCTGGAGGTTGTTTTTTTCTCATGCCTGTGGGGGATTTTGTTAGAACAGATATATTAATTGAGGATGAACTAAAATTAAAATGCCTGTAAACCTGCGGTGAAAATTTGAAGTGTAATAATTAACCTTGGTTACCTTTTCTCTGGGCTAGTATTTGGTACCAGAGAAAATACGAGAGAATGCTTGTAGGGATTATCATATTTAGATACTGTCATATTCGATAATTTTCTGGTCGATATATTCGTTGATTTGGTTATAGGTAAAATACTTGTACACTTATAATGAAGCTTTGAAATTTGCCTAACCTTGTTCTGGATCCGCTTTTCTAGGTAGTTTTTTATCCAAAGAAAATGCCTGTAGGAATTATCAAGGCTAGATATGTTTGTTTGTTTTTTTTTTTTTTTATTCAATCAAGGTTAAAGTGCTATTTAAGTCGTCAGGAAGCTTTGCAATGGACTTTGATTTTTTTGTTTAGTGACACTTTAATTTTCTTTAGTGACACTCATTATCGGTTGTCAAGACAGGCATGATACCTTAGATTATAAAAAAGAGCATTGATGTAAATTGTGTTCTGATTTATGCTGGCCATACTCTTTCACGTTGTTGTAAGGTTAATTTGCTTTTACTAATGTAATGCTTGTTGCAGACTAATTATAATGATAAACCGACATGGTCAATAGAAGTATTGCAAATAGCTTAATTATAATGATGAACAATAGGAAGCATCTAGAGGCCGTATCTCAGAACTGCATTTCTGTGGAAATTACAAAAGCATGAAGAGTGTAATTAAATTGAGTTTTTTTGCATAAACTCACTTAAACAAAGCAGCTGATATTTTTTTAATGGTCTTTCCATGATTATACTTTATATTTGGGTTTTGTGGGGGATTGTTTCTCACGGAGGAGACTGAGAGCTTTCTAATTGTTAGTTAATGGGACGTGGTTGAAGTTTCTGAGGTTTATTTATTGCTTTGTTTTATGTATAACTGCATCCCGATCCTGATGGTCTTTCAACTGTCATGATTATGAACTCATAACGGAAGATAGTAGAAAGCTTCATGTCCTTGTGGTATTTGTTGTTTATGATTTATAGCAGCAATCTAGGTGCGATTGTCACAACCAAACACATAAAATGAGAAGTTGGAAAGGATGATAACATGTTTGTCAATGGTGATTTTAGGTTGGGAAGATCAGTGTGGAGTGGTCAGCAGGGGATAAGACCAAAGTGGTGCGTACATACATATCCACCTGAGATTTAAGAAGCAAGGTTGGATGTTACGGGTGTAGATGATCAATTAAATAGTGCAAGTGTACACTGTCGTAATCAAGTAATAAAAAAGTGAGTAGAGTATCGTTCCCACGAGGATTATTCACTAAGTACTAAAATGAGTAATTTTAACTCTATTCAGTCGATCGATTAATTGGTGATTGAGAGTACAAAATAAAAGATGATTAAATATGAATGCAAATGATATGAAACAAATATGAGAAAAAGTCCTTGGGATCAGATTTCACTTAACAAATTACGGATTGAATCACTTATCTATTCTAGCCCAATTTATTCCACATGATTGATAGTTGAATTTCCCTAATTTAATTACTAGCATCTTCCAAGGTCAAGCAATTCTATAATTAATTGCTAATCTAATATATTCCTATATGAATTTAAGCAATTAATTATGCATTAAAATTTATGGAACTCAGTAAGACTACACAACTCATATGAATATATTCCTATTTCATATGCAAGTCACGGTTTTAATTATAGGATCGATACACATGCATCTCCTTCCAGTCTCAACATATATATTGAAATCATTCAAAAGATGGTCAGTCAATCAAAAGCATTAAGAATAATAATTAAAACTCAATCATGAAGGAGAAATTCAAACTAGATTTATTAAGTTAAGATTCAAGCCATCATTAGTAAGCTACGTCATCACCCTAGGAAAATAAAAGTTTAGCACATGATGAAATTAAAAATAAAACTAAAATAAATTGACATTATATAAAATTGGAATGAAATCCTCATAAATATTATATAAAACTTGATTATTACGTTATCAAACATAAACATACAACCAACAGATACATGGAAAATGAAGAATTCTAGCCGTCCATTTAGGAGGTAAAACCTTCCATGTAGGCGGCATGCAAAACGTGATACAATCCTAAGCCTTCCAAGATAGAGGCATGCAGAAAGTAATACGATTCTAAGCCTTCCAAGATGGAGGCATGCAAAAAAGTAATATAATCCTAAGCCTTCCAAGATAGAGGCATGCAAAAACTAATACAATGCACGAAATTAAATCTAGAAAATAACACAATTTATTTAGAACTGTGAGAGAAAAGATATCTCCTTGTCAAAGAAGGACCTCTAATTGTCTTCCTCTCTTCTTTCTTTGAGCTTAGCCTTGATCTCTATTTATAGGGGAAGAAAAACGTGTGCTACAGTATTGCTACAGTGATATGGCAGCTGCTACAGTGACTTGTGCGGCTTCTACAGTGATCTGCCGACTGCTACAGTGACTGGTGCCACTACTACAGTACCTTCTCATTTTTTCCTCTTTGTCTTGTTTAAATCCTATGGGTTTGTTTTTAGGTCTCCTTTCTTCTATTTTCTCCTTAACATAGTGTACATGGCTATCAAAAGAAAAGCAAGGAAATGTTTATCAATTACACCCAAATTAATTACATTAAGCTCAAATATTGTCCACAAAATTATTATATAAGGGAAAATAAATATACAAATATTTTTCATATCATTGGATAGGTTATGTTGAGAAGGACACTGCTGGGCAGACAAACACATGGTTGTCTAATGTTATGTTTTTGTTCTTCAATATATTCCTTTTAACCTTTTAGTGAGATAAATGTGCACCTAAGAATTTCTCACATTTTTGTGGTAGTTTGATGTTAATGTGATGGCATATATTAAGAAATACTCCCTCCGGTCCTTAATATAAGACATATTTGTGGAGTTGATCTTGGTCCTAAATATAAGATACAGATTTCATATTTGTCCATCTTTTCCTAATTTACCCCTATGGATATTCCCTCAACAACAATCAAGTAGGAGAGGAAATGAGGGAATTAATGAAGAGATAGGGTGTTTTAGAAAATACATGTCATATTAACTAAATCAACTCACTTCCTTAATCTAATCAAATTTGGTAAATATATCTTATAATAAAAACGGGGAGTTTTTTTTTCCCACTCAGATTATGCTGAAGCTGTGTTTATGTTAGTAACTTAAGTGGGATTCACCTTTGATTTGACACCATCACATGTCTTACTTTTCATTGTTGTAGTCTACCTTTAATAAACCCACTGTGTACCTAAGAATTTCTTACATTCTTGTGGGAGTCTGACGTTAATCTGATGCATTGTGATCTTTCCATCGAGCAGTTTATGTGGAAGAAAGAGCTATAAGTTCTGGAAGTGCCGGTTCTTCCTCAGACGGATCTGATAACACAGCAACAATTGCTGTGGGCCTCGCCCTGATCTCTGTGGCCGCAGCATCATCGATACTGCCACAAGTCGGTAAAAACCCACCGGCTCCGGTGCAGACAGTTGAATACTCAGGACCATCCTCAGTTATTATATCAGCAAGTTCAAACCACCAGAAGAATTACCATCAGTTGCCCATAGGGAAGAAAATAAATACATAATTGTTTATAATAGTAATAGAAACAATCCTAAGAATTAATCCCGGTTGCAGCATTCCTCTAAGACTTCAATGGAATTTCTTCTTCATGCTTCTAGTCTCCTACAAAATGAATCAAGTGATTAACACCTTTATGATTTCACTACAGTTGTCTTTCAGTTCAATTCAATCTCAGCCGGGATGAGTGAATCCTAGTCGTGTTTTGACCAATCATCACCACATGCTTTAGCATCAAATCTTACCTCAGCTCCGATGGAAACGGCTCCGGCTGCCATGAGGATCCCGAAACTACAGCCACCTTCAGTGAAGGAAGAAGAGTCGTCCTGGGGCTATGAAAACTGGGGAAGAATTGAAGACGGAAGAACTGGTGTGTTTTGGAATGGACGTAAGTAAGAGGAGGTTTGGGAATATTGGGAGTTAGTGTATTCTCCACTGGAATAGGAAGCCTGTGCAGGAACAAGGTATTCCTGTTGTGTCTCGGAATATCAGTGTGTATGACATTGTGACTTGAGAAGGACTATGATTTATTAAAAGAAATTGGGAATTTGATTTCATTATTATTATATAAATAAATTACCCGTTGCAATAAATGACAAGGTTCCGGAACTATATACCATGAGTGGCTGAATGGTTAGGTCGGTGATCGCACGGAACTAGTTTCAGTGCTCATTGCAATATATGAGCACTAAAAACTGTTCATTGTGGTGATCCATACAGATCAAATAAAATTTCTATAATTCATATTTAAGATTTTTAACTAATAATTTTTAAATCAAAAAATCATTTTTTTAGAGTCTGATAATTAAGATATTATCTTTATTCCATTGTTATATTTGCTTGCTGTTTTTCAAATCACCAAAAGGATGTCATTGTCATCTCTCATGACCCTTCACGCGTATAGAATTATAATTGCAAAATATTGAATAAGTTAAATTAAATTATCAAAATATATGTTAAAATTTAATCTGTCTAAACAATATTTCATTCTCACTCAGATAATGAATTTTTTGTATGATTTCAAAGTTATGCAAATGATTTGTTGACCTAAAAAAATTAATACAAACTATTGTAATTGGCATCCCTATTGCTTAATTGATTGGTATGCAACGGGGAATCAACGATTTTCATAAAAATCATGCAAGATAGCAAAATCAGTAATAAAATCAACATCCACCAAATAATTTAAAAAAGACTGATGTCTGGTACTCCTCTAGTTCTGTCATCCCAGACGGTCGTCTTGTTCAGATGAGCGACTTCAACAACGGGGAACATGATGTCAACGTGTTCAACTCTTGCCCCATTTTTTGCATAATTCGTGCACATCTTGTGCATATATGCTTGCGCATAATTTGTACATGTCTTGTGCGTAACTTTTTTTCCCACTAATATAGTAGGTAGGGTATGGCTTGTGTTTTGGAGCAGGTTTGATATGGGCATGAATGATTATCTCTCTTTGAGGAGTATTTGTGTTTTGCCTTGTGGAGCCAATTTTGAGTTTGCAACCGTGGTATGTTTCAGGAATGCTTTTATCCTATATATTGTTGATTCAAGGGTTAAGATACAAAAATACCTACATAAACATTCAAAAAATATACTTTTTTTTTTCTTTCTAAATATGTCCTCAAAACTTGAAATATCAAAAGATTAATTTTCCCTTTTTTCCCAGAGAGATCAAAGGCTCCCCTGCAAAGCCCCTAAATCCTTAGTTTTGAAATATATCACCTTTGATCCTATCTATATAGGTCACTTCTAAATATTTCATTCAAATAAACAAGATGTAGTTTAAATTTTCAGATAGATAAAAATAAGTTATTAATTTATTCTATTTACATGTATTGATTGTCTTTAAAAATTAACATTTCTCTCTTATTCTGCTTATGAAAAATTGAAAGAGTGAAATTTGGAGAATGTATATTTCACAGTTTGTCTTTTAATGCAAAGTGACATTAAAAATGACGAACAGTTTTCCATTTCGAAAAAAATATGCAAATTATATAGGACTAAAAGAATATGATAACATTGGTGAAAAAACCTTATTTAAGAATTGGAAAAAAAAAATGACAATTGGAATATAATTGTGAATTTGGCATTAATTATTTTGATGGGGTTGTACTCATGTAAGAATTTCTACTTTTAAGAATATGGCTTTATTAAGGTGTTTAATCCTTGGCCCACTTTGTGCATAATTCGAGCATATCTTGTACTTGTATACTTGTGCATAACTTATACATATCTTGTACATAACTATTTTACTCACTAATGTAGAGGGTTATATACAATATTTTATTGTGACTAACTAGCACTGTAATGGTTGATTTGCATGGCCCAGGAAGGCAGGAATCTTATCGGCTTGAGTAGAGGAACATGATGAGGAAGAAATTTATTGGAAGATGAGTCAGACATAATTCATTTTATTTTGTTTGCATCATTTGGCTATCATGACTTTGTACCTTTTCTAATTGAAGTTTGCATATGATACAAGCATATCTTTCTTTTTTATCAGTTAAACTTTGTATGTGTTATGAAATTAATTAATGAATTAATGAATTATTCAGCGATGGCGGAGCTTTAGTCTATGAAAGGGCCTATAGTGAACCAAATTTGATCTGTGTCTTTAATTTTAGTAAGTAGTACGTAGGTTGTAGGAAACTATAATATTCAATACAGGATGATACTTTGTTTCTTTGATAAGATCAGTAAGGATTAAATAAGATTTTGAAATGTAGCTATGGTTCACCGATTCACTAATCCAAGTTCCGTGTTCAGATTGGATTTTATAAGCCAGGTGAAATATTATGCAGGGCGTCACCTCTTGCCATGTGCTATCACCTACCCAACAACTCAGCCACTCATAATATATAGTTCCGGGACCTCAATTATTGCAACGGGTAATTTATTTATATAGTAATAAAATCAAAGTCCCAATTTCTTTCTATAAATCATAGTCCTTTTTACGTCACAGTGTCATCCACTAATATTCCGAGACACAAATGTTCCTGCACAGGCTTAGGCTTCCTATTTCGGTGGGGAATACATTAACCCCTAATATTCCCAAACCTCCTCTTATTGACGTCTGTTCCCAAACACACTGGTTCTTCCGTCTTCAATTGTTCCCCAGTTTTCATAGTCCCAGGATGGTTCTTCTTCCTTCACCGAATGTGGCTGTCATCTTGGGATCCTCAGCCATTTCAACCAGAGCTGAGGCCGGATCTGATGCAGAAGCATGTGGCGGTGATTATGGACGGAAACGGAAGGTGGACTAAGATATGGTGTTCATTGCCGCTTGCCGGTCATGAGGCCGGTGTAGAGTTGCTGAAGAGGCTTATCCATCTGTGTTGCATCTTGGGATTATTGTTGTTATGGCTATTTTGTTTCTAAATGATATTTGGGCTAATGCTGGTTTTTTGTAAGTTCAGGGTATCCACTACCAATTGTAGTGACTAATCCTCTTGCACCGTTGACTTCCTGAAGGGACTTTAGTGTTGGCCATGAGTCCTCTCCATACATACCGCTAGGGATCGAAGCCCTAACTATAGATCGAACCCTTGACTAGACTCTCTCCAAATAAATGTTGTTTTAGTTACCTTCTATTTAGGAATGTGTTTGTAGTTTACTTATTTTGAGTGCCATTCGAATTGTTTAAGGGAAATTAATTTTGGCTATTTTTTTACTTACTAGAAAATTTTGTAAATTTATTTTTTGTTTTAATTGTCTAAATATTTGTAAAACTACTTTTAGGCAATTATATAACCATTTAAGTTTTCCCAATTTTACCTTCATTTTGCAAATTTATTTTGTGCCATTCTAATTTTTTCATACAAAAAAAAAGTTAGTTAACTCATTAAGTATATTTAAAATTGATGCAGTTTCCCAATTTATCCTCTTTTATGAATGATATTCTCAATCCTCTCTCTCACCTTTCTCTCTTTTCAACATTAATTAACTCTTACATCTAATAGGGGCAAAAAAATTGTAATATTGTCATTAATTTTTTTCTAGGTGGATTTATCATAAGGACCATTTCTTTTCTTTTTTTCAAACTGAAATTATAAAAATGATCAGAGTGGTAATTATAAATCGAAGATATGACCGCCCAAAGTATCCATCAAAGGGATAGTTAATTGCATCCAAAATGTTTTGGATATTGTTGCAAGTAGTGTAGGTCACAAGCGCCACAGCTTCTATAGACTTGCGGTATGCCCGTCGAACATTCATCTTGAAAATTAAATTTACCATGGCTATGATGTTTCAAGTGCTATAGCATAGGTTAATAGTCTGTCCCCAGGATGACAAAATTAAATTTACCATGGCTATGTTATCATGTGTGCAACATTTAGCATAACAGAGATTCAAGTTTAAAAAAGAAACATGAAGATAGTGTGTCTTACGCACGGGTCTTGAAATTTGGTTGTATGCGATTGTGATCTTCAATCATCATGCCAAGTAGCTCAGTAACATCTTGCATTCTATGTGTCATACAAAAATTATTATCAAATATACAATACTAATCAATCTAGAGATGATTAAATTTATAAAATCCATGGGAGAACTACACATTTTTTGCTTTACTTGTTGCAGACATCTCAGGCACCTGCAAGTAGTTTTCCATCGTTGTCAAATAAACAATGGGAAAAGAAATAACCAACTATTCTCCTGGAACTAAATTTCAGAGACCTAATAACTAATTCTAAAATTAAAAAAAGAAAAAAAAGAAAGAAAAAAGAAAGATATCCTCTTGAAAAAATTCATTGCGTATATAACAACCTCAGGTGTGGCTCCATCTGCTCTGACAGTAGCCACTGCCAAAGCGGTCTCATCAGCAGCCGGGAAAGGATCTAGAGGGTGGCTTTACTGGACCGTTGTATAACCTCAGAGTGAAAAATGACTGATTAACAATGGAACCGCCTAATGGGTTATGAGCTTCATTGGGGAACTTTTTTTCCGCTTTCTTCCCAGGTTCATCGGAGATCAGACTTGAACTTTGAATGTGCATCAGTGATTTGTCACTTTCCTAGCTATTGCAATAAGATGAACACGCCACGTGTTCAAAGTTAATCCCAGTTCCATGTTACAGCTGGATACTATTGAGGGCCCCACAAAATAATATAACGTCTATTTGGTTTAGTTGCCAGAGTTGTCACTTTTGCACCTGATTACGGAAGTTTGTGTATGTTTTTGCATCCAAATGAACTTTATGGTGCCATGTGCTATGTACATGTTAACATTGTATCTTAACCTAATATAAAATATATGTCTTATATTTAAGGCCAATATCAACTCTCTAAATATATTCCATATTAAAGATAAAGGAGTACCATTTTACAAATTTATCCTTATTTATTTGTGGTACACATTGTATAACGAGAAAAAGAACAAATGTGAGATAGATTTGAAAATGAGAAAAGTTAGCTTTTTTTTTTTTAATTTACAAAAAAATTTTATAAGTGAACCGCTCTTCTTTAATCTTAGTGAGGTAATTAAAAGTCATTTTCTCGTATATTTTATAGTGGAGGAGTAAACTACAAAGGTAAGTATCAAATTCTAGTGAAGTTCAGTTAGTTAACTCAATACAAGCAATAAATCAAATAAATAAAAGCTCCCTTGCACCTTGATATTTGAAAGACTGTATTGGCTTCTTTTGTCCTCTGCTCTCTCCACCCCGTGAGGAGAGAGGAGAGAGGAGAGGACAAAATATGTAACTTCCTAAATTTTATTCACAAAAATGCATTGTAATTATTAGAAATATTCAATAAAATAAAATAGTGAATTTTGGCCAAAGAAAGGAAGAAAAGGAAATAAATTAAAAAATATAGTGGCAAATTCGTAATTTTGCCAACAAAACACAAGATTAATTATTTTTCAATTAATTGAAGATAATTTCAGTTAATTAAGGAAAATAAAAAGGGAAATAATTAATTGGATTCTAAATTATGCCAAGTGTCAACATCTTAAGGCAAATGATTAAATTAGAATTGTTAAAGATGAGCATATGTGGAAATTGGATTAAAATATGATTACTTGATACATGTAGTTTGAGTAATGGAATGAAAGCCCAAATGGTGTGTATGAGAGGCCCTTAGGACATTTTTGGCTGAACCAAAAGGGAGGAAGAGTAGTTACATGCTAATGAGGAATTATGACATAAGTTACATGTAGATAGGGCCAAGTACAAAGGTGCCCCAAAAGTCAAAATTTTAGGATTTATGGTAATTAACTTAATTAGGGGAAAAGATGAAGTCATCATTAAGCTTTTACTTCATCTTCCTCTTCCCTCATTTTCCTCCAAGTTGCCCAAAGTAGAGAGAGAAAGTGTTGGAGAAAAGCTAGGGAGAAGGAAGAGACAAGAAGGGAAAATCTTAAGGTAAGTTTGTTATTCCTTATAATTTGGCTTCCTAACTTGTGTAGATCTTCCTCTAAGTTCTTCTTCATGCAACTCATTGTTTAGCAAGCTAATCTCAAGGTTAAGGAGGGAGGAATGTGACTTTCTAGAGAGAGAAAATCCAAGAACCAAAGGTAACCTCTAAAACTTGGATTCTCTTGAGTTAGATGGTGTTGTTGTGGTTGTTGTTGTTGAGTCTGGTTTGATTTGACTTGTTTTGTGATTTTAGGATGATGAACTCTAGAAAGGTTATGCTACCCAAAATTCTACAAATCATGTTCATTTAGTGTTTAAATAGCTAATCATGTGATTAGAAGTGGAAAGGAAGTGATTAAACAAGAAAAATCAAGAAACACCTTTTCTTTTCTAAAACCCTAATTTCGTCCAACTACTGTTCACTCAAGACAGAGCTAGAATTTGGAAATTTTGGTGGTTCCATTGGATTTAGAAGGGAAAATTATATGGGAATATAAGTGTTCATGATTTTTGGAGATTTGTACACAAATATGAAAATTATTGAAGTGTGAATGCATGTTGTTTGGTTATTTCTTGTGAAGCAATGTTGTTCTGCCATACACATCGTTGGCCAAACCCAGTTCAAATGTAATGGAACTTTCCAGGATTAAAGTATGCATCCCGGGCTTTAATTTGATAGGTATTACAAATATTTTGAACTTGTGGATTGAAAGTTATGAGTTTTCAAAGTTATGCCCTGTTTCTAGACTTAATTTTAGAACAACAAGGGAATTTGTGAAATTATGGAACTTTGTGTTTGTAGATGGTGGTGGTTCATATTTTTCCTATGTAGAGTACTTAAATAACTTTCCATAGAACTTGGAATCACCCTATTTCAATTTTTATGGAATTAGTTATGATTTTTGGAAGTTCAGCCAAGAAACAGGATAGATTCTTGCCCTCAGTCAGAAGATTCTAGCCGCAACCAAAAACCTTCTGAGCTATTTTTGGTCGCAGCCAGATGATTTGTGGCCCCATCCCAAAACCTTCTGACCTAATTTTTGCCTCAGCCAACGACTTTTGGCCACAGTCAAGACCCTTGTTTCAGCATTTTCGCCTTTTTGATTGGTTTAACTTCTCCAATCCCAAGGGCACTTGTTTAAACTTCCAATGGTCGTCTAAATAGCCCAAAATAGAAGCAATGCAATGAGTTTAAAGTAGTAAATGAATGGGTAGTAACCTAATTCTTGTACATTTGGAATTTTATTACTGAGTTGAGAGCCGGGTTGCTGCACGCAAATCTATTAGTGCAACCGTTTCACCCAAAAGGGGAAATGAATTGGGTGATACCAAAAATTTCATTGCGAATATATAAATTGACTGTAAATTTAAAGCAATTAAGAGCTAGGAGAAATATCATCGAAGTGTACACCGGGAGTTATACTGGTTCGACCACAACTACTTTGACTTACATCCAGTCCTCAGAGCGTCTCTGAGAGTTTAACTATATCTTCCAAGATTCAGTGGGTTTTTGGCACCTCAGTACACAGCAAGTTCCTTCACCGAACACTCGCTCCTCCTTACACATTGTAATCAAATCCCTAACTCAAGGTTCTACAACCTTAAGTTGTCTCAGTAACAAATATTGAGTTTGTAATGAAAATCTCTCTCACCGAGCAAATATATAATCATTGAAGTACAAAGAATGAATATAAGAAAATAGAGCGCAAAGAATATATTGATCGATGTGAGTTTGCTTGTTCTCAGTTCTTGTGTTATGCTCTCCATTGAATGCGCAAAGAATATATTGATCGATGTGAGTTTGCTTGTTCTCAGTTCTTGTGTTCATTCATTAGAGTCGCGCAGGTTTTTTTGACTATTCTTTGAATTTGAAAACTAACTGTTTCGGTAGGTAGGCGTTTTGAACGTTACAAACGATATATTTGACTTCTCTCTCAATGCATGATCTCTTCATTGTTTCTCTGCAAATATATTTAGAAAACTAATAAAATGAAAGGTTCATCATATAGATAACAAATCAATGAACGTTGGATTAAAATTATGCTTTCTATACTGCATTACTCGAGTGATCATGCTTCATTACTCGAGTAGTCCCTTGAGTAACTTCATTAAAAATAAGCCAGAGAGTAAGTCAGCGTTGTCTGAACAGAATACACATTGCTTACTCGAGTAATCCCTCGAGTAAGTGTTCCTTTTCTTCAATTACTCGAGTAGTCTCTCAAGTAATGGTTCAAATAACTTTGATGATTACTCAAGTGATCCCTTGAGTAATGGCATTAAAATCTTGGCTGAGAGCAAATTTTATTAGACTTACCTGATTACTCAAGTGGTCACTAGAGTAATGCTTCAAATAACTTTGCAAATTACTCAAGTGATCCCTTCGAGTAATGTCCTTCATTTCTTAGCTGAGAGCTACTGCATGGTTTCTGCTCTGATTACTCGAGTAATCCCTCAAGTAAAATTTTCAAATAACTTTGTAGATTACTCAATTGATCTCTTCGAGTAATCCCATGCAATTTTTGTCAGAGAGATTCTAGAACATTTTTCACACATATTTCTCAACTGATCCCTCGAGTAATGAGGTCATTACTCGAGTACTCACTTGAGTAATGTCTTCAAAAATCTCACAATGTTCCATTTTCTTGTGCTCTGTCTTTCACTTCATCTTCATTACTTAAGTGGCTACTCGAGTAATACTTTTCCCTGTCACCAAAAACTTATTTACTTTGTTCAAATCATTTTGTTTGTTATCAAAACCTTTTATATGATTAATCCAATCTTTGTTATAATCAAAACATATGGGATCTAACATTCTCCCCCTTTTTGATGATGACAAAACTTGGTGATTTTGAACAAAGCTTTTGAAAACTTTTCATATACAATCGTTTGTTCAATTTACACTTAATACACTTTTGAAATAACTTGGTAAAGATCGTCTTGAATTCAAATGTAATGGTCTTGAGAATTTTAGATTTTGAAAACTTTTTGAATCCAATTAAAAAATAAAAAAAAACCCATAATTTTGAAAGTATGTTCTAATTCTTCATTCATTCACCTTTCATACATAATCAAAAACTCATTAATCCACAATGTAAGATAATTTCAATTGAAATTGTAGAAAGAGTTCATGATATCAACATAACCAAACTTAAAACTAATAAAGCTCCCTTAAACCCTATACACCCATATCCATATCATTACATAATCATATCATCACATCATTAATCACAAAATCACCCCCAAGTTCTTCTCCCCCTTTTTGTCTTCATCACAAGGGATAGGGTCAATCAAGATGGAGAAGATTGCTTGACTGTAGAGATGGCGTTGATAGGAAGGATAAAAGAGTTATGTGAGTCATCTGAATTGGAAGAATCTGAAGATGATAGTTCAGGTTCAAGAAGATTCACTGGAGGTACCGGAGGAAAATCCTCTGGAGGATTTTGAGGAAATGGAATCAAAGAAGTAATCTCTACCTCCTTTGTACCAGCAGGTGAAGAAATAATCACTTCCTTAGTGCCTGTGGGTCAGGCAATAGAAGTAGGCACTGACTCAGGCTGGACAGGTTGGGCTAGCTGAACTGGGTCATCTATGGTGATGTGAATGGTCTCAAATATATCTGGGTCAAGCATATAGTATAGGATGTTTCTAGAAATAGAGATAGGTAAGGGAGGAGAGGGATGAATAAGGGTCCAAGCTCAGAAGGTGTAGGCTCAGAAGAGCTAGGCTCAAAATGTGATATTGGCTTAGGAACAAAAGAAGGCATAGAAGGACTAGGGGTAGAGGAGCTAGATGACATAGCATCAAGTCTGGCATGAAGTAATCTCAGAAGCTCACTCTGGGCACATTGTTCTGCCAACAACTCTTCACGCCTCTTATCCATTCTTTCCACAAGTTCTCCCATCTTCTTATTCATATGGGTTATTAACTCAGCATTGGTATTCGCAATGTCGATACGAAAAGCCTTTAGAATGTTTTCCACGAATGTCTACATTATGGCCCCAAAAAATGAAGGAGGAGATGTGGAAGCTGGAGCAGAAGACTGTGTATCATCCATCCGACTAGCCTCAGTTGTAGTCTGCTTTTTCTTCTTAGAACTTGCTTCAAGAGGAGTCTTTAGGGGAATATCAATATTTAATGTCCCAATTTGATTTCATCCCACTAGAGTTAGCCTCTCAATTGGCTCTTTGCTCTCCAAGTACCAAATCTTATTCTTTTTCAAGAATAAGGATATGAGCTGAGAATAAGGCATTGGAGTGGTAGATTTTCCTTCAAATCTATATCTCTTGATCTCAGTAAAGATGAACTCTCCCAAGTCCTTTTGTTCTTTGAGAAGCAATGAGGCAAATTTATATAGTCCTTCTCTATGAAATGAGTGAAGTTGTTAGATTTGTTGACTATGGCTCTCAAATAGATATACCATAGAACTCAATGAAAATCACACATATCACTCAGGTTAAAATTAAGAGGTCCTACAATCTCTCCAAGTCTTAGAACTGAAAATAAATGGCTCGAGTATAGGGTAGGATGAATATCTTCAAGGGGATCCTCTATTCCTAGCTAGGTGTTTATTTTGGAGGGTAAGATAAGGACTTCTTGACCTCTAACCTTAGAAACCATTTCTTCTTCTAAGGCATCTCGAAGAGGATCATTCACAGGCTCAAGATTACAATAAAAATGCCTCACTATCTTGGTATAATAAGGAAGTTTAATTGAAAGCCAAGGCATGTAAGATTCAAGGTAGGGCATGAGATTAAACTTCAATACCTTTTAAAGAATTTTGGAGTCAATATAGTGCATCTTGCACACTCTTCTTCTTGAAAAGTGATCTTTGAAGTCAATGTTGAGCAATTTGAGGAGGTTTTTCAAGGAAAAATTCAATAGGTTTTGTCGAAAATGGAGTGAAAAAGTGTTTCTGAAAAGATTTGGTAGGAGGTTACTTGGAGAATTACTTGAAGTAATTTTGTGAAAATGACGTGACACGCAGAGTTATAACCTAGATGTCCGACATTACTCGAGGGCTCTCTCGAGTGATCTTGGGCATTACTCAAGGGCTCCCTCGAGTAAAGCTCTTTGAAAATTTTAAATTAAAGAAATTTAAATGCGTACCTGTCATAAGTAATATTGTAATTACTTATGTATATTCCCTTCATCATTTGATGGAACTTTAAGGTAGAATTGAGTTGAAAACAAGTTGATTTGAGATTTGCCTTCATAATCACTTGATGGCTTACTCGAGTGACTCTGTGGCATCACTCGAGTAGCTACTCAAGTGATCAGTCTCTTGAGCTACTAACTTGTTCACTTTCAACCGTTTTGTCGTTTCCCTTCGAATTAATGCTTCTCTGCCTTATTTTCAAGGTCATCACTCAAGTGGTTACTCGAGTGATGTTTACCATCACTTTCAGTTATCACTAAGGTAATATAAATTACTTGAAGTTGTCCCTTGAGTGATATAGTACTCTGTTAACCTCTGCTTTTCATACCCCAAAACAGAATAGCAAGATCCTGCAAAACAAATTGCTAGAAACTCCAATGCTTAGTTAGCAATCATCAAAACATCAATAAATAGCTACATTTAACATTTTGTAAACACTAAAGAACTTACAATTCATTGGGATTTACCATTCCCAATTCTCTTCTAATAAATAGAAATTGATCTTTTGCTAGGGGTTTTGTGAAGATATCAGCTAGTTGAAGATGAGTTGGAATTAATATCACTTTGACATCTTTCTTTTGGACATGATCTCTGATGAAGTGATGTCTAACATCAAAATGCTTGGTTCTGGAATGTTGAACTAGATTCTTTGCCAAGCTTATCGTGCTAGTGTTGTCACAGTATATTGGTTTTTCCTTCAAATAAATACCAAGATCCTGTAGTTGTTGCTTCAGCCATAATACTTATGCACAACAACTTGATCCTGCAACATACTCAGCTTCCGTTGATGAGAGAGACACACTGTATTTTGTTTCTTACTAAACCATAACACAAGTGAACCTCCAAGAAACTGGCTTTGTCCACTGGTACTCTTTCTATCTATCTTGTATCCTCTATGATCAGAGTCTGTGTAACGCTCCAAATTTTGATTAAGGGCTAATGAGAATTATTGAGAATGTAATTGTGGATTAAGTCGAAATTCTTATGTGTTTTATGGCAATATTAGTTAATATGCCAAAAATAAAGGAGAAATTAAAATAATGGAATTATTGGCTTTAAGTTAGTGATTAAGGGAGGAATTAATTACTAACTAAGAGGAAAATGAGATGTGTAATTAAATGGCTAATGGAGGGATTAGATAAGCTAATTGGTGGTTTACTTTATGAGAACCAATGATAATGTGACAAGTAGCAAGCTCATAAGTAAGGATAGTGGAGGAAAAGTCTAATGGGTTATTTTAATATTTCTCTCTCCTCTCTTTCCCTCTTTTTCGGCTGGACATGGAGGGAGTAGGATCATCATCATTTCTCATTCTCCTTCACACTCCATCTCTCACTCTCTTCTCTTCTTATTCGACGCCATTGGAGACCAAAGGGGAAGGAAGAAAAGCTTAAAAAGGTAAGGGAAATGGCCTCTAATGCTCAAACTCCATTTATTAAAGTTGTTTCTTGATTTAAGAGCTTCATTTTGATGGTTATAGTTTGTCATTTAGTGTTGGTTCGTAACTTCAAAGAAGTATGGAGGTTGGAGAATCAAGAACCTCCTTTGAGAAAGTTGTTAAGGTGAGTTAAAGAGACCTATCTATCTGAGTTTTGGGCCAAGTGAATTAGCTTTGAATTTCTGGGAATTATTGCCTATTTTCAAAAATAAGGGTCATTGGGTATTTGTCATGTTATTGGTATGTTGGAATGTATTTTGGATAGATAGGATTGATTTGGGATTGAATGATTGAGTTTGGAGATTTTGGAATTTTAATATTTAGTGTTGCCCAAAACCAAAGCATGTTGATGGAGTAGGAATTTGGTTGTTTTGATGGTTTTATTGGATTCCTTGAGCATTTTCATTTAGGAGTAGCTTTAGTTGAAGTTTTGGGTCCATTGGAACCTTTTAGGATAATTTTGTAAAAGACTGTCAGTGTTTCTGTGTTTTCTAGTTTCTAATGCATATCACTCAAGTGAGGGGGTGTCACTCGAGTGAGTCAATGAAATTCCTCATTTTCCCTTCAGTTTCTACATTGCACTTCTGCAAAAGAACAAGAGTGATACCTCACTTGCAAGTGCGGTAGGTTCTCACTCGAGTGAGCCTCCTCTCACTCGAGTGCTAGTGTATTTGACACCAAGAACTTGCCTCTCGGGTTGTCAATCACGATTGAATACTAGAGTGTGTCTCAACACTCACAAGAATTCAGTCTCCACCTGAGTGAGAAGTCTCATGATCGAGTACTTCTTCCCTCTGAAAACTCTCATTACTCTCGGGTTCTCACTTCCTGGACTTGACTCTCTAGTGCTAAAGTGAAGCATTTGGCTATCACTCGAGTGAGGTCTTGTGTGCTCAGTGTCCCTGTCTCTAAAAAAGTTCTTGTGCTCTCGGGTGCTCACTCGCTATCCTTCACTCTCAGATACCCGAGTGCAGACCGTACCATCACTTGAGTGAGGCCGTCTTCACTCGAGTGTCAGTGCCCCATCACTCGAGTGAGGCCATCTTCACTCGAGTGAAACAGTGAAAAATATAAGTGTTTGTGCTTCCAAAAGGGGATCTTTGGGTTAGTTCTTCCAACCTTTTAGTGATTTTATTAGAGGCATATATGAGTACTTAAGAGACAGTAATGATAACCAATTTAAGCATTGTGAAGATATTGAGTATTAGACTAAGTGGTAACGCATCGTCCTTAATTATGACTTTAGGATTTGATATTTGCCCAGAGCATAGAAGGCCTGTACCTACTCAAGAACGGAAAGACCAAGGTAGTAACATTGTATCCTATATCATGTGTAATGCATTACTTATTTGTATTAATCATTGAATACAGATACAGTAAGGGAACATGGTGCAAGCCCGATCTCGAATACAGATACAGTAAGGGAATGTGGCATAAGCCCGATCTCGAATACTGATACAGTAAGGGAACGTGGCGTAAGCCCGGTCTTGAATATAGATACAGTTGAGGGGATGTGGCGTAAACTCAACCTTGTATACAGTGAAGGGGACGTGGCAATATGCCCAGCCTCGAATATTGATTTCTGCATTGTGATGTATGCTTACTTACTTTGTTTAATTATGCATCATATACGTAAACTGTTGTTACTGGGATTCTTTTGAATCTCACTCTTTCCAAATAACATTTTTAGATAGGGCAAGTAGATGAAGAGGCAAGCAAATGGATAAGGGTGATTAGCATTGCCGGCGGTAGTCTTAGTTAGATATTTCATGTTATACTGAACTGGTTATTATTTTGGACAAATGTTTTAAAAAGTTCGAAATTGTTCCAGATCTCTTATTCGATTATAAAATGTGTTTAAACACTAATCTCGGCATTAATATATTTGCGGGGGTTATAGTCTAAGTATGCAATTAGATATTCACTTCTTCCTTTAGGATACCAGAGACCTAATTTTGCCGTGTCAGCAGGATATCAAAAGATACGTCTGACGGTTTTAGTATGTGACTCCTTTAGTGCTGATTGATATCTTGCACACATACCAACACTAAATTGGATGTCAGGTCTGCTTGCAGAGAGATAGAGTAATGATCCAATCATTCCTCTATATCTTGTGATATTGTAATCTTTTCCCTTGACATCAGTATCAAGCAACGTAGTTGAGCTCATAGGCGTGTCCATTCCATTTGCTTCATCCATGCCATACTTGTTCAATAACTCTTTCAAATACTTCGTTTGAGATATGAAAATTCCATTCTTTCTTTGTTTGATTTGCAAACCAAGAAAGAAATTCAATTCTCCTATCATTGACATCTTAAACTCCCCCTGCATTATCTAAGAAAATTCCTTACACAAGGTTTCATTAGTAGCACCGAAAACTATATCATCAACATATATTTGCACAATTAAAATATCATCTCATTTTTGTTTTGTAAAAAGTGTTGTATCAACTTTTCTTCGTACAAAACCTTGATCAATGAGAAATTTACTGAGCCTTTCATACCATGCTCTAGGAGCTTGTTTTAAACCATATAAAGCTTTTCTTAGTTTGAAAACATGGTCAGGTTTAGTTACATCTTCAAAACCTGGAGGTTGATCTACATACACTTCTTCCATAATGTAGCCATTTAAGAATGCACTCTTTACATCCATTTGATAGAGTTTGAATCCTTTGATGCATGCAAAGGCTAAGAGTACATGTATAACTTCCAATCTAGCCACTGGAGCATACGTTTCCTCATAATCAATTCCTTCTTCCTGATTATAGCCTTTGGCCACCGATCTTGCCTTATTTCTGACAATGATTGCAGATTCATCAAGTTTGTTCTTAAGTACCTATTTAGTACCAATGATCGGATGATTCTTAGGACGGGGTACCAAATCCCAAACTTGATTTCTTTCAAATTGGTTTAGTTGTTCTTGCATTGCTATTACCCAATCATTTTCTGATAGGACTTCATCAATGTTAAAAGTTTCAATCTCAGAAATAAATGCAGAAAAACTAACTTCACTGAAAATTTTATTCCTAGTTTTGACTCATCTATTCACATCTCCTATGACTTGCTCTAGGGGATGACTGTTGTTGTATTTCCAGGCTTTAGGTTGTCCTAGTGACTAATCTTCTTCCTTGGTTTAGTCAAATTCTAAGATAGAAGATTTAGAATTAGATTGACCATTCTCTTGATTTAAAACAACTTCCTTCTCATCGTCAATAGTTTTGTTAGAGGATTCAAATTCATCGAATACAACATGAATTGATTCTTCAACAACACATGTTTATTTATTGAAAACTCTATATGCTTTGCTCCAATTAGAATAGCCTAGGAAAATTCCTTCATCTATTTTAGAATCAAATTTTCCTAAGTTATCTTTACCATTATTATGAATGAACACTTACAACCGAAGATATGTAGATAAGCAAGATTTGGCTTCCTTCCTTTGTATAGTTCGTACAGTGTCTTTCCAAGCTTTGTTCTGATATAGGCTCTGTTTGAAATGTAGCATGATATGCTCATTGCATCACCCCAGAAAACTTGAGACACATTATTTTCATTCAGCATAGCTCTAGCCATTTTAGTGAGTACTCTGTTCTTCCGTTCCACGACTCCATTTTGTTGAGGTGTCCTTACAGCGGAGAAATTGTGATCAATGCCATTAGCATCACAGTAATCTCCAAAGGCTTGATTTTCAAATTCTCCACCGTGATCTGTCCTAATACCTACAATGGACATACCTTTCTCATTTTGCACTTTCTTGGCAAAAACAATAAATTTTCCAAAGGTTTCATCCTTTGATGACAAAAAAATAGTACATGTAAATCTAAAGAAATCATCAATAATGACCAATGAATATAAGTTACCACCAAGACTTTTAACTCTTGTTGGTCCAACTAAATCCATGTGTAATAATTGAAGTGGTCTGTTGGTTGTGATCTCATTTTTCAATTTGAAAGATGATTTAGTTTGTTTACTTTTCTGACATGCGTCACAAATCAAATTGTTTTTGAAATTTACTTTGGGTAATCCAATCACTAAATCCTTTTTAAGTAACTTGCCTAGTTGGTGCATATTGACATGAGATAATCTCTTATGCCATAGCCAACTTTCATCAGTGTTACTTAGAAAACAATTTTCAGAAATATTTCTGCTTATATATAGAGTTTGGCAATTACCTTCCCTTTTTGCTCTGAGCTTTGCTTTGAGATTCTTCTTATCTAATTGTAAATCTTTTTTGTTTACAATTAGACATTCCTCTGAGTCAAATATTACCTAGTTGTCTTTATTTGCACTTTGACTCATGCTCAGCAAGTTGTAACATAATCCTTCAACGTAATATACGTCTTGGACTTGTATGCCTTTATCGTTTTTTATTTCACCAATTCCTACTATCTTTCTAAATTGATTTCCTCCAAATTTTACCTTTCCACCTTCTTTAGGTTGTATCGTGGGAAAATTTTTGAAATCATCGGTCATATGTCTCAAGCATCCACTGTCTATGTACCACTTGTTTTTGAATGCTTTAAGACATATCTGCAATCAAATATGATTAAGTTTTAGGTACCTACATCTTTTTGGGTCCTTTTGGTTTAGTACAGAATATTTTCTGAACATATGAACCATTAGATACCCATTTGTAGGTTCCTATTTTCCTTTCCTTTTAAGAATGCATGATGAAGTATAATGACCTTTTCTATTACAGTAATTGCGGTATGCAAAAGGATTTGATGTATGAACGGAATGTTGAAAATAACTCAAGTATGTTTTACCTCCTGCTTTCTTTCTTCCTTTTATTTTATCTGATTTTGGATCACATCCAATACCAGATTGGTCATTTACAAATCGTTGGGCTTTTAAAATCACATTTAACATCTCACTTCCTTCAGTGAATTTTTCAAGAGTTTTCGTGAGATCAGTGTTTTTCTTTCTCAAAGAATAACACTTTTCACAATCCTTTTCTAAATTCTCTTTAAGTTATACTTCAAGAACTTTGTTTTTCTTTTTGAAACAAACTAGTTCTTTAACTACTTTGATGAATTCAGAATGTAAAGCATTATATTCGAAAAGTAATTCATCATAGGTAGGACCAGAATCAGTTACCTCTTCTTATGTTTCTTCTTAAGCAACTAGATAGATATTAGCTACTTTCTCATCATCGCTATTTTCATCAGATGAACTATCTCCCCATATGGCAGATACAAAGGCTTTTTTCTTGTTGTAGAACTTACCTTTTCCCTTTTCTTTATTCTTTTGAGCTAGTTCTTGATATTCTGATTTGATATATCCTGGCTTTCCACATACATAACAGATGATGTGTTCTTTACTGCTTGTTCCTCCTTTCTGAAAGTTTTTGAATCCTTGGCCTTTCTTGTAAAACTTTCTGAATCGTTTTATCATTAGGCCTATTTCGTCATCGTCAAACCCTTCATCTTCATCTTGATCTTCTTCTTTTGTTTTTAGTACTAGACCTTTCTTCTTCTTGTCACCAATATCATCTAGCCATAGTTCAAATTTTAATTTACTTTTATATTTAAAAAGACTTTCGAATAGAGAAGCAACCGATCGCATTGATTAACCTTTTGCTTCCTCAATCATTGTGACTGTGGCCTCCTAGTCTTTAGAAAGAATATTCAGAGTCTTTCGTACTTGGGTATGTTGATCATAGACTTTCCCAAGTGATACAAGTTGATCAACAAGATTAGTATATCTAAGTTCAAACTCAGCTATCGACTCACCTGATTTCATTCGAAGTAAATTAAATTCAGTAACCAGAGTATTAATCCGATTTTCTTTTATTCTTGCAGTTCCTTCGTAAGCTATTTCTAGAGCTTCCTATAATTCTTTAGCCATTGAAAGTGTGTAGATCCTGAAGTACTCATTTTGAATCAAGGCACTTTGAATCATTAGAATTGTCTTGCTGTTGAGTGTGATGAATTTCTTGTCATTCTCATCATATTCTGCTCGTGTCTTAAGAACCTTCTGTGAATCTACAATTTTCTCAGATCATGTCCTATAGTCTATATTCTGTAGCCATTACAAATACTCGAAACTTGGCTTTCCAGAAAGAGAAGTGTTCACCAATAAAACCTGGTGGTTCTTCACATATGCTTGCTATTGGATCCTTTTTAGATTGTTATACCTGAACAAGAAGACATATGCTCTGATACCAAATGTTAGTACAAGCGTTTCATCCAAGAGGGAGGGTGAATTGGGTGATACCAAAATTTTGTTGCGAATATATAAATTGACTGTAAATTTAAAGTAGTTAAGAGCTAGGAGAAATATCACCAAAGTGTACACCGGGAGTTATATTCGTTCGGTCACAACCACTTTGACTTACGTCCAGTCTTTAGAGCGTCTCTGAGAGGTTCACTATATGTTCCAAGATTCAGTTGGTTCTTGGCTCCTCAGTACACAACAAGTTCCTTCACTGGACACTCGCTCCCCCTTACACGTTGTAATCAAATCCCCAACACAAGGTTCCAGAATCTTAAGTTGTCTCAATAACAAATATTGAGTTTGTAATTGAAATCTCTCTCACAGAATAAATATATAATCACTGAAGTACAAAGAATGAATATAAGAAAACAGAGCACAAAGAATATATTGATTGATGTGAGTTTGCTTGTTCTCAGTTCTTGTGTTCTGTTCTCTGTTTAAATGCTCCACATATATAGATGACTTGTGATGTCCGTTGGAAGCATTTCAAACATGTCCGTTAGAGTTACGCAGCTTCGTTTGACCATTCTTCAAATTTGAAAACTAGTCGTTTGCGGTAGGTAGGCGTTTTGAACGTTACGGACGATATGTTTGACTTCTCTCTTAATGCATGATCTCTTCATTGTTTCTCTGCAAATATACTCAGAAAATTAGTACAATGAAAGTTTAATCATATAGATAAAAAATCAATGAATGTTGGATTAAAATCATGCTTTCTGTACTGCATTACTCAAGTGGTTACTGAGTGATCATGCTTCATTACTCGAGTAGTCCCTCGAGTAACTTAATTAAAAATAAGCCAGAGAGTAAGTCAACGTTGTCTGACCAGATTACACCTTGCTTACTCGAGTAATCCCTCGAGTAAGTGTTCCTTTTCTTCTGATTACTCAAGTGGTGTCTCGAGTAATGGTTTAAATAACTTTGAAGATTACTCGAGTGATCCCTTGAGTAATGGCATTAAAATCTTGGCCGAGAGCAAATTTTATTAGACTTTCCTGATTACTCGAGTGGTCACTTGTGTAATACTTCAAATAACTTTACAGATTACTCAAGTGATCCCTTCAAGTAATGTCCTTTATGTCTTGACCGAGAGCTACTACATGGTTTCTGCTCTGATTACTTGAGTAATCCCTCGAGTAAGATTTTCAAATAACTTTGTAGATTACTCGAGTAATCTCTTCGAGTAATCCCATGCAACTTTTGACAGAGAGATTTTGGAACATTTTTCACACACATTACTCGAGTGATCCCTTGAGTAATGAGGTCATTACTCGAGTGCTCACTCGAGTAATGTCTTCAAAAATCTCACAGTGTTCCTTTTTCTTGTGCTCTGTCTTTCACTTCATCTTCATTACTTGAGTGGCTACTCAAGTAATGCTTTTCCCTGTGAACCTATGTGTTCAAAGGCCTAAGACCTAGGGGACCAGTATGTCCTTAGGCTGGCAGAGGTATTCAAAATTGTGTGAGGCTAGTGATGATCCGTAGAATTGAGGAACACGATTCTTACAAACATGAATCCTTACAGAAAGAAATTTTTAAATGTTGCTAGCTATTAAGCCTAGCATAGGGGGAAAGACTATGATCATAAAATGTTTTTGTAAAGGATTGATTAAGGTGAAAGCTCTTTGATGAATGAGAGATAGAATTGGTTTGTCTGCTATTCCACTAACTTAAGGCTATACTAGGGTCAATCGGTGGATGGCAAATGAGGTGATGAAAGGTATGAGTAGAAAGGTTACTATGTAATTTGTAACTCAGGAATCAACAGTTAAGTTTTGATTCCACAAAAATTTGAAATGAAATTTAAGTTGAACGGGCTAGAAACTGGCATATAAAGATGGTAAGGCTATGAGGTACAGATGCTGGGCCGGGTCAAGAAGCTAGAACCTGACCCAATATAGTAAATCTTTGGCATATTAGCAAAATAATAAACACATATCAATGATCAAGGATTAAAATAATGAGCTACGAGAGAGACAGCAGAACACAGACTAGAGGAAGATTAGAAATCCAATATTATACAGGAAAGGCCAATGTAGTAACTTTATCATTCATACACTATGTGAATGTTTATATACTTTGAATATACCATCTTCTGTAATATGTATGATGAATAATGCCTATGGGCAGTGCCTACAGGTACACTAATGAATAATGCCTTAGGTAGTGCCTTCGGGTACATGTTGAATAGTACCTAAAGGAAGTCCTCCGAGTACACTGATAAACAGTGTTTATGGGCAGTGCCTCCGGGTGCACTGACATGCCCAGTTGAGGACTGAGGTACGGAATTGTGTAAGGGTTGCAATAGTGATTGGCTTTAAACACATTTCTGATTAAACTGAATTATGTGTTAGTATAATATGCAACTAGTTTTTGGCATATTTATTTTTCACATCTTCTATGAATGATTGGGTGTTACTACGAAGGCCAAGTGGAATCCAACTGAGGCACGAAACGAATAGTGATTAGCTCTGAATGTTTCTGACTGAACTGTGCTGAACACGTTATAATTTAAGCAAATATGGGATTTGGCTTTCAGAAGTTAGAATTCTGTGCCATATAGTTTCACAGCAAGGAGTTTTAGTGGATCCTTGCAAGGTGGAAGCAATACTGAGCTGGAAGAGGCTAGAGACTGTCCCTAAAATACGCAGATTTTTGAGTTTTGCTGGATATTACAAAAGATGCATACTAAATTTCTCCAGAACAGTTTTAAAAACTCAACATTATCTGTGGGACCGTAACTAGGTGAAGAGCTTCACTGAGCTGAGACAAAAATCAACGTCAGCAATGATACTGATAATCGCAACTCCACTGTGGACCTTTGTTGCCTTTATTGATGCCAGTAGGTATGGACTGGGAAATATTTTAATGCAACACGGCTACGTATTAGCCTATGCAACTGGAGAATGGAAGCTTCATTGAAATTTTAATTATTATCCCACACGTGATCTTGAGTTAGCAGCAATTGTGTTGGACTGAAAATCTAGAAATGTACCGTTATGGTGCGATTGTAGTGCTATACTGCGACCACCAGGATTTGAAGTATTGATATAGTCAAAAAGAATTGAATATGAGAAATCGTTATTGAGGCCTTCTCATATATATGATCTTGTAAAGTTATTTGCCTGCTTAAAGTTTTGTCTGAAAAGTAGTCTGGGCTGCAATGTGGGCTACGTTGGAAAAAAAAAAAATTTTGCTTACATTACAATTCTGGGCTGCATATGCATTACTTGCAAAAAAAAGGATCTAGGCTGCTACTTTAAGAAGCCCATTGTTTTAATCGGGCTACGGGCTAGCCCGTCAGGCTTGGGCTGGCCCGTTTAGGGGTCGGGCTCAAAGAGCCCCACCCATCGGGCTATCAGCCCATGTCGGGCCAGCCCGTCAGGCTCGGGCTGGCCCGAATTCCTAATGCTACCCTCTACTACTCAAAAGACAATTTTAAATGGCCCTTACTAAAAGCAACCTCCCTGCCAATTCCCACACCCACCATTCATTCTCTCTCTTTCTCTCTGATCTCATCCTGCTCTACACCATACCCCTCCATTAATTTTAACCCTACCTACTTTTCACTCTCTTTGATCTCTCGTTCTTTTTCATCTCTTTGTTCTATTTCTGGGTATGTGTTTTGAGAAAAAGCAGCGAAGCATTTTGAGGAAAAAACCACTTTACACATAAATGCAATATAATAAATACCATATGTCTTCCTTGCCTACCCTTCTCTTTTTTTTCTTTTTTTAAATTGGACCTAGTAACAGAAAAAGTATTTCTCTTTCCTCGACTTTTACTATTGACATTTTCATGCTAACTAACACGTACATCAACTTTTATTAACTTTTATTATAACTTCTTATATTTTCTAAATACCAAATAAAAATATTATATTAGATATTTACTCTAATAAAAATATGAATGCTAAATTGGTTCAATAACTTAATTAGGGATTTATTGAGTTTAACAACCTAATTTAAGATTTTCATATTTGAGGCAGCTGTATATGGGATTTTCCCAATTCTAAATTGGGTCAATAACTTAATTAGGGATTTGTTGATTTTCACAACCTAATTTAGAATTTCCCAATTTGAGGCAACTTTATATGGGATTTTTCCTAAACTCTTCAAAAGAAATGTACATAAATAAATTTTAATAGATGTGATGAGAGATATTTTTTTCTTAAATAAATAAAATATATTCAGATGATCACAATCACACTCTAAATACATATTATGTGTTTGATTGTTTTTTTCCCCTAAAGGGATATATAAGTTGCAGTGTATTATTATTGCATCTTGAAACAAAACCCTAATTTTACACAGTCGTTTGAGCAGTATCTTATGCCACAACATCCAAAGGGACAAAGCAGCAACAGTTGCTCATTTCTTGGGACGCAACAGCAACAACGACCATTTATGGAATGGATGATTTGGGGGGTGTTAGAATTTGATTTGGATTTTACATGTTTATGGAAGGTTTTGAAAGGTGGAGCTGCTTTGTCCTAAAGCACTCTGAAGCTAGGGTGAATCAGGTGCGTTAAATTGGCGTATCCAACGAGACCTCGTATGCAGTGATGGAGTTTGTCCATGTAGCTAAAGTTGAAGGGCTTCCTAAGATTGTCAGTATCCAAAACAGCTATAGTTTACTTGTTAGATGCATTTTTGAAGGTGATTACCTATCTGACTCGAATCCTATGTCATTCATATGTCATATCATTTTTGTTGCCTTCATCTTGCTCGAGTAACTACTATATCTTTCAACAAAAAACAAATAGCATATGCCATCAAAAAAAAAATAAAACAAAATAACATGGCATAACCTCAGCAACCAATATTTAGTTGTTCCTAAACAGGCCCCAAAAAAATGATTCGTTTTGTATTTTCATCACTGATAATGCTGATTGCTCTTGTTGAAACTTATTTGCTTTTATTGGAGGCTTGATGCTAAACTTAACAGTTAAAATTTAAAAATGAGCTAGAGGCTTGGTTCTTGTTAACTACCAACAACTATTTCCAGGAAATTCCTGCGATGCAAAATTGAAGATGGAAGAAAGAAGAAAAATGCTGCACAACAGAGGATGAATTGGGTTTCCATACAATGATAACTTCTTTTTGAGGGAAAAAGAACATGAAAACAAATAACCAACTGAACTGAATATGTGTATACATTTCATGCCTTTCAAGACCATGAAATGAGAGTCTAGTTCTATGTCTATACTATTCTAAGTTGTATTGTCCTTCAATCATTATGAACCTGAATGTTTAGAACAAAGGCAGAAAGTGGCAAGACTTAATAATGTGCTCTTCAAAGGGTTTCTTTCACCTCCTCATGTGCATACAAAGTCACATTTACTCAATTGACCTCTTTTCTGCTCTCTGTATGACCACATTTTTGGACACCTCTGACTTCAACAAAACCGAAGTCCAAATACTTCGTTGGAAGATTGTTATATCTGCAACCTAAAGCTGGTTTAAATCCAAGTATCCAGTAACACGATGTTGAATTATAAAAGATATTGTATCATCAGGCATGCCACTACAATTCCCAAAGATGGAACCAATTAAATAGAACTTGGAGCTTCTTCAATTTGGAATGCTTGCCTGGAAATTTTCCTATAAGGAAATAAAAATCTGAGGAATTCTGGTTGAGTAGACTTACCATGAAATAGATGCGAACCTCGTTAACACTTGTTCCAAATTGACCTTTTGACAACATTACAAGATATTCCAATTTCAGGCCCAAAAAAAAAAAATCTAGTCTAAATACTTAAATATTCATTCTTGACCATACTCGTCTCTTGGCCTTTATGATTTATATAGTTTTCCTTTCCCTTGTGCTGATTTAATTGCAGTTGATCTTGTCGAGGTTTGCCACCCAAAGAATTGCAATATAGGCTTGCTAGCCTATTCCCCTCTAGGGGGTGGATCACTGACAGGAAAATATATTGATATAAATTCCAAAGCTGCAAGAGAGGGAAGGTTTAAACTCTTCCCCGGCTACATGGAAAGATATAACAAATCTCCGGCACGGGTATGTAGTAATTTTAGGTCATAATAAATATCCTGAAGATTACAGTATTCTGGTGATAATTATTTTTTTTATCCGAAAATGGTAATAAAAGAGTGCAACAGCTTGATTTCTCACAAAAAAAAAAAAAAAAAAAAACCTCCTATATCAGTCATTTCTTTGATTATACTTTCGGTATTGTGCAAGAAATATACTCTTGTTTGGATGGTGATTCACCAAAAATGCATTATATATGTTGAACATGATCAGTAGTCAGTAATCATCAGCATATTAGTTCTGGGGACTTATTGGCCGTGAGAACCTGTGTACTACCTCCAGTCACAACAAACAAGATACTCTCTCCTGTCCCTAATAGAGGAGTTAGTTAACATTTTTTGAGCGATCAAGGAAGTTAAATTAGTTACTTAATCATAGCATATGTTGTGTACCATTAGATTATATATCAGTTTATATGCCAAGTAAATTAATTTGGAGAAAAAACGATAAATATAAATACTTTAATATAACTTATTTAACTTCCTTAATCTTTTTTAAAAAAGTCAACTGGCTCTTATATTAAGGATTGAATGTAGTATGGAGTACTCCCTCCGGTCCTAATTATAGGACAACATTTGGGAGTTGATCTTGGTCCTGATTATAGGACAAAGTTCTAATTTTTGTCAATTTCTTCTCAAAATACCCCATATTGATACTTTCTCAATAATAATTAAACACAATAATAATTTAATAATACACCTATGTATTCTATAAGCTGAGTAATGCTTGCAACTCATTAATGCCACATATATATAAAGCTCGGAGAAGTCGTGTGTGAGGTAAGAGAGCTACAACAAAAAAATAGAGAATCAATGGAACTGGATGCATGCCATTTTAAATTTTAAATAAGGGCATTTTAGGAAAATAAATATGATTAACTAATTCAACTACTATCATTAATTTCTCTAAAATTAGGTAAATATATCCTATAATTAGGACTGGAGGAAGTATTATATTAAGGACTAGAGGTAGTGATAAATATTTCATAGCTCTCAAGCTTTACGTTAGTCAACTACCAAGGGTGTAATTCTGAAAGTTAGATTTAAGTCTAATCAACATAGGAACAGTTTGTTTGTTTGTTCAAGGATGGTCAGTGAGGGCTGTGGATTATAGGAAGCAACAATGCAATATTTGCTGTCATAAGATGGATACTTATTATTTTTCCCCCTTCTGATTTATGCTGCTAATGGCATGCCTATAGATTATAGGAAGCAACAATGCAATATTTGGAGGAGGCCAAGAAGCATGGCTTAACTCCAGTTGAGCTTGCCCTTGGGTTTGTAAGAGATCGTGTGTTTGTGACTAGTTCCATCATTGGTGCAACCTCCATTGATCATCTCAAGGAAGACATTGATGCTTTCACACAGACTGAGCGACCTCTGCCACCAGAGGTTATGGCTGATATTGAACAATGTTTTCAGGAGATACAGAGATCCTACAACTAACATTTTTTAAATTTACCTGCTTCCCAGATTTTTTTTTTTTGGGCCCCTTGTATAGTTGTATGATTTCCCCATTGGATTGCTTTGTAAAGTTGTTTGTGCCTCAACTTGATACAAATATATAAATTGAGGTTCCCCACACAATTGTTCTGTTTTCGTTGAAACTTAGTTATTCAATTTTCAATGACATGACTTGTAAATTATCATCAGATTCAGAATAGGTACTGGAGAAGAAACTATTAATCTAGAAACTCTCTAATTTAATTCAAGCACTTTTTTAAAAAAGAAGTTATTTAATCTAATGTAAATCAAGGGGAATATTAAAATGGGTTAACTTGGATTTAACATCTTGAAATATTTTTCTTGTAACACCCAGTATTTTAAAATAATTTCAGGTATATCCAGCACCTAAAATATTTTTTAGAAATATTTAATATTCTAAAATAATTTTTTGTGTAGTTGATACTCTAAAGTTTTTTTCAATATCATTTAATATCCAAAATTTAGGGTAGTCATTGTTGATGTGAAAATAAATTAAAGAAATAAGTACGTAAAAAAATTACTTTAACATATTGAGTGCTACTAAAACAAAAACTTTAAAATATTTGATGCACTAAAAACTTACCTTAAGATAGTCTGTGTATCCTATTAAAATCAATGTTCTTTTTCTTTTCTTTTTTTCCAATAAAGTTAATGTTCCTTTTCAATTCAAAGAGAGAAAAGAACCAAATAATTAATATAGCTAATTCTTTATAGAGTTAAGTTTAATTTACCCCATCAAAAAAAAAAGTTAAGTTTAATTTCCACAATTTTTTTGTTTTTTGTTTTTTTTTTTTGTTTTTTTTGCCAACAAGTTTAATTTCCTTTTCTATTTTTTTTTTAAATTTCAGCTGCAAGGCAGCATTGACTTTACTCATGATAGTCATCCTTTTAGTGCAACGGTAGACTATCCTTCAAACAGTCCTCATGGTCGAGTTTCCATTGATTCAGTTTCTCGTGACACTTTATTGAATTGGCCAAAATCAAATGTGGGGTTAGAATGTGTAAATATGCAATTGAGGGGAGGAGCTGGAGACAATTTCTGTCTTAGTGTGTCAAGTGCAGGACCTGGAATAGATGACATAGAATCACTTGGAGGTGTTTATTGTAATATCCCAAATTTCGACTAAGGGTTAAGGACTCCAAAAGTGAGTGTGATTATTGTTAAATAACACTTTTGGAGTATACGATCTGGAATGGCGATTCGAATGTGTTGCGATCAGTGCCCAAACCCTGTATTTAAGCTTAATTGTGTGACAAAGCTTAAAATGCATTGAAGTGAAGAGGGAGGGCGCATGATTGGTGTAATGGAATGAGAAAATGTGTTTGATGGTGATTTTAGAGTAATTACCATAATCAAGGGCAAAATGGGAAAGTTGCCGGCCAATTGGTCAGTTACCGAAGAGGGAACTCATTGGTAACTTGAAGATCAATGGTTAGGATTGATTGTTGTGAAATCAAAAGGGGTGGAATCTCATGTTTGTGGGCTTATGTGAGCTCATGAGAGGTGTGGTAGGATCTTGACAAGTGTCACCACATGAGCTCTTGGATTTGGTCAAGATTTCAACACTCATTCCTCTCTCCTCTCTTGGTGAAGTCGGCTAGGGAGCATGGAAGGAAGGGAAAAGCTTATCTCATTCTCTCTCTCTTCATCCTCCATGTTCGTCCAAGGCAAGGGAGGAAAGATAACTGAAAAAGGTGAGTTTTTGGTTGGTTTGTTGTCCTCTTATGCTCAAATACTCTTCTATAAAGTTATTCATAGTGATGAGAGCTTCATTGCTATGGTTTTAGATTTGTGAAAGAAGGTGTTTTGAGAGCTTGAGGAAACTTGAAGTTGGAGGAATAAAAAAACTAGCTTGAGAAAGAGGAAGAGGTGAGTTAGAGCTCTCTTTTGATATAAGTTTTGTAACTTTTGGTTGAGTTTTGTGATTTGTGGAAATTTCCCTGATTTGGTATAATTGTGAAATGAATGAATTGGATAGTGTATTGTGTTAAAAATGGTGTCATATTATGTTTTGATGCCATTTGGATTGGTTTATAACTTTGGAAGGAAGAGTGGTGTAATTGTGTAATGTGCAGTAATGTGATATGCAAGACAAGAACTTGTACCTAGGATGTGAATTTAGATGTTTTGAGGTTTTTAATGGGTTCCTTGTGTAAAGTTATGTGGGAGTAGCTTTGTGTTAGAGTTTGGGACCATTGGAAACACTTGTTGGAAGTTGGGGAAAATTTTGTCATCTACTGCGTTTTGGCTTCTGATAAGCCTCACTCTAGTGCAGCAGCATATTTTCTCTTTTCTCTTCAGTTTGCGGTTGCACTTCCGTGCCAAAAAGCAAGAGTGCACTTCCTCACTTGCGAGTGAAGTGGGTCCTCACTCGAGTGGGAGGGTTCTCACTCGAGTAAATATGTATTTTTGCTCTAAGAGCCGCTTCTCTGGTTAGCACTCGCAGTCTATTTGTCAAGAGTGTGTATTGGCACTCACGAGTTTTGAGGTGTCACTCGAGTGTTCATGGTCATCACTCGAGTGCACTCTTCACTTCTGAGATTTATGTTACTCTCGGGTAGTCACTTCTTGTGCCTCACTCGGTAGGACTCAGGTGAATTTGAGGTTATCACTCGAGTGTTGAGGTTGTCACTCGAGTGTTGTGATCACTTCTATATCTGTCGTTGCTCTCAGGCAAGCACTCGCGTGAGTAAGCCATCTTCACTCGAGTGCAAGTCATCTATTACTCAAGTGCATCATCCATCACTTAAGTGCTTCAGTAGGAAATCAGTTATTTCTCTTCTGAAAGGGGATCTTTGGTCAAGCTTTTCCCAATCCTTTAGGCATGTGTTTAGGCCTTGAGTAGCCACCTAAAGGTTGTGAATGATAACCACATTTAAGTGTTTAAAGTTAAGGAATTGGAAAAGAGAATAACCCTATGTCCTTGATTTGGTTTATAGAGTTCGATATTTGTCCTGATCGTGAGTAGCCGGTGCCGGAGCACACCAACAATTTTAGACAGGGCAAGAGGCTCAAGGAAGGGACAAGCAACCAAGGCGACGAAGATTCCTTCGGGATTTGAGTTTGGTTGTTGGTTATCAGTTGTGGATTGGGATGACTGTATATGTTTCGGATGTATATTTGATGTATATTTGGATTTGTATTTGAGATGGATTTGTGTAATTCCCTGTTTGGAAAATTATAAAGGGCAAATGTGCCCTATAAAGCTTGAATTAATGTAAGGAACCCGGGATTTCCAGAAATTACATTGTGCACTCTGATATGTTATGAATATGTCCTGCAGTCACTAACGTGGAATTTGTAGAGTGTGGAGAGTATCATACATGTGTTGTATCTACATCCGGTGATTTATTCTCTTGGGGTGATGGTGCCCACGGTGCTGGACTTCTTGGTCATGGAAATGACATTAGCAACTCGATAACAAAGAGAATCATAGGCCCTTTAGAAGGACTTCAAGTTATATCTGTTGCATGTGGCACATGGCATTCAGCATTGGCAACCTCCAATAGGAAATTGTTTACCTTTGGTGATGGAGCTTTTGGTGTCTTAGGCCATGGAGATGTAAAGAGTGTGCCATATCCAAAGGAGGTGCAATCATTGAGCGGGCTAAAGACCGTTAAGGTTGCATGTGGAGTATGGCACACCGCAGCTATTGTAGAGGTTATGGGCCAAACCAGTTCAAATGTCTCATCTAGGAAGCTCTTTACTTGGGGTGATGGTGACAAATATTGTTTGGGTCATGGTAACAAGGAAACTTACCCCAAACCCACATGTGTCTCTACACTCATTGAATACAATTTCCAACAGGTAGCATGTGGGCACATTTTGACAGTCATCCTCACTACAGCAGGTCAAGTCTTTACTATGGGAGGTACAGCATATGGTCAACTAGGGAATCCTCTCTCTGATGGAAAATCACCTATCATGGTACAAGATAAGCTGGTTGGTGAATTTGTTGAGGAAATAGTGTGTGGAGAACATCATGTTGCTGCCTTGACGTCAAGAAGTGAACTATATACTTGGGGGAAAGGTGCCAATGGAAGATTGGGACATGGAGACACAAACGATCGAAAATCTCTTGCATTGGTTGAATGCTTGAAAGATAGGCATGTAAAAAGTATCTCATGTGGCTCAAACTTCATGGCTTGTATTTGCATCCATAAATGGGTCTCTGGAGTTGCTCCTTAATATAAGAATCTTAATCTTAAATATATGACATAATTTTCATATTTGTCAATTTTTCATAATTCACCATATTGATGCTCCCTAACAATAATCAAGGAGAAGAGGAGATTGGGGAATTAAGGAAAATGACTATGGTATTTTAAAAAATACATATTATATTAACTAACTCAACTAACATCCTTAATCTAATCAAATAAGGTAAATAATTCTTATATTAAAGACCAAAAGGAATACTAATATAAGGCCCAATTGATTACCTTGAAAAGATTAAGTGAGCTAAATAAATTAATTATAACATATATTACATAATGGAAAATACTTGGGTCAAATTCCCTATATCCATTTTGTCAAGTTCTTCAATTATATATGACCATATGTTTTATTTTTGAATTATTATTGTTTAATTCTAAACTCATATGAATAAAATAAAATACATGGTCACACGTGACTGGAGAACTTGATGTAATGGATATAAAGAACTTGATGTAAATATAGTCCTTACATAATCTCTCTAAAATACTTATGTATATCATTATATTATATATCACTTTATAAGTCAAACGAATTAGTTTCAAGTAACTTATTTAACTTTCCTGATCTTTACAAATTAGTCAATTGAGTCTTATAATATTATCAGCTGAAAGTAATATTATACAACATCTTTAAATCCTTCTTCATAGCCAACGAAGGTTGGTGAGATGGAGTACAAATTGAGGGCAAATGAGGGACGTACCATTGCTTAGCATTTGATGACGTGCACTATAAAAAAACTCACTTTGAGCGGCGACATTGTGTTGTCGCCCCTGAAAGTGAGTTTCAGCGGCGACTTTATTGTCGCCGCTGAAAGTCTTATTTGAAATTAAAAAAAAAATTTTCAAACACTTTTAGCGGCGACTATTAAAAGTCGCCGCTGAAAGTGAGTTTCAGCGACGACTTTAGTGTCGCCGCTGAAAGTCTTATTTGAAATTTAAAAAAAAAATAATTTTTTAAAACACTTTAAGCGGCGACTATTAAAAGTCGCCGTTGAAAGTCTAATTTGAAATTTAAAAAAAAAAAATTTTGAAACACTTTCAGCGGCGACTATTAAAAGTCGCCGCTGAAGCTCACTTTCAGCGGTGACTTTTAATAGTCGCCGCTGAAAGTCAATTTCATATTTTTTTTATTAATATTTTTAAAAATAATATTTATAAAATTAAAATAATATTTATAAAATTTAACTATTAATTATTAAAAAATTCTACTTAACCTTAATTATTAAAATTATATTATTATTTATTAATATTATATTTATAATTTTATATTAAAAATAATATTTATGATATTAAATTATTATTTATTAAGTAATTTTAATTAAAAAAAATTTAATTTAAATATATAAATATTTTTTTATTTTTTATTTAATTTTTTATTATTTTTAATAATATTATATTTAATTAATAATTAATTATATGTATATAATTAATTAATTATATGTATGTATGTTTATATATATGATAATATTATATATATAATAAAGGCAAAGGCATCGGCTCCCTGAGGTCGTTGGTTCGAACTGGAGGAGAATCACTTTGAGGAATTATGAGGAGGCGACACGTGACAGCACGAGGCGGTGACACATGGCAACACGGGGAGGCGACATGTGGCAGCACGAGGCGATGACACGTGGCAACTGTAAATTAAATTTTAAAAAAATTCAAATTTTTTTAATAAAAAAATTTAATTTTTTGATTTTTTTTTTTTAAATTAACACTTTCAGCGACGACAAAAGTCGCCGTTGAAAGGCACCTTCAGCGGCGACAAAAGTCACCTTTAAGAGAATCAGATGCCTTACAGTTAACTAACTCTGGTTCCTTTTCACGAGAGTTAAAGAAAATTGTAAGAGAGAAGAGCATAAAATCAATGGTGAGTGACAAAATTAAAATAAAATCTCCCCATTCACCAAAAATAAGATCCCCATTTCACCCCAGGCCAGTGAGAGCTGAAGCTCAGCAGTCACACCAACTGTGAATGGATTAGGGCCATCTCAACACGTGTCACGTAAATCTCACCCTCAACTTTGATTAAATCCCTTTCTTGTTGGCAGAAAGTTGGTGCAATCGGTGAAGAGGTTTGGGATGAAAAATTGGTCACAAGTCGCAAAGGCTTTGAATGGAAGGTTGGGAAAGCAGTGTAGAGAACGGTGGCACAATTCTCTTTGTCCGGACATTAGGGTTATCATATTCCTCCTCATCCAACTTTTTCTCACAAACATACATTTGTATTACATACAGCCGATGCCTTTGCCTTTATTATATATATAATATTCTTATTGTCGCCGCTGAAAGTCTTATTTGAAATTTTAAAAAAAAAATTTTAAAACACTTTCAGCGGCAACTTTAGTGTCACCGCTGAAAGTCTTATTTGAAATTTTAAAAAAAATAATAATTTTTTAAAACACTTTTAGCGGCGACTATTAAAAGTCGCCGTTGAAAGTCTAATTTGAAATTTTAAAAAAAAAATTTGAAACACTTTCAGCGGCGACTATTAAAAGTCGCCGCTGAAGCTCACTTTCAACGGCGACTTTTAATAGTCGCCGCTGAAAGTCAATTTCATTTTTTTTATTAATATTTTTTAAAAATAATATTTATAAAATTAAAATAATATTTATAAAATTTAACTATTAATTATTAAAAAATTCTACTTAACCTTAATTATTAAAATTATATTATTATTTATTAATATTATATTTATAATTTTATATTAAAAATAATATTTATGATATTAAATTATTATTTATTAAGTAATTTTAATTAAAAAAACTTTTAATTTAAATATAAAAATATTTTTTTATTTTTTATTTAATTTTTTATTATTTTTAATAATATTATATTTAATTAATAATTAATTATATGTATGTATGTTTATATATATGATAATATTATATATATAATAAAGGCAAAGGCATCGGCTCCCTGAGGTCGTGGGTTCGAACTGGAGGAGAATCACTTTGAGGAATTATGAGGAGGCGACACGTGACAGCACGAGGCGATGACACATGGCAGCACGGGGAGGCGACACGTGGCAACACGAGGCGGTGACACGTGGCAACTGTAAATTAAATTTTAAAAAAATTCAAATTTTTTTAATAAAAAATTTAATTTTTTGATTTTTTTTAAAAAAAAATTAACACTTTCAGCGCTGACAAAAGTCACCGCTGAAAGTCACCTTCAGCGGCGACACAAAAGTCGCCGCTGAAGGTATAGTTTCAGCGGCGACAAAAGTCACCTTTAAGAGAATCAGATGCCTTACAGTTAACTAACTCTGGTTCCTTTTCACGAGAGTTGAAGAAAATTGTAAGAGAGAAGAGCATAAAATCAATGGTGAGTGACAAAATTAAAATAAAATCTCCCCATTCACCAAAAATAAGATCCCCATTTGACCCCAGGCCAGTGAGAGCTGAAGCTCAGCAGTCACACCAACTGTGAATGGATTAAGGCCATCTCGACACGTGTCACGTAAATCTCACCCTCAAATTTCACCCCAAGCCCCACTGGAGTCCATAAATACCCTCCACCCCTAAGAGCTTTCTCCTCACGATTTCTCTTACAGTCCTTCTCTTTCTCTCTCTTATTCACTGAGCTTGTGCCTTCTTCCTCAACCTGCCCTGCATGGATTTTGAGCCAAACTTCCATGAAAGCTTCTCTCTGCTTTCTGGGCTTTTCCCAGAAAGTCCCCCAAAATCTCAACCACTATCACTCGCAATGCCACACATTCATGATCAACCTCCTCCTTCTTCACACAATAATCCGCCGGTACTGTTTCCCACCGACCAAAATCTTCACCACCACCACCATTTCCGACACTACCCTTACCATCAGTTGGATCTGAACGGGTCAGATCCTAACCCGATCTTCCTTAAGCAGGCTTCATATCCTTACTCTCATCCTTTCGATTCTGCAAACCCAAATGAGCCCTTCAAAGTCGACGCCTTGCATGGTGGTTTGTTCTTCCCTGAGAATAATAATGATCATAATAATTGCTGGCAAGACTAAGCTTGTGCTGATCATAACGATGACAGGAAGATGAAGAAGCAGCAGATGCACAAAGGTAGTATTCTCAAGAATACAATCATCATCAAAGGCAAGTGGACACCAGAAGAAGACAGGTATATGCATAAAGGTTGCACATTTTTTTAATTGCTTATACTGTTTTCCCATCTTTCATGTATCTGTTTGACTAAATCCCTTTCTTGTTGGCAGAAAGTTGGTGCAATCGGTGAAGAGGTTTGGGATGAAAAATTGGTCACAAGTCGCAAAGGCTTTAAATGGAAGGTTGGGAAAGCAGTGTAGAGAGCGGTGGCACAATTCTCTGTGTCCGGACATTAGGGTTATCATATTCCTCCTCTTCCAACTTTTTCTCACAAACATACATTTGTATTACATACATATACACATAACATATATACATAAAAACCCTTCTTTCTGCAGAATTTTTGTTCTTAGCAGACATTATAAGACATGAAGAATATATAATTAATGAAATGCATATATGTGAATAATATATGGAAATTTATTGATTAGTTGAAATTTTATAACGGCAACTTGACTCGTGTTTTGATAGGTATGGTAATACGATACCTACTTTCTTATATATCATTCTTATTCTGATGAAGAGCTCTCGGAAGCATGAAATATGTGAGTACATGTGTGTATACAATTGCAATATATATCTGATCGATCATGTGATGAACAGTATCAACCTTAATTGTGCTTTTAGCGATGTTTTGCTTTGTATGTAATAATATATAAATGTTTTGTGAAAAGCCGAAAGTTGAAACCGCGTAAAAGAGTTTGTAAAACAAACTGTTTAAATGCCTAGTTATAATACATGCTCGCACACATGTCACTCTTATATATTGGCCGGTTTGAGCTTTCAACATTTTGCATTGTTTCAGAATATCCCCAAAAGTACTTAACTAAGAGGTTTGATTGCACGGGGTCTTACATCTACCACCACTTGTTGTGTGTGTGTCTCTCTCTCTTGATTTAAAGTTGCAAATGAAAACCATTGCACTCGCCTTCACTAAAAAAAATCACTTTCAACGGTGACATTTGGCGGCGACTTTTAATGTTGCCGCTGAAAGTGAGATTTTCGGCGGCGACTTTTAATGTCGCCGCTGAAGGTGTCACTTTCAGCTGCGACACACGTTCAGCGGCGACTTTTAATGTCGCCGCTGAAGGTGTCACTTTCAGCGGCGACACTTTTGTCGAGTGTCGCCGCTCAAAGTGAGACTTTCAGCGGCGACATTGTGTTGTCGCCGCTAAAAGTGAGTTTCAGCGGCGACTTTAGTATCGCCGCTGAAAGTCTTATTTGAAATTTAAAAACAAAATTTAAAACACTTTCAACGGCGACTATTAAAAGTCGCCGCTGAAAGTCTTATTTCAAATTTTAAAAAAAAAATTTAAAACACTTTCAGCGGTGACTATTAAAAATCGCTGCTGAAAGTGAGTTTCAGCGGCGACTTTAGTGTCACCGCTGAAAGTCTTATTTGAAATTTTTTTAAAAAAATAATTTTTTAAAACACTTTCAGGGGCGACTATTAAAAGTCGCCGTTGAAAGTCTAATTTGAAATTTTAAAAAAAAAATTAAAACACTTTCAGCGGCGACTATTAATAGTCGCCGCTAAAAGTCAATTTCATATTTTTTTATTAATATTTTTTAAAAATAATATTTATAAAATTTAACTATTAATTATTAAAAAATTCTACTTAACTTTAATTATTAAAATTATATTATTATTTATTAATATTATATTTATAATTTTATATTAAAAATAATATTTATGATGTTAAATTATTATTTATTAAGTAATTTTAATTAAAAAAACTTTTAATTTAAATATATAAATATTTTTTTCTTTTTTATTTAATTTTTTATTATTTTTAATAATATTATATTTAATTAATAATTAATTATATGTATATAATTAATTAATTGTATGTATGTATGTTTATATATATGATAATATTATATATATAATAATATGTAATAATATGACATAGGTTCATTTCGGCGCAACTGGCAGAGACTCGCGCGCAAAGGCATCGCCTCCCTGAGGTCGTGGGTTTGAACTGGAGGAGAATCACTTTGAGGAATGATGAGGAGGCGACACGTGGCAGCACGGCGCGGTGACACATGGCAGCACGAGGCGATGACACATGGCAGCATGGGGAGGTGACATGTGGCAGCATGAGGCGGTGACATGTGGCAACTGTAAATTAAATTTTAAAAAAATTCAAATTTTTTTAATAAAAAATTTAATTTTTTGATTTTTTTAAAAAAAAAAATTAACACTTTCAGCGGCGACAAAAGTCGCCGCTGAAAGTCACCTTCAGCGTCGACTTTTGTCGCCGCTGAAACTATACCTTCAGCGGCGACACAAAAGTCGTCGTTGAAAGTCACCTTTAGCGGCGACAAAAGTCGCCGCTGAAGGTATAGTTTCAGTGGGGACAAAAGTCGCCGCTAAAGGTATACGTTCAGCGGCGACAAAAATTGTCGCCGCTAAAACTTGCAGCGACAGTCGCATAAGAAGTCGCCGCTGAAAGACTTTCAGCGGCGACTTTTAGACTTTGAGCGGCAACAAAAGTCGCCGCTGAAAGTCTTTTTTTTTGTAGTGATGTATCTAGCATAGTGCCACATAAGATTTATCAATAGCCATGTCAGAAGACAACTACCACATCATCAAGACTAGTTTTCATTTCTAATGTCATTGTCAAGGGCATAATTGCAGAATTTGAGAAGTATGAACGAAACGTTGCCCCAAAAAGGAAGAAAGAATCAAAATAAATATTTAACAAACTAAAAGAACCAAAAAGCGCATATAAGCTTAACATGTAAGCAAGCAAACGAATGGCATTCAGCGTATGTTGAGATACAACAAAGCAAGAAGTACTCAATGACACCTTTTCCATGTAATGAGATCTTCTGACACATAAAGTAACAACAACTTCTAGCAAAATTTTGGAGGGTGTAATGAATTCGTCGTCTGACGATGCCTTTACGATGCCTTTAGAGCTCTAAACTGGTGTTTGCTTGTCCTCAACTTCTACTGCCTCATACCACCATGAAACAGGGCCAAGACCATCATGATCCAATGAACCCTATAAAATAGACAACTTGATAAGACATGCTTCCCATAATGCATGACGTGATGAATCACACTTCCAAGATTCAATAACATGCATTGCCGGAGAGGGTCCTACGGTACGACTATTAGTGCAGGTAAAATTGAAGTCTTTTGCTAATAGTAAGATGGCTTTAAGATGCTAGCATAGATAATATAGTAATTATGAATTTTCCTTTTCCAAAGGTTGTCTCAAACTCGTTTGGTTTGCAAAATGTAAAGGAATGAAGAAAGGAGATGGAATTAAAAAGAAAAGTAACTTTTTATATATAAAATTTCATGTGTTCCCAAATAGGAAGTATTAGAAAAAGAATTAGTTGTTATCAAGTAATAAGAGATATAATAAATATTTCACATCTAAATTGTCAAGCAAAGGAAAGGAATTCCTTTTACTTGGTGCGAACCAAGGGGGTAATTATATGCCAACAACTCAACATATACAGAGACAACAAAATTGTCACCAAAGGGGTAATTATATGCCGACAACTCAACATATACAAAGACAACAAAATTGTCTAAGACAATATATCTTTCTCCTCCCCCTTTTCTCCATGAATCAATCATTACTTGCTATAAAGGTTAAAATACTTACAGTAAGCACCATCGGGGCAAATGGTTTTGATACTTGTGGCTACTCTACTGGAATTGAAGGGTAACTCACACTTTGAACTTGGAATTTAATCTGTGGCGTTGGCAACTTGCAATTAGCACATTCTTACATTCCAAGCAGTTAGTTGACAGAATGCAAGTGAGCGAGGAGTTGTCAAAATCAAATAGAAACTCGCTTCACTCAAATCGAATGATTGTAAGTGAGCGAGGAGTTGTCTGGACCTTTATATATATATATATATGTTGACGTCAGTGAGAATGTAGGACTGGAGGAGTCTAGAGCGACGGGGGTTCAGATGAAGGTCAAAGGGTAATTGAAGCTAGAGGAGATGACAACTGAACTGAGTCGAGTTGCGACTGCGAGAGAGGAAAGGTTCACTCGTCGGTTCAAACTTTATGATTAGAATCAGAAATTATAAAATTTAAAAAAAAAAAGGGCTGGGCCATAAATGGTGGGCGACTCGCAAGTTTGAATATAAAATTTAAGAAACGAACAGATGTGCAGTTTCCAACAAAACCAAATGAAAGACCAAGAAGACAATACATTCTCAACTCACTGGTAAAAAAGACTGTCAATGCTTCGGGGGAGTCTGAGTTTGAAGGTAGGAGACGGGCATCACCGCCATTTTGCTATAGGATTTCGACCTTGGGCAAGTAAGGGTAATCCACCTCAAAAAAATCTACCGCGAAGAACTTGTAGCGAATCTTTTTTTTTTTTTGCCAATAAATTGGGTGAATCTATTATTATTATTATTATTATTATTATTATTATTATTATTATTAGCAATTATTGAAAAATTTAATCAGACTCTTATCTTAAACTATCTTCTACTTTCCATCACAGCGAGTGACAGGGAACAAATAAACTAGTCCAACTAAAACGTCATAGGAACTATTAGAGTATATTCCCATTGACACACAAGTGCCTTGAATTTAGATAAGAAGAATGCAGTTAGCATATTCGGTTTTTCAAATAATAATGGTCAAGTACCCGAACCTAGCTCTAATACCAATGTCCACATTGACCCGAACCTGGCTCTAGACCAATACCCACATTGACCCGAACTTGGCTCTGATACCAACTGTAGCATTATCATATTGTCATGAACCTAAATCATGGGTCTGATACCAATACCCACCTCAACCCGAACCTGGCCCAGGTAAATCTAATACAACCCATTTGATACTAATTGTAGAATCGACCCGAGCCTAGCTTGCATATACTAGAAACCAACTCATTTTTTAGAGTTTGAGTTCTTAAGATTCTAAAGGAGTGATGTTCTTAGCTAATTAATGAGGTGTGAAAGGCATTTTGAGCTACACGAAACCCAAAAAAAAATGAAAGTAGCCATAGCTAGCTTCCATTTCATCCCAGTGGCATGAGGTGTTGATGAGGCTTCGAAAACGAGGATCATTGCCAAGACAATTTGATAATATTGCCTGGAAATTACGACTTTCATGGGTACGAAGATATAGTATATCATGCCTCAGAATCTAATGTATCATTTCAACAAAATCTCAAGATGATTGTCTACTAAATTCATAAATGTTTCACAAGGAAGGAAAATCAAATATTTAAGAAGTGAAAATATAGCATCCACTAACTCCATTTTAACCCCATTCAACGACTCGGTAGTTGGTGGAATGTCAAGCGAGTAGAGAATCACAGGCTGGTAAGGACCTAGCATGTCTCTCCTAGCAATCATAGGAACAAAAGCATATCCAATTTGTCCTGTAATAGACAAAAGATCATGTCACCAAAGGCACAAAAGTACATAACATAGGAATTTCTGTTAGACTAAGTTGCATTACATATCTATTTTTTATAGAATGAGTTACATAAGCTAGATATAGGAATTTTATCACAAATGATACGAGAGCAACTATTAAGTCATGGGAACCAATACCTAAATCTGGCTCTGATGCCATCCACATGACCAAAAACATGACTCTCATATCAATACCTACATCAACACACACCTAGCTCTCATGCTACCCATATCAACCAGAACCTGGTTCTGATACCAATACACAGACTAGCAACAAATGGATCAAGCCCAAAAATGAAAAATAAAAAATAAAAGAAACAAACAAACAAAAGTTTCACACAAGCCTAGTAATTTTCCTACACATCTTCACACATCTTTCCAAAAACCTTTGTATTTGTTTGGTTACTTGTTCTTCGAGAGATTGAACCCAAATTGAAGAAAAACAAAACCAAACCCAAACCTCCTGTATATCAACATGTCATTTATGTGTCTGACTCTAATATCAAATTCTCCAGTAAACACAAAAAAATTATAGCCTCTCTTGGAATTCAAGCAAAGACCTCTCTTTCTGAAGCTTCATGTCTTCATGGAACTTCTTGATGAACTCCTCTGCTTTCTCATCCACCTACAAATTTGTTGACTTAGCCACAACAACCTTCCATGAATCCTCTAAAGTATCTAACCCATTGCTGCTCTCTCCCTTTCCAACCAAATCCTTATTTCCCATCTCTGTTTTGCTTCTGCTTCTCATTTCCCCTCTAGCTGCATGCCCAAAAGAAGTAGAGAAAGAAAAAGAAGATGAAGATGAAGAAGCTGAAGGCTCTGTAAAAAGGTCATCTATACGAATGGCACTGAAGTTCTTGTGTTGCTGAACATGGTGGTAAGTGGTGGAGGAATTATAATAAGAGTAAGGTCTAGTGGGAAGAGGACGATGACAGAGAGCTTTGGTGGAGATTAAGTGACAGAAAGAATGGAAGGTTGAAACCAGGCGTTGAATTCTAGTTCTGATTGCTCTGTGGATATTGAGCTCATTGACTTTGGATTGGATTCTATTAGAGAAGCTCCTCCATGCCTTCTTTGCTGGTTGAAGCTTCTTTGCTAGTCTTGGACGAGACATCAATATTTTGGGAAGATATGAAAGAGATGATTTGGATATGAATATGTGAATGAAGCTTTTCTGAGGATGAGAGAAAAGGAGAGCTGAAAAGGGAAGAAGAAGATGGTGAAGAGAATGTTGAAGATGGTCCTTATGAAGCAAGTTTTGATTATGCCCCACTAGTTTTATAATTCCTTTCTTCTTACCTCCTCCCTCCCACTATCTTGATTTTTTCCCAATAAAAAACAACATATACCATCCAAAATTTCCCAAGAGGAATTGTAAAAGTAATCATTTTCTCTTAAATTACATCATATTTTATGTGATATTGGTGCTTAACATCACGTCATATATGGTGTGTGATGTCTTATATGGAGAAATAACTTGTAGAATATCTTGGGAAGTTAGTATCAGCAAGTCCCACAACAGGCAGATCATTCTATCATTTTCTATGATTATCACTTGTGACATGGGCAACACTAATAAAATTTGGTCTTTAAATTAAATAATTAATTTATGACCCCAAAAGCATTTCTATGATTATCTGAATGTTTTCATTAGTTAGGGACGTGTTCTACAGTGTCAACAAGAATGGTAGCTATCATGGTGACGTGCTTTGAGACTGATTCGGCTTAATTTCTTTCTAATTGCTACACCAAATTATTGGATAAGGCCATGGCCCTATCTAACTTTATCCCCTCCTGCCACGAATAGTTCTTCCAAATTCAATTAATTATGAAAATTCAGTGCTGCAGTTATGTGCTATAGCATGCATGTGGGGAAATCAAGAACCAATTCTTCCCCACATCTTGTTCGTTTCAATGAAAACATAAAAGGTCGGCTAATGCTTGATTAAATATCTGTGTCAGCAAGTCTTTTATGATTTATGGTTAAGCCATTCAGATTCCTTTTGTATTGAAAATTTGGGGAGAAAAGCTGCAGCTTAGCTGTCTTTGAAATTGAAAGAAGCTTTGGCAAATATGAATGATTGGAGAATCAATAACAAAAATACTCCGCATGCTCCTTAATATAAAAATCTTAATCTTAAATATATCACATAATTTTCATATTTGTCAATTTTTCATAATTCATCATCTTGATGCTCCCTCAACAATAATCAAAGAGAAGAGGAGATTAGGGAATTAAAGAAAATGACTATGATATTTTAAAAAATACATATTACATTAACTAACTCAACTAACATTCTTAATCTAATCAAATAAAGTAAATATATCTCATATTAAAGACCGGAAGGAATAACTAATATAAGACCCAATTGATTAATTTGAAAAGATTAAGGGAGTTAAATAAATTAATTATAGCATATATTACATAATGGAAAATACTTGGATCAAATTCCCTATATCCATTTTGTCAATTTCTCCAATTATATGTGACCATATGTCCTATTTTTGAAATATTATTGTTTAATTCTAAACTCATATGAATAAAATAAAACACATGGTCACACGTGACTGGAGAACTTGATATAATGGATATAAAGAACTTGATGTAAATATACTCCTTACATAATCTCTATAAAATACTTGTGACTATCATTATATTATATATCAGTTTATAAGTCAAACGAATTAGTTTAAAGTAACTTATTTAACTTCTTTAATCTTTGCAAATTAGTCAATTGAGTCTTATAATATTATCAGCTGAAAGTAATATTATACAACATCTTTAAATCCTTCTTCATAGCCAACGAAGGTTGGTGAGATGGAGTACAAATTGAGGGCAAACGAGCGACATACCATTGCTTAGCATTTGATGACGTGTATCTAGTATAGTGCCACATCAGATTTATCAATAGCCATGTCAGAAGACAACTACCACATCATCAAGACTAGTTTTCATTTCTAATGTCACTGTCAGGGGCATAATTGCAGAATTTGAGAAGTATGAAGGAAACATTGCCCCAAAAAGGAAGAAAGAATCAAAATAAATATTTAACAATCTAAAAGAACCAAAAAGCACATATAAGCTTACAATGTAAGTAAGCAAACAAATGGCATACCGCGCATGTTGAGATACAACAAAGCAAGAAGTACTCAGTGACACCTTTTCCATATAATGAGATCTTCTGATACATAAAGTAACAACAACTTCTAGCAAAATTTTGGAGGGTGTACTGAATTCGTCGTCTGACGATGCCTTTAGAGCTCTAAACTGGTGTTTGTTTGTCCTCAACTTCTTTTGCCTCATACCACCATGAAACAGGGCCAAGACCATCATGATCCAATGAACCCTATAAAATAGACAACTTGATAAGACATGCTTCCCATAATGCATGACGTGATGAATCACACTTCCAAGACTCAATAACATGCATTGCCGGAGAGGGTCCTACCCTACGGCTATTAGTGCAGGTAGAATTGAAGTCTTTTGCTAATAGTAAGATGGCTTTAAGATGCTAGCATAGATAATATAGTAATTATGAATTTTCCTTTCCCAAAGGTTGTCTCACTCGTTTGGTTTGTGAAATGAAAAGGAATGAAGAAAGGAGATGAAATTAAAAAGAAAAGTAACTTTTTATATATAAAATTTCATGTGTTCCCAAATAGGAAGTATTAGAAAAAGAATTAGTTGTTATCAAGTAATAAGAGATATAATAAATATTTCACATCTAAATTGTCATGCAATGGAAAGGAATTCCTTTTACTTGGTGCCAACCAAGGGGGTAATTATATGCCAACAACTCAACATATACAGAGACAACAAAATTGTCACCAAGGGGGTAATTATATGCCAACAACTCAACATATACAGAGACAACAAAATTGTCTAAGACAGTATATCTTTCTCCTCCCACTTTTCTCCATGAATCAATCATTACTTGCTATAAAGGTTAAAATACTTACAGTAAGCACCATCGGGGCAAATGGTTTTGATTATTGTGGCTGCTCTACTGGAATTGAAGGGTAACTTACACTGTGAACTTGGAATTTAATCTGTGGTGTTGGCAACTTTCAATTAGCATATTCTTACATTCCAAGCAGTTAGTTGACAGAATGCCAAAATAAAAGGAAGCGAACCTCATCATTATCATCAATAGGATATGGTTCTTCATTAAAATCCCAATACCATGTGCCTTTATTGCTGTAAATCGAATAGAAGAATATAAGTACGGCATTCAAAATTCAGATAAAAACATGTAATAATCTCAACAAAACAGAAGACAAGTTGAAGGCACAGTATCATAGTAGGTTTAAAGGTCATCTCAAAATTTAGATAAACTGTATAAGCAACATCACCTATTTTGCGCTTCACCTTCAAAATGAGATGGGTTCGGCATGTGATGTATAGGTACATAAATGTCATCAAAGAATCCATGTGATACTGTCAAACAGAGGTTAACATTACAGCCACAAAGGAGCCTTTAATAAATAAGTAAACAATGAACAATCAGAAATAATAACATGATGTAAACATTTTATGGGGTTGTTAATGCGGAAAAAGGGAGCTACATGATATGAGAAACATTGAAGGCGTCATATATGCATAAAAGAAAATAAAGAAGGAAAAAATAGACAATAGATTTGATCATAGATTCACAGTTTGAGATGAAGGGTTATTTTAATTATTGCCTTTGACACTTTTCTGGATTTTCAATCACATTAGACTCTTAAATTCAGAATCTTTCCCACTCTTACAAATTAATTAATAAATAAATAAAGAACTAGTACATATATCAGGGAAGAAATTGAAGACAGAGACATTTGTTTTAGCGATTTGATTGCTTATAAGTTACTTTTTAATAGTGATTTAGGTATACGAAGTAAGTATGTGAGAGGAGTTGTGTCTCGATTTACGTAAAAAGCAACTTATAAGCAATCATAACGCCCAAACAAACATGCCCACTTATTTTGCTAGAGTGGGGATTATATAAAAGTCATCACCCGCCAGAAACATTATAAACTATTGTTTATTAAGGGATTCCTGATTCAGTAAGAATGTGATTACAGAAACCATGCTTTGCACCTATTAGATAGGTTAGCAATGACAACGTCTGTATGTTGTACTTTGTTAATTAACAAGAGTAAGCAACTAAGAGAAAAATGCTCTGCGAAAAAAATAATAAAAAGAAGCATGCATCTAGAGGAAAAAACATAAGAAATTGGAGAAAAGTGCTATCAAGAAGTAGAGGAAAATATTGGGCATACAGCGTAAGCCATCAACATTTGATGATAGCAATTTTGCAGTAATAATCTCTCCTACAAATGGATGAATCATGATTAAAGTAAACAAGACCTGCCAAAAATCAGAACAAAGTCAACACATCATAAAGAAAACTAATATTTTATTGAATAATGGCTTATAAAAGCATTATTTATATGTCTTCCACTCACAAATTTGAGTGTCTTTTGAACATCAGTTTTCTTTCATTCCGCATAGAGCTAATGTAAGGCCAAAAAAATCAGTAAAGGCCACAGTTTATCAAATATTCAATCCCACAACAAACTTAGTGCACCACCATGATTTAAACCTACAACAGATGATGAAAAGCTCAAGGCCAAATGAGAGTTCGTAAGTTAAGAACATATACTGTATAGGTTGCAGCACCATCACCAGGGAAGATAAATCAACCCTCAATGGATCTAATGTCATAAACAGAAATGCATAGCTCCAAATTTGCAATAACCTTCATCATCAGACAACCATATCAGAATGCAAATTTCATAAATTAAGCCACTCAAAAGTAGTTCATAATAAAAATCAAAATGACAGCCCACCATACCTTATCCAAGAAAAGTTTCTCAAGCTCCTTATGTATAGACTCCTGAATTGGAAGGCTAAGAAGATGTGGAGGTAAGCACAATGTGTGCTCAATTCTACTGAGGTAGAACATAAATGTGACTCCAGGCTAAACCAAATGGAGAGGCAGTCAATATTAATAATTAGGTACATTATAGTAGCGACAATTAAATACAACTACTCTACATGTAACTAAAAAAGCCTTTGGTAAGGGCATAGTCAATTGATGTCAAGCTAAGAAAAGCAATGGGCAAACTAAACTAATCGTCATTTATAGAAATTCAATTTAAGCCAAGCCAAGCATAGCAATGGGCAAAGATAATCTGTGAAGAACAAAGAATGAAGACAGAACTAGAAGGTTGGCCAACCAGGAAAATTAAACTTGGGCAAACTAAATAGAAACTCAACTTAACTAAAAACGAAGTATCAAAATCAAACAGAAACTCGACTTCACTCAAATCGAATGATTGTAGGTGAGCAAGGAGTTATCTGGACCTTTATATGTATATATACGTCGACGTGATCAGTGGAGTGAGTAAGATAGTGAGAATGTAGGACTGGAGGAGTCTAGAGCGACAGGGGGTCAGATGAAGGTCGAAGGGTAATGGAAGCCAGAGGAGATGACAACTGGACTGAGTCAAGTTGCGAGTGCGAGAGAGGAAAGGTTCACTTGCTGGTTCAGACTTTAGGATTAGGATCAGAAATTATAAAATGTTTTAAAAAAAAGGCTGGGCCATGGACTAGCGGGCGACTTGCAAGTTCGAATATAAATTTTAAGAAACGAATAGACGTGCAGTTTCCAACAAAACCAAATGAAAGACCAAGAAGACAATACATTCTCAACTCACTGGTAAGAAAGACTGTCAATGCTTCGGGGGAGTCTGAGTTTGAAGGTAGGAGACGGGTATCATCGCCGTTTTGCTATAGGATTTTGACCTTGGGCAAGCGAGGGTAATCCACCAAAAAAAAAATATACCGCGAAGAACTTGGAGCGAATCATTTTTTTTTTTTGCCAATTAATTGGTTGAATCTATTATTATTATTATTAGCAGTTATTGAAAAAATTTAATCAGACTCTTACCTTAAACTATCTTCTACTTTCCATCACAGCGAGTGACAAGGAACAGATAAACTAGTCCAGCTAATACGCCATAGGAACCATCAGAGTATACTCCCATTGACACAGGTGCCTTGAATTTAGATAAGAAGAATGCAATTAGCATATTCGGTTTTTCAAATAGTAATGGTCAAGTACCCGAACCTAGCTCTGAACCAATACCCACATTGACCCGAATTTGGCTCTGATACCAACTGTAGCATTATCATATTACCATGAACCTAAATCATGGGTCTGATACCAATACCCACCTCAACCCGAACCTGGCCCAGGTAAATCTAATACAACCCATTTGATACCAATTGTAGAATCGACCCGAACCTAGCTTCATATACCAGAAACCAACTCATTTTTTAGAGTTTGAGTTCCTAAGATTCCAAAGGAGTGATGTTCTTAGCTAATTAATGAGGTGTGAAAGGCCTTTTGAGCTACACGATGCCCCAGAAAAAATGAAAGTAGCCATGGCTAGCTTCCATTTCGTCCCAGTGGCATGAGGTGTTGATGAGGCTTCGAAAACGGGGATCATTGCCAAGCCAATTTAATAATATTGCCTAGAAATTACGATCTTCATGGGTACGAAGATATAGTATATCATACCTCAGAATCTAGTGTATCATTTCAACAAAATCTCAAGATGATTGTCTACTAAGTTCATAAACGTTTCATAAGGAAGGAAAATCAAACCTTTAAGAAGTGAAAATACAGCATCCACTAACTCCATTTTAACCCCATTCAACGACTCGGTAGCTGGTGGAATGTCAAGCAAGTAGAGAATCACAGGCTAGTAAGGACCTAGCATGACTTCCCTAGCAATCATAGGAACAAAAGCATATCCAATTTGTCCTGTAATAGCTAAAAGATCATGTCACCAAAGGCACAAAAGTACATAACATAGGAATTTTTGTTGGACTAAGTTGCATTACATATCTATTTTTTATACAATCAGTTACATAAGCTAGATATAGGAATTTTATCAGAAATGATACAAAAGCAACTATTAAGTCATGGGTACCAATACCTAAATCTGACTCTGATGCCACACACAAAACCAAAAACATGACTCTCATATCAATACCTACATCAACACACACCTGGCTCTCATGCTACCCATATCGACCAGAACCTAGCTCTAATACCAATACACAGACTAGCAACAAATGGATCAAGCCCAAAAATGAAAAAGAAAAAATAAAAGAAAGAAAGAAACAAACAAACAAAAGTTTCACACAAGCCTAGTAATTTTCCTACACATCTTCACACATCTTTCCAAAAAGCTTTGTATTTGTATGGTTACTTGTTCTTTGAGAGACTGAACCCAAAATGAAGAAAAACAAAACCAAACCCAAACCTCCTGCATATCAACATGTCATTTCAGTATCTAACTCTCATATCAAATTCTCCAGTAAACACTAAAAAAATTATACCTAAATGTTGTCCAAATAATTAATCAGTTCAGGTACTGCGAGCTAGCCTCTCTTGGAATTCAAACAAAGACCCCTCTTTCTGAAGCTTCATGTCTTCATGAAACTTCTTGATGAACTCCTCTGCCTTGTCATCCACCTGCAAATTTGTTGACTTAGCCACAACAACCTTCCATGCATCCTCTAAAGTATCTAACCCATTGCTGTTCTATTACTCTATTAGTACGATTAACTTTTGTAAACTATTATGAGGAAGGCCTTTTCTTCGTTCTTTCCATACTATAATATCGTTCAATTTTCCAAAGCTTTCTAGTTTCTACGTCCTAGTCACCCATATAATCCTTAAGTAATATTGATTTCGTAATTTATTATTACAACTAATTTTGGAGTTTAGGTTAAGCCCAAGGTCGTGCAACTTTTTTGGATATTGTATATATATATTAAATAAATTTTATATATGTATACACTACAAAAAAAAAGACTTTCGGCGGCGACTTTTGTCGCCGCTGAAAGTCTAAAAGTCGCCGCCTATGCGACTGTCGCTGAAAGTTTTGGCGGCGACTTTTAATGTCGCCGCTGAAAGTCTAAAAGTCGCCGCCTATGCGACTGTCGCTGAAAGTTTCAGCGGCGACTTTTGTCGCCGCTGAAGGTGACTTTCAGCGGCGACTTTTGTCGCCGCTGAACGTGTTAATTTTTAAAAAAAAAAAAATTTGAAAAATTCAATTTTTTATTAAAAAAATTTGATTTTTTTTTAAAAAAAATTTAATTTACAATTGCCACGTGTCTCCGCCCCGTGCTGCCACGCGTCGCCTCCTCGTGCTGCCACGTGTCGCCTCGCCGTGCTGCCACGTGTCGCCTCGCCGTGCTGCCACGTGTCGCCTCCTCATAATTCCTCCAAGTGACTCTCCTCCAGTTCGAACCCGCGACCTCAGGGAGCTGATGCCTTCGCGCGCGAGTCTCTACCAGTTGCGCCGAAATGAACCTATGTCATATTATTACATATTATTATATATATACTATTATCATATATATAAACATACATACATATAATTAATTAATTATATACATATAATTAATTATTAATTAAATATAATATTATTAAAAATAATGAAAAATAAAATAAAAACGAAAAAAAATATTTATATATTTAAATTAAAAATTTTTTTAATTTAAAATTACTTAATAAATAATAATTTAATATCATAAATATTATTTTTAATATAAAATTATAAATATAATATTAATAAATAATAATATAATTTTAATAATTAAGGTTAAATAGAATTATTTAATAATTAATAATTAAATTATATAAATATTATTTTTGAAAAATATTAATAAAAAATTATGAAATTGACTTTCAGCGGCGACTTTTAATAGTCGCCGCTGAAAGTGTACAAAAAAATTTTTGTTTTTTTTTAATTTTGGACTAGACTTTCAGCGGCGACACTAAAGTCGCCGCTGAAACTCACTTTCAGCGGCGACTTTTAATAGTCGCCGCTGAAAGTGTACAAAATTTTTTTTTTTTTAAATTTTGGACTAGACTTTCAGCGGCGACACTAAAGTCGCCGCTGAAACTCACTTTCAGCGGCGACTTTTAATAGTCGCCGCTGAAAGTGTACAAATTTTTTTTTTTTTTTAGATTTCGAACTAGACTTTCAGCGGCGACTTTTAATACTCGCCGCTGAAAGTGTACAAATTTTTTTTTTTTTTTATTTTGGACTAGACTTTCAGCGGCGACACTAAAGTCGCCGCTGAAAGTGTACAAATTTTTTTTTTTTTTTTAATTTTGGACTAGACTTTCAGCGGCGACTTTTAATAGTCGCCGCTGAAAGTGTACAAAATTTTTTTTTTTTTTAAATTTTGGACTAGACTTTCAGCGGCGACACTAAAGTCGCCGCTGAAACTCACTTTCAGCGGCGACTTTTAATAGTCGCCGCTGAAAGTGTACAAATTTTTTTTTTTTTTAGATTTCGAACTAGACTTTCAGCGGCGACACTAAAGTCGCCGCTGAAACTCACTTTCAGCGGCGACTTTTAATAGTCGCCGCTGAAAGTGTACAAATTTTTTTTTTTTTTTAATTTTGGACTAGACTTTCAGCGGCGACACTAAAGTCGCCGCTGAAAGTGTACAAAATTTTTTTTTTTTTAAATTTTGGACTAGACTTTCAGCGGCGACCCTAAAGTCGCCGCTGAAACTCACTTTCAGCGGCGACTTTTAATAGTCGCCGCTGAAAGTGAGACTTTCAGCGGCAACAAAAGTGTCGCCGCTGAAAGTGACACCTTCAGCGGCGACATAAAAAGTCGCCGCTGAAAGTCTCACTTTCAGCGGCGACATTAAAAGTCGCCGCCAAATGTCGCCGCTGAAAGTGCTTTTTTTTGTAGTGATAGAACAGATATTGATTTTTTACTCTGCACACGGTTGTGTGTGAATTTGAATAGCTTTATGTACATGTCGTTGAATGGTCAGTTCAGATTAAATAGAATCATTTTAATTCAGCATTTTCGTGAGCTCATGCTGAGCCTAAGATGGACACACTACATTAATATATATATATATATATATAATGTATCAAGTTGTGAGATAAATTCATCTCCGTAATTCACGGGATTTAGTTAGTAACACGCCCAATATTTGCCGGCAAATTTTACAAAAGAACTGCTGGTCAGTTCGCTACCGACACTTCTTAAATAACGTGGTGAAGAAATTACTTTTTGTTTTTTTTCCTAGAGTTTCTCCCCTTTTATTTTGTTTCCTACTAGACGTTAAGCATAAATATCCTACTACTAGAAACATTATTGAACACTAAATATGAACATATCTCTAAATAGGAATTCAAACCTACAATGAGGTAGAATTAGAACTATTAAAACAGGTTAAAGGCTCAAGAAACCCTTTTACTTTCAATTTGGATATTTTCTCAAGCTCAGCCCTAATTGACAGCCAAGTAGGGCGCTTAACAATTTGCACCAAACAACGAACTTTTTTTGTTTTGTCAGGTGGTATTCTCTAGATGATAGTTAAAAAGTAATCCTTCCGAGGTGTAAAAATCACCAAAATAGATTTCACCTCTTATAACAAAATCTTTTTCCATGATTTGAACTCAGAACACCATATTTAATATACAAAACTATGTACTATCAGACTTTTGTCGATAGCAAAAAAAAATGAAATTAAACAGATATTTTAAGGCTTACAAGGGCCGGACACAAAAAAACCTTTCAGACTTTTGTGTGTGTTTGGCAAGCACCAAAATCATGGTTTCAAACCATGGTTTGCGCAACCCGAGATAAAACTCCTCTCACACACTTACTTTGTAAGTTATAAAAAGCTATTAGAAAAAGCTAATCCAAACACACATAAATCTTCCCAATTTTCAAGGCCCAACCTTGACCCATTGAGGTAAACCAACAAGCCTGATCCTGTCTCTAGGGAGAATTCCCATATGCCCATAGTTTTTTAGACGCCATCGAACCTCCTTACGTCAGCCCTCTAATATGCAAAAATGACTTATTAACCTACATTATTTTTTTGTTCAGTTACCGTTCTTCCACAGGAGACTATTCCTGTGATAACTCAATTTGGCACTAAAAGACCACTTATTCATTTCAGCTCGTTTACTTCAATTTCATCATTTCCAGGACAACCTATCCGCCAACCTCACATTCAAAATCAAAACAATTCAGATGCCTTTCAGAATTTGTTTGCATGCATCAGCATGCTTGTGCATTCCCAAGAACAAGGTCTTGTACAATTATCGGTGCAGGGCACACCATCACAAGATGAAAAATTCCCAAAAGATAGATATAACTAAGCTTAAGAATAGACCAAAGTCCACTCAAACGAAGCTTCTTTTGTCCATTATCAGGAGCGAAAACACAAGCTCCAAGTACTACATGCTGCAATTAGAGTGAAGCAGCATCTCCATAAACAGTTCCTCTGATTAAGAAGTTTCCTTATTCAAAATTGAAACTACCTTCATAGAATTCTAGAACGATACCAATCAAAATGCAAGCAGTTTAAGAAAGGCATGATTATGCTAAAGCCTTTTCTTCCGAGAGCTCTTCTGCTATCGCATCCAGTTTCTTCCTTGAAAACTCGTCAATGGAAAGTCCTGGCAGGAAAAAAAAAAGTCAAAGTAAGATACAAGCAGTGAAAGCTGAATAACTGCAACTCCTGCGGCATGGTATATAATCTGTAAACTATGTACAACTTTTGTAAATACTTTTGAGGAATGAATTCATGTTTTACATTTTTGAAAAATAAATGCTGCATAACAGCAGAAGTTATGATGGCTAACATGCATGTCAACTGTTGAAGCGTCAACAAGAAACCAAATCATTCATGAACCCGTCATCTCAGATGCTAGAATACTAAACCGTCCCAATTAAAATTTGACAAAGGATCGGCAATTCTTGTTTGACTGTATCCCAAACTAATTCTACTGGGAGAAACTCACCACTCATTGTGCCATATGGGCTGTAGTAGTAAAATTCTAACTTGAATTGCCATTAAGAACTTTAAATTAGGTTAAGCATAAATCTAACAGTAACAAGGAACAAAATCTAGCAATTATGAAATTAGGGCCAATTCAATTTAAGATTCAAACTATTAAAGACAAATTTGTTAATCTGAATGGTCAACTGCATTTTTAGAGCAATCAAACTCTTACCTTGAACTATCTTCCACTCCCCATTTTGACAAGTGACAGGGAATGAATAAATAAGTACGTTGTAAGAACCATCAGAATAGACTCCCATCGACACCGAGGTGCCCTGTATTTGAATTGGAAGAATAAAGTCAAGCATGAAACTTTTACAGATTTTCAAATAAAAACCATGCAAATGCCATCCAACCTCTGGAGTTCCGAGAACCCAATCACGAATGTGGTGACAAGCAAAACTAGCAGCAGATAATGCGCTTGAAAGCTTCCTAGCTTTGATAATTGCAGCACCACGTTGTTGAACAGTGGTTATGAATTCCCCATTCAACTTTAAAAAAAGAAACTAGCTTCAATCCTCCTAGTCTTCAATAAATTCAAAACTAGTGAAATAAAAAAAGAAAAAAGAGAGGGAGAGAAGCTAATATAAAGCATATAGGTAGAAGTATTAGTTTATCCTCATACCATGCATCATCAGCAACAAGTTCACGGACAGGCTTTTCCCCAGCTGGGGCTTTAACGGTTGCATGGCAGACATCAGGATATTAAGTTGATGAATGATTACCCTAGATTATAACATTTTTCACATCAGAAACTTGAACATTCAGCCTTCAAGAAATTTGGCCCAAAGCGGGCACAAACTTCACTAATAAAGTTAGCTGGCTAATCCTGTTTGGATATGTCTGTTGGGATATATGGGTTGCTCGTTGTTCTAAGCTGTTCGAGAATGCGGAGGAGTTGGGACACCAAAATGGATACTCAAGTTTGTTTAGAGCCAGTAGAGACCTCGATCTATCCAACAACTGTGGTTTTTACGATCGTAACAGCGCTGTGGAGAGAGAGACTATGAGGGGAGGACCAGGTTTTGTTACTCTGGAAACAGACGGGTCGGTATTACAATCTGGCATGTCAGGGTGCGCCGGATCAATTAAGGATGAAGATCGTAGATGGTTGTGTGGGTACATTAGCCGGATTATTCATGTTCCTCCTGTGGTGACTGAGATTATTGCAATTATTCAGGGTCTCCAAATCTGTTGGAACCGCAATTTGAAGAAGATCATTGTATTCACTGATTGTCTGGAAGCCATAAACCTTCTCACGAGAGGATCTGATAAGGATCACCCATTCAGGGATGTGATAGAGGATGCGAGATTTTGGCTAACTAAGGATTGGCAAGTTCTGTTGTATTTTATTCCTAGAGAGGATAATACCCTTGCTGATTCATTGGCAAGATTAGCTCATAGCATTACCGAAAGTTTGGTTATCCTTGATCAACCACCACCTTCCTTTCAGGAGGCGGTCGTTGATCATGGCTGATTGTTAACGTTGTTCCTTTGTAACCTAGTTTTTAGGTTTGTATTCCAGGTTTTTATTCAAAAAAAAAAAAGAAATTTGGTCCAAAGCCCTGTCATGATCAAGTCTAGTCAAACAAGTGATGTTTCTCTCAGGAATAGATGGTGCGAATTCCTTCAAGATCAATGCACTCGTGTTGGCAGGGTTAGCAACAACAAGAACCTGCAAGATCAAAACACAAAAATGCTCTTAAATGTCCTATTTATTACATAAAACTGAAATTATTTTAACGAAAACAGAACGTGCTAATTTCATATAGAGATGGATTCATTAATATGGAATACCACGGGCTGGGCTATATTATAGGATTAGGGCCTCTTTCTCAAAATGCAAGCTAAGCTATCTTTTATTTTGTGGCTCTCTTGCCCCTTTTCACCCTAACGTTCCTCTCTTCCTTCTCTAGTGTTACAGTATCATGCATATATATATCATACTACTATCACAACTCTTATTATTGCCCTTTCAAAGCCAATACATGTATAGTGTTTTAACACACCAAAAAAAAGATTTTAAAGTCAACTATTTACTGTATAGAACAATATAATGAAGTATCGCAAAAATGTTTGATTCTTTTGAAATAAAGCACCAAAGATGTGAATGACTATTGGTTACATAGAGAGGCTTGAAAAATGGTGAATTCAGATTAAATCAATAACCTTGCAGTTTGCCGCATCATGGCTTTCAAGAGCAGAAGCCTGTGACTTGTAGATAGACACATTTTTTGACATCACATCTTTTCTCTCCATGCCTTCCTTTCCTAGAAATCCTCCAACCATGACTGCAACGTTGACTCCAGTGCATGCCTCAACTACATCAGTTGTGGCAACAACGCCTGGAACAGATAAATTGAATAATTCAGAATCTATTAGATCATTTAAACAAGAATAGGTTCAGAAAAAAATCAACATTAATAATTAGATGGTTATTTATATCACAATCATTTCACAAGGAGAAAAAATCAAACCTTTAAGAAGAGGAAATGCAGCATCCACCAACTCCATTTTAACCCCATTCAAAGCATCCGCTGCTGGAGGAATGTCAAGCATGTGGAGGATTACAGGCTGGTCATGACCCAGCATGACTCCCCTAGCAATCATAGGGACAAGTGCATATCCAATTTGTCCTAAATTTACCAAAATATCATATCAGTACACCGTATATAATACCAACAGGCATTTCTTATTTGTTCAGAGACAAGACAGGAGGTGCTGGTGCTGGTGCTGGCACAGTACATTACAAAGAGATTAGAAAGGATCTCAACCCTAGAATACCAAAAAGTTATGCGATCATGCAATTTGCAGGACAAACCAAGAAATTTTGAAGTAGAAATCAAATGAAAAGATCCAGAATCCAATGTAAAGCAAAGTTGCTTGCACGTTAGTGTCTTTTCCACCCATCAACAATGCCAATCAACTACCCCAAACAATCAAAAGCATATATAGTCATAAGCTTTTCATCAGGCATAGGCGGGCTTATTGGGCAGTGGATGACATGATCAGCTTTACCTAAAACAAAGCCTAGATAGATAACAAAAGTAAACAACTGCAATTATAATGCTTTTACTGAAGTTTTAAAGTGATAATTACTCTAGAGTGACAAATATTGTGGTGAGGATGAAGTGTAATATAATATAAATAGTATAATAAGCTACTCCCTCTTATTCTTAATATAAGAGTTAGTTAAAGGGTTAGATTTAGTCATATCGTCTCTTATATTTATCATTTTTCATCTAATTAGTTTATCTAACTTATAAATTGATATATAAGTTAATGTTACACGGGGTATTTTAAGAATATCATGCCGCATTTATTTAAATTAATCAATTTATTTTATTTCTTTAATCGACCTGAATTAGCTAAGCAGCTCTTACATCAAAGATATAAAGTGGCATAGTATTTACTTATTTTTAGTTTGATCCAAATAAGAAAGCAAAGTTTCATATTATAAATTTTATGAATGCCGCTCTAAAGATTGCATGTGTCTTGAATCTCTTATCACATGTCAAGGTACGATGTAGAGGTTCAGACTGAGAATTTCAAATAGTAGCATTTAATTATTTGCATCCATCGCCATGCTTTTGAACACTAAAAAGCTCACAATCTTGCACAACCATCTCCATTAGTAGTTATTCTGTACTCCTTCCAGTCCTTATCAAGACATATTCGTTTACCCCTCATACTTGATTACTATTAAAGGAATATTAACAAGGGTAAATTAAAAAAAGATTGACAAATATAGGAAACATTTTTTTAATTAGGACCAATATTAACTTCCCAATTAAGTCCTATATTAAGCAATAGGGGGAGTATTTTAAAAAAGTTACATTATTCAATATATAAACTATTTTCATAACAAACACCAAGAGAAAGGACCAGCAATAACTCCAAACAAGAAGCAAGCAAAGTCTAAGAGAGGCATGAGTAAGCCAATTCCTTTTACTCCGATAGCTCTTGTGCCGTCAAATCCATGTTCTTCCCTGAGAACTCATCAATGGGAAGACCTACTAGAATATAAGAGAAATGCATTTTAGGCACATCCTTTGAAATTAGAATAAGGGCAAAGAATGTGATAACAAAATGGCTAAACTTGTATTATTGTGTAGTTCATTTTCTTCATTGAAATGGACCTTATTTTAAAGATCAGAGGGAGTAATACTTATGAGTTATGTCATCCAATTCTAAGTTGTATTGCTAGTAAAAATCGTAAACAAGGTTACAGAAAAACTAAGAATGACAAAGAATTAAAGCTTGCAATTGTAAAATTATGGTCAGATGAATTCAAGATTTCATAATATTAAATACAACCATTTGATTAATCAAAGATAGAAAGTTTTAGCTGCATTCTCCTCCAAAAGTAACTAGACTTTTACCTTGAACTATCTTCCACTCCTCATCATGGCAAGTGACAAGGAGCGAATAAATTAGCCCAGCTAGTGCATCGTATGACTATCAGAGTATACCCCCATTGACACACAAGTGCCCTGAATTTAGATAAGAAGAATGCAGTTAGCAAATATTTTTTTTCAAATATTTTTTGGGCGTACAAACAAAACTGAAGCGACCTATGGGGTTTTAAGAATCGTGGCAATGGTGAAGGTATTGACGGGCCTGGCTTTGATTCCAATACCTGCTTCGACTCGAACCTGACTTTGATACTAATATCCACATCGACACAAACCTGGCTCTGATACCAATACCCATAACGACTGAGCCTAGCTCAGGTACCAATACCTGAATCTAACTTTGATACCACCCACATGACCAAAAACATAACTCTCATATCATCACCTACATCGACCCACACTTGACTCTAATGCTACCCATACCGACTTGAACCTGATTCTGATACTAATACCCACATTGACCCGAACCTGGCTTTGACACCAATATTCACATTAACCTAAACCTAGCTCGAGACCAATACCCACATTAACCCGAACCTGATTTTGATACCAACTATAGTATCATCCATATTTCTATGAACCTAAATAAAGGGTTTGATACCAATACCCACCTCAACCTGAACCTGGCTTGGGTAAATCTAATATAACCTATTTGATACCAATTGTAGAATCGACCCGAACCTAGCTTACATATGCCAAAAATCAACTATTTTTTAGAGATTGAGTTCCTAAGATTCCAAAGGAGTGATGCTTTTAACTGATTAATTAGGTGTAAAAGGTATTTTGAGTATAAGAACAAACGACCTCAGAAAAACATGCTTTTTTTTTTGTTACAACACTAAATATGTGTTTTGAATCTGAGAAACATTTTGTGCATCTTCCCTATCCCCTCAACTGAGCCCTAAAATGAGAGGGGCTTTTAGGCTTTGATCCAATGGGCCCTTTAAACCCTCTATTTAAGGGTTGAACAGAAACCCCACACACGTAGACACACAGTGAGTCACAAAACTATTACACTAAACACAACAAATAGGGCATTGCGTACGGTGACCATCACGGTGACTCCTGATCCAGTGTTCGGCCGAGGAGGAGATACATTCATCCTCCATCTGCATCCTGGAAAAACCATGATATTTGAGCTCCTCGGCTGCCCTCGCCACTTTCTTGATGGTGGGGAGAAGGGGGAGCCACCTGCCGGTGGGAATAGGAAAAGGAAGAGGACCGGGGAAGCATCAAACTAGGTTCAAGGGTGAGTTGCAATAGGGTCTGGGTAGGTTATGGTTTTTATGGTTTCTTGTTTCAGGCTTGGGTTTTATATTAAGGACTAGAGGGAGTATTTTGAAAAGTTACATTATTCAGTATAAAAACTACTTTCATAGAAAACACTAAGAGAAAGGGCCAACAATACAAGAAGAAAGCAATCTAAGAGACGTATGAGTAAGTCAATTCCTTTTCCTCTGACAGCTCTTGTGCTGTAAAATCCATTTTCTTCCTTGAGAACTCATCAATGGGAAGGCATGCCAAAATATAAGAGAAGTCCATTTTTTATACATTAATTGAAATAAGAATAAGTGTAAAGAATGTGATAAAAAAGTGGCTAAAATTGTACTACCTCTGGTCTTTAATATTTTATTAAAGTGAATCTTATATTAATAACGGGAGGGAATAATTCTTATGTCATCCAATTCTAAGTTGTATCGCTAGCAAAACTCGTAAATAAGGTTAGTGAAAAACTAACAACGATAAAGAATTAAAGCTTGCAAATTATAAAAATCATGGTCAATCAATTAAAGATTTCATAATATTAAGAGACAAAAATTTGATCAATCAAAGATAGAAAGTTTCCGCTGTGTTCTTCCTACCTTGAACTATCTTCCACTTTCTATCACAATTGTGTTCAATCAAAGACAAAATTAATCAAACTTTTACCTTGAACTATCTTCCACTTTCCATCACTGCAAGTGACATGGAACAAATAAATTAGTCCTGCTGGTACGCCGTAGGAACCATCAGAATATACTCCCATTGACACATAGGTGCCTTGAATTTAGATAAGAAGAATGGAATTAGTAGATTTAGTTTTTCAAATCTTTTTTTAGGCGCAAAAACAAAACTGAAGCAACCTATGTGGTTCTAAGAACCTTGGTGATAGTGAAGGTATTGATGGGCCTGGCTTTGATTCCAATACCTATATCGACTCGAACTTGACTCTGATACCAATACCCACAACAACCGAGCCTAGCTCAGGTACTAATACCTGAATCTGACTCTGACTGGTTGTCTCACTTCTATTGATGGGAGTATCATTGATTTCCTCAGATGTGATAGTTACTTGGAGAGTTTGGAACTTAATATGTCTTTACTTCACTTTAAATCTCTCCATGTTTCTATTTTTGGATGGGATACTGATGTTTACTTGTCAACTTCACAGGCACATTCTTGGAAAGGTCGTCGGAAGAGCCAACATCCACCATACATCCTTGAACCTCTTGATTGATCCTGAGCCACCCCCACCAAGGAAATTCAATGCAGGAGGAGTAGTTTCACAAGACACATTCATGATTCTCATCAAGGATGAGAACTTCTCCTTCAAACAACTCATGATTCTCTAACACAGGTCGTCTCTTTCCTCACTTGTTTTCTTCCTATTTTCTATGATTCTCTGAGCTTACTTGTGTATGAAGACGATAAGTGTGGGGGAGGGACACAATCTAGTAGAAAAGGTAGAAGTCATGTAGTTTAGTACAAAGAATAAGAACTCCCTTTGTATGCTTTGCATTTATGGCCACTACCCTACTTAATTACCATTGTGCCTTGAATTTCAACTTGCTACGCATTCTCTTTAGAGTTGCTTTACACATTGAGGACAATGTGTTGATTAAGTGTGGGGGAAGGGAATACATTTTGAATCCCATTAATTGGTTGTTTTTAAATGAGAAAATGCCTTAAACTAGAAAATTTTTCAAGAATGACTAGCTTTGATACATGCCCTAAGTGGTAAAGGGTCGCATTTGTCACTTTGGAAATGTGATTTGTGAGAAATTCTTTGAGCTTTCATGATTTCTAGTATTTTGGCAACCTTTAAAAACCATGTTTTTGCCTTTCAAGTGAATGGAAAAAGAAATGAACCCACAATTGGATTTTTGCCTACTACTTACTTTTGAGAAAAGAAGGTTTCCACATCATTAATGCTTTTAAGAGTTGAGCATTATTATAATTGATTGCAATGTTTTGATTAATTGTATATATAGGGTTAGCACTTGGAATAGTTAAGTAGATGTGTTGTGATTAGCTTGCCATGCAATTGATTGTGTTAGGAAGTGTATTTGAGGGAAAAAGCCTTGTTGGAAGGTTATTTGAGCCTTAAAATTCTTTCTATGTGCGATGTTCACTTAATTTTTCACCTTTTAGAACTTGTTTCCACTCTTGTCCAAAACGACATTTGCATTAGTGTGATGGAAATGAAAGAGGCATTCATTCTAAACCCTTTCAACCTAAACACAAACCTACATTCATATACCCTTTGCTTACCCCTTTGAGTCATTCTTATGTTGTATGCATGTCATTTATTCATAATGTTCATGGTATTCTAAAATCAAAATAATTGAACAATGTATATATTGAAATGCCATGTATATAGAAAAGAAGAAAAGAAAGTAAGTAAAAAAAATGTATGTAGTTTGAAAAAAGAAAGAAAGAAAGAAAAGAAATAGAAAAGTCATGTAAATAAAAAGAGAAAAGCAAAAGAAATAAAAAGAAGGAATTTGTTCATAAACTTAGAAAACAATTGGAAAAAGTTTGTCAAATATTTAGATGCTATGAACTTGCTCTTTAACTTTGATTTGCATATCAACTATTTCTTTCTCTAATTAATTAATTCTATTTAGCCTTCATCCATCATTACAAGCCTTTTAAGTCCTCTTGATTCATTGCATTAAATGCTATTAGTAGTGGAAATATTATGGTTGTTACAAGCCTATGGTAAGGTGTTAACTAAGTGAGCTAGAGTGAAATTATCCCAATGAGGTGAGATGAGTGAAACACTAATACTTTGAGAGTCTCTTGTGCTTCATTCTAATATTTTGAGATTGTGTAGTTAGCTAATTTCTTTGCATTGCTTGACTATGACTAGTGTTGACTTGTCGAATTTGATTAATTAATCCATTGATTTCCAATTATGAAATTGCTCATATTTCAACTGCATTAATGATTTGAATTTAGAAACTTGTACTTCATAGCCTTTGTTCAGGAGTACAAAGGTCTAAGTGTGGGGGAATTGATTGAACCATATTTTTACAAGATTTTTTATAATTAATTTGGGATTTTTAATACATTTTCTGGAGCATTATTGCATAATTAAGCATTAAATTTAGTTAGGGACAATTGTATTGAATTAATTGTAATTATGGGCGAAAATAGTCATAATTGTTTAATTATTCATACAAATGATCCCTTGAACTTTTGATGCTACAATTGTGCTTAATTTTACATTTCAGGTGTTTTGAAAGAAAATTGTAGATTTTGAATGTCAGAATTAATATTTAGATGATTGAGAAAAATCACAGAAAGAGCCCCCATATTTTTGTGGAAATTACAGTTTATAAAATAAAAGGGCCCAAGAAAATTACAAAAATGACCCAAGTCTTTGGAAATTATAGTTGACCCACCAAGGTTTCAAAACTACGCACTTGAGTCCCTCCTCTGAACTTCTCAAGTTTTCAGAATGGTCCCTGGTCAAAACTTGCGTTTTGACCAGGACCATTAGGTAAGCCTTCAGCTGCAGAGGAGACCCGACTTGATTGGCGCTGTGGATATGGGCTTCGGACATGGGAGGACCCGAGATTGAAAACAGAGAGCTGAGAGGTTTTATACACAGTTAGGGGCGCCGCACAAGGGGTGGATCATCACGATTCATCTTCGATCATCAGCTTCTTGACCTTCATCTGCTTCCTCCCTTCCCCTTCTTGTGTCACTGGCGGCACAAGCTTCTCATCTCACCATTGCCGCCGGCGACCACCTTGAAACAGAGACACAGACCCGAGAACCATTATACAATGAACAGCGCTGCTGGTCTGGAGAGAAGGAGAAGCTAGAACACCACAGTGGCGGCTACAACACTAGGGGAAAGACGGACTTCTGTCTAAACTCGCCGGTGATAGAAGAAGAACCACTCCATCTTCCACTCAACACCATCTCCTTCTCTTCTTTGGTTGGGCAATTAATTTGTATTGTGGCAGTGGCTCATGAGTGACTAATTCATTGATTCTTGGTGATGAAGAGTTTCTTGAGCTTATTGGACTACAAATGGGAGTTTTGTTATCATTCCATTAGTCTAGAATCATGTATTTAAATTGCCTAGTTTTAGGAATTATTGTATATGATTCTGGAACTGAGATTGATGTTAATTATCTCCGTTGTTTTGATAGTTGTAGTTGAGATTGGATTTTGTCGTATGAAAATTATATATGTTTGAATTTCTTTGTAGTTGCAATGAGATTATGTTAATTAGCGTGTTATTGTCTGATTAATGTGATTGATTTGTGCCCTTGAGGGGCTGTTTAGCACTCAATTTCAAGAAGACTCATGTTGCATTATTCCAATTTTAATTGCACTCTAAGTGGTTCCTAATAGTACCTTAAGGGATAGTTACTAGCTGCGTTCGCAGGAGTAATTATTAATTAAGAACACTAGACCCGAGCGATCGTTTGGGGTTTTACTTTCAAGACTTAGAGCAAATTAACTCTCATAATCTTTTTGAGCAAGGATTGTCACTTCGTCATTACCAAGAGCATTCATCATTCATATTTCTAATTCCAAATTCCTTTCCATTTCACTTCTTCATCATTTTTATAGAAAAGATAAAAAAAATAGTAGTTTAGGGATTTTAATTAAATTGCATCTTTCTTTTAATTATTAATTTGAAAAACCAAAACCCATTTCCCTTTGTTTTTATTGCATATTGCATGACATTTAAGTTACTTAGGTAGTTCAATAAACGCTTCTCAGGAGAACGACCTGAGTATTGCATTGTACTGCAATTCTTGGATTAAAAATATTTTGCATTTGACCCCAAGGTGTAAAGACACGGTCAAATCAGCTACTTTTCTCTATCGCATCAAGTACCCATTTCGGGATAAGCAAGGACTGCATTTGGTATATGGAATTGTAGATAGTACATATCTAATTAAGAAAGCTTTCTCTACCATGCTAAGTAACCGACCCTTCCAGCTAGACCATTTCTTAACAACTTTAGCCAATAAAGAAGCAAATGTAACTTTGACTGCCCGTTTATGCAATAGCGGCACGCCCAGATATTTCCCCAGATCTGGGGTAAGCCCTACTCCCAGTAGCTGACTCTATTCTCTAGCTCTACTAAATTGGACATTTCTAGAAACATACACCTTTGACTTGATTAGACTTATCTTATGCCCATAAACTCTATAGAAAAGCTGCATAATATCCCTTATTCTTGTCACCTGATCCACTGAAGCTTTACAGAATAAGACGAGATCATCCACAAAAAACAGGTGGGATAGGGTTGGCCCTCGAACACTGAATTTGAGCAGTTCCACCTCCCTTCATCAACTTCTCACTTGATTACTTGACTTAGGTGCTCCATAAATAGGATAAATAAATATGGGCTCATCGGATCACCTTATCGGACACCCTTGGTTGGGAGGAAAGTCTCAGTCATACTACCATTCCAACAAACCCTCATTGATGTTGTCAATACACACTGCATTATTAGATGAATGAATCTCTCATCTAGATCAAGACTTTGAAGATTAAACTTGAGAAAATCCTAGTCCAGCCGATCATAAGCTTTTTCCATATCCACTTTTATTGCAATATAACCCTTACCTCCCCTTTTCGACCTCATGGTATGGATCGATTCTTGAGCTAGAATAATGTTGTTACAACTTTGCCGGCTTGCAATGAAACTACATTGATTAGGGAGTACTAATTGATCCGTCACTTTCTTCAGCCTATTTGCTATCACCTTACTCAGAATCTTGAAACTCACATTACACAAAGAGATAGGCCTAAAATCCTTTAGGGTAGAGGGGTTCTCCACCTTAGGGATTAGGCATATACTTGTTTGGTTAATGCTCTCGAGCCTTCTCGGGTTAGCCATCATAATCTGTATCATATCACAGACCTTAGCCCCTACAACCTCCCATTGTGTCTGAAAAAAGTGCGGTTGGAGACCATCAAGGCCTGGAGCTTTGAATGCCCCCATTTCAAATGCCACATTTTTTATTTCGGTGAAGGAGACATCTTTTTGTATGGCTATAAGTTGCTTATCAAGTAACCTTAGGAAACTAGTCGCCCACTCCTGTACTGGCACAACTCCATGCTCCTTCGAGTACAGCTCATTTAGACTTTAGTTTTTAAACAATGATTTGAGACATGTTTTTGCCTCTATTTCCAAAGAATTGGTACGTTACGGTTCAAAAAAAAATCTACCGCAAGAACTTGGGGCGAATCTTTTTTTTTTTCTTTCCAATTAATTTGGGTGAATATATTATTATTATTATTATTAGCAGTTATTGAAAAAATTATTCATCTAGATTTTTTTGCTCGAGTATTATAGGAGATTTAACGATGGCATGACTAAGGGTTTCTTTACGTAGTTTAAAATGAAAGGACAATTTTATTAAAAGTAGAAATGATAACCCAATTATTGCGCTTAGATTGCTAGGTAAAGATACAACAAACCTTCCTCCACCTCCTTGTTAAGAGGTGTAAAATGATGAAAGAATGTAGGTTATCATAGAATCTTTTGTGTATTTGGATTGTAAGGAAAGATATTCAGTTCATATTAAAAAAAAAAAAAGATACAACAAACCTATAAACTCAAGACTCACAAAAACGCAACATAATATAGTCAAAGCTATTATACCAATCACAATGTTGTGAGCTTGAAAGATGATTCCAAGGGAAAAACAGATAACCACAAGTACTAAACAGAAACACAACTGTAACCCCCTGCCTTAATAAGCGTAATTATGATTCGATAACGCATAGTAAAATGGTTTAGAGACCATCGAATAATTCTAAACTCGTTTTAATCCCCGTCTGACAATAGGGTTTTCATAAAAACTTTCAAAACTTTTCCTTATCCTGGTCTCAGTTTCAAATTTTGAATATAATTACCTGTGCAGTTAATCCACATTCATACATATCAGAGTGTATAACCAAATTCCCGGCAACTCCCAGGTTTCATACATGTATAAACTAAGTGTTATAATTTCCAACTAGGGGATTGCATGACCAACATCAACGTAATATCTATATTTCAAAAATAGACAGCAATCCCAAGTCCAAAATAGATAACCAACAACCTAACAACACATCTTTACAAGATCCTAGCCGCTCCTGGTGGTTCGTTTCTCCTTGGAGCCACTTGCCTTGTCTGAAATGTTAGTCAATGGAAAGAATGAGATTCAAAAGAATCTCAATAGTAAAAAATCACTCATACAGTGTATAAACGCATAGCATATATGATCATGTTAAGCAACATCACAATGATATATGGCTCACGCCACATACGACAGCACTCATGGCTGTAAACACTATGCGTCAGCTTTCACTGTGATCTCAAAGCATCACAATGTATCACAATGCATGACAAACATACATAAAATACTTTACACATAGTATAAGAGAAGAGTCACTACCTGGTTCTTTCCGAACGTGCTTTGGCACGAGTCGTTCACGATCAGGGCAAATGTTGAACCCTACAATTCCAAATGCACCATTTAGACACTTCCATAGTGTTTCTGGGGGGTTATGACTCTATCATGAAAATTTACAAAAATGCCCCCGGGGACCCCGCCTGGGCCTGCCGTACCCGGTCCGGCTGCACTTTTCCCGAAATTCTAACCTGGGCTATCCTAACATATTTTCTCCCAAGGAATCCATTTCTGGACTCGGAATTATCAAATTCAATGTCAAATTACAAATTTACCCTTGGCAGCCCCACTTTAAGGGTTTTAAGGGCGTTTTCGTAATTATGCTTTTTCGGCCTTTTCCGAAAAAGTGGCCAACTGTAACTCCACCTAATTTTCGCTCCTGAATGCAATGGAAACATCAAATCATTGAAAATCCAACTCTAAGACCCATTTCTAGAGCTGGCCAAAATTTATGAGTTCTCTGGGGAAAATCATGGTTTTACGATTTCGACTCCTTAAACGCATTCCTTTCTACTCCTAACCACTTTATTAACTATTACATTAGTTTATAACTACCATTTGAACCAAAATTGGGTAGCATAACCCTTAGGAAACTCAATTTCCAAAATTTAAAACCAACGATAATCCGGCAAAATTTCACCGATTAAATTGCCCACAGCAACCAGAATAGTTAATATACGAAGGTTTGGAGGTTACCTTTCACTTCCTTCTGACTTTTCCCAAAGTGGCTGAAAACCCTAAGCTCTTCCACACCAAATTTGGGCTTCAAAAACCTTAAAATACATAAAAGAGAAGCTTAGGTGCGGAGTTATACGCGTTAGGAGCTAGATCGTCGGAGAAATCGGCTTACCTTGCGAGTTCTCTTCTCTTTCTCTCTCTAAACTCTCTCAAGCTTTCTCTCTCTATTTCAGCTGTTATGTGCGTGAAAATGGCTGTAGGAAGAAGGCTGATGCTATTTAATATAATATATTATATGATATTTAATTATTGATTAATTTCCAACAATTTCGGATTTTTCAGAAATTCTGGCAGATTTCTGCCCAAACTTTGAAAAATCATAACTACTTCTAGGAAAATCGAAATGGAGTGATTCCAAAGGCTATAGAACCCTTATTGAGTCTGATTTTAAGGAAAAATATAGAATTTTGCTAGATGGAATCAAAAAATTCCCAAAATTTTAATCTTTACCTGCTGTTCAAGAAAATAATCAATTTCGCTGGGCAAACTTCAAAAATTCATAACTCTTAGCTCACAAATCGAAATGACAAAAATTATATGTCCATTTTAAAGCTTGACATGTGAAATTTAAGATTGAAAAGTTTCAGAATTTTAAGACACAATTTTCCCATTTAAAATGTCCATACAAACCGACTGCCCTGCACAGAATTACACTTAACAGTTTTTCAAATTTTCAACCAATGTGTCCAATGGCTCCAAAATCAACAATCAAACCTATTCCCACACAATTTTTCACAAGGAAACCATTGGAATCACTAAAACCACCAAATTCCCATCACACATTCTCCAAAAGTGTTTATTCAACAATAATTACATCTACTTTTGAAGTCATTAGCCCTTAATCACTTTTTGGGATATTACAACAACAATTGTCCAAACTGAAACAGAAAAATTGAAGAAAAAGCATAAATTACATGGTAAATATGTGAAATAAATTTTATTTGAAATTACGTGGACTTATTTTTCTAACGCTATCTCAATCAGGCACTAAGGATATAGAATACTGGCTGCCCAAAAAAAAAGATACTAATTCTGCCCAAAGCGTTTCACGGCAACGTGGGGTCATCACTATTTACAAGATGCCCGTCCATGCAATATTCATTGTATACAGCATTGCCATTTAAGTGTGAGTTTGGATTAGCTTTCGAGAATAGTTTTTACGATTTACGAGATAAGTATGTGAGAAGAGTTTTATCTCGACTTGCGGAAAATAGCTTATGAAACCATGGTTTAAGCGTTTCCCAAACACTCACTAAAATGAATAGGGAATAAGATTAGTTAAAATTTAAAAAGAATGAATGTTTAAGAGATTTTTTTTGTCTTAAATATATGATATAGTTAATTTTTTTGGATATATTAAGAAAGCTAATTAAATTATTTTAAAATATTTATATTTATAAATTTTTTTAAACTATTTTACCTAATTTATAAACTGATATATAATCTAAAGATATATAACATATGATTGATTAAGTAGTTCTTATATCTAAAAGAGAAGAGAGTATAAATTTTTTATTAAATACATCAAGATGATGAGTAAAAAAGAACAAGGAAAAAAAAAAGACAAGAGATGATAAGTGAGAGAAAGAGATAAGAGGTACAAGCAAGTGTACTTAGGATCAAGGAACGAAAAACCGGACCGGTCAATGAACCGGTCGCGGCACAGGTTCAAGGGTCACTGGGTCAACCGGGGTCGGACCGGTGAGCGAACCGGTGATTGAATCGGTCACATTAAAATATTACAATTTAATTGACAATAACAAAATAATGAACATTCATAACTCATAAATTATCATTAACATCAAAATAGCTAAAATACCTCATTAATTCTTCAAAGCAAACCCATAACTAACATCAAAACATAACAATATCAATAATCATTCATCAAATATAGCCAATAACATCAAAATAGTCAAAAAGATAGCCAATAACATCATTCATCAACCATAGCCAAATGAGTAAATCATCATTCAACAAACTCTACAACTCATCAAGCTGATCTATTGGAGGTGAGTCAATAGGTGCTGGATTGGGGAAAGGGTAAGAAGTAGTAATATCATCATTCAAAGCCAGAGGATCAGGAATGTCCCTATCTTCGTCACCTATGCATATGCACAACAATAATTAATATCAATGGTTATGTATAACAAATAATAATATGGATGGATAATAAATAGTAACAGGATATTAATAGGACATATAATTATATAAACCTTCATTAATCCTATCCAGAGCTGATGAAAGTGCAACTTCTTCATTATTAAGAGCACTTTCAAGATTTTCTGCATCTTCATCATTGAAATCTGGAATGGGATCTTCTTCAATCATCCAAAAATCCACCTCATCAATCGACTCAAAGTCAATAGGATCATAACTTGTCTTGTTGTTTTTCAATGCACTCCTTCAATTTCCCGATGACAAATGATTTCAGTTAAAATTTAAAACTTGATCCATATTAATTAAAAGTATTTTTCATAATATCTAAAGTTACCTATGCTTTAATCGCAAGTTATAGTTAGTGTAAACCAAATCATTCAGCCTTTGATGCTGCAATCTATTTCTCCTTTTTGTATGGATGCGCTCAAATAAGCTCCAGTGTCTCTCGCAACCAGAAGAAGCAGATGTTTGCCTAAGAATACGTGTTGCAACACGTTGCAATTCTGGAACTGAACAGCCATAGTACATCCACCATTCATCTACAATGTACATAATATTAGTTGCAATCAATTAATATGTTGAATTAAACATTAAAACAATAAAAATGAATACTTAGTTACTTACAAGGATAAAGTTTTTCAGCTTCCTTTTTACATGTCTCTCTGCTGAAAGATTCGTTGCCATCAAGATATAATGTCACTTGCTTCATTAGCTTGAAGCAATCAACATTTTCATCTGAGTTAGTCTCCACAACGTCAATCAGAGCTTGCACTAACCCTCCTTTGTGAACAAAGTTTGGACCATATACGAATGTCGGGTTCAATAAATAGGCAGCTGCATGGAGATTAGTCTTCAAATGTTTATCCCATCTCGCTTGAATGATGCTTATGTAGGGCTTGTAGTGATCTTTATTCCTCTTGAACATCTCTTTAATTCCACTTTTTGCCCTTTGCATGCCTTCATAAACATATGGAAGTGAAGGCTTCTCATCTGAGTCAACAATTCTCAACAATTTTATTAGAGGAGTTACAATCTTCACAATTTGAAAGCATTCATTCCAAAACCGGCTATCTAATATGATCGCACTAAAAATTTTTCCTGGAGTAGTCCTAGATAGCTTATGGTCCACAAAGTGTTTATCAACAACAAGGGCTTGCAAGTCATGCTTGCGCATATATATGCTATGCAATGTAATAAAGGTAGTGGCAAACCTTGTAGCACCAGGACGCACAATTTCTTTCCAACCTGGCCTTTTCCTCAACCAAGACAAGAAAACCATGTGATTGTAAGCAAATACTGTTATCTTTGATGCCTTTGCTGCAATGTCCGACACATGAGGCATACTTGAAATGTCTTTCAATACAAGATTTAAACAATGAGCAGCACAAGGAGTCCAATAAATATTTTTATATTTCTCCTTGATTAACTTTCCACATGCCACATAGTTGGCAGCATTGTCAGTGACCACATGGACAATATTCTTCGAACCAACCCACTCAATCACCTCAGAAAACAACGAGAACAGAGTTTTAGCATCTTTAACTAGGTCTAATGCGTCAACAGACTTAACAAACACCATTCCGTGGGTAGAATAAACTAAGAAGTTGATCAAAGTTCGTTGTCTCACATCAATCCACCCATCTGCCATAAGTGTGTAGCCATTATTCTTCCATTTAGCCCTATGACTGTCAATGAGCAACTGACATTCCTTTTTCCATTCTCTCAACAAGTTGGTTTTGAAATCATAAGCACTAGGGGGTTTAAACCCAGGCCCTATAGAGCACATTCCATCCACAGCTCTTTGAAATAAAGGGCACTCTAATGCTCTAAATGGAATGCAGTTGACTATAGCCCATTCAGCAAGAAGCATTTTCACATTGTGTTGTGCTTCTTTTGATGCTAAGGCACTCTTGATGGTTGGCTGAGCTCCAGGAGTTGTCCTAGGAGGGAAATATTTATCCATTATCAAAGCTTTCCTCTTCTTAGCTCTACTATCAACCTCCTCTACTTCAACTTCCTCTTCTCTTATATCTTCAACTTCAACTGAATTTTTCTTGGAACCTTCTTTCAAAGACTCTGCAATCCTATAACGCACATCAGAAGTAACCTTTTTGCAAGAAGCAATTTGTCCAGATACACCAGCAAGATGTTGCTTCATCCTGTTTATGCCTCCTCCTCTATAACTATTACCACAAAAGAGACATGTGTATACATTCTGTGTCCCCTCTTTTTTGAAGGCAACATATGCCCATGCTGGATCAGTTTTACCACGAATTATTGTACTGGGAGTAGGAGTAAGATTCGTGTTCGAATTGGAAGTGTGAGGCTCGGTATTAGGAGTAGGAGTGGCATTCTCATTTTCTGAACTTGATATATCCATCCTTGCAACAATGCTATTATTCATGGAATTCATAGTTATAAACATTAGTTCTAAACAAAACTAGAGACTTCATTGAAATTTGACAAACAAAACCAATGTTGCTTAACAAAATGGCTAGGTTGCATACTCTGTTTTTCAGAAATACAAACTTCATTGAATCATGATTGCAATAATTAAGATGGAACAAGTTCTCTAAGATGTTTATTGTTTCATGCATTTTAATTTGGACACTTAAAAATGTGTTCGGTTTTTCATCTACACACATGCCAATGCAAGAAAACAGAAGAGCATGTACATTTGAGCACCATCAAAAGGATTCACAAACATATTACTATTGCACATGGAAAGATTGAAAAATAGATGCACTCACAGAGAGACAATATCTGAGGACAGAAGCACCATTTATCAATAGATGCAGTGAGAAGCCAGATATTTCGTCTTAAGCCAACTGAAAACATATTACTATTGCACATGGAAAGATTGAAAAACAGATGCACATATATTTCGTCTTAAGCCAACTGAAAACAAACACTAAGGAGACTTCACCTAAGTTTTCCTAACACAAAATCAAGTTATGGCAACTCATAAAAATTAAAACAACGGTAACTCACAGCAATGACAGCATATAAGAAGAAAGAAATAACAGAAACCTTATGGTTCCATTAAACATTTGAAAATCTGAAAATGAGAAAATCTGAAAACAAAAATAGTCAAAAATCAAAATACCTTCAGTCGCCGTCGCCGTAGCTCGCCATCGCCGCTTGCTCTTCGCCGCTCGCCGTCGTCACTCGCCGTTCAAGCAGCCACCGTCGATTGGACCTAGGGCACAGGGTCAGGACAAAGGTTGGAAGGGGATTTGAAATCGGATTCTGAAATTTGGTTCTGTCTCTTGCGTCTCTGTTCGGTCGAGTTTCTCAGTTTCTGATATCTGCAATTTTTTTTTAAATGTCCCAAAACGTCGCCGTTTTGGGACAAAATTTAAGTTTTGGGGTGACTGGTTAAACCGCCTAACCCGGCGGTTTGGCCGAGTCACCGTAGAACCGGACAAGACCGGGTCGACTCTCCTCCCCTCATAGATAGCTGACCAGACCGGCCCTGGGACCGGTTTGCCGGTTTTTCGGTCCGACCGGCCGGTCTGGTCCGGTCTGGTTTTTCTTTCAATGCTTAGGATTTACCGGGTTTTGAAGGGAGAAAACGGCCACGTGTTTGTAGTTTATGCTCTGCCTTTGACAGTTTTGCTGATAACACCCGGCACTCGCCTATTCCAGAGATGAGGGAGTAAAGAAAGGGAAGTATTGAGCTCACCACTCAGAGTTCATCGTCTGGAAAAACGGACGACAAGGCCGAGCTTGGAGCGCTTCTGCCATGGCCACGTCATGGCCCTTCCCTGTAATTCCTGCTTCTTCCTGCCAGAAAACTCCTGCCTCTTATCGCAATGTAAAATTACCATGCCCCTAAATACTAGAATTTGGAGGTTTTGAAAGTCCACACCGAGCACCATCGTCCGTGCCACGCTCGCCCAGAAGAATGCATTAGAGTACAGGAAGCTTGGCGTCTCTAACCTTAACATCAGCGAAATCACTCTTGGTACTGTAAGTGTTTTTGGGGTTATGACTTCTTTTCATAAGATAGAATTAGTATAATAGCGATTGGAAAGCTTTGTCCATGTCTAGACCATGAAATTCCACTGTTCCTTCTGTGTATTTGCGATTTAATGAGCTGCATTCCGGGGCGTCTTCAATTCATATCTCAATTTCTACTTCACTTTACTCGACTTTTGTTAAATAAAGCCTAAACTCAAATGCTTATGGATTTCCAGAGGAATAAAAACAGAGAGGATAAGAAGACGAAGCACTAAATTGAAATCTAAGACATGAATGTTACGTAACTTCTTTTTAAGATTCGAGTTCTTTATATCCTTTTGGGCAGTCAAGAAAATTGAAAAAAAGAATTGGCTTAAGAAATAATCAAGGGGATAGTTTTTGTTTGAGTTCATGCTTAGTAGAACGTAATTTGTTCTTCTTCGGATCGCTACTTCCCAAAAATCTTTCAGCCCTTGCTCAGTGCTAGATTGATAGAAATAAGTTTCTTCCTCAAAAGAAATAAGTTTCTTCCTCAAAATCCCTTTCTCTGAATAGTCAGAATATGCTTCTTTTTCACCCAGTTCCTTGGAAGCCCTGTTGCATTATAAATATGTCACTATATTTTGTGGCATCTTGTTTGGTTGTTGATGTTTGATTCATGTAACATTTCAGATGACATTTAGGGAACAGAATACAGAGAAAGAAGCTCACGATATTTTCAATTCAATATAGCATAATCATTTTTTGTTTTCTCATGTGCCCTTTCTGATTACTGGCAGTCGGCAGACTTTTATGCTGTCTCATTCTAAAAGTTGGAACTTTGACTGTAGATAAAAAAATAATTGAAAAAGCCATCTATCGTCTATTTTCTCATTCCACCTGAATTCTCCTCTTTACATATCCATGTTGGATAATCCAGTGACAGTTACAGTTCTGATAAAAATTGCCTCTGTTGTCACCAATAAAAAAATTACCTCTGTTTCAGTTTTCCACATATAAATGTCTTGCAATCCACTAATTTTAGCCATACTAACAATTAGCCATTGTTTTATAGTATCCAGTTCCCCCGAAGCAAGAGACACAAGGAAGAACGGATCTCGATGTTGGTAGCTGGCGGAAGTCACAATCTCGTGACAAGGTATTGGGCACACAGCTAGCAACCATCTTACTAATTGTTATATGCGCTTTTCTGACATAGGCTGCTGGCCTGTTGCCAACATTATGACTTGATAACTTCCTGTGTGGCACAACTCATTTGAGGCTAAACAGCAACTCTTAATAGTAATTATTATATTTTAGCATATATTTCACTTTAACAAGTTTTGCATATTATTAGATAATAGAATGATTTATTGAAGGTGTGAATTGGAGCATTATTACTCTTTACAAGCCGTCTTGAATTCAATCTTGAGACCTAGATATAGGTTTTCTTTTGGAAGATTTTTTACTCATGTCTTTATTGATAATCTAGAGTTTAAGACTATTGTGATCCATGTTTGTGGATAGATTATTTTAGCAACAAAAGTAAGTGGTTATTCTGAGTGGTCAACATATCTTCGTTACAATGCAAAAGTTGTGCGGGTTGATGCTTCAAATATTAGAGAAAGTGTCGAGAAAAGCCTCAAGCGCCTTGGCACTGATTATATAGATTTGTTGCAAATTCACTGGTAAGTATACCAATTGTAAGTGCTTAAATCATGCTTTTTTTTTTTAATAATATGTATTCTTGACAATGACTACCTGTGGTGGCTGCTATTTTCTTTCAATGTCTATGAATTGGTTTTTTTTTATCATATTGGAAAAATTTCATCCCATACTATCCCTTGTTTCTCTTTCTTCTCATTAATTGGTATAGAAACCAAACTCAAATATGTTTATCCAAATTCTTAATGCATTACAATGAAAAACAACCCCCTATTTATACTAAAACCAAAACCTTATAAATTCTTAAAATAATGAGAAAGTCAGTTCCGGCAACCACACACCAACCCTCTCCCCCTGTTCAAACGTCAGTGCTTACATCATAACAAGGTCAACGTTGGCTGCTATTCACATTCTCTGTTTTCACATTCTCTGTTCTGTTTTCCGTTTCTGTTTCATTCTCCCAGGGTTGGACAAGACTCATCCTCGAGTCACAAACAACATCATCATCAATAAATAGAGATAAATCCGAAACCCTATGCTTAAGTAAAAACGACTTGGACTTATTTTTGATTTTGATGTGTTTATCTGGTGGCAATGGTTCGAGCTGAATCTTCACATCATCCTTCTGAAAGGAATATGTGTTTACATAACCGTCGTATAGAGCTCGTCGATCATATTGCCAAGGTCTTCCCAGAAGAAGATGACAAGCGTCCATCGGAACAACATCACACCAAACTTCATCGTGATACCTTTTTCCAATAGAAAAAGTAACAAGGCATCGTTTTGACACTTTCACTGCGCTTCCTTTATTGAACCATTGGGGCTTGTATGGGTACGGATGGTTGTGAGTTGGTAGTTGTAACTTTCCTACCATGTAGTTAGAGACTACATTTTCACAGCTTCCGTTGTCAATAATGACGTCACAGACTTTACCTTGAGTAGTGCAGCGAGTATGAAAAATGTTGTGACGTAGCCACGGTTCTTCTTTTACTGTGGCTGTATGCAAGCTTCGTCTAATCACAAGTGTTTCACCTTGATCAGGAGGAATGACTTCTTCATCAAAAATTGGCTCTTCATCAAAGACAGGTTCTTTGTCGGGTATGAGCTCCTTTTCTTCTTCAAAAACTGCAACAGTTTCCCCTTCAATAATAGTAACCACTCTGCGGGTAGGACATTCTGAAGCGATATGACCGAACCCTTGGCATTTGAAGCACTTAGGTGCTTTGGAGCTAAATTCCTTGATAGCCTTTGGTGGAGGCTTGCTTGAAGAGTTAGACTGATATTCTTGTGTATGCCAGTTTGAAGAGTTATGCTGATGCATTTGTGTAGGCTGATGCATGTGTATTTCATGTCGATCAAAAGGAATTTCAGTGGAGGAAGACGGTTGAAACGGAAACCTTTTGGGGAACTGTTTCTCAATACGGATGGCTAGACGAATGACGTCATCTAGAGTCCAGTATTGTTGTAGCTGCACTGGATGGGCAATGTTAGTATTCAACCCTCCAAGATAACGGGCTATTGTTTGCTCCTCCCTTTCTTGGATATCACACTTCATCATGAGCTTATCAAATTCCCTCGTATATTCCTCTACAGACAGATCCTTTTGGCGAAGATGATGTAACTGAAGGAAATTATCTTGATAATAATTTTCTGGAAGAAACTTACGTGAGAGCTCACGTCGCATCTTGTCCCACATTCGTATCTTGCTTTTTCCTTCTCTTTCACGCCTTCTTTTGAGATTCTCCCACCATATAGATGCATGTTTCTTTAATTTGATGGCGATAATTTTGACTTTCTGCTCATCGGGAATCTCTTTATATTCAAAAACTCGTTCGACGGTTTGAAGCCAATCGACGAATTCGTCTGGTTGAAGTCTTCCCTCAAATTCAGGGATGTCTATCTTAATGTCATTAAGGCGGAATTGCTGTTGTTGAGGATGGCGGCGGTAGTCAATAGACGACGAACTATTATTATCTGACTCATCTGGATATTCACTGCGAGATTCTAGCATGGCTTGCTGCGTTTGTACAGTGGTTTCCAGTTCCTGTATCCGACGTCTCATCTCGTCCATCTCAATCTCGCATGTGTTTCTGCGTCTTGGAGGCATTTTGGAATTGTTCTTGTGAGGTTAGGTATAGGATGGAAAAGTACAAGGATAGGATCGGTTTTTTTTGGCAAGTAAAGGTAAAACTGGAAATTTTATAGACAAATGGGGTAGAAAGGTAATTTCTTAACTTTCAGGGATGGAAATGTAATTTTGGCAAATATCTGGGGTAAAAATGTAATTTCAGAAAGTTTTGGGGTCAGAAATGTAATTTTGGCAGAAATTTGGGGCCAAAATGTAATTTCAGAAAGTTTAGGGTCAGAAATGTAATTTTTGGCAAAAATTTGGGAAAATATGTAATTTCAGAAAGTTTGGGGTCGGAAATGTAATTTTGGCAGAAATTTTGGGGCCAAATGTAATTTCAGAAAGTTTTGGGGCGTAAATTGTAAATTTTACCAAATTTAGGGGTCAAATTGCAATTTCTGAAAGTTGGGTTGACTGGGATTGATGACGTGGCGGTTATGACACGTGGCAGTCAGTGATTGGACTACGTGGTGCTGACTGGTCAGACAGTGATGACGTGGCAGCTGACTGGGTCGTCTTCAACCTCTGGACTCCGGTGACCGTCTGAAATTCCGGCGACGTCCGTGGAGGCTCGTGGAGGTGTTTTTCGGCGGTGACCGAGGCTATTCCTAGGTTTTTCGGCCTTCTGAACACGATGGTGAGGTCGGTTTCTTCAAAAAACGCTCCGAGAGTGAAAATCCGACACCCCCTTTTTCTCACGTTTTTTTTTCTCACCCACTCCTCACTCTTTCGCTCTCTGGCTCTCTAGAACTCAGCTCTGGTACCAAAATGGTATAGAAACCAAACTCAAATATGTTTATCCAAATTCTTAATGCATTACAATGAAAAACAACCCCCTATTTATACTAAAACCAAAACCTTATAAATTCTTAAAATAATGAGAAAGTCAGTTCCGGCAACCACACACCAACCCTCTCCCCCTGTTCAAACGTCAGTGCTTACATCATAGCAAGGTCAACGTTGGCTGCTATTCACATTCTCTGTTTTCACATTCTCTGTTCTGTTTTCCGTTTCTGTTTCATTAATCATCCTTTTAAAATGAATCGTAATATGCGTATTAGAGATTTATGTTGAAACCAAAATTGCTTATGCTAGTTTCTAACAATAAATTTTCATACCCTTAGCACATGGTCAAGATGGTGATGATGGATTGATGAACAACATCGTGCATTAGTAGCTAATGTGGGATTTGGATTTTACTATAGACTTATACAAGTCTCTTTTCTGTTTCACTATAGGCCAGATCGCTATGTGGGATTGTTCGGATCTTACTATGACCCTTCACAATGGAGGCCCAATGTTCCATTTGTGGAACAATTGCAAGCTTTTCAAGAACTTATTAATGAAGGAAAGGTGATTGATTTCTATTTCTATTATTTTTCCTAGTTTTTTAACAGCATCTTGATGAATAAAGTCAACTTTCATTTGTAAGACTGGGGTAGACAAGAGGGAGTAACTTTTGGTTTACTTACTCATGTTTGAATGCTGGACTTGAGCACAAGAGGAGTATGGGTTTTATTTGTTAGCCCCCCCATAGGCTGAAGAGATATGTAGAAGGAAACTGAGTTTTGGCTGCTAGGTTTGTTAGTTCTAACAGCCCAAATAAGCTGGTAGACCATTGGGAGGTGTTAATTTTATGCATCGGCTTGTGCTTGGGTTTGTTCATTTTAGATAACTTAAGCCACTTGGTTACTATTGTCACAAGCTTATACACTGAGACTTCTAACAAGGCTTATCTCCCACACCTCAAATGTAACTGAACTTGGCTTATTTATTTATTCTAATTCTAGTTATTATTTGGGCCCAATTCTATTTGCCTGGGTACGTGTTTTATGAGTCTCAGAAGCCTCGAGTCATCATACTCCTTATCTTCTATTCCCTTTTCTCTCTATCAGATTCTGATCACATTGTCATTTGCGTTCTATCATGCATGCTTTTGGACGTTATTTGTAATACCAGCTATTTATATATGAACCAGGTTTGCTACATTGGCGTATCCAATGAGACCTCATATGGGGTGATGGAGTTTGTCCATGCAGCTAAAGTTGAAGGTCTTCCAAAGATTGTTAGTATCCAAAACAGCTATAGTTTGCTTGTTACATGCCATTTTGAAGGTTAGTACCTATCTGACTTGAATCCTATGTCATTCATATGACATATTACATGCACCCTTAAATGTAAGACCTGGTTTGTAGTGTAATTGGTACTACAAATTAGGTCCTACATTTAAGACTGGAGGAGTATTATTTTTGTTGCCTTCATCTTGCTCTAGTAGCTACTATATCTTTCAACAAAAAACACACAGTATATGCCATCAAGGAAAAAAAATAATAATAACATGGCATAACCTTACAAGCAATATTAAGTTGTTCCTAAACAGGCCCCAAAAAATGGTTCGTTTTGTATCTACGTCATTGATTATGCTGATTGCTCTTGTTGATTATGAAATAACTGATGACATGAAGTTATTTCGCCTCCTCATGTACACAGTGCATACAAAGTCACATGTACTCAATTGACCTCTTTTCTGCTCTCTGAATGACAACATTTTTTGAAGCCTCTGGCTTCAACAAAAACAGTCAAATATTTAGTTGAAAGATTGTTATATCGGCAACCTATAGCTGGTGTAAATCCAAGTATCTAATAGCACAATGTTGAATTATAAAAGATACTGTATCATCTGGCATAGCAGGCCTACCACTACAATACCCAAAGATGGAACCAAATTTAACATGGAGCTTCTTCAATTTAGAACGCATGCCCTGGAATTTTCCTATAAAGAAATAAAAGTCAGAGGAATTCCGGTTGAGTAGCCTTAGCATGAAACAGATAAACTAACCTTGTAAAGTTCCAAATTGACATTCTGACAGCATGGCAAAATATTCCTATTTCTGGCCAAAAAAGTATAGATTTTCCTAGTTTAAATGCTTAAATGTTCATTCTTGACCATACCCGTCTCTTGCCTTCATGATTTTGTTTTAATTTTTCCTTTTTCTTGGTCTGATTTAATTGCAGTTGATCTTGTGGAAGTTTGCCATTCAAAGAATTACAATATAGGCTTGGTGGCCTATTCCCCTCTAGGAGGTGGATCACTGACAGGAAAATATATTGATATAAATTCCAAAGCTGCAAGAGAGGGAAGGTTTAAACTCTTCCCCGGCTACATGGAAAGATATAACAAATCTCCGGCACAGGTCCGTTTTAATTTTAGGCTGCTAATGGCATGTGTATGAATTATAGGAAGCAACAAAGCAATATTTGGAGGTGGCCAAGAAGCATGGCCTAACTCCAGTTCAGCTAGCACTTGGGTTTGTAAGAGATCGTGTGTTTGTGACTAGTTCCATTATTGGTGCAACCTCCGTTGATCAGCTCAAAGAAGATATTGATGCTTTCATTGAAACTGAGCGCCCTCTACGGCCAGATGTCATGGCTGATATTGAACATGTTTTCAGGAGATACAGAGATCCTACTATTAACATTCTTTAATTTTAACTGCTTCCCATATTGTTTTTTTTTTTCAAACTGACAGAAGTATATAAATCGTGTCTTCCAAACAAAAACAATTCTATCCTCATTGGAACTCAGTTATTCAATCTTAAATAAAAGTCACTCGTAAATTATTATGAGTGTGTCCAAATTTATCATCAGATTCAGATAAGATACTGGGGAAGAAAAGGAAACTAATAATCTAGAAAATCTAATTTAATTCAAGCACTTTTTTCTTAAAAAAAAAAGTTATTTAATCTAATGTAAATCAAGAAGATATAGTGGAGGGATTATTATGATCCAAGTACTGGTAATGAAATAAGGCCACCTCGTGCTGCACATGGCTGAGTTGACTCAGCGACTCAGGCTCCAAAGCCTAATCCTGTGCAAGGATGATTTTGGTATATGGGCTAGGTTCAAGGACAAACTGATGACAAACGGCGACGTTATGTTGTACTACCAGTTGATGCAGAACGCGGTGAGCTTCAACGCGATGAACTCGTCTGTGCCGGTGCCATTCTCGAGTGGGTTGGCCTGATGAAGATGTGGGAGATGGAGGCGTGCAGGGATTTGGTGGAGATCGTTACGGATCACGACTTCTTCCGACCTGAAGGGGTTACGTTCGAGCATGATTATTTCACGACGGTGGATAGCCGGTGCCCGGTGCACCTAAGAAAATAAAGATCGTCTAATTCTTTTTCTTTTTGTTTTCACTTTAACTTTTAAATTTCGTCTAAAGGAACTGGAAAGCAAGCAGTAGGGACATCTGGTCCCCAAACGCGTAATAACAATTAAGTCCATGTTTGGATTAGTAGTGGAGAATGAGTTTTTTTTTACATATGGGTGTTTGAAAAAGTCAGATTGTAAATGTGATTTATGTTTGGATTGACGGTGACAGAAGTGACTTTTTTTCTAACTTTAAACTTCTTTGGATTAGTGTTTGAAAAGCTAGTTTAGATAAAAAAAATGACTGAAAAGGGCATGAATATTATTAAATACTACAAATATATATTATTTGAAATATGTTGTGATAATTGACGTGAAAAAATAAAAATAAAACTTGATTAAATAAAAAAAGTTTAATAATTTTAAAAAAAAAAAAGAAAATACACTAAACGAAAATACACTAGAAATAAGCCCACCAAATTTAGGAGTATCAATGTGAATTGAAGCTTCTTGATTCTGATTGGTTATAAGTAAAAATGAATTATTGTGTGTGTGAGAAAGAGAGATTATGGGTCCCATACTCCTTTTTTTTTTCCTATAATGCACTTCCACTAGGCACCAGACGCATTCAGCTTCTAATAGAAGCTCCTAATTTCAGCTTCTAATAGAAGCTCTTGTTTTTTTTGAAGCTCGGTGACAGCAGATGTATCCCCAAATGGACAATTTCACTACCACCGGCCCCCCCAATTGGGTTTCCCCCCTCTCCAAACGCATTCCCAAACAGGCTCTTAAGTGGAATGCATGGTTTCTTAACTTTTCCAATTTTGATTTCTTATTTATCTTATGGTCCATTAGAATTGGAAAAAGAAAGCACTTTGTAACTTCCAAGTTCCAACTGAGTTGACGACCAAAGCTCATAAAAAGTTTGGTCAATGTGGAAGTTTGTCTAATATGAAAATTGAAAATCTCTCCCTCTATTTTTTTGTCTCTTTGTATAGTCTTTCATTTTCTGGTCATTGTCTTCTATTAGTTATACTTACACACGGGTCTATTAGAGAGAGAGAGAGCACTATCATTTCGAATTGAGTTTACGATTCTAGCTCATGAGAAGTTTGGTGATTGCATTAGAATTCTGTTCATATCGCTCTTGAAAATTTGCAAACCAAGAATCATCAACTGAATTGTGGAAGCCTATCTGGTAAGAAAATTAAACCCTCGTTTGCCCCTATGGTCTTTCATTTTTTGATCAGTTTTTTCTATTTGTTATACTTACAAATGGATCTAGCTGCCACAATTCTCAAAGTATGAGTAGCTTGTTAGTTGTGCTAGCAATTGCAGCTGTCGCTTATAGACTACAGTTGTTACTTGTTTTTTCCTTTCAACTTGGCACTGACATGATAGAAAATGCAATCTAAAACAATAAATTTAGTTACTCTAGGGTCTAAAAATAGCTGTAACAAGTTTAGATCTCACGGCAAGAAAGTTGCTACATTGATCTTTCTTATTCTTCATCGTGATGATATTGTCAAGAATGATTAAGTGTGTACGGTGATTCTACATCATGAAATTTAACTTTCAGGTTGTTGTTACATATTTGAATGGATAAGGTGGGAATTTCAATAGCAACAAAACTTGCTGAATATTTGGTGGATCCTACTTTACGCCAATTGCAATATTTGTTGTGTCAGAAAAATCACTAGGAATGTTGAGACAAAAAAGGAGGAATTGATATTCAAGCAAGAGAGGGTGAAAGAACGTGTTAAAGAAGCCATTAAGAGGATTGAGAGAATTGATGATGAAGTTAACAAGTGGAAGAATGAGGCGGTGATACTCATAGCAGAAGTGGAGAATTTGGCGTAAGAATTGAGGGCCAACAATGGCTGCTTTCAAAGGTGTTGCCCTACTTGGAGGAGGTATCGTCTCTATAAAGTATTGGCAAAGAAAGCCTAACATATCATAGAGCTGAATACGAAGAGTGATCATCTTGAACCATTTTCCCATCCTGTTATTGTTCCAGAAATAGAGTATCACTCTTCCAAAGATTTTGTGTTCTTCGTGTCAACAAAAATCTCACATGATGAACTATAGGAGGCATTGCAAGACAATGATAACTCTATGATTGGCTTGTGGGGTATAGGTGGTTCAGGCAAAACCACATTGGCAAAGGAAGTTGGAAAGAAAGACAAAGAATCAGAGCTATTTGATCGAGTCATAATCACAACAGTCTTACAAACTCCAAATATTAGGAAGATTCAAGGTGAAATTGCAGACTTTTTGGGACTCGAGTTGAAGGAAGAAACTAAAGTGGGGCAGGCAAGAAGAATTGCAATGAAATTGCCAAGTCTATAGAGGAACGAATTCAGATTATTTTGGATGATGTATGGGCTATGCTGAACCTTGAGGATATAGGTAATCCCTTTGGGGCTGAAGGACCAAGAAACCATAAAGTTCTTCTTACTATACTTCTTAAGGAGATATGCACTTTGATGGAATGCCAAAAGACTATTCCATTGGGTCTCCTAACAGAAGATGAAGCTTGGGATCTATTTCAAACACATGCTAAAGTAGATGATTGTGCTAGAGAAGTGGCTCAAGAAGTTGCTATGGAATATAAGGGAATGCCCATTGCAATTGTGGCCATGGGGAAGTGCTTAAAGGGAAAGGGGCTTAATGAGTCAAATGTAGTATTGCATAAGTTGAGACATTCAAAGCTAGTTGATGTGGATAATGAAGGGACTGATGCTTTTACTTGTCTCAAGTTAAGCTATGATTATCCGAGACTTGTAGAAGCCAAATTGTTGTTTTTAATGTGTGCTATGTTTCCTGAAGACCATGAAATTATCATTAAAGATCTTTTCAGATATGGAGTTGGGTTGGGTCTATATAGAGATCCTAACTCATTTGAAATAGCGAGGAGCCAAATTATATATGCTATAAATGTTCTTATTGACTCTTCGGTGTTGATGTATTCTCTCAACATCAGGAATGAAAATGTGTGAAAATGTATGACATGGTTTGTGATGTAGCTTTATGGATAGCATCAAAAGAGCATGGTACCATTATGGTAGACTGTGCAAAAGAATTGAATGAGTTGCTTGGAGATGAAACAACAAAAGATTGCTATGCAATATCTTCATGGAATAAAAAGAATGAATTGCTTCAATTTCCTTCTCAGCTGGATGCTCCAAAGCTTGAGCTATTATTGTTAAATTCAAGCAAACCCTTGGATTTATCACATGCTTCATTTGAAGGTGTAAAAGGACTAAAAGTTGTAGCTCTTATTGATGATCAATTTTTCTATTCAACAAAAGTTGCACTTCAATAATTACAATCAATACAACGATTGTCTAATCTTTGAACTCTGCGCTTACAGGGTTGGGATTTAGGTGACATTTCTTTTGTGGTAAGCCTAAAGAGACTTGAAATTCTTGATTTGAAAGATAGAAAATTCAAAAAAGTGCCAAATGGAATTGAAAAATTAAATCGTCTGAAATTGCTTGATTTGTCAAGGTGCACAGCAGAAGAGTGTTTTTGTAGAGAAATAGGAAGGTGTTCACAACTGGAAGAATTGTATACTTCTAGAAATCTACAACCTTGATGATACGCTATTTGTTATGAATGCTTTGTGGGTGTCCCTGCTCTTCCAAAATTGAAAATGTATACATTTGAAATAGGGCAATGCATCATGCCTGTGTTCTCAAAAAAAGGCTCAAGAGAGTTATCATTTGGTATCTCCATCTCGAGTGCAATGATTAAGGATCTTGCAAAAAGGGCAGTCGCAATTGAATTTTATAAGCTTTAAGGAGGTTGCAAAAAGTTTACTCCATATGTGATTCAAGTTATAGGAGGCATGAATGAGGTAACTAAACTTTGTCTTCAATGTTGTTTTGAGATTGAATGCTTTACTAATCAAACTATTTGTCATGAAGGCATAGTTGTCTTTAGATTGGTTGAGTTGGTGTTGAAGTATATGGATAATCTAAAACAACTATGTCATGGTCCTCTTAATCTTAGCTTATTCATGAATCTAGAACATCTAAATATTGAAAGTTGCCCTCAATTGGTCAACATGTTTCCAGCTAATTGCAACTTAGGCAACCTTAAGTTCCTAAACATTGTCAACTGTCCAATGTTGACATCTCTTTTCCTTATCTCTATTTCTTGCACTCTGTTATTACTAGAAAAACTCACAATAAAAAGATGTCATGGATTGAAGCAAGGAGAAGATGGTGTTGACATATGGGAGGATATGATATTCCCAAAATGGAAAATTCTATCTGTTTGTGATTGTGACCAATTAGAATTTATTTTCCCCAGCTTTTGTGTTCAAGGGTTTGTACAATTGAAATCTCTTTTCATCAGAGACTTTCCTCAGTTGAAATTTGTATTTAGTAAACGTGTGTTAGGTCCCAGTAATTAGATGGGCACGATAATAGAAATAAGATAGCAGAGAGGAGAGAATAACAAAGCCAAGAGCCAGAATCTGTAACTCAAGACTTAAAGACAAAGAAAAACTTCATTCATAACTCCATACCATAGAAATGTCATATCATGACTCTTAAATACTATCCCTACTGAAAATAACTGCTCTTAGTGCCTTGGAATTGCTACCCCATGTTTTCCACTACTTATCCCACTACATGCTACCATGAACACATGACTTCACAATCTAAACCTAACACTAATAAATAAAATAGACATAACTGACATAAAAGACAATAAACACATACTAAACTATTGCTGCACACATTTCTTCCTAGTATATACTAGAAGTGGATGAGTGCTCCTATCATTACCCCCTAAGAGAGCCGCCTTGTCCTCAAGGCAGAAATTTGGGAACTAAGCTGCGATGGTATCATAGGATTCCCAACTGGCTTCTTCCTCTAGTCGGCCTTGACACTGGATGAGAAGTTTTATGTCTGGGTGCTTGTTGTGTGTGATATGGTGGATCTGCTTGACTTGCTTTGGGGTCACCTGAAACTCCTAATCTTCGGTAATAGGTAAGGTAGGTGGTGGTGTAACAGTTTGTGGATATCCATGGGCAGATTTCAAGAAAGAGACATGAAAAATGGGGTGCACGTGGGAACCAGGGGGTAGCTCTAGCTCATAGGCGACTCTACCCAACTTGTGAAGCACTACATAAGGGCCAAAATAAAAAGGGGAAAGCTTTTTGTAGCGTCATTTGGCCAATGATTGGTGTGATATGATTGTAACTTAAGTAACACCAAGTCGCCTAGGAAAAATTCTACTTCTCTTCTTTTCATGTCTGCCTGTTGTTTCATCTTGGCTTGTGCTAAAGCAAGATTGTTCCTTATGGAAGTTAGGATAGCATCTTTCTCTTCCAAATAGTCTTGTAATTCATCAATTTTAGTAGCTCCTTGGGTATAAGGTAGGAGTATAGGTGCTTTACGGCCATAAACGACCTGGAAAGGAGTGGTGCTTGTAACCCCCTCACCGTAATTACATCCGGATTACGAAATTTAAGTGAATTAGAGACCAATAAGATAAAATCAAAATTTATAATCCCGCATCCAAGAGATGGGGCATTTCGAAAACAATTTCAAAACGTAATTTACCCTTGGTCTCACATTCACGTGCGGATATAACTATCAGAGAAATCAGAGTACATAATAAATATCAAAGTGCGGAAACCAAAATCCCGGCAAACCCCGGGTTAATACATATAACTTGGGTTTAATATTTCCCAACAAGGGGATTACACCACCAAAATAATCATTTACATTCTTATATACAATCGTCAATCCCACATCCAAAACTACGATAACCAACTACCACTTAGATTTTTGGAGTAAGCCTAACTACTCCGGGTTGTCCGCTTCCCTTTCGAGCCACTCGCCCTGTCTGAAAAGGTTAGTCATATGGAAGGGGTGAGATTCTAAAGAATCCCAGTAGTAACTACAATTTCATACCACATGCAATCACAGAATATGCACACCAATCATCTCATACAGCAACACAAGTCACTCCACCCTCATCCCCTTTTACCGCCGGGAAGGCATACGACCTTAACCCGAACCGTTGTTAGCGACTCAGGGACTATTGGCGTGGCAGTGCATACAAATAGCCACACGGCTCAAATATAGCCTTTCGGCTTTCACAATGGCCCGTCGGCCTTCACAAATAGCCTTTCGGCCCACATATACACATATATCACACCCTAACCTCATCCCCTTTTACCGCCGGGAAGGCATACGACCTTAACCCGAACCGTTGTTAGCGACTCAGGGACTATTGGTATAGCGGTGCTTCCACCGTTTTCACAAAACTTGCAGCATACGATTTTCATTTCAAAACAATGACATAATATACATACAATGTATCACACAAGGCATAAAGAAAGAGTCACTACCTGTATCCTTCCGGACTGGCTCTGGCACCTTAGCCTCACGAGGACGACAGATGTCAAATCCTATATCAATTAGGGACAACCAATCAATCTCTTTTCCAATGTATATTTCAATAATTCTCTAAGTTGGTTATCATTTAGGACTCATTAGGTGACTAAAATAGGCCTAAACATATGCCTAAAGGGTTGGAAGAACCTACCCAAAAGACCCCTTACTTGAAGGCAAAACATTGATTTTTGACAGTCTCACTCGAGCACAAATGCTCTCACTCGAGCACGAGTACGGACATCACTCGAGCACAGATGCTCTCACTCGAGCATTGGTACGGACAGCACCCGAGCACAAGAGAAAGTGAGACTGCGAGTGAGCACCCGAGAGCACAAGGACACTTCCAGGAACTGGCTCACTCGAGCACGCCGACCTCACTTCGAGCACAAGGCCAAAAGCCTCTCTCGAGCACCCGCGAGCACACGCTGCGAGTGACTACCCGAGAGCACCACCCTCACCCGAGGCACAGGCTCACTCGAGCACGACCCCCAGTGCTCGAGCACACACCCCACACCCGCGAGTGAGAAAGCACACTCGTGCAACTTTCCCGCGAGCATCAACCCGAAAGCACAACTCTCACCTGAAGCACCATCTCACTCGAGCACGACCCTCAGTGCTTCGAGTGAAACAGCTATGCTCGCGAGTGTCAGAGCACACTCGTGGCATCAATCAGCGAGTGAGGTCCCGAAAGCAACCTCAACTCTGGACTTGCTTCTTCACTCGAGCAGAACCATGCTCACTTCGAGCATGTTCTTCGCTCACTCGAGCACAAGGAAATGCTCGCGAGCACAACCCGAAAAACCCAGGTAACTCGAAGCACAACAGGGAAAGACTTGCATATCACTCGAGCACGTTCTTCCTCTGCTCGAGTGATGTGCATCAGAGACCCAAAACGCAGCCAAAAACCAGAAACTCCAGATGGTCAAATTCACTCCCAAAGGTTCCCCAAACTCTTCCCAATGCTCATACACACTAAGCACTAACCAGGGAACACAATGGCAACTCTAAAAACAATCCAAAAACCCATCTGACCACAATCATTCCTTAAGGTCTCTAAGATACACAATGTCTAATTCCCTTAACACCTTTTTAACATTCCAAATTACATCAAATGATCATATATCTTCAAACTAAATCATTTTCAATCATCAATCATAATGATCCTCACATTTCCAGAAATAGGCATATTTAGGGCAAAAATTCCAGATTTGACTAAACTTAGCCAAAAATCACAAACAATATACCAAAATGCTCTAAATGCCTACCTCTTCTCTTTGCCCAATTCAGAACCTTGATTCCTCAACTTTCAATTTCGGCCAAAATCCCACTCAACACCATTCAAGGCTCTACAATCATCACAATGTAGCTCTCATTGAGATGAACAATATTAGAGAAGAGGATTGGAGCAAAGGAGAATCACAACTTACCAAGATTCAAGCTTTTCTTCCCCTCTCACTTGCTTGTCCAGCGCCAGAAATGGAGGAAGGAGAGAGAAACGAGAGAGAGAGAAATGGAAGGAAGATGATGATGGAGATGTTTTCTTTTCCCTTCCCACACACAACCGAAAGAGAGAGAGAGAAAAGAGAAAAAGTGTTATTTTGTCTTCTAGTGACCTCATCCAATGGCCACCCTCTTGCCACATGTCATCATCCACTCACTCCCTTATGACCTCACCAAATCACAACACATAGGATTCCGACCCACGGTCAAAGAATCACAACCATTGATCTTAAATACCACATGTATTTATTCCCAAAATTTACATTACATTAATCATAATAGTGCTTAATTACACTAATTACAATGATTATCAGAGTTATCAGTCCTAATCACAAATCGGGATATTACAATTCTCCCCCCGTCAAATAAATTTCGTCCTCGAAATTTGCTACACCCCTTGAGCCATAAACTCCGGATATCGCCTTCGCATATCCTCTTCTGTTTCCCAAGTTGCTTCCCGCTGTGACATACCCTTCCAGATCACCTTCACATAAGGGATACTCCGGTGTCTGAGCCGACGTTCTTCTCGTTCAATTATCTGCTCTGGCTCCACCGCATACGTGAAGTTATCTCGCAACTCCACATTCTCATACTCAACGACATGAGATGGATCCGGTTGATACTTCTTCAATTGGGAAACATGAAATACATCATGAAGTCTGCTCAAGCTCGGAGGTAGGGCTACACGATAAGCAACAGGCCCAATCCTATCAAGGATCTCAAAAGGACCTATATACCTCGGGCTTAACTTTTTCCGCTTTATAGCTCGCCCAATACCGGTGACAGGTGATACTCTCAGGAACACATGATCACCGACCTCGAATTCTAGAGGCCTTCTCCTCTTGTCTGCATAACTCTTCTGCCGACTCTGAGCTGCAAGAAGCCTCTTACGAATGATTCGAATCTGGGCTGAGGTTTGATCCACGAGATCTGGCCCATAGAGTTTCCTCTCGGACAACTCATTCCAACACAATGGTGATTGGCATTTCCTTCCGCACAATGCTTCATACGGCACCATCTGAATACTCGCATGATAGCTATTGTTGTAGGCGAACTCCGCAAGTGGAAGAAAACGATCCCAACTCCCTTTGAAGTCAAGAACACATGCCCGCAACATATCCTCTAAGGTCTGAATAGTCCTCTCTGACTGACCATCGGTCTGAGGATGATAGGCTGTACTGAACCTCAGTTGAGTACCCAGTGCCTCATGCAATGACTTCCAGAATCTTGAAGTGAAACGGGGATCTCGATCTGAGATGATATTCTTCGGTATGCCATGGAGCTTCACAATTTCACGAACATAAATCTCTGCTAGCTTGTCCGGAGAGTAACTAGCATTGATCGGTAAGAAGTGCGCCGACTTCGTTAACCGGTCCACAATGACCCAAATCGCATCAAAATTCCTGATCTTGGGCAATCCCACAACAAGATCCATGGTTACACTTTCCCATTTCCATTCCGGAATTTCAGGACTTTGCAACAAACCAGGTGGTCTTTGGTGTTCAATCTTCACCTTCTGACATGTGAGACACCTTGCCACATATTTCGTCACATCACTCTTCATTCCCGGCCACCAATACACAGATTTCAACCCATGATACATTTTGGTCATACCCGGATGAAGAGTATACCGGCTCTTATGTGCCTCATCTAAGATCTTCTGTCTCAACTCCGCCTTAAGTGGAATGCACACTCTGTTCTGATAGCGAACTAATCCACGAGGCGACACATCATAGCCTTGAACTTCTCCTCGCTCGATTCTGGCTAGGTTACACTGTATCCAGTCATCTTGCCTCTGAGCTTCTTCAATCTCAGCTCTCAGATCATTTTCCCCTTGGGAAACATTATAGTTGGCACAGATGATCTGGTTCGACAAATTCATATCACGAAAATCCGCAATCAACTTCCCCTCGTGTATCATCATAGCTGCCACAACCACAGTCTTCCGACTAAGAGCATCAGCGACTACATTCGCCTTACCCGGATGATATTTTATTTCCAGGTTGTAGTCCTTAAGCAACTCCATCCAACGCCGTTGTCTCATATTCAATTCTTTCTGATCGTACAGATATTTGAGACTCTTGTGGTCGCAGTACAGTTCCACAGTCACACCATACAAATAATGCCTCCAAATCTTCAAGGCAAACACAATAGCCGCAAGCTCCAGATCATGAGTGGGATAGTTCAATTCATGAGGTCTGAGCTGTCGAGAGGCATAGGCCACCACACGTCCCTGCTGCATAAGGACACACCCTAATCCCTGCCCACTGGCATCAGAATACACAACGTATGTCAAACTGGGATCGGGCAAAATCAACACAGGTGCCGTAGTCAACCTCTCCTTCAGCTCCACAAAGCAATTTTCACATTTCTCATCCCACACAAACGGTTGATCTTTTCTCGTGAGCTTGGTCATCGGCAACGCAATACGGGAGAAATTCTGAATGAATCTCCGATAATAACCAGCAAGACCCAGAAAACTGCGTACTTCCGCCACAGATTCCGGCCTCTTCCAGTTCAGTACTGCTTCCACTTTACTAGGATCTACAGCGACCCCACCTTGCGAGATAACATGGCCTAAGAATTTCACTTCTGACAGCCAGAATTCGCACTTACTCAATTTAGCATAGAGTTGCTTTTCACGCAATATATTCAACACGATTCTCAAATGATGCTCATGCTCTTCTCTACTCTTAGAGTATATCAAAATATCGTCGATAAATACCACAACAAACTGATCTAGGTATTGCCGAAAAATACGGTTCATGTAATCCATGAATACCGCAGGCGCATTGGTCAACCCAAATGGCATCACCAAAAATTCATAATGACCATACCTAGTCCGGAAAGCAGTTTTCGGAACATCTTCCGCTTTCATACGCAGCTGATGATACCCCGACCTTAGATCAATCTTCAAAAACACACATGAACCAGATAATTGATCTAACAAGTCATCAATTCTAGGGAGAGGGTATTTATTCTTGACGGTAACCTTATTCAACTCTCGATAGTCGATACACAAACGAAAACTCCCGTCTTTCTTTTTCACAAACAACACTGGAGCACCCCAAGGCGACACACTGGGTCTAATAAACCCTTTCTCAAGCAAATCCTCAATCTGCTTTTTCAACTCCGCCATTTCATTTGGAGCCATACGATATGGGGCTTTGGATATTGAACCCGCTCCAGGCACAATGTCAATCGGAAACTGAACTTCCCTTTCCGGAGGTAATCCACTTAAGTCATCCGGAAAAACCTCAGGAAATTCATTCACTATGGGTATACTACTCAAAGACTCACTGGTTTCCCCTTGTACAGAAAAGAAAACCATATACCCCTGACAACCCTTTTGTAAATATTTCTCAGCCTTAGCTGTTGAAAGGAAATTCAAACCGACGTTGCCATCCCCAATATTCTGAGAAACAGGATATACAATCCTCTTGTTCCCACAGTCTAACAACACATTGTTAGCTCTCAACCAATCAAATCCCAAAATGATTTCCAATTGGCAGAGCGGTAGACAAATCAGATCTATCACCGACTCACGACCCTCTACGGTTATAACACAATTCACACAGGTATCAGTAGTTACAGCCTTTACACCCATCGGTGTTGACACAATAAGCTCGAATGGTAACTCATACACATTCATACCCAGACGCTTTACACAATCATACGCAATAAAAGAGTGACTTGCACCCGAGTCAAACAACGCTTGCAATACAAATCCATTGAGAAGAACTGTACCTTGTATCAGCTCTGGGGATTTCCGGGCTTCCTCATGAGTCATAGCAAATACTCTGCCCTGAGTCCTCGGTCTCTGCTCCGCTTGCGGTCGTTGGCAATCTCTAGAAAGATGTCCGGGTTGCTTACAGTTAAAGCAGATCATCTCCCCCTGACAGTTCTTGCCATAATGTGACTGATTACAGCGAGGACATTTTCGCTCAGTCCCCGATCTCTGGGGTTCACGATCTCTGGGCTGGTAGGGCTTCTTACCACTACCCCTATACGAAGATGACGATCTCGAGCCCTTCCGCTTCTGAGGAGCACCGCTCTTACTGGGTTCACTATAACCACCAGTAGTCTTAGCCGGATACAACTCTCTTAGATTACTCTCTGTGATCCGACACTCTTCAACGGCCTTATTGAACTTGGAGAACTGATGGGTGGCTATTCTCTTCCTCATATCACGCCTCAAGCCCCGAATAAGCAAATCTGAGCTCAATTCTTCGTCATCCCTCTTCTGCAGATAAGAGGAATATCGAGATAGGCGGGTGAATCGGGACAAATATTCATCAAAGGATTCCGTGTCCCCTTGCTTGATGTTTAGGAACTCCGTCTCCTTCTCAAGTCTCACCGACTTGGGAAAGTATTTCTCGTCGAAATGCTGCTGAAACTCTTCCCAGGTCAATGCTATATTCTTGCTCTTCAGTGACAGAGCTATGTTCCGCCACCAGCGGTCTGCATCACCCTCAAGCTTATACACCGCCAGCTTGGCTTTCACTTCTGAGGAACATTCTAGAACCTCGAATATCTTCTCAAGACGGTTCAACCAGTCTTCCGCCGCCTGAGGATCAAATTTCCCTCTGAATGCCGGAGGTAGGTGTTTACAAAACCTGGAGACCCAAAACTGAAGGTCTCTTTCCTCATTGACCGACTTTCCATGCGGCCTTGGATTTTCTTCAGTATGAGGAGGCGATTCAAGTGGTCGTGCCGACCCTTCAGCAGTATCTTCAAGTCTAGTCTCCTCTCGGGTTTCCCCTCGAGTTTCTTCTTGAGTAGACTGGCCTCGACCCTCATTGTTCTTCGCTTTCTCAGCTCGAAGCTCGTCTCTAAGCTCCGCAATCATATCCCTTTGATCCCTTATCAAGCCCATTAGCTCTTGCATAGGATCCGGTGGATTGTCATTAACTAACTCCACCTCGGGATCAACTTGTTGTCCTCTGGGGCGACCTTTTGTCGTTCTTTTCATTCTACAAAGAACTCACCCCATTAATCCAACAATTATGACATTCACAAAGTTTCCACAAAGCACATATATCTATATAACTAAACAGATATATGCATACGTCAAGTATTCACAGATGATTTATTATCACTAAGACCACACTATGGGAGCTATCCTAGCAAACTCTACCCTTGCCAGGAACTGCAGCTCTGATACCAAAAATGTAACCCCCTCACCGTAATTACATCCGGATTACGAAATTTAAGTGAATTAGAGACCAATAAGATAAAATCAAAATTTATAATCCCGCATCCAAGAGATGGGGCATTTCGAAAACAATTTCAAAACGTAATTTACCCTTGGTCTCACATTCACGTGCGGATATAACTATCAGAGAAATCAGAGTACATAATAAATATCAAAGTGCGGAAACCAAAATCCCGGCAAACCCCGGGTTAATACATATAACTTGGGTTTAATATTTCCCAACAAGGGGATTACACCACCAAAATAATCATTTACATTCTTATATACAATCGTCAATCCCACATCCAAAACTACGATAACCAACTACCACTTAGATTTTTGGAGTAAGCCTAACTACTCCGGGTTGTCCGCTTCCCTTTCGAGCCACTCGCCCTGTCTGAAAAGGTTAGTCATATGGAAGGGGTGAGATTCTAAAGAATCCCAGTAGTAACTACAATTTCATACCACATGCAATCACAGAATATGCACACCAATCATCTCATACAGCAACACAAGTCACTCCACCCTCATCCCCTTTTACCGCCGGGAAGGCATACGACCTTAACCCGAACCGTTGTTAGCGACTCAGGGACTATTGGCGTGGCAGTGCATACAAATAGCCACACGGCTCAAATATAGCCTTTCGGCTTTCACAATGGCCCGTCGGCCTTCACAAATAGCCTTTCGGCCCACATATACACATATATCACACCCTAACCTCATCCCCTTTTACCGCCGGGAAGGCATACGACCTTAACCCGAACCGTTGTTAGCGACTCAGGGACTATTGGTATAGCGGTGCTTCCACCGTTTTCACAAAACTTGCAGCATACGATTTTCATTTCAAAACAATGACATAATATACATACAATGTATCACACAAGGCATAAAGAAAGAGTCACTACCTGTATCCTTCCGGACTGGCTCTGGCACCTTAGCCTCACGAGGACGACAGATGTCAAATCCTATATCAATTAGGGACAACCAATCAATCTCTTTTCCAATGTATATTTCAATAATTCTCTAAGTTGGTTATCATTTAGGACTCATTAGGTGACTAAAATAGGCCTAAACATATGCCTAAAGGGTTGGAAGAACCTACCCAAAAGACCCCTTACTTGAAGGCAAAACACTGATTTTTGACAGTCTCACTCGAGCACAAATGCTCTCACTCGAGCACGAGTACGGACATCACTCGAGCACAGATGCTCTCACTCGAGCATTGGTACGGACAGCACCCGAGCACAAGAGAAAGTGAGACTGCGAGTGAGCACCCGAGAGCACAAGGACACTTCCAGGAACTGGCTCACTCGAGCACGCCGACCTCACTTCGAGCACAAGGCCAAAAGCCTCTCTCGAGCACCCGCGAGCACACGCTGCGAGTGACTACCCGAGAGCACCACCCTCACCCGAGGCACAGGCTCACTCGAGCACGACCCCCAGTGCTCGAGCACACACCCCACACCCGCGAGTGAGAAAGCACACTCGTGCAACTTTCCCGCGAGCATCAACCCGAAAGCACAACTCTCACCTGAAGCACCATCTCACTCGAGCACGACCCTCAGTGCTTCGAGTGAAACAGCTATGCTCGCGAGTGTCAGAGCACACTTGTGGCATCAATCAGCGAGTGAGGTCCCGAAAGCAACCTCAACTCTGGACTTGCTTCTTCACTCGAGCAGAACCATGCTCACTTCGAGCATGTTCTTCGCTCACTCGAGCACAAGGAAATGCTCGCGAGCACAACCCGAAAAACCCAGGTAACTCGAAGCACAACAGGGAAAGACTTGCATATCACTCGAGCACGTTCTTCCTCTGCTCGAGTGATGTGCATCAGAGACCCAAAACGCAGCCAAAAACCAGAAACTCCAGATGGTCAAATTCACTCCCAAAGGTTCCCCAAACTCTTCCCAATGCTCATACACACTAAGCACTAACCAGGGAACACAATGGCAACTCTAAAAACAATCCAAAAACCCATCTGACCACAATCATTCCTTAAGGTCTCTAAGATACACAATGTCTAATTCCCTTAACACCTTTTTAACATTCCAAATTACATCAAATGATCATATATCTTCAAACTAAATCATTTTCAATCATCAATCATAATGATCCTCACATTTCCAGAAATAGGCATATTTAGGGCAAAAATTCCAGATTTGACTAAACTTAGCCAAAAATCACAAACAATATACCAAAATGCTCTAAATGCCTACCTCTTCTCTTTGCCCAATTCAGAACCTTGATTCCTCAACTTTCAATTTCGGCCAAAATCCCACTCAACACCATTCAAGGCTCTACAATCATCACAATGTAGCTCTCATTGAGATGAACAATATTAGAGAAGAGGATTGGAGCAAAGGAGAATCACAACTTACCAAGATTCAAGCTTTTCTTCCCCTCTCACTTGCTTGTCCAGCGCCAGAAATGGAGGAAGGAGAGAGAAACGAGAGAGAGAGAAATGGAAGGAAGATGATGATGGAGATGTTTTCTTTTCCCTTCCCACACACAACCGAAAGAGAGAGAGAGAAAAGAGAAAAAGTGTTATTTTGTCTTCTAGTGACCTCATCCAATGGCCACCCTCTTGCCACATGTCATCATCCACTCACTCCCTTATGAGCTCACCAAATCACAACACATAGGATTCCGACCCACGGTCAAAGAATCACAACCATTGATCTTAAATACCACATGTATTTATTCCCAAAATTTACATTACATTAATCATAATAGTGCTTAATTACACTAATTACAATGATTATCAGAGTTATCAGTCCTAATCACAAATCGGGATATTAGAGTGCTTGCTGCAAAATGAAACCCGGTATTGTATGACAATTCTGCCCAGTGCATAATTTAACTCCAGGACCTAGGATGTTCCTGAGAAAAATAGCAGAGATAAGTCTCCAAACACCGATTGACCACCTCGGTTTGGCCATCAGACTGGGGATGATATGTTGAACTCATATTGAGCTTTATGCCACTTAGTTGAAAGAGCTCCTACCATAATGAGTTTAAGAAAAGAGGATCCCTATCCAAAACAATAGATTTAGGAAATCTGTGGAGCTTGATAATTTCTTGACAAAAAATGGCAGCAACTGACTTGGATGTGATAGGTCTTGATAAGCTTATGAAATGTGCATATTTGTTGCAACTGTCCACCACTGCCAGTATAGTATCTTTCCCATGTGATCTGGGTAGCCCTGTGATAAAGTCAATTGAAAGATCTTCCCATATTCGTGCTGGGATTGGTAAGGGTTGGAGAAGACCAATGTGTGAATGCGTGATATACTTCACCTTTTGACATGTGGAGTATTGTTGGACAAACCTCTTGACCTCTTCCTTTATGTGTTTCTAATAAAAATGCTACTGCAAACACTGTAGCATCTTTAGTACTCCCCCATGGCCTCCTAAGGGTGAAGAATGTGCTTCCTCTAAGAGCTCTTTGCTCAAATCTGTTGATGCTGGAATGACCAATCGATCTTTGAAATAAAGTTTCCCTACCACTAAGGTAAAGTGAGGGACAGATGTGGGGTTGGTCTACAAGGAAGCAATAATAAAAGCTATGTTGCTATGTTGTAGGAGGAGTTGCTTAAGGTTTTTGAAGTCGGTTGCTTGTGGAATGGTAATAGCGAACAAATCAGCTAAGCATGGAAACCTTGAGAGAGCATATGCACCTTGATTAGAGGTTCTAGCCCTATACGTAATGATGAAATTAAAGGATAGTAGCTTTACCATGAGTTATTGCTGCTCATGAGTGGTAATTCTTTGCTCCAATAGATGTTTGAGGCTACAATGATCCGTGAGAACCTCGAACCTGCGTTCGGTTAGATAATGTCGCCACTTCTATAAGGATGAGACTAGTGCCAAGAGTTCACGGTCATAAACGGACTTGTGTCTATTGGAGAAGGATAATCCCTTGCTATAATAAGCAATAGGATGACCACCCTGTTGTAAAACAGCCCAAATTCCTACCGAAGATGCATCATACTCTACTGTAAAATGGTTGAGTGAAATCTGGAAGCTACAATACTGGGACTTGAATCAAAGCATTTTTCAGTTTTTGAAACTCCTTTTCAGAAGTAGTAGTCTACTGAAAGGAGTCTTTTCATGTCATATATGTTAGTAGCTTGGCTATTAATCCATAATCTCGTACAAATCACCTATAATACCCTGTTAACCCAAGGAATCCTCTCAAATTAGATAGTGTTTGTGGCAATGGCCAACTTATAACATCAGTAACTTTTTCTGGATCCACAACTACACCTTGTCGTGAGATTATATGGCCTAGGAAAGAGACTTCCATTTGAGCAAATGAATATTTCTTGTGGTTGGCAAAAACTTGATGTTGTTTAATATTTGAAGGACCATTCGTAGGTGATTATGATGCTCTTGCAAGGACTGGCTGTATACTAAAATGTCATCAAAGAAAACTAGTATGAACTTGCGAAGATAGGGACAAAATAAGTCGTTCATGGCTACCTGAAAGGTAAAAGGTGCATTCGTGAGGCCAAATGGCATGACCACAAACTCATAGTGCCTTAAATGAGTTCTAAAGGTTGTCTTGTGTATGTCTTTCAGAGCTACTCTGATTTGATGATATCCAGATCGTAAATCGATCTTGGAAAAGTATGTGGCCCCATACAGTTCATCAATAAGTTCATTAATGTTGGGGACAGGGTACTTATCTGGTATAGTAATCTTATTGAGCTCTCTATAATCCACACAAAATCTCCAGGTAGAGTCTTTTTTTGGAACCAGAATGGCAGGGCTTACAAAGGGACTAACTCTAGAATGGATAAAGCCTTACGTCAGTAAGTCCTCAATCATCCTCTCTATTTCATCTTTATGGGAATGAGGGCATCTGTATGGTCTTATGTTTGGAGGTGTTGAACCAAGAAGAAGATGAATGGCATGTACATGAGACCTAAAAGGTGGAAGATGTTTGGGTTCTTCAAACACTGCAAAATAAATATCAACCAAGGAATAGAGATCAAGAATTCTTTGAATTTTTTGTTCTTTTGCTGCGTAATCACTTATGACTGGTTCTTCTGCACATGAGAAGTTTTGCAAGGCAGCGACTCTCGATTGTGGTTGTGGTGTTCCCTATAGATTGAATCTTTTTCCATTGGACTATAAAATCATGTACATTTGTTGCCAATTGGCCTCTACTGTATTAAGAGAAGCCAGCCACTTTATTCCCAATACCATGTCAGATCCACCAATGGCAAATGGAAAAGAATCTTCTTGAATCACCAAACTTTGTACTTGTACCTCTAATTGCTTACAAATGTAATTGCAAGATATTATATTACCATTGCCAGCTTGGACACCAAAGGAAGGGAGATCTTATGTTGGTAATTGCAGCTTTGCAACAAGCTTCTTAGATATGAAGTTATGTGTTGAGCCACTATCAATGAGGATTAGGATAGTCTTTGATTGTAGCGTCCCTTGTACTTTCATGGTTGTGATAGAAGGGCTCCCCAAAATTGCATGTCACGATATCTCTACGAATTCACCTTCAAGTTGGGATGTTTTTGTCATGTTTTCGAGCTCACAGGTTCCTTCTTCTTCGGTAATTTCTATTAACTTAAATGAGGAAATTTTACACCAATGCCTAGTGGCAAATTTGTCCCCACACCTAAAACAAAGACCTTTATCCCGACATATCTATCTTTTATAATCCGAATTGGCTGAATAGTTAAGATTAGCTAAATAATTAGGAGAGGGAGAATTTGAATTCGAATTGGAATTAGATGCAGTAATCTGCTTTGACGTCCAATTTGCTGAGGTCGTTCCCGACGAGAATCCTACGCCTGCACTTCATAACGGTTTTGGAAAAGCTGAAGTTCTGTTTTCTTTAATATTTGGGTTTCCCTCACCGCTACGTATGGAGTAAGTACATTGCAGAGTTCGCGGGAGGTTCTGATTCTGTAGCTTCTCCTCGAATTTCATGGTGAGACTGGTTGCTTTGAACACTGTACGGTGTTTTTGGATCTTCACGTCCGATTGTAGTTCAGGTTTTAAACCATTGGTGAAGACTCCCAAAAGCTAATGCTTGGGCCATCCCTTGACTCGTGACGATTGCCTGACGAACTCCTACCGGTATTCATAGACAGAGCCGGTTTGCTTAATACCACACAAATACACATCCGGGTTTTGAAACTCCGTAGGACTGAACTACTCTTGAAAAATCTCAGTCAGTTCTTCCCAGTACCTGATGATTCTGCTAGAAGAGATCCGTATAAAAACACCTAGAGCATCCCCTTCTAGATTAATGGCAGCCACATCAACCTAAGGTCCTCTGGTGTCTAGTAATATCTAAAATATTTTTCTGCCTTCAATATCTAGCCTCTAAGATCCCCACCTTCATACTTAGGGAATTCGACCTTAGTGTGTGGCCTTTTTGAAGGATTTTGCATCCACCAAGGTGTTTTGTGTTGAATCTCTTCGCTACCATCTACCGAGTGGGAGTTATTTGGATTTGTAGTGCTTCTTCCCATCTTTAATTCTGTCAATTCAAAATCCATGCTTCCCATTTTTGCAAGAATAAGAGCCATCTGTTGAGCCATGAACTCTTGAAATTCATGTTGTGTTGGAGACTTTGGGGCTTGTGTCGTGTGTGAAGATTATGGTGAAGGATTAGGTAAAAATGGTGGGTTTGTACTAGAGTTATTCGTACTTTGGTCATGATAACCAGAGCGGGTGTTCACCATGTCCACAAGGTAGGAAAGAACATCTTTGATACCAATTTGTTAGGTCCCAGTAATTAGATGGGCACGAGAACAGAAATAAGATAACAGAAAGGAGAGAATAACAAAGCCAGGAGCCAGAATCTGTAACTCAAGACTTAAAGACAAAGAAAAACTTCATTCATAATTCCATACCATAGTAATGTCATATCATGACTCTTAAATACTATCCCTACTAAAAATAATTGCTCTTACTACCTTGGAACTGCTACCCCTCGTTTTCCACTACTTATCCCACTACATGCTACCATTAACACATGACTTCAAAATCTAAACCTGACACTAATAAATAAAACAGACATAACCAACATAAAAGACAATAAACACATACTTAACTATTGCTGCACACATTTCTTCCTAGTATATACTAGAAGTGGACGAGTGCTCCTATCAACATGCTGGTGAAGAAACATCAATTTGTGATAGAAATGAGACTAAGATAGTGCTTCCACTTTTAGAGGAACTTAGATCGAAAAACCTCCCAAATCTACTCAAAATTTGCTCAGAAAGCTATATCATCTATTGTGGCCATCTATAATGAAAGTAAAATGGACAAACTATCCAAGATTGAATACTTCATGTGATTCTCTCATTCTTGATCTAGACCTAAGCCAATCACGTCTAAATATGGTATGCATTTACTCTCTAATGCTTTAATTTGATTTGTATGAAATGTTTTTCTTGATGAAATATATCATTTCACATTAAACTATAAAGATATGACATGGGAATTTGTAGTTTTCTAAACATCTTAGTTCATGCAATTGTCTTCGTCGTCATTTTTAGGTTTACAGGAAATGCAAGTAGGGTTCATGCAATTACTTATCAAGAAATCACCTACTTTATTAATACATCTTTAGATGCTTTGAGTTCTTTTCCCACAAAAATGAATTTGAAAATAAGCATTTAAGGAAGTGACGTTAATAGTTCCTAATACAGGAAGCCAACAGATATAGCAACAGCAATGTAGCACTACATATATATAGACACGCACAAAGCAATTTTCTTCTTTTCTTTAACTATCAATATTTTTTTAAAAAAAAATAAAAATCATAACACATGCATATAGTAATTAAAGTGAACCCCACTTTCTTATACGTTTCACATGATTGTTTTTATTCGTTTAATTGATCTAACATTAAATTGATATACTGAGCCTATACAATAATACAACTATACAAGCACATAATGACTTTTAGTAAACCTCACTTTATCATAATTTAGTAATGTCTTTTTTATGCCTTTATGCTTAATGAAATATGTTAATGGTTTTCTTTTTCAACTCTTCCCTTTCTTTTTGTTTGACATAGGAATCACATGCATTTGATGACCACCAACTGAGATCCAAGCTACTAGCAGCTGTTTCAAATGTTGAAAGCATTGTCCTTTTTAATTGTGGGGTGGTATCCACATTCATCCCACAAATTCCAATATTCCAGTACCTGATGAAACAATTATCTGTGGAAAAATGTGCAAAGCTGAAATTTGTTTTCTCAGCTTGTATCTTTCAAAGCCTTCTAGATTTAACGTCTATAACCATATCTTGTTGTGAAGAGATGGAGCAAGTTTTTTTGGGAAATGAAGAAACTCAGAAGAATCTACCCATGGCTCAATTTTTTTGCCGAATTTACAGAGTCTGGAAATCAAACAGTGCAACAAGTTGAAAAGCATTTTTTCCTTTATGATCAGTGATGTTGTCTTTATGCTTCCAAAACTAAGAACTCTAAGCATATTAGGTGCTTCTCAATTGGAGGAAATTTTCATATGCTTGACTATTGAACATCATGACGTTGACAGTGAAAAGGAGATGAGATCATATTCCCAAACTTAGGATTGATAATTCTTTAGGGGCTGCTGAGGCTTGCTAATTTCTGTCAAGGTTTTAAGTTTCAAATATCTATGTATTACAGTGTTTTGATATATGAATGGGCAAAACTGGTGCCAATTGTGGGGTCAAGTGCCAAGTGGATTATAGCGGTAAGTAATATTCTTCACTTGTGTCTATCAATTCTTCCTTCTATACTGCAAACCTATATGTGTTTCATTCTGTAACATTTACTTGATGCTAGGTGAATGTTTCATACTTCTCATTAGAAAATGGGAACAAATGTTATATGAAATAACTTTAAAATGCTCATCCAATTTGTGAATCGTTTGATGATTTGACCTTAAACTAATTTTTTTCCCTTTCTTTCGCTTCTCAATAATGTAGAAACTTGTAAGGAAGCATGTGTTGAAATGCAGCCAATTAGGCAATAATGAAGGTTTCTCTCCACCGGTTCTTATTCTAAATTTAGAAGAACTCAATGATTTAAGTGTTAATGTGCAAGATTCATGTAGAGTCATTGGTGATAAATGCTCATAGATGTTCAGTTTACATCAACTACTAAAAGGTCTTACTCCCACACAAGGTTTGAGCTTCCAATTTCTTCATTGTTTAGAAGTGGTTCGATGTGAAAAGTTGAAGTTTTTATTCTCTGCAAGCACCATGTCCATAACAGCCTTCCCAAACTGAAATTCCTAATGTTATCCGACAGTGAGGAATTGAAGGAAATAATTGCATGCAATGAGGAGCTTCAGAACGTATCCAATGCTCAAGTTTGCTTCCCAGAACTAGAGGAGTTGGAGATTCAAAGGTGTAACAAGCTTAGAAGACTCTTTTCTGCAACCATAAACACCATTTTTCCACAACTATACTCTTTGCTGATAACTGAGGCTAGTCAATTAGAGGTGATATTTGGACATAAAAGGGAAGATGGTGCCAACAATGGAGAGAAAATTGTGCTTCCAAATTTGTCACAGATAAAGCTCAGAAATTTCCCAAATTTTGTCAATGTTTGCAAAGGGTTGCAGTTTGAAGCAGTGCAGCTCTAGAGCATCAACGTATGCAAATGCCCTAAGCTTCTTAATCAGCTTCCAAAATCTTTTGTCATTAAATGTGTTTAGATGCAAAAAATTATAGTCTATCTTCCCTTGCATTGTGATCAAAAGCCTTCCATGTTTATGGAATATGTCCATTAAATATGTGAAGAGTTGGAGGAAATCATATCAGAAAGATGGGAACAAGAAGAGCATGACCACTTTCCAAATTCTTCCTTGTGCTTCCCACAACTTTCCAGGCTTGAAGTCTATAGATGCAGCAAGTTGAAATATCTCTTCTCTTTGCCCTATAATGGAGATCTTGCAAAGTTGGAAGATGAGAAAATAAAAGGGTGCTCTCAGCTAGAACAAGTTTTTAGTTGTGCACTTGAAATCCGTGAGGAAGAATCCAACAAGAACCTGCTTCCAAATCTAAAATATCTTATACTTAAAGACTTGCCCAAACTCACTCACATTTGTGCAAGTGTTCCCTTTCTGGTAAAGTTTTTATCCATAAGGATTCTTGAAGTTAAGCATTGCCGTGTTCCAAAAAACAGGTACGTGCATACGTATACTATAGACATGCATGCTTGCATATAGACTATTTTTACTCATGCCCATACTTGATTTAACATCATTAATTCTTTCTAGTATTCTATTTTCTTTCTGGTCTATTGTTCTTTTTAATTAATGTACAACGTGATTCAACCTAACATTTCAAGTTGCAGACCCTGCATATTTTGCTTTGTCCTAATATTTCAGATGTTTGAGTTCCCATTGGATAATACGTGTTTGGACTAATTTTAAGAATGAGAGATGATCCTTTCTAGGTGGGGAGAGAGAGTAGAGCCCACCAAAACCCATCTTTCTTTCTCTCTTCACATGCACTCCAGGCTCATCTGGAGAGAACACCCAACAATGTTTTTTTACATCAAATTCTCTTTAGATTTCTATCTGAAATGCTTTTAATTCAATATATTCCTACATTTGTGATTGAAATTGATAATTTACTAAGAATAAAAGTCCCCTCTGATTTTGACTTGGCTTCTTCTTTTATTTGGGTCTCGAGATTCAACAAGACCAAAGCCAAATACTTTCATCACAGGGGAACTATGATGGGAAGATAAACCTCAAACCTTGAGTTAATATTCTGTTAGTGAAGGGGTGCAATTGCTCCATTTTTAATACATTAAGGTCAAAATTGTACCTTTAAATACTAAAAGAAGGGATGAACATGTTGAAGATCGATGAAAGAGAAAAGGAAAGAGTGTGTCAGCAAATAGAGTTCGTATTCTGTTAGTGAAGGGGTGTAATTGCTCCATTTTTAATACATTAGGGTGCTGATTGCACCTCTAAAAATACATTAGGGTGATAATTGCACCTCTAAAAATACTTTAGGGTGCTGATTGCACCCTTAAATACTTTAGGGTGCTGATTGCACCTTTAAAAATAGATCAGGGTGCTGGATGCACCTTTACCCAAAAAAATGTGCTGACCTCTTTCTTGTTTCATTATAGGCCAGATCGCCATGTAGGATCGTTTGGATTTTACTATGACTCTTCAAAATGGAGGCCAAGTGTTCCATTTGTGGAACAGTTGCAAGCTTTTCAAGAACTTATTAATGAAGGAAAGGTGATCTATTTCTATTTATATAATTTTTTCTAGTTGTTTAATGTTAGAAGTAGAAGTCAAAGATAATCCCTTACCGTTAAGAAGCACATGTAGGAAAAGTCATACATGTAGAAAAAGTCATAGTGTTAGGAAAGAGTTAGGAACGGCATGTCGGATTCTGATTAAATCTTCTGAATGTAATTACGTGTATATATATCCATATGTAACATTACATTAATGAGAAATTGATTTTACCTTCGTACATGGTATCAGAGCCACGAGCTCCGTCTTGCGTCTGATTTTAAGTTTTCCGGCAAGAACCTCCATATTTTCCGGTGACTAAGCTCCCTTGTTCCTTCAGATCCACCGTCGCCGGAGTATCATTGGGCAACATGCGCCGGACATCCGTGTTCCCAGCCACCAGATCGGTCAAATCCCAAAGTTTGGTAGCCGTCTGCCTGCACGTGAGCCTCCATGCACCACCACCATCACCGCCGTCCAAAGACAAGCGCCGCGCGTGAGCACTGTTCCGGCCACCTTTTGTGATGGCGCTTCCACCAGATTGATCGACTGAGCCTCTTCTACCTTGTCCTGAAGTTTCATGACCATCTGAGACTTTTTAATTTTTGAGCTTTGATCCCCGCATTCGATTTCAACCTTCGTGAATTGCACTTTGTTACTAACTTCAGTATTTGAAGTTAGTATTTCTGTCTGTGGGCCCCTCCTTGCCTTTGATTGAGGTACTATATATATATCTCTTGACTTCATATCTCTCTGCGGGTCCAGTGGGTTGCAGCTTGCTTAAGTTAATCTAGGTTGGTTTGTTGTGTATCATGACTATTCCTACTCATTTGTTGATCTTGTGATTTTTTGTGCGAATTGTTCGTGTACTACTATTCATTATGGCTTATTCTAAAAATTCCGATATGTTGCCTATGTCTACGAGGATTACTACTTCACAGTTAAATTGGACAAATTATAGTGATTGGAACAAAACTGTTAAAGTTTAAATTTTGGGGATTGAGATGGAAACCCATTTAATTAAGGATCCTCTTTCTGGTGATGAAACCAAACTTTTGACTTGGCAAAGAGCAGATGCTCGACTTCTGTTTCAAATTCGAAATCTATTGAACCATGGATCCTATCTTATGTTAGCCATTGTAACACTGTCAAAGAAATTATAAACTATCTCGAGTTTATGTTTTCTAACAAAGGAAATATTACTTGGATTCATGAAGTCTGTAAAGGTTTTTATCGTTCCCAACAATAAGACCAATCATTGAAAGATTTCTTCTTGGATTTCAAGAGGATGTATGAAGAAATGAAGGTTGTTATGTCTCCACCGGCATATCTCTCAACTCGTATCAAGAACTTGGAACTTCAGGCTATCATAAGTTTCCTTAAAGCTCTCAATCCGTCTTATGAGACTATTCGTTCTTAGATTCTATCTAGTCAAGAGCTTCCTTCTCTTGAAGATGTTTTCTCCCGGGTTCTTCGTGCTGATAGCCTGATTCCCTCTTCTGTTGATCCAACTGCAAGTGCTCTAGCTGGGCGTGGTTCCTTTTAGAACAGGAATTATGGGTACAAACAAAACAATCATCCTCCGACAATAACTTCTGGCAGTATTATTTGCAATTATTGCAAAGAACCTGGACATATTAAGAAAAATTGTCGAAAATTGCAAAATAAACAGCAGCGTGATCAACAGCGTGGCCTTGCTCATATTGCCCAGACACCTGGTACCTCTGATTCTGGATCTTCTTCTGCGGGGGCCCTAGCCACAGGTACTCTATCCTCTGGTCTTATTACTACTTCAACTAAGTGGGTTATTGATTCTGGTGCCACCGATCACATGACAGGTAATCATCACTTATTCTCTTCATATGCCCCCTATGCCAACCCGTCATCTATATTTGTCGCCAATGGTTCTCCCGTCCATGTTACTGGCTCTGGAACTGTTCAACCTATCGCATCCCTCTCATTATCTTCTATTCTTAACGTTCCTGATCTCACCTTTAACCTTTTATCTCCGTAAACTTACTCGTCATTTAAACTGCTTTATCTCACTCTTCCCTGACTATTGTTTAATTCAGGATCTATCGACGAAGCAGATTATTGGTAGATGCTATGAATCTGGTGGGCATTACATCCTTAATGATCAGGTGCCACGTTCTGTTGCTTGTTTTGGTGGGTCATCTCTCTTTGAAGTTCATTGTCGTTTAGGTCATATGTCGTTGTCCTCTCTCCGAAAATTGTATCCTCAGTTTTCTTCTGTGTCTACTTTAAATTATGAGTCATGTCAGTTTGCCAAACACCATCGTGTTTATTTGGCACCTCACATCAATAAACGGGCTGCGTCCCCCTTTGAGTTAGTACATTCTGATGTTTGGGGTCCTTATTCAGTTCTGTCTCAAACTGGTTATCGTTATTTTGTCACTTTTGTTGATGATTTTTCCCGAACCACCTGCTTTACTTAATGAAACAGCGTTCTGAATTGTTTACTCATTTTTGTCATTTCTGTGCTGAAATTCAAACCCAGTTTAATACTCCTGTGAAAATCTTACGAATTGATAATGCAAAAGAATATTTTTCCTCACCATTCACCGATTACATGCAAAGTCATGGTATTCTTCACCAATCCTCTTGTGTTGATACCCCTGCTCAAAATGGTGTTGCTGAAAGAAAGAATTGACATCTCTTAGAAACTGCACGAGCTCTCATGTTTCATTCCTCTGCCCCTAAACGTTTTTGGGCTGATGCTGTCTCTACTGCTTGTTTTCTCATCAATCGCATGCCTTCAACTGTTCTTGGTGGGGCTATTCCGTATTTCGCTCTCTTTCCCACAACTACGTTATTTCCTGTTGATCCTAAGATCTTTGGTTGCTCCTTTCTCACCAGTACAAGCTGCTGTTCCAGAACCTGATATCATCAATTATGATAATGCTACCAATGATTTGCCATCACCAATCACTGCTTCACCGACAAATTCTAGTCATGACTCCTATGTTTCTGATTCCCAATATCCTCCCATTGTTGTCCCTGACTCAGCTAACTCTGATCCTGCTGTTGATCAGTCTTCTGACCTACCCATTGCACTTCGGAAAGGTACACGTCCTCGTTGTCCTCCTAGAAGATATGTTGACTGTACCTATCCTATTTCTTCTTTTGTGTCTTACCAGAATTTGTCCCCTACTTCTTCATCGCTTGTGGCCACTCTTGATTCCATCTCCACTCCTACTACTATTCATCCAGCCTTGAGTCACCCTGGTTGGCGTACAGCGATGGAAGAAGAACTTATGGCCCTTGGAAACGCTGGTACATGGACTCTTGTTGATCTACCTCTTGGGAAGAAGGCCATTGGATGTAAATGGGTGTTTGTTGTTAAAACTAAGGCCGATGGTTCTTTGGAACGGTTAAAAGCTCGACTAGTTGCTAAAGGGTATGCACAAACTTATGGTATTGATTACTCTGAGACTTTCTCTCCTGTTGCTAAGCTCACCTCCATTTGTCTTCTTATCTTCGTAGCTGCCACATATCATTGGGATTTACATCAGTTAGATGTTAAGAATGCTTTTTTGAATGGAGATCTCCTAGAAGAAGCTTATATGGAGCAACCACCTGGGTTCGTTGCTTAGGGGGAGAATAGGAAAGTGTGTTATCTCCAGAAGTCCTTGTATGGTCTAAAGCAAAGCCCTCGTGCCTGGTTTAATAGATTCTGTGATGTAGTCAAGAAGTTTGGATTAAGTCAAAGCAAGTGTGATCACTCTGTGTTCTACCAGCAATCTAATGCAGGCATGATTCTTTTAGTAGTATACGTTGATGATATTGTGATTACAGGAAGTAACATTTTCGGAATCTCAGAACTTAAAGTTTTCTTGAATTCTCATTTCCAGACAAAAGATTTGGGGTCATTAAAGTACTTTCTTGGTATTGAGTTTTGAGAAGCAAGAAAGGTATTCTTTTAACTCAAAGGAAGTATGTTCTCGATCTCTTAAAAGACACTGGAAAGCTTGGAGCTGCACCAATCAACATCCCCATGATTCTGAATCCTTTCCTGGATCTTGATACTAGTATGTTTGATGAACTTCCTAATGACTTGAAGAAGAAGATTGATCCAAAGAAACTGAAGCCGTTTACATTTCCTGAAAGATATAGAAGACTCATTGGGAAGTTGAATTATCTGATAGTAACTCGTCCTGATATAACATTCTCAGTCAACAGGCTCAGCCAATTCATGGCATCACCAACAGTGGTACAATGGGAAGCTTTAGAACATATCTTGCATTATTTGAAAGGTTCTCCAGGTCTTGGTATTCTTTATACAGATTATGGACACACTAAAGTTGAGTGTTTCTGTGATGCGGATCATGCAGGATCTAAAGCCACAAGACGATCCACTACGGGTTATTGTGTGTTTGTTGGTGGAAATTTGATATTTTGGAGAAGTAAGAAGCAATTAGTTGTGTCAAAATCAAGTGCAGAAGCAGAATACAGAGTCATGTCACAGTCAGTACAAGAAATTGTGTGGGTATTTCAACTCTTGAAGGAAATTGGCATTACCACGACATTGCCAGCAAAACTATGGTGTGACAATAAAGCAGCACTTCATATAGCTTCAAATTATGTGTTCCATGAACGAACAAAACATATTGAGATTGATTGTCATTTTATTCGTGATAAGATCAAAGAAAATATTGTATCTACAAGGTACATACGATCCGACAACCAACTGGCAGATCTTCTGACAAAAGCCTTACATGGGACACGGGTTAAATATCTTTGTAACAAGTTGAATATGATCAATATATATGCTCCAACTTGAGGGGGAGTGTTAGAAGTAGAAGTCAAAGATAATCCCTTATCGTCAGGAAGCACATGTAGGAAAAGTCATAGTGTTAGGAAAGAGTTAGGAACGGCATGTCGGATTCTGATTAAATCTTCTGAATGTAATTACATGTATATATATCCATATGTAATATTACATTAATGAGAACTTGATTTTACCTTCGTACATTTAACAACATCTTGATGAATATAAAGTTAACTGTCATTTGGAAGACCGGGGTGGTTCTACTGTTAAAATGTGTTATTTTTGAAATAATGAGCTATAGTGGATCTTAGTTTCAATTGGTCTGTTTTAGTGCCACTTTGATAGAGAAATAGAAGTGAGGAGTGATGGAGATTGGAAAGAAAAATTTGTTTCTCAAGTTTTTGTGCTGCTAGACAAGGAGTAAATTGTGATCTCCTTACACAAGTTTGAATTGTTAACACCCCCCAAACACACACACACACACACGTGTATATGTGTTTGTGCATGCACACTTACAGTGATGAAATACTTGTGTTAGGCTGAAGAGATATGTAGAAGGAAGTTGGATTTTTGCAGTTAGGTTTAAAAGATGGAAGTTGTCAATGGCGATAGATCTACCTGTCCTAGTTACAAATAAACTGTGTAAACCATTGGGAGGTGTTAATATTCTGCATGGGCTTATGCTTGGGTTTATTTATTTTACTAAGATAACTTAATCTATTTGGGTAGCATTGTCACAAGCTTAAATGCGGAGACTTCTCGTAAGGCTTATCTCCCACAATCGCACTCAAATGTAACTGATATTGACTTATTTATTTATTTTAATTCTAGTTATCATTTGGGTCCGATTCTATTTGCCTGTTATGTGTTTTATGAGTCTCAGAGGTCTCAAGCCACAACCTTTCTTTTTTGCCTAAGCTTGTACTCCTCAAAGACCTCAAGTCTAACTTTCATTTTAGGGTCTCAAATCTTGTGGCAGTGAGGATTTTCGTATGCTCTAAGTTAATTCTCTCAAATTCTCTCTTTCCCCATACTCTCTATCTTCCATTCCCTTTCTCCCTATCAGGTTCTGATCACATTGTCACGCACGTTCTATCTTGCATATTTTTGGCCGTTATTTGTGATAGCAGCTCTTTTCATCTGTGAATCAAGTGCGTTACATTGGCGTATCCAACGAGACCTCGTATGGAGTGATTGAGTTTGTCCATGCAGCTAAAGTTGAAGGGCTTCCTAAGATTGTCAGTATCCAAAACAGCTATAGTTTACTTGTTAGATGCATTTTTGAAGGTGACTACCTATCTGACTCGAATCCTATGTCATTCATATGTCATATCATTTTTGTTGCCTTCATCTTGCTCGAGTAACTACTATATCTTTCAACAAAAAACAAATAGCATATGCCATCAAGAAAAAATAAAACAAAATAACATGGCATAACCTCAGCAACCAATATTTAGTTGTTCCTAAACAGGCCCCAAAAAAATGATTCGTTTTGTATTTTCATCACTGATAATGCTGATTGCTCTTGTTGAAACTTATTTGCTTTTATTTGAGGCTTGATGCTAAACTTAACAGTTAAAATTTAAAAATGAGCAAGAGGCTTGGTTCTTGTTAACTACCAACAACTATTTCCAAGAAATTCCTTCGATGCAAAATTGAAGATGGAAGAAAGAAGAAAAATGCTGCACAACAAAGGATGAATTGGGTTTCCATACAATGATAACTTCTTTTTGAGGGAAAAAGAACATGAAAACAAATAACCAACTGAACTGAATATGTGTATACATTTCATGCCTTTCAAGACCATGAAATGAGAGTCTAGTTCTATGTCTATACTATTCTAAGTTGTATTGTCCTTCAATCTTTATGAACCTGAATGAAACAGAAACGAAACAGAGCAATGACGTAGGCAGTGACATCCATAAACAGGAAATGACGACAGGGTGGTTGGTAGCTGAGGGAGTAGGTAGGAGACAAATGGGTTAGTGAGGCACACCAATTTTTGACCTTTGTATTATTTTAAGGAGTTTGGTTTAGTATAAATAGGTGTATATTTTCATTGTAATGCATTAGAGAATTGATTAAGAATTTGAGTGTATGGTTTCTATACCATTTTGGTACCAGAGCTGAGTTCTAGAGAGCCAGAGAGCGAAAGAGTGAGGAGTGGGTGAGAAAAAAAAACGTGAGAAAAAGGGGGTGTCGGATTTTCACTCTCGGAGCGTTTTTTGAAGAAACCGACCTCACCATCGTGTTCAGAAGGCCGAAAAACCTAGAAATAGCCTCGGTTACGGCCGAAAAACACCTCCACGCGCCTCCACAGACGTCGCCGGAAAGTTGCCGGAAAAGTCACCGGAATTTCAGACGGTCGCCAGAGTCCAGAGGTTGAAGACGACCCAGTCAGCCGCCACGTCATCACTGTTGACCAGTCAACGCCACGCTGTCCAATCAGATTGTGCCACGTGTCAATATAGCCACGCCAGCAGCAACGTCATCATTGCCACGTCACCCAGTCCAATCAGCAGCCACGTCATCAGTCAACGCAACGTGGACTAATCACTGACGGCCACGTGTCATAACCGCCACGTCATCAATCCCAGTCAGCCCAACTTTCAGAAATTATATTTTGGCCCCAAATTTCTGCCAAAATTACATTTCTGACCCCAAAAATTTCTGAAATTATATTTTGGCCCCAAATTTATGCCAAAATTACATTTATGACCCCAAAACTTTCTGAAATTACATTTTGGCCCCAAATTTTTGTCAAAATTACGTTTCGGACCACAAAATTTTCTGAAATTACATTTTGACCCCCAGATTTTTGCCAAAATTACATTTCATCCCTGAAAGTTAAGAAATTACCTTTCTACCCCATTTGTCCATAAAATTTCCAGTTTTACCCCTTACTTGCCATAAAAAATTAAAAAAAAAAAAACCGATCATATTCTTGTACTTTTCCATCCTATACCTAACCTCACAAGAACAATTCCAAAATGCCTCCAAGACGCAGAAACACACGCGAGATTGAGATGGACGAGATGAGACGCCGGATACAGGAACTGGAAACCACTGTACAAACGCAGCAAGTCATGCTAGAATCTTGCAGTGAATATCCAGATGAGTCAGATAATAATAGTTCGTCGTCTACTGACTACTGCCGCCGTCCTCAACAACAGCAATTCCGCCTTAATGACATTAAGATAGACATACCTGAATTTGAGGGAAGACTTCAACCAGACGAATTCGTCGATTGGCTTCAAACCGTCGAACGAGTTTTTGAATATAAAGATATTCCCGATGAGCAGAAAGTCAAAATTGTCGCCATCAAATTAAAGAAACATGCATCTATATGGTGGGAGAATCTCAAAAGAAGGCGTGAAAGAGAAGGAAAAAGCAAGATACGAATGTGGGACAAGATGCGACACGAGCTCTCACGTAAGTTTCTTCCAGAAAATTATTATCAAGATAATTTCCTTCAGTTACATCATCTTCGCCAAAAGGCTATGTCTGTAGAGGAATATACCAGGGAATTTGAGAAGCTTATGATGAAATGTGATATACAAGAGAGAGAGGAGCAAACAATAGCTCGATATCTAGGAGGATTAAATACAAACATCGCCCATCCAGTACAACTCCAGCAATACTGGACTCTGGACGACGTCATTCGTTTAGCCATCCGTATCGAGAAGCAGTTGATCCGAAGACCTCCCTACCAGTCGTCTTCCTCAACTGAAATTCCTTTTGAGGGACATGAAGCACAGGTGCATCAACCTACACAAATGCATCAGCATAGCTCCTCAAGCAAGCCTACACAAGTATATCAACCTAACTCTTCAAGTAAGCCTCCACTTAAGGTTGCCAAAGAATTTAGCTCTAAAGCACCTAAGTGTTTCAAATGCCAAGGGTTCGGTCATATCGCTTCAGAATGTCCTACCCGCAGAGTTGTTACTATTATTGAAGGGGAAACTTTTGCAATATTTGAAGAAGAAAAGGATTATATGCCTGATAAAGAGCTGGTCCTTGATGAAGAGCCAATTTTTGATGAAGAAATCATTCCTCCTGATTATGGTGAAACACTAGTGATTAGACGAAGCTTGCACACAGCCATAGAGGAAGAAGAGCCTTGGCTACGTCACAACATTTTTCATACTCGCTGCACTACTCAAGGTAAAGTTTGTGACGTCGTTATCGACAACGGAAGCTGTAAAAATGTAGTCTCTAACTACATGGTAGAAAAGCTGCAACTACCAACTCACAACCATCCGTACCCGTACAAACTCCAATGGTTTAACAAAGGAACCGCGGTAAAAGTGTCAAAACGATGCCTTGTTACTTTCTCTATCGGTAAAAGGTATCACGATGAAGTTTGGTGTGATGTTGTTCCGATGGATGCTTGTCATCTTCTTCTGGGAAAACCTTGGCAATATGATCGACACGCTCTATACGACGGGTTTGCAAACACATATTCCTTCCAGAAGGATGATGTGAAGATTCAGCTTGAACCTTTGCCACCGGATAAACACGTCAAAATCAAAAATAAGCCCAAGTCATTTTTACTGAAGCATAAAGCTTCAGATCAATCTCCATTCATTGATGATGTTGTTTTTGACTCGAGGACGAGTCCTGTCCAACCCCGGGAGAATGAAACAGAAACGGAACAGAGCAATGACGTAGGCGGTGACATCCATAAACAGGGAATGACGACAGGGTGGTTGGTAGCTGAGGGAGTAGGTAGGAGACAAATGGGTTAGTGAGGCACACCAATTTTTGACCTTTGTATTATTTTAAGGAGTTTGGTTTAGTATAAATAGGTGTATATTTTCATTGTAATGCATTAGAGAATTGATCAAGAATTTGGATAAACATATTTGAGTTTGGTTTCTATACCACTGAATGTTTAGAACAAAGGCAGAAAGTGGCAAGACTTAATAATGCGCTCTTCAAAGGGTTTCTTTCACCTCCTCATGTGCATACAAAGTCACATTTACTCAATTGACCTCTTTCTGCTCTTTGTATGACCACATTTTTGGACACCTCTGACTTCAACAAAACCGAAGTCCAAATATTTCGTTGGAAGATTGTTATATCTGCAACCTAAAGCTGGTTTAAATCCAAGTATCCAGTAACACGATGTTGAATTATAAACGATATTGTATCATCAGGCATGCCACTACAATTCCCAAAGATGGAACCAATTAAATAGAACTTGGAGCTTCTTCAATTTGGAATGCTTGCCTGGGAATTTTCCTATAAAGAAATAAAAATCTGAGGAATTCTGGTTGAGTAGCCTTACCATGAAACAGATGCGAACCTCGTTAACACTTGTTCCAAATTGACCTTCTGACAACATTACAAGATATTCCAATTTCAGGCCTAAAAAAAATCTAGTCTAAATACTTAAATATTCATTCTTGACCATACTCGTCTCTTGGCCTTTATGATTTATATAGTTTTCCTTTCCCTTGTGCTGATTTAATTGCAGTTGATCTTGTCGAGGTTTGCCACCCAAAGAATTGCAATATAGGCTTGCTAGCCTATTCCCCTCTAGGGGGTGGATCACTGACAGGAAAATATATTGATATAAATTCCAAAGCTGCAAGAGAGGGAAGGTTTAAACTCTTCCCCGGCTATATGGAAAGATATAACAAATCTCCGGCACGGGTATGTAGTAATTTTAGGTCATAATAAATATCCTGAAGATTACAGTATTCTGGTGATAATTATTTTTTTATCCGAAAATGGTAATAAAAGAGTGCAACAGCTTGATTTCTCACAAAAAAAAAAAAAAAACCTCCTATATCAATCATTTCTTTGATTATACTTTCGGTATTGTGCAAGCAATATACTCTTGTTTGGATGGTGATTCACCAAAAATGCATTATATATGTTGAACATGATCAGTAGTCAGTAATCATCAGCATATTAGTTCTGGGGACTTATTGGCCGTGAGAACCTGTGTACTACCTCCAGTCACAACAAACAAGATACTCTCTCCTGTCCTTAATAGAGGAGTTAGTTAACATTTTTTGAGCGATTAAGGAAGTTAAATTAGTTACTTAATCATAGCATATGTTATGTACCATTAGATTATATATCAGTTTATATGCCAAGTAAATTAATTGGAGAAAAAACGATAAATATAAATACTTTAACATAACTTATTTAACTTCCTTAATCTTTTTAAAAAAAGTCAATTGGCTCTTATATTAAGGATTGAATGAAGTATGGAGAACTCCCTCCGGTTGTAATTATAGGACAACATTTGGGAGTTGATCTTGGTCCTGATTATAGGACAAAGTTCTAATTTTTGTCAATTTCTTCTCAAAATACCCCCTATTGATACTTTCTTAATAATAATTAAACACAATAATAATTTAATAATACACCTATGTATTCTATAAACTGAGTAATGCTTGCAACTCATTAATGCCACATACATATAAAGCTCGGAGAAGTCGTGTGTGAAGTAGGAGAGTTACGACAAAAAAATAGAGAATCAATGGAACTGGATGCATGTCATTTTAAATTTTAAATAAGGGCATTTTAGAAAAATAAATATGATTAACTAATTCAACTACTATCCTTAATTTCTCTAAAATTAGGTAAATATGTCCTATAATTAGGACCGGAGGAAGTATTATATTAAGGACTAGAGGTAGTGATAAATATTTCATATATTTCATAGCTCTCAAGCTTTACGTTAGTCAACTACCAAGGGTGTAATTCTGAAAGTTAGATTTAAGTCTAACCAACACAGGAACAGTTTGTTTGTTTGTTCAAGGATGGTCAGCGAGGGCTGTGGATTATAGGAAGCAACAATGCAATATTTGCTGTCATAAGATGGATACTTATTATTTTTCCCCCCTTCTGATTTATGCTGCTAATGGCATGCCTATAGATTATAGGAAGCAACAATGCAATATTTGGAGGAGGCCAAGAAGCATGGCTTAACTCCAGTTGAGCTTGCCCTTGGGTTTGTAAGAGATCGTGTGTTTGTGACTAGTTCCATCATTGGTGCAACCTCCATTGATCATCTCAAGGAAGACATTGATGCTTTCACACAGACTGAGCGACCTCTGCCACCAGAGGTTATGGCTGATATTGAACAATGTTTTCAGGAGATACAGAGATCCTACAACTAACATTTTTTAAATTTACCTGCTTCCCAGATTTTTTTTTGGCCCCTTGTATAGTTGTATGATTTCCCCATTGGATTGCTTTGTAAAGTTGTTTGTGCCTCAACTTGATACAAATATATAAATTGAGTTTTCCCCACACAATTGTTCTGTTTTCATTGAAACTTAGTTTATTCAATTTTCAATGACATGACTTGTAAATTATCATCAGATTCAGAATAGGTACTGGAGAAGAAACTATTAATCTAGAAACTCTCTAATTTAATTCAAGCACTTTTTTAAAAAAGAAGTTATTTAATCTAATGTAAATCAAGGGGAATATTAAAATGGGTTAACTTGGATTTAACATCTTGAAATATTTTTCTTGTAACACCCAATATTTTAAAATAATTTCAGGTATATCCAGCATCTAAAATATTTTTTAGAAATATTTAATATCCTAAAATAATTTTTTGTGTAGTTGATACTCTAAAGTTTTTTTCAATATCATTTAATATCCAAAATTTAGGGTAGTCATTGTTGATGTGAAAATAAATTAAAGAAATAAGTACGTAAAAAAATTACTTTAACATATTGAGTGCTACTAAAACAAAAACTTTAAAATATTTGATGCACTAAAAACTTACCTTAAGATAGTCTGTGTATCCTATTAAAATCAATGTTCTTTTTCTTTTCTTTTTTTCCAATAAAGTTAATGTTCCTTTTCAATTCAAAGAGAGAAAAGGACCAAATAATTAATATAGCTAATTCTTTATAGAGTTAAGTTTAATTTACCCCATCAAAAAAAAAAAGTTAAGTTTAATTTCCACAAATTGATCAAACTTACGCAGCTCCATTGCCACGTGGCAGTGACGTTTAGCTAGTTGGAGGATGTGAATGCGGTGTAAGAACCTTGCCACGTGGCAGTGACGTTTAGTTAGTTGGAGGACGTGAATGCGGTGTAAGAACCGCGCCAATATCTGAGTCCCCTTTCTTTTGAGCTGCAAGCTTTCCTCTCATTTCGCCTTCTCTCTCCAATGGATCTGCAACTTTCCGCATAGCTCCCTTTTGCTTAATCCAATTTTGCTCAAAAAACGCAGACATTCATGCTAATTATTTTCGAAATCTCATCCTTCTTCCTGTCTTCTTGAACTTGTTTTGAACGCACGTTTAGAAGCTTAACAAATAATGTAAATATAATTTCTCCTGTCTTCTTGAACTTGTTTTCATTTTTCCAATAATTATTCGTTGTGATTAATTGTTTTTATTCGAAGAAGGATTATGGTGGTTATATTCTTTATCTACTAATATTTGATTTCTGTTTCAATCTTTTTTTAAGGCACTAATTGCTTTGAAAAAAGGCACTCAGTTAATTAAGTATAGTCAGATAGGAAAGCCAAAACTTTGTCCATTCAAACTCTCACCGGTGAGCTTTAACTGAAAAATTCATATATATATATATATATACACATATATATTGTGCGTGTGTGTGTAACAAGATATCTTCATAAGTATGATTTTAAAATTTAGTGACACTAACAGGATGAAACAACATTGATCTGGATAAGTCACAGAGGGGAAAGAAATCTGAATTTGTCTTGTGTTTCACAGATAATCTCTGGACAGAGAACGGTAAGTCAAATATTAGGTCCGAGTTTGTGTCAACTTAGAGTTCTCTTACCACTCAAAAATACTTTTTGTTCAAAGAAAATTGTTTCTTTGCAGGCTGTCTTTAGAAGATATTTGTGTGCTGAAAAGGATTCTCGATCATTTTCTCTTCTTTACAGAAACTCTGAATGGACACTTAATCTGGTCAGAAAAGTTTTCAACTCTCACTATAGATTTAAATTGTCAATTCAATGGTAATTAAGTCTAATCCTTCTCCTTTTTATGTTTATAGATTTGTAAGGATAAAGCTGAAGCCGATATATGGTTTACAGGCCTCAAGGCATTAGTATCTCCTGGACGACGTCACAGGCATAGGCATACCAGAAGTGACTTTTCTAATGTGAGATTTATCGTAAATCCTTTGAATGATAATTTTTATCCAAGGGGTCAATCTTTCATTGTCTTTGCAATGGAAGACAAACTTCCCAATGTTAGCATATATGTGGAATATGAATACTCTGTACTTTTACGGGGTCACTACTACTTCCTGCCACAATTACTGCACCAACTTCAATTTTGGCTTTAATTTTTCTTTTATTTTATTTTCCTCGTTTTGTTCGCCATCTATATTGTTTTCAAATATCTACTTTTGAAAATTTTGCAAATGACATGGAATGTATTGTAAAGTAGTACACTTTAACCCTTTGATCCCGAGTATTAACCCTCTTTTGTCATTTATGAAAATATGGTCCAGAACTTTCGGTTTTTATGACATTTATATGAGTAATCTATCAATTATTCACCTACATAAAATGTGAACCTTTGTTGTCTACTAATTTTATCTTGTGTTTTGAGATCTTGTATAAGAGGTTGCTGTTTCCATGAATTCAAGAAACTGCAAGTCACAAATGTTTTTTCCATGCAGTGACCATTCTTTGCAGGATTATATTTTGCAACATTTCACTGAGGTACTTCTTTCCTTTTCTATTTTTTTTTAAATTTCAGCTGCAAGGCAGCATTGACTTTACTCATGATAGTCATCCTTTTAGTGAAACGGTAGACTATCCTTCAAACAGTCCTCATGGTCGAGTTTCCATTGATTCAGTTTCTCGTGACACTTTATTGAATTGGCCAAAATCAAATGTGGGGTTAGAACATGTAAATATGCAATTGAGGGGAGGAGCTGGAGACAATTTCTGTCTTAGTGTGTCAAGTGCAGGACCTGGAATAGATGACATAGAATCACTTGGAGATGTTTATTGTAATATCCCAAATTTCGACTAAGGGTTAAGGACTCCAAAAGTGAGTGTGATTATTGTTGAATAACACTTTTGGAGTATACGATCTGGAATGGCAATTCGAATGTGTTGCGATCAGTGCCCAAACCCTGTATTTAAGCTTAATTGTGTGACAAAGCTTAAAATGAATTGAAGTGAAGAGGGAGGGCGCATGATTGGTGTAATGGAATGAGAAAATGTGTTTGATGGTGATTTTAGAGTAATTACCATAATCAGGGGCAAAATGGGAAAGTTGTCGGCCAATTGATCAGTTACCGAAGAGGGAACTCATTGGTTACTTGAAGATCAATGGTTAGGATTGATTGTTGTGAAATCAAAAGGGGTGGAATCCCATGCTTGTGGGCTTATGTGAGCTCATGAGAGGTGTGGTAGGATCTTGACAAGTGTCACCACATGAGCTCTTGGATTTGGTCAATATTTCAACACTCATTCCTCTCTCCTCTCTTGGTAAAGTCGGCTAGGGAGCATGGAAGGAAGGGAAAATCTTATCTCATTCTCTCTCTCTTCATCCTCCATGTTCGTCCAAGGCAAGGGAGGAAAGATAACTGAAAGAGGTGAGTTTTTGGTTGATTTGTTGTCCTCTTATGCTCAAATACTCTTCTATAAAGTTATTCATAGTGATGAGAGCTTCATTGCTATGGTTTTAGATTTGTGAAAGAAGGTGTTTTGAGAGCTTGAGGAAACTTGAAGTTGGAGGAATAAAAAAACTAGCTTGAGAAAAAGGAAGAGGTGAGTTAGAGCTCTCTTTTGATCTAAGTTTTGTAACTTTTGGTTGAGTTTTGTGATTTGTGGAAATTTCCCTGATTTGGTATAATTGTGAAATGAATGAATTGGATAGTGTATTGTGTTAAAAATGGTGTCATATTATGTTTTGATGCCATTTGGATTGGTTTATAACTTTGGAAGGAAAAGTGGTGTAATTGTGTAACGCGCAGTAATGTGATGTGCAAGACAAGAACTTGTACCTAGGATGTGAATTTGGATGTTTTGAGGTTTTTAATGGGTTCCTTGTGTAAAGTTATGTGGGAGTAGCTTTGTGTTAGAGTTTGGGACCATTGGAAACACTTGTTGGAAGTTGGGGAAAATTTTGTCATCTACTGCGTTTTGGCTTCTGATAAGCCTCGCTCTAGTGCAGCAGCATATTTTCTCTTTTCTCTTCAGTTTGCGGTTGCACTTCCGTGCCAAAAAGCAAGAGTGCACTTCCTCACTTGTAAGTGAAGTGGGTCCTCACTCGAGTGGGAGGGTTCTCACTCGAGTAAATATGTAGTTTTGCTCTAAGAGCCGCTTCTCTAGTTAGCACTCGCAGTCTATTTGTCAAGAGTGTGTATTAGCACTCACGAGTTTTGAGGTGTCACTCGAGTGTTCATGGTCATCACTCGAGTGCACTCTTCACTTCTGAGATTTATGTTACTCTCGGGTAATCACTTCTTGTGCCTCACTCGATAGGACTCAGGTGAGTGTGAGGTTATCACTCGAGTGTTGAGGTTGTCACTCGAGTGTTGTGATCACTTCTGTATCTATCGTTGCTCTCGGTCAAGCACTCACGTGAGTAAGCCATCTTCACTCAAGTGCAAGTCATCTATTACTCAAGTGCATCATCCATCACTCAAGTGCTTCAGTAGGAAATCAGTGTTTTCTCTTCTGAAAGGGGATCTTTGGTCAAGCTTTTCCCAATCCTTTAGGCATGTGTTTAGGCCTTGAGTAGCCACCTAAAGGTTGTGAATGATAACCACCTTTAAGTGTTTAAAGTTAAGGAATTGGAAAAGAGAATAACCCTATGTCCTTGATTTGGTTTATAGAGTTTGATATTTGTCCTGATCGTGAGTAGCCGGTGCCGGAGCACACCAACAATTTTAGACAGGGCAAGAGGCTCGAGGAAGGGACAAGCAACCAAGGCGACGAAGATTCCTTCGAGATTTGAGTTTGGTTGTTGGTTATCAGTTGTGGATTGGGATGACTGTATATGTTTCGGATGTATATTTGATGTATATTTGGATTTGTATTTGAGATAGATTTGTGTAATTCCCTGTTTGGAAAATTATAAAGGGCAAATGTGCCCTATAAAGCTTGAATTAATGTAAGGAACCCGAGATTTCCAGAAATTACATTGTGCACTCTGATATGTTAAGAATATGATTTATCTTCACGAAGTAATTGTATTCGAAATGTGAATATGAGACTAGGTGAATTGTATTTTGAAAAATATTTGTGAAAACACTATCTTAAGGATGGCGAATTGAAATGAGTTTTGATTAACCATCGGTCTCTAGTTTGTTTTAAACATGTATTTCGAATATAATTACGGAGGGGGTTACATTTATGTATGGGGAAAGGTTTGGGCAGATGGGGTTTCATCTGATGGATTGGGGAATCAAGTCCCTGTGAAGACAGATGTTTTGATTCCCAAATCATTAGAGTCAAATGTTGTTCTTGATGCTCAACAGATTGCATCTGACATCCGCCATACCGCCCTAGTTAAAAGGCAAGGAGAGCTTTTTACTTGCGGAAAAGAATGTGGGGGAAGAATTGGTCATGGGATTGATAAAGATTTTAGCCGCCCTTATTTGGTTGAATTCCTGCAGTCACTAACGTGGAATTTGTAGAGTGTGGAGAGTATCATACATGTGCTGTATCTACATCCGGTGATTTATTCTCTTGGGGTGATGGTGCCCACGGTGCTGGACTTCTTGGTCATGGAAATGACAATAGCAACTCGATAACAAAGAGAATCATAGGCCCTTTAGAAGGACTTCAAGTTATATCTGTTGCATGTGGCACATGGCATTCAGCATTGGCAACCTCCAATAGGAAATTGTTTACCTTTGGTGATGGAGCTTTTGGTGTCTTAGGCCATGGAGATGTAAAGAGTGTGCCATATCCAAAGGAGGTGCAATCATTGAGCGAGCTAAAGACCGTTAAGGTTGCATGTGGAGTATGGCACACCACAGCTATTGTAGAGGTTATGGGCCAAACTAGTTCAAATGTCTCATCTAGGAAGCTCTTTACTTGGGGTGATGGTGACAAATATTGTTTGGGTCATGGTAACAAGGAAACTTACCCCAAACCCACCTGTGTCTCTACACTCATTGAATACAATTTCCAACAGGTAGCATGTGGGCACATTTTGACAGTTGTCCTCACTACAGCAGTCAAGTCTTTACCATGGGAGGTACAACATATGGTCAACTAGGGAATCCTCTCTCTGATGGAAAATCACCTATCATGGTACAAGATAAGCTGGTTGGTGAATTTGTTGAGGAAATAGTGTGTGGAGAACATCATGTTGCTGCCTTGACGTCAAGAAGTGAACTATATACTTGGGGGAAAGGTGCCAATGGAAGATTGGGACATGGAGACACAAACGATCGAAAATCTCCTACATTGGTTGAATGCTTGAAAGATAGGCATGTAAAAAGTATCTTATGTGGCTCAAACTTCATGGCTTGTATTTGCATCCATAAATGGGTCTCTGGAGTTGACCAAAACCCACATGGACTCCGCATGCTCCTTAATATAAGAATCTTAATCTTAAATATATGACATAATTTTCATATTTATCAATTTTTCATAATTCACCATATTGATGCTCCCTAACAATAATCAAGGAGAAGAGGAGATTGGGGAATTAAGGAAAATGACTGTGGTGTTTTAAAAAATACATATTATATTAACTAACTCAACTAACATCCTTAATCTAATCAAATAAGGTAAATAAGGCTTATATTAAAGACCAAAAGGAATACTAATATAAGACCCAATTGATTAACTTGAAAAGATTAAGTGAGCTAAATAAATTAATTATAACATATATTACATAATGGAAAATACTTGGGTCAAATTCCCTATATCCATTTTGTCAAGTTCTTCAATTATATGTGACTATATGTTTTATTTTTGAATTATTATTGTTTAATTCTAAACTCATATGAATAAAATAAAACACATGGTCACACGTGACAGGAGAACTTGATGTAATGGATATAAAGAACTTGATGTAAATATAGTCCTTACATAATCTCTCTAAAATACTTATGTATATCATTATATTATATATCAATTTATAAGTCAAACGAATTAGTTTCAAGTAACTTATTTAACTTTCCTGATCTTTACAAATTAGTCAATTGAGTCTTATAATATTATCAGCTGAAATTATACAACATCTTTAAATCCTTCTTCATAGCCAACGAAGGTTGGTGAGATGGAGTACAAATTGAGGGCAAACGAGGGACGTACCATTGCTTAGCATTTGATGACGTGCACTATAAAAAAAAAAATCACTTTCAGCGGCGACATTGTGTTGTCGCCCCTGAAAGTGAGTTTCAGCGGTGACTTTATTGTCGCCACTGAAAGTCTTATTTGAAATTTTAAAAAAAAATTTAAAACACTTTCAGCGGCGACTTTAGTGTCGCCGCTGAAAGTCTTATTTGAAATTTAAAAAAAATAATAATTTTTTAAAACACTTTCAGCAGCGACTATTAAAAGTCGCCGTTGAAAGTCTAATTTGAAATTTTAAAAAAAAAAATTGAAACACTTTCAGCGGCGACTATTAAAAGTCGCCGCTGAAGCTTATTTTCAGCAGCGACTTTTAATAGTCGCCGCTGAAAGTCAATTTCATATTTTTTTTATTAATTTTTTTTAAAAATAATATTTATAAAATTAAAATAATATTTATAAAATTTAACTATTAATTATTAAAAAATTCTACTTAACCTTAATTATTAAAATTATATTAATATTTATTAATATTATATTTATAATTTTATATTAAAAATAATATTTATGATATTAAATTATTATTTATTAAGTAATTTTAATTAAAAAAACTTTTAATTTAAATATATAAATATTTTTTATTTTTTATTTAATTTTTTATTATTTTTAATAATATTATATTTAATTAATAATTAATTATATGTATGTATGTTTATATATATGATAATATTATATATATAATAAAGGCAAAGGCATCGGCTCCCTGAGGTCGTGGGTTCGAACTGGAGGAGAATCACTTTGAGGAATTATGAGGAGCCGACACGTGACAGCACGAGGCGGTGACACATGGCAGCACGAGGAGGCGACATGTGGCAGCACAAGGCGGTGACACGTGGCAACTGTAAATTAAATTTTAAAAAAATTCAAATTTTTTTAATAAAAAATTTAATTTTTTGATTTTTTTTTTAAAGTAACACTTTCAGCGACTACAAAAGTCACCGCTGAAAGTCACCTTCAGAGGCGACAAAAGTCGTCGCTGAAGGTATAGTTTCAGCGGCGACAAAAGTCACCTTTAAGAGAATCAGATGCCTTACAGTTAACTAACTCTGGTTCCTTTTCACGAGAGTTGAAGAAAATTGTAAGAGAGAAGAGCATAAAATCAATGGTGAGTGACAAAATTAAAATAAAATCTCCCCATTCACCAAAAATAAGATCCCCATTTCACCCCAGGCCAATGAGAGCTGAAGCTCAGCAGTCACACCAACTATGAATGGATTAGGGCCATCTCGACACGTGTCACGTAAATCTCACCCTCAAATTTTCACCCCCAAGCCCCACTGGAGTCCATAAATACCCTCCACCCCCAAGAGCTTTCTCCTCACAATTTCTCTCACAGTCCTTCTCTTTCTCTCTCTTATTCACTGAGCTTGTGCCTTCTTCCTCAACCTGCCCTGCTTGGATTTTGAGCCAAACTTCCATGAAAGCTTCTCTCTGCTTTCTGGGCTTTTCCCAGAAAATCCCCCAAAATCTCAACCACTATCACTCGCAATGCCACACATTCATGATCAACCTCCTCCTTCTTCACACAATAATCCGCCGGTACTGTTTCCCACCGACCAAAATCTCCACCACCACCACCATTTCCAACACTACCCTTACCATCAGCTGGATCTGAACGGGTCAGATCCTAACCCGATCTTCCTTAAGCAGGCTTCATATCCTTACTCTCATCCTTTCAATTCTGCGAACCCAAACGAGCCCTTCAAAGTCGACGCCTTGCATGGTGGTTTGTTCTTCCCTGAGAATAATAATGATCATAATAATTGCTGGCAAGACGAAGCTCGTGCTGATCATAACGATGACAGGAAGATGAAGAAGCAGCAGATGTACAAAGGTAGTATTCTCAAGAATACAATCATCATCAAAGGCAAGTGGACACCAGAAGAAGACAGGTATATGGATAAAGGTTGCACATTTTTTTTAATTGCTTGTACTGTTTTCCCATCTTTTATGTATCTGTTTGATTAAATCCCTTTCTTGTTGGCAGAAAGTTGGTGCAATCGGTGAAGAGGTTTGGGATGAAAAATTGGTCACAAGTCGCAAAGGCTTTGAATGGAAGGTTGGGAAAGCAGTGTAGAGAGCGGTGGCACAATTCTCTGTGTCGGACATTAGGGTTATCATATTCCTCCTCATCCAACTTTTTCTCACAAACATACATTTGTATTACATACATATACACCTAACATATATACATAAAAACCCTTCTTTCTGCAGAATTTTTGTTCTTAGCAGACATTATAAAACATGAAGAATATATAATTAATGAAATGCATATATGTGAATAATATATGGAAATTTATTGATTAGTTGAAAGTTTATAACGGAAACTTGACCCGTGTTTTGATAGGTATGGTAATACGATACCTACTTTCTTATATATCATTCTTATTCTGATGAAGAGCTCTTGGAAGCATGAAATATGTGAATACATGTGTGTATACAATTGCAATATATATTTGATCGATCATGTGATGAACAGTATCAACCTTAATTGTGCTTTTAGCGATGTTTTGCTTTGTATGTAATAATGTATAAATGTTTTGTGAAAAGCCGAAAGTTGAAACCGCGTAAAAAAGTTTGTAAAACAAACTGTTTAAATGCCTAGTTATAATAAATGCTCGCACACATGTCACTCTTATATATTGGCCGACTTGAGCTTTCAACATTTTGCATTGTTTCAGAATATCTCCAAAAGTACTTAACTAAGACGTTTGATTGCACGGGGTCTTACATCTACCACCACTTGTTGTGTGTGTGTGTCTCTCTCTCTCTCTTGATTTAAAGTTGCAAATGAAAACCATTGCACTCGCCTTCACTACAAAAAAAATCACTTTCAGCGGCGACATTTGGCGGTGACTTTTAATGTTGCCGCTGAAAGTGAGACTTTCAGCGGCGACTTTTAATGTCGCCGCTGAAGGTGTCACCTTTAGCGGCGACACTTTTGTCGCCGCTTAAAGTGAGACTTTCAGCGGCGACATTGTGTTGTAACCGCTAAAAGTGAGTTTCAGCGGCGACTTTAGTGTCGCCGCTGAAAGTCTTATTTGAAATTTTAAAAAAAAAATTTAAAACACTTTCAGCGGCGACTATTAAAAGTCGCCGCTGAAAGTCTTATTTCAAATTTTAAAAAAAAAAATTTAAAATACTTTTAGTGGTGACTATTAAAAGTCGCCGCTGAAAGTGAGTTTCAGCGGCGACTTTAGTGTCGCCGCTGAAAGTGAGTTTCAGCGGCGACTTTAGTGTCGCCGCTGAAAGTCTTATTTGAAATTTAAAAAACATAATTTTTTAAAACACTTTCATCGGCGACTATTAAAAGTTGCCGTTGAAAGTATAATTTAAAATTTTTAAAAAAAATTAAAACACTTTTAGCGGCAACTATTAATAGTCACCGCTAAAAGTCAATTTCATATTTTTTTATTAATATTTTTTAAAAATAATATTTATAAAATTTAAATATTAATTATTAAAAAATTATACTTAACCGTAATTATTAAAATTATATTATTATTTATTAATATTATATTTATAATTTTATATTAAAAATAATATTTATGATATTAAATTATTATTTATTAAGTAATTTTAATTAAAAAAAACTTTTAATTTAAATATATAAATATTTTGTCTTTTTTATTTAACTTTTTTATTATTTTTAATAATATTATATTTAATTAATAATTAATTATATGTATATAATTAATTAATTATATGTATGTATGTTTATATATATGATAATATTATATATATAATAATATGTAATAATATGACATAGGTTCATTTCGGCGCAACTGGCAGAGACTCGCGCGCAAAGGCATCGGCTCCCTGAGGTCGTGGGTTCGAACTAGAGGAGAATCACTTTGAGGAATTATGACAAGGCGACACGTGGTAGCACGGCGCGGTGACACATGGCAGCACGAGGCGGAGACACATGGCAGCACTGGGAGGCGACATGTGGAAGCATGAGGGGTGACACGTGGCAACTGTAAATTAAATTTTAAAAAAATTCAAATTTTTTTAATAAAAAATTTAATTTTTTGATTTTTTTTTAAAATTAACACTTTCAGCGGCGACAAAGTCACCTTCAGCGGCAACTTTTGTCGCCATTGAAACTATACCTTCAGCGGCAACACAAAAGTCGTCGCTGAAAGTCACCTTTAGCAGCGACAAAAGTCGCCGCTGAAGGTATAGTTTCAGTGGGGACAAAAGTCGCCGCTGAAGGTATACTTTCAGCAGCGACAAAAATTGTCGCCGCTCAAACTTTCAGCGACAGTCGCATAGGAAGTCGCCGCTGAAAGACTTTCAGGGGCGACTTTTAGACTTTTAGCGGCGACAAAAGTCGCCGCCGAAAGTCTTTTTTTTTGTAGTGGTGTATCTAGCATAGTGCCACATAAGATTTATCAATAGCCATGTCAGAAGACAACTACCACATCATCAAGACTAGTTTTCATTTCTAATGTCATTGTCAAGGGCATAATTGCAGAATTGGAGAAGTATGAAGGAAACGTTGCCCCAAAAAGGAAGAAAGAATCAAAATAAATATTTAACAAACTAAAAGAACCAAAAAGCGCATATAAGCTTAACATGTAAGCAAGCAAACGAATGGCATACAGCGTATGTTGAGATACAACAAAGCAAGAAGTACTCAGTGACACCTTTTCCATGTAATGAGATCTTCTAACACATAAGGTAACCACAACTTCTAGCAAAATTTTGGAGGGTGTAATGAATTCGTCGTCTAACGATGCCTTTAGAGCTCTAAACTGGTGTTTGCTCGTCCTCAACTTCTACTGCCTCATACCACCATGAAACAGGGCCAAGACCATCATGATCCAATGAACCCTATAAAATAGACAACTTGATAAATAGACAACTTGATAAGACATGCTTCCCATAATGCATGACGTGATGAATCACACTTCCAAGATTCAATAACATGCATTGCCGGAAAGGGTCCTACGGTACAACTATTAGTGCAGGTAAAATTGAAGTCTTTTGCTAATAGTAAGATGGCTTTAAGATGCTAGCATAGATAATATAGTAATTATGAATTTTCCTTTCCCAAAGGTTGTCTCAAACTCGTTTGGTTTGCCAAATGTAAAGGAATGAAGAAAGGAGATGGAATTAAAAAGAAAAGTAACTTATATAAAATTTCATGTGTTCCCAAATAGGAAGTATTAGAAAAAGAATTAGTTGTTATCAAGTAATAAGAGATATAATAAATATTTCACATCTAAATTGTCATGCAAAGGAAAGGAATTCCTTTTACTTGGTGCTAACCAAGGGGGTAATTATATGCCAACAACTCAACATATACAGAGACAACAAAATTGTCACCAAAGGAGTAATTATATGCCGACAACTCAACATATACAAAGACAACAAAATTGTCTAAGACAGTATATCTTTCTCCTCCCCCTTTTCTCCATGAATCAATCATTACTTGCTATAAAGGTTAAAATACTTACAGTAAGCACCATCGGGGCAAATGGTTTTGATACTTGTGGCTACTCTATTGGAATTGAAGGGTAACTCACACTTTGAACTTGGAATTTAATCTGTGGCGTTGGCAACTTGCAATTAGCATATTCTTACATTCCAAACAGTTAGTTGACAGAATGCAAGTGAGCGAGGAGTTGTCAAAATCAAATAGAAACTTTCTTCACTCAAATCGAATGATTGTAAGTGAGCGAGGAGTTGTCTGGACCTTTATATATATATATATGTTGACGTCAGTGAGAATGTAGGACTGGAGGAGTCTAGAGCGATGGGGGTTCAGATGAAGGTCAAAGGGTAATTGAAGCTAGAGGAGATGACAACTGGACTGAGTCGAGTTGCGACTACAAGAAAGTAAAGGTTCACTCGTCGGTTCAAACTTTATGATTAGAATCAGAAATTATAAAATTAAAAAAAAAAGGGCTGGGCCATAAATGGTGGGCGACTCGCAAGTTCGAATATAAAATTTAAGAAACGAACAGATGTGCAGTTTCCAACAAAACCAAATGAAAGACCAAGAAGACAATACATTCTCAACTCACTAGTAAAAAAGACTGTCAATGCTTCGGGGGAGTCTGAGTTTGAAGGTAGGAGACGGGCATCACCGCCATTTTGCTATAGGATTTCGACCTTGGGCAAGTGAGGGTAATCCACCTCAAAAAAATCTACCGCGAAGAACTTGGAGCGAATCTTTTTTTTTTTTTTTGGCCAATAAATTGGGTGAATCTATTATTATTATTATTATTATTATTATTAGCAATTATTGAAAAATTTAATCAGACTCTTATCTTAAACTATCTTCTACTTTCCATCACAGCGAGTAACAGGGAACAAATAAACTAGTCCAGCTAATACGTCATAAGAACTATCAGAGTATACTCCCATTAACACACAAGTGCCTTGAATTTAGATAAGAAGAATGCAGTTAGCATATTCGGTTTTTCAAATAGTAATGGTCAAGTACCCGAACCTGGCTCTAATACTAATGTCCACATTGACCCGAACTTGGCTCTATACCAATACCCACATTAACCCGAACTTGGCTCTGATACCAACTGTAGCATTATCATATTGCCATGAACCTAAATCATGGGTCTGATACCAATACCCACCTCAACCCGAACCTGGCCCAAGTAAATCTAATACAACCCACTTGATACTAATTGTAGAATCGACCCGAGCCTAGCTTGCATATACTAGAAACCAACTCATTTTTTAGAGTTTGAGTTCCTAAGATTCCAAAGGAGTGATGTTCTTAGCTGATTAATGAGGTGTGAAAGGCATTTTGAGCTACACGAAACCCAAAAAAAATGAAAGTAGCCATGGCTAGCTTCCATTTCATCCCAGTGGCATGAGGTGTTGATGAGGCTTCGAAAACGAGGATCATTGCCAAGCCAATTTGATAATATTGCCTGGAAATTACGACTTTCATGGGTACGAAGATATAGTATATCATGCCTCAGAATCTAGTGTATCATTTCAACAAAATCTCAAGATGATTGTCTACTAAATTCATAAATGTTTCACAAGGAAGGAAAATCAAACATTTAAGAAGTGAAAATATAGCATCCACTAACTCCATTTTAACCCCATTCAACGACTCAGTAGCTGGTGGAATGTCAAGCGATTAGAGAATCACAGGCTGGTAAGGACCTAGCATGTCTCCCCTAGCAATCATAGGAACAAAAGCATATCCAATTTGTCCTGTAATAGACAAAAGATCATGTCACCAAAGGCACAAAAGTACATAACATAGGAATTTCTGTTCGACTAAGTTGCATTACATATCTATTTTTTATAGAATGAGTCACATAAGCTAGATATAGGAATTTTATCACAAATGATACGAGAGCAACTATTAAGTCATGGGTACCAATACCTAAATTTGGCTCTGATGCCATCTACATGACCAAAAACATGACTCTCATATCAATACCTACATTAACACACACCTAGCTCTCATGCTACCCATATAAACCAAAACCTGGCTCTGATACCAATACACAGACTAGCAACAAATGGATCAAGCCCAAAAATGAAAAAGAAAAAATAAAAGAAACAAACAAACAAACAAACAAACAAAAGTTTCACACAAGCCTAGTAATTTTCCTACACATCTTCACACATCTTTCCAAAAACCTTTGTATTTGTATGGTTACTTGTTCTTCGAGAGACTGAACCCAAATTGAAGAAAAACAAAACCAAACCCAAACCTCCTGCATATCAACATGTCATTTCAGTGTCTGACTTTGATATCAAATTCTCCAGTAAACACTAAAAAAATTATAGCCTCTCTTGGAATTCAAGCAAAGACCTCTCTTTCTGAAGCTTCATGGAACTTCTTGATGAACTCCTCTGCTTTCTCATCCACCTACAAATTTGTTGACTTAGCCACAACAACCTTCCATGAATCCTCTAAAGTATCTAACCCATTGCTGCTCTCTCCCTTTCCAACCAAATCCTTATTTCCCATCTCTGTTTTGCTTCTGCTTCTCATTTCCCCTCTAGCTGCATGCCCAGAAGAAGTAGAGAAAGAAAAAGAAGATGAAGATGAAGAAGCTGAAGGCTCTATAAAAAGGTCATCTATACGAATGGCACTGAAGTTCTTGTGTTGCTGAACATGGTGGTAAGTGGTGGAGGAATTATAATAAGAGTAAGGTCTAGTGGGAAGAGGACGATGACAGCAAGCTTTGGTGGAGATTAAGTGACGGAAAGAATGGAAGGTTTAAACCAGGCGTTGAATTGTAGTTCTGATTGCTCTGTGGATATTGAGCTCATTGACTTTGGATTGGATTCTATTAGAGAAGCTCCTCCATGCCTTCTTTGCTGGTTGAAGCTTCTTTGCTAGTCTTGGACGAGACATCAATATTTTGGGAAGATATGAAAGAGATGATTTGGATATGAATATGTGAATGAAGCTTTTCTGAGGATGAGAGAAAAGGAGAGCTGAAAAGGGAAGAAGAAGATGGTCCTTATGAAGCAAGTTTTGATTATGCCCCACTAGTTTTATAATTCCTTTCTTCTTACCTCCTCCCTCCCATTATCTTGGTTTTTTCCCAATAAAAAACAACATATACCATCCAAAATTTCCCAAGAGGAATTGTAAAAGTAATCATTTTCTCTTAAATTACATCATATTTTATGTGATATTGGTGCTTAACATCACGTCATATATGGTGTGTGATGTCTTATATGGAGAAATAACTTGTAGAATATCTTGGGAAGTTAGTATCAGCAAGTCCCACAACAGGCAGATCATTCTATCATTTTCTATGATTATCACTTGTGACATGGGCAACACTAATAAAATTTGGACTTTAAATTAAATAATTAATTTATGACCCCAAAAGCATTTCTATGATTATCTGAATGTTTTCATTAGTTAGGGACGTGTTCTACAGTGTCAGCAAGAATGGTAGCTATCATGGTGACGTGCTTTGAAACTGATTCGGCTTAATTTCTTTCTAATTGCTACACCAAATTATTGGATAAGGCCATGGCCCTATCTAACTTTATCCCCTCCTGCCACGAATAGTTCTTCCAAATTCAATTAATTATGAAAATTCAGTGCTGCAGTTATGTGCTATAGCATGCATGTGGGGAAATCAAGAACCAATTCTTCCCCACATCTTGTTCGTTTCAATGAAAACATAAAAGGTCGGCTAATGCTTGATTAAATATCTGTGTCGGCAAGTCTTTTATGATTTATGGTTAAGCCATTCAGATTTCTTTTGTACTGAAAATTTGGGGAGAAAAGCTGCAGCTTAGCTGTCTTTGAAATTGAAAGAAGCTTTGGCAAATATGAATGATTGGAGAATCAATAACAAAACTACTCCGCATGCTCCTTAATATAAAAATTTTAATCTTAAATATATCACATAATTTTCATATTTATCAATTTTTCATAATTCACCATATTGATGCTCCCTCAACAATAATCAAAGAGAAGAGGAGATTAGGGAAATAAGGAAAATGACTATGGTATTTTAAAAAATACATATTATATTAACTAACTCAATTAACATCCTTAATCTAATCAAATAAAGTAAATATATCTCATATTAAAGACCGGAAGGAATACTAATATAAGACCCAGTTGATTAATTTGAAAAGATTAAGGGAGTTAAATAAATTAATTATAGCATATATTACATAATGGAAAATACTTGGATCAAATTCCCTATATCCATTTTGTCAAGTTCTCCAATTATATATGACCATATGTCCTATTTTTGAATTATTATTGTTTAATTCTAAACTCATGAATAAAATAAAACACATGGTCACACGTGACTGGAGAACTTGATGTAATGGATATAAAGAACTTGATGTAAATATAATCCTTACATAATCTCTCTAAAATACTTGTGACTATCATTATATTATATATCAGTTTATAAGTCAAACAAATTAGTTTAAAGTAACTTATTTAACTTCCTTAATCTTTACAAATTAGTCAATTGAGTCTTATAATATTATCGGCTGAAAGTAATATTATACAACATCTTTAAATCCTTCTTCATAGCCAACGAAGGTTGGTGAGATGGAGTACAAATTGAGGGCAAACGAGGGACATACCATTGCTTAGCATTTGATGACGTGTATCTAGTATAGTGCCACATCAGATTTATCAATAGCCATGTCAGAAGACAACTACCACATCATCAAGACTAGTTTTCATTTCTAATGTCACTGTCAGGGGCATAATTGCAGAATTTGAGAAGAATGAAGGAAACGTTGCCCCAAAAAGGAAGAAAGAATCAAAATAAATATTTAACAAACTAAAAGAACCAAAAACCACATATAAGCTTACAATGTAAGTAAGCAAACAAATGGCATACCGCGCATGTTGAGATACAACAAAGCAAGAAGTACTCAGTGACACCTTTTCCATATAATGAGATCTTCTGATACATAAAGTAACAACAATTTCTAGCAAAATTTTGGAGGGTGTACTGAATTCGTCGTCTGACGATGCCTTTAGAGCTCTAAACTGGTGTTTGTTTGTCCTCAACTTCTTTTGCCTCATACCACCATGAAACAGGGCCAAGACCATCATGATCCAATGAACCCTATAAAATAGACAACTTGATAAGACATGCTTCCCATAATGCATGACGTGATGAATCACACTTCCAAGACTCAATAACATGCATTGCCGGAGAGGGTCCTACCCTACGGCTATTAGTGCAGGTAGAATTGAAGTCTTTTGCTAATAGTAAGACGGCTTTAAGATGCTAGCATAGATAATATAGTAATTATGAATTTTCCTTTCCCAAAGGTTGTCTCAATCGTTTGGTTTGCGAAATGAAAAGGAATGAAGAAAGGAGATGGAATTAAAAAGAAAAGTAACTTTTTATATATAAAATTTCATGTGTTCCCAAATAGGAAGTATTAGAAAAAGAATTAGTTGTTATCAAGCAATAAGAGATATAATAAATATTTCACATCTAAATTGTCATGCAATGGAAAGGAATTCCTTTTACTTGGTGCTAACCAAGGGGGTAATTATATATGCCAACAACTCAACATATACAGAGACAACAAAATTGTCACCAAGGGGGTAATTATATGCCAACAACTCAACATATACAGAGACAACAAAATTGTCTAAGACAGTATATCTTTCTCCTCCTCCTTTTCTCCGTGAATCAATCATTATTTGCTATAAAGGTTAAAATACTTACAGTAAGCACCATCGGGGCAAATGGTTTTGATTCTTGTGGCTGCTCTACTGGAATTGAAGGGTAACTCACACTTTGAACTTGGAATTTAATCTGTGGCGTTGGCAACTTGCAATTAGCATATTCTTACATTCTAAACAGTTAGTTGACAGAATGCCAAAATAAAAGGAAGTGAACCTCATCATTATCATCAATATGATATGGTTCTTCATTAAAATCCCAATACCATGTGCCTTTATTGCTGTAAATCGAATAGAAGCATACAAGTAAGGCATTCAAAATTCAGATAAAAACATGTAATAATCTCAACAAAACAGAAGACAAGTTGAAGGCACCGTATCACAGTAGGTTTAAAGGTCATCTCAAAATTTAGATAAACCGTATAAGCAACATCACCTATTTTGTGCTTCACCCTCAAAATGAGATGGATTGGGCATGTGATGTATAGGTACATAAATGTCATCAAAGAATCCAAGTGACACTGTCAAACAGAGGTTAACATTATAGCCACAAAAGGAGCCTTTAATAAATAAGTGAACAATGAACAATCAGAAATAATAATATGATGTAAACATTGTATGGGGTTGTTAATGCGGAAAAAAGGATCTACATGATATGAGAAACATTGAAGGTGTCAGATATGCATAAAAGGAAATAAAGAAGGAAAAAATAGACAGTAGATTTGATCATAGATTCACAGTTTGAGATGAAGGGTTATTTTAATTATTGCCTTTGACACTTTTCTGGATTTTCAATCACACTAGACTCTTAAATTCAGAATCTTTCCTACTCTTACAAATTAATTAATAAATAAATAAAGAACTAGTACATAGAGCAGGGAAGAAATTGAAGATAGAGACATTATTTTGCAAGAGTGGGGATTATATAAAAGTCATCACCCGCCAGAAACATTATAAACTACTGTTTATTAAGGGATTGCTGATTCAGTAAGATATGATTACAGAAACCATGCTTTGCACCTAGTAGATAGGTTAGCAATGACAACGTCTGTATGTTGTACTTTGTTAATTAATAGGAGTAAGCAACTAAGAAAAAAATGCTCTGCAAAAAAATAATAAAAAGAAGCATGCATCTAGAGGAAAAAACAGAAGAAATTGGAGAAAAGTGCAGTCAAGAAGTAGAGGAAAATATTGGGCATACAGCGTAAGCCATCGGCATCCGATGATAGCAATTTTGCAGTAATAATCTCTCCTACAAATGGACGAAACATGATTAAAGTAAACACAACCTGCCAAAAATCAGAACAAAGTCAACACATCATAAAGAAAACTAATATTTTATTGAATAATGGCTTATAAAAGCATTATTTATATGTCTCCCAATCACAAATTTGAGTGTCTTTTGAACATCAGTTTTCTTTCGTTCTGCATAGAGATAATGTAAGGCCAGAAAAATCAGTAAAGGCCACAATTTATCAAATATTCAATCCCACAACAAACTTAGTGCACCACCATGATTTAAACCTACAACAGATGATGAAAAGCTCAAGGCCAAATGTAGAGTTCATAAGTTAAGAACATATACTGTATGGGTTGCAGCACCATCACCAGGGAAGATAAATCCACCCTCAATGGATCTAATGTCATAGACAGAAATGCACAGCCCCAACTTTGCAATAACCTTCATCATCAGACAACCATATCAGCACTGCGAATTTCATAAATTAAGCCACTCAAAAGTAGTTCATAATAAAAATCAAAATGACAGCCCACCATACCTTATCCAAGAAAAGTTTCTCAAGCTCCTTATGTATAGACTCCTGAATTGGAAGGCTAAGAAGATGTGGAGGTAAGCGCAATGTGTGCTCAATTCTACTGAGGTAGAACATGAATGTGACTCCAAGCTAAACCAAATGGAGAGGCAGTCAATATTAATAATCAGGTACATTATGCAGCGACAATCAAACACAACAACTCTACATGTAACAGAAAAAGCCCTTGACAAGGGCATAGTCAATTGATGTCAAGCTAAGAAAAGCAATGGGCAAACTAAACTAATCGTCATTTATAGAAATTCAATTCAAGCCAAGCCAAGGATAGCAATGGGCAAAGATAATCTGTGAAGAACAAAGAATGAAGACAGAACTAGAAGGCAGGCCAACCAGGAAAATTAAACTTGGGCAAACTAAATAGAAACTCAACTAAACTAAAAACAAAGTATCAAAATCAAACAGAAACTCGACTTCACTCAAATCGAATTATTGTAGGTGAGTGAGGAGTTATATGGGCCTTTATATGTATATATATGTCGACGTTGAGTGGATCAGTGGAGTGAGTGAGATAGGGAGAATGTAGGACTGGAGGAGTCTAGAGCGACGGGGGGTCAGACGACGGTCGAAGGGTAATGGAAGCCAGAGGAGATGACAACTAGACTGAGTCGAGCTGCGAGTGCGAGAGAGGAAAGGTTCACTCGCCGGTTCAGACTTTAGGATTAGGATCATAAATTATAAAATTAAAAAAACAGGGCTAGGCCATGGACTAGCGGGCGACTCGCAAGTTCGAATATAAAATTTAAGAAACGAACAGATGTGCAGTTTCCAACAAAACCAAATGAAAGACCAAGAAGACAATACATTCTCAACTCACTGGTAAGAAAGACTGTCAATGCTTCGGGGGAGTCTAAGTTTGAAGGTAGGAGACGGGCGTCACCGCCGTTTTGCTATAGGATTTCGACCTTGGGCAAGCGAGGGTAATCCACCGCAAAGAAATTGGGGCGAATCTTTTTTTTTCTGCCAATAAATTGGGTGAATCTATTATTATTATTATTAGCACTTATTGAAAAAATTATTCATCTAGATTTTTTTGCTCAAGTATTATAGGAGATTTAACGATGGCGTGACTAAGGGTTTCTTTAAGGGTGTGTTTGGTTCAACGGAGATTAGGTTAGGTAAGGTTTATTAAAGTTAGGTTAGGGGAAATAATGAGCTTTGTTTGGTTCAAGAAGAGGAGAGTGGAGGTTTGGTTTTTTGTTCGGTTCAGAAGGTTAGGTGAGGGGAGCTAATTATAAATGGATAAATATACCCTTTTTTCTTTATCTATATATTTTATTGTTCTTTTTTTTATAAATAATATTTTATTGTTCATTACTGTTTTACTTTTTCGGTTTTGTAGAGACGACACAAGCAAGGGAGGCTGCCAACTTCTCACTGTTCATCATCTTCTTCTTGAGCGATCGTTGAAGAGTGAGCAAGGGAGAGGAGCAAAAGGAAGACAACAACAACTTGATAGAGGACAAAAGGAACCACTTTGCCATCTCTATCTTCTTATTCTCTTCTTCTTTGAGCCGAGGACGTGATTTCTGGGAGCAACAAAATTGTCTTCAGTTTCCCTTCTTCAGGTCTGACAAGTAAAACAAAGAAGGGGCATGGACATCATCATCTTCATCAACAAGGAGAGAGGAATGTTGCGGAGGAGAGTGGAGAGGAAGAAAGGCGTTTTAAACAGGAGGAGTAGGTTGGGAATACTCAAAAATAGGCATGGACATTTTAGTCAAAGTGGGACACAATGTTTCTCTCCCCTCCCAAAACCCCCAATTTTGGAGGGTAGAGAGAGTGGGGAGGGGAGCAAAAAAAGACAAATTTTTTAACCTCACCTCCCCTCCTTCCAACCAAACACACTTTTCCCACCTCCAACTAGGAGTGGAAACAGGTCAAACCAGGCTTCAGCCTTAACAAGCCAGGCCTGTTTTGTAACTGGGCAGCCTCAGCCAGGCCTATGGCTTGTTGGAGGCACTTTTTTCAGCCTAAACCTGGCCTATACACAACCCTAGCCTGGCTTGGGCTGAGGCCTATTAAAAATGCCTGGATTTTCCAAAATACTTTAAGCAGGCAAAAAAGAATGACGAAATTACATAAATAAATACTAATTATCCAAAATACATGATAAAATATGAAACCAATTACCACAATATAACAATTTTCATTACAAGTTCACTAATTTAGACCAAATCAATGATTACAAATGTAAGAAAAATAAGGCAGCTTCACTGCCTTCACAGAATCACAGAAAAATACTGAGAACTATAAGCAGGGCTTCAAAATTGTATAGTCAAGGATAACAACTCTAAGAAAAATCACAGCTTCACAATTGTATAATCAAAAATGGGAAACGAAAATTATATTGGTTCATAGCTTCACCATTGTAACTCACTGCTTACACTCAGTTCACAGCTTACGAAAAATCAGAGCTTCAAACTTTTAGTCAAAAATCACATCTTCACAATTTTAGTCAAAAATCAAAGCTTCACAACAAACTTCAAATATTGAGAATACATAAGCACACTTAACTAAGCCTACGGGTAAATCTTTGACTAAATAGACTCACAACAAACCTGACGAAAACGAGAAGCAGATCCGATGAAAACTTGGCAAGGACAGAACAACATAAGCAAATCGCAAATCACAAGAAGCAAATCACAAATCGCAAGAACACCAAGTATTTACCTGAGCTTAGATCTGCCCGCCCCCCGGAAAAGGAAAAGAGAGTTCAAGGATGGTGAGTTGGAGAGAGAGGAGAGTTGCGAGTCTTCGACGGCCGACAGAGAGAGAAGAGGACGGCGACTAGGAGAGAGAGATCTGCGTGAGTGAGTTTCATCAGTGACTCCAGGACGGAGAGAGAACAGGAGTCCCGGAGATGAGAAGCGCTGAACAGGGAATGGGTTAGGTTCACTTTCAGCGGCGGGGTGAGTGATGTGGCGTGGTGTGTTGATGAAAGAACTAGGGAATAGAGGAAGGCTACGGCTGAGGGAAGAAGATGTAATTATAACTTTACCCTAATGATTTTTTTTAAAAAGAATTTAACAGGTCTAGGCCGACCTAACAGGCCTAACAGACTTATTAATTGGTCTTGACCTAACCTATTAAAAAAACAGGCCTTCAAATCGGCCTTGATCTGACTTTTTATACTGACAGGCAAGGCCTAACCATGCCTTGAACAGATAAGGCCACAGACCCCTAATAGGTCGTCTGGCCTATTTCCACCCCTACCTCTAACCCTCTCCTCCAAAAACCCTAAGGCTATGTTTGGTACGTGGTATTGAATTTTGATAGATTGGGATAGTGATTGGGATAGGGATTAGGATTGGGATTGGGTTTGATACTTTAAAAATATGTTTGGTATGAGGTGGTAATTGGAGGGAATGATTTTACTAATATTATTTAATAAACATATATTAATTATAAAATGACACCAATGTATACCTACGATGGATAACAGATATAAAGGAACTCAACTTCAAATCTACCCTCTATTTAATCCTATGTCTCCTACAACTTCAACTCCACCGACCTCTAAATTCAGAGAATCCCAATTCGCAACAATTACTGGGTTTATGTGTGCATTGTAAATTGTAAAATGCTTTTTATGTGTAAAATCCCAATTCGGAAGAAAGGGACCAATGACGATGAGCAGCTATTCAATTCGGACGAGGAATTGGACATAGGTGAAGCAAGGACGGATAATGGCAGAGTGATGGTTTTTACGCCGCTGGTGAGGAAAAATCGAAGAGGGAGTGATTGTGAGAGAGATTGATTATGTTAAAATCAGGGTATTTTTGTCTGCAAAAATTTAAATCAAGGGTAATTTTGTCTCTACAGTTTTGGAATCCAGGGATTGAAAACACAAAACTAGGGGGGAGGTGGCTTTGCAGCAATCCCTCTTTCGTGGCATTCTCAATCCCTGATTATTTATAATCCCTGGTACCAAACGATATATTTTGACTTAATCCCTCACTCAATCCCTATCCCTACCCCCTATTACTTCGTACCAAACATAGCCTAAGCTCTATATGACTTGAGGGAAATGGGAGGGAGGGGAGGGATTTTGCTCCCCTCCCATTGATTGGTAGGGCTCAAAATTTAAGAGGGAGGAGGAAATTTTTTAAACTTTTCCCCTCCCTCCCCTCAAAACCTCTTCCCCAAAATTCGAGGGATTTGGAGGGAAAGGTAATAATTTGACATGACTATTTTATCCATGATATTTTTTTGATATTCCCCTTCTGCCCTTCAGAACCGCACGACCTCTGTCACCTTCATTCAACTCCTTCGACGTCGGCAGACCCACCTTCTATAGCATCATCCTCCATCTACAATAAAACACACTAGATCTGTTGATGTTTTTCTAGATCTACCACATGGTTGGTCATGTGAAGGTTGGAGCTTGTAAACTCATATTGCTGCTACTCTCTTCTCCCTATGCTCTGCAACAGCATCTTGAAGGTTGGAGCCTCTGAACATTTTTTTTTAATGTACTTTGAGAGATGAGATGGGTATTTACATCAATATATATATATATATATATATATATATATATATATATATATATATATTAAAATGTAATTAGAATTTATATTTTAAAGATATAAAGAATATATATATATATATATATATATATATATATATATATATATATAGCATATTCACCTAGCAAAAAAATATAGGACCTAGATTCACATGATTCTTCATATATTATTTATTAAATGTATAATTACATTTGTTAAACATTTTTTAGTTTAAAAAACAGCTTAAATAAAATAAGGACAAAGTTATCTATATAAAAATATTTTTCCTCCCCTCCTTTCTTAAACCAAATAAGGTAACATTAAGATCCCTCATCTTCCCTCTAATCAATCTAAATGAGGTAATATTAAAATCTCTCTTCTCCCTTCCCATCCCCTTCCTTTCATTAAAATCCTTCCCCTCCCCTCCGTTGAACCAAACAGACCTAAGACTCTGTTTGGTTGAAGGTTTTTGTAAGTTAGGTGAGGGTAAGGGGTTGAAGATAAAAAAATGTGTGTTTAATTGGGAAGAAGGGAGGTGAGGGGTGGGAGGATTTTTTTTCATTTAGTAGTCACCTCCCCCATTTTGTAAAACCTCTAGATTTAGAGTTTTTTCTGGAAGAGAGAAAATTTGTGTCATATTGTGACTAAATTGCCCATAACAATTTTTTAATATTCTAACTCTACCCTCCCCACTGGAAACCTTTTTCCCTTTGCCGTTTGCCATTTCTCAGGCTCCAAGCTCGTCTCCTCATGCCGCTCGGTATTTCAGCATCGTGTCCGGCCGCCACCACCACCTGCTCCTCTTGTGTGGCCATGAAGCGAAGGGGGTTTTTCAGGGACTGCGCAAAAATGGGTGCGAGCCCAACGCTGCAACATTTAGATCTTTGGTATATTATTTGTGTAGAAATGGGAATTACGAGCAAGGATATAAAGTTTTTAAGAAGAGTGTAGAAATACACAAGATTCCAGATTTTAATACGTTGAAAATTTTGGCTGAAGGATTAGTGAAGAAAGGAAAGAAGAAGGAGGCTAAAGGACTGATTCGAATTGTGAAGAAGTTGTAATTATTAATAAAAAAAATTGTAAAATAAAAGCAAAATATTTATAAAGGTGTATTTGTCCATTTATAATCACCTCTCCACACCTCCCCTCACCTCCCTTCCTGAACCAAATAAAAAACCAAATCTCATCTTCTCTCTTCTTAAACTAAACAAAACTCATACTTCCTTTAACTTAACTTTAATGAACTTCATCTAACCTCACTTCCGTTGAACCAAACAAATCCTAAAAATGTATTTGGTTTGAGAATAGGGGACAAGATGGGAGGGGAGCCAAAATTTTAACTTTAATTCCCTTCCCTCCCTTTAACAAAACAAAGGATCATATTCCCTCCCCTCCGCTCAAACAAACCAAAGAAGATAACATACTCTCTCCTCCCCTCAAACCAAACACATCCTAAGTAGTTTATTATGAAAAGACAATTTTATTAAAAGTAGAAATGATAACCCAATTATTGAGCTTAGATTGCTAAGTAAAGATACAATAAACCTTCCTCCAACTCCTGATTAAGAGGCGGAAAATGGTGACAAAATGTAGGTTATCATAGAATCTTTTGTATATATTGATTGTAAGGAAAGATATTCAATTCATATTGAAAAAAAAAAAAAAAACAACAAACCTATAGACTAAAGACTCACGAAAACACAACATAATATAGTCAAAGCTGTTATACCAATCACAATGTTGTGAGCTTGAAAGATGATTCCAAGGGAAAAGCAGATAACCACAAGTACTAAATTGAAACACAACAATTGTCCAAACTGAAACAGAAAAATTGAAGAAAAAGCATAACACAGTATAGTCATAGCCGTCCAATGGTTGAGATATAGGAATTGGCGAGGAAATGGAAAGAATATTAAGAGGATGCAACCAGTTTTTTTTTTTTTTTTTTATAAAGCACTGCCATAAATAATGATCGTCATTTATTTTATATCCTGAAAAATGGTGGGAACAAATATTGATATATGTTGACAAAAAAGGTAAATAGTTTGATGAAAATGCGAATATATGCCCCATTATTGTCAGAAAATACCTTGACAAAAAGCATTAAATTGAATGCATGCACTAACGCTCAAATTAAGAGAATAAGTTTAAATGCTTTTGAATCATGGATAAATGGAGATATTATGGGCAAATGAATCTAATAACGGCATATTGAATTATTGACTATAAACAACCGAAGACTAATAAATGTTTCCCTGTGATTCATGAATTCTATAACCAGTATAAGGCACCGGCCAAATCACTATCAGCATCACAACGTAGACAAAAAATCAGGAATGGCATTACGTAGTGGCTTCAGCTTCTACTTCTTGTTGATGATGAGCTCCATGATAATAAGCACATCATCAACAGAGAAAGTTGAGATCGATATAGAAAATGGGCTGCCGAGTGGTAGCAGTGATACACTGATTCTTTCATGTGGAGATGAAGCTTTCTTAAGAATGAAGGTAGGCGATCACCACAAGGTGAGCTTCCCAGATTCTGACAACCTAGTCACATGTTATGCTCTGTGGAAGCAGTTCTTCACAAATTGGTGGGAACTTTACAATAAAACAAGAGACACTCCTCATATCAAGATGTTTTGGTCTGTCAAACAAGACGGTTTCTATCGAAGCTGGGATGGTCACTCTAACTGGGAAAAGATTGATGTATGGTATACTGATTAATTCTCATTTCCCATCTTCTTATCTTTCTCTTTACCTACAGGTTGTTATTAATAATATTTTTACTTCCTATTACTTCTCATATTCTTTCGTGCAATTTGAACCAATTATTCTTAACAACTACAAATTAGTTGTGGGTATAAAAATCTATAAATTTAAGTCTGTTCGTTATGTAAAATATGAAACCAATAACTCCAGTTTAAATGAGCGAGGAAAATTGTAAGGAGTAGGGAAAGCACTGGATATTGGATAAATAGTGATAAGTTGACATTAAACGAGGCTGAACTAATTGTAAATGCCCCATTTTGTGTGGATGGGCTTAACGAGAAACATACATACATACATATAATATTTAAACAAATATTCTTTTGTAACTTTGTTTTTGAAAATGCACTTATCATAATTTTCAACACAATTTATAATTTAATGGCTTATAAATAATAAATTTAATGCTAACAAAAAAGTTATATAATTTTTATTTAAATATATAACTATTGAACAAGGGAGCAAAAAATGTAATAATAATTATTGTTGCACAGGGAGGGAGGGAAGCACAAAAAATGTCCCTCGCAATGGTTGAGATTTAATACATTACAACTATATGTTTCTAATATTAAATAACAACAATACGTACGTACATACATATATACAATTAAAACTGTTTAAATCTAATACGGATACATCAACACTGCAAACTTTTATCAAAATACTTTATATACGATTTTTATTTTTTGTCCTCTACAGTCTGTATATTTTGACTATGTCAATATGGTTTAAAATTGTTTTAAATTTAATTTTTATTTAAAACTATAATGGTATTGTCACGGTGTATCATATCTCAATCTTGTGAAGTTGATCCAATGGCTAAGATCGGGATTAGAGAGGATATGGAAAGAGTGGTAAGTGGAGACAGCCAGTATTTTTTGATAAAGCACTACGAGAAACGATGATCGGCATTTACGATATATGCTGAAAAATGGTGGGTACAAATATTACATATATGTTGACAAAAAAGATAAATAGTATGATGAAATATATGCTGAAAAATGGTGGGTACAAATATTACAATATTACATATATGTTGACAAAAAAGATAAATAGTATGATGAAATGGAAAATATGCCCCATTAATGTTAGAAAATACCTTTGCACAAAGCATTAAATTGAATGCATGCATTAATGCTCAAATTAAAAGAGGAAGTTCAAATGCTTTTGAATCATAGATAAACGAAGAGATCATGGGCAAATGAATTGATAAATGCACATTGAGTTATTGACTGTTAACAACCAAAGAGGAATAAATTTATCCCTGTGATTCATGAATCCTATAACCAATATAATACACTGACCGAATCACTATCACCACCGCAACGTAGTAATAACAAAATGGGAATGGCATTTTGCAGTGGCTTCAGCTTCAGCTTTCTGTTGATGATGTGCTTCATAATAATAATTGCATCATCAGAAGAGAACAATAAAGCTCTTATTTTGGAAAAAACAAAATTTCGTGTGCAAATTAAGAGGCTTATTTTTCTTGAAAAAAAAAATAAAATTTGAATTTTTTTTAGACGACTCATAAGCCACTTAAATTAAACTATGCTAACTTAAAATTTGGGGAGCCCTTAGTTAAGTACTTCCTCTGGTCCTATTTATAAGTAACTTTTCTTTTGATTGTGGAAAACGAACTGGTAATTAAAAGCAATAAGTGTGTCAAAAAATATCATATTTTTTTCATATATACCCCTATTTATGAAAAGAGTATAGAAGAGAGAATAGATAAAAAGTATGAGATAATAAGTATAAGATATGAGAAAGAATGAGTATTTAATAAAGATAAAATAGGAAAAAGAAGCTAATATTTTTAAACAAAAAGTGAAAGTGACTTATAAAAAGGATCAGCCTCATGAAAAAAAAAAGTTAATTATAAATATGACCGGATGGAGTAACGTAGTAGGGTAAAGAGTACCAAAGGATGAATAACTACTAAAAAGCAGGTAATGACTCTTAATTATATTCAATAAGAAATGACATGTGTACTGGCCCGAATAGCTACAGCAACAAATTAAAAATTGAAGTCAATGTTACAAGATGTTTTGTGTTTTGTGTTTTGTTTTGTCATTAAAAACAAACAATACAATGTGGTATGTCGAGGACTGCATGCCTAAGATTTAACATGTGATATCAACAATGAAATTAAATAGTTGGTTCCAGAAACGGGGTATGTTGATTTGTTAGGTAGAGGCTTTTTTACCCTCAACGTACTTGAGATTTTTATACAAATATTTTCATGACACTTTGTCGTTGAAAATGCATTTACCATCATTTTCAACAAAGGTGTAATAATTATTGGTTTGTAAAATAATAAATTTAAAGCTTACATAAAATTTAAACAAAATTTTATTTAAAAATATAATTATTGCACGGGGAGAATAAAAGATGTAATAATGATTATTGTTTCATGGAGCTAGACAAGTATTATTTTATGTTGCATATCTATTACTTTGTTGGTTTACTATTGCATCTTTCAAATAAAATAAACTTTATCAACATCCCTTGATACAAAAATTATTGTCAAATATATGAAATTAACATTGACATGTAAAGGTTTCCCACTGCAACACACGGGAGTGCAATGTCTCCATTAACATTTCTCTTAGCTTCTTATACATTTAAAATATTCTTTAAATTAAATTGTCCATTTGTTGGGCATAAAACCGTTTTTATAAATTCACATTAATCTTAAAATATTTTTGCCCTATTTTCACCCAATAATTTGAGGCATCATGTCAACACCCGTTTCCATTTCGATAATCAAAGAGTAATAACGACGGAATTCAATGGACATACAGAAAAGTACAATTATACTGATAGAAATATTCGTTTACAGTCCCAACATCGTTCGTCAACAAAAAACAGAAAATACAGCGGAAACTTAATATTTACAAATTATCCAAAATATTAAGGCATAGACTAAGGCATAACCATGTTCATATCCTCGCCTCGAGACACGTGCCACTCACTTTTCAGCGTCAACGTCTTTGTCCTTTGGCCCACTGGTACCCGCTGAGGTATTTGTTTAAAAATAGGGTGAGATTCCGAAGAATCCCCGTAGAGACATAATATCGTTCATAGAAAATGCGAAAAGTAAATATGTCATGCGCCAAGGTATGCACAAATTAATGAGCAATACAAACATATCATCGTCATGTATACATGAGTAGGGCCCAGCCCCACAATCTACACCAGTTGGACTTCTGTCAACTCCCAGTGTAAGTGCACCTCTGGCACTAACAGCCTCTCTCTAGGCAAATCATGTTATTAATAAAGTGCATTTATAAAACAATGGCATCCACACAATCACATAACTTATGGCATAGTGTATGAAGGATAATGTCCCTACCTCAAAGCTTTAATATCCCCTTTTTAAATGTGTCTCGAAGAACGTGTCGTATCCAGCCTCCAAATCGGTCCTAAAATATTAAATGTACCAGAAATAGGTCATAACCTATCCAAGTATCATTTTAGACTCTTCCATAGTATTTATTGTGGTTATATTAGTCTATGGCAAAAATTTACAAAAATGCCCCCGGGAACCTGGCCTGACCCCGTCGTACGCGGCCCGATGGCACGTTTTTCCAAAATTTTGACTAAGGCTATTCTGACATATTTTCACCCAAGGAATACATTTCCGGGCTCGAAATCACCAAATTCAGTGTCAAATTACGAAAATACCCTTGACAGCCCCTATTTAGGGATTTCAGTGGCGTTTTTGTAATTATGCTTTTTCGGCCTCTACCGAAAAAGTGTCTAACTGTAACCCCACCTATTTTCGCCCACTGAGTCCAATGGAACCATTTATTTCATGAAAATCCAACTCCTTGTACCAGTTTTGGTTCTGGCCGAAATATTAAGGAAAAATGGGAAAATGGGGTTTTGTGTTTTAGCTCCCAAAACTTGTACTTTTCCATTTCTAATCCTTGATTAACTTATTTAAACACTTCTTAATCATGATTTAAAGAAATTTGGGCAGCATAACCCCTTAGGATTAGCACTTTCCAAATTTACAAACTCAACAAAATAACCAAATCCAACCATAATCATCAACAATAACCACATACTAGCATAATTTTAGGATTTGTGAAGTTACCTTCTTGAGTTCTTTTCCTTTCTCTAGAGGTCCTCCTCTCTCTTTCTCTTTGAGCTCAAGATTTGCTTGCTAAACATAGTGTTTCATGGAGAAGATGAGATTAGAGAGGAGATTATACAAATTGGAAGCCTTAAAACTTGGATTCACAAGGTCTTACCTTAAGATTTCTCCTCCTTCTCTCTAGATTTTCCCAAGCTCTCCCTCTCTCTCTATCTTTGTTGTTTGGATGTGAGAATGAGCAAGAAAGATGAAGCATGGGCTTCATAAAATATCTCACCTCTTATCTTCATATTTCATCTTAACCCTTGATCTCATCAATGGTTGAGATTGCAACACCTTTCCTTGCACCATACCTCCCTTCATGATGACTTGCTTTAGGCCATACTCCCTCCACTTTATGCCATCCCTTGTAAGCATTTATGTACTTGGCCTTATCCACTTTCAACTTGTGCTTATCTACTCCAAACTTGTGTCATAAGTCTCATTGTAATTGAACCAATTCCCTTCAATTAACAATTGGGTTTTCTACAATTATCTCATTCCTTTGGTCAACATAATATATTTTATTGCAATTTAAACATGTGCTCCAACTTTAGCCATTATAATTTAATCTCTTGGCTTTAGATGATGCCACTTGGCATATTTATCTTCTAAGTAAATATTTTCCTTCTCCTAAATATCCACCAATAAAAGAGCTTTTACTTTATTCCACAAATCTCAATTTATTCCACTAAGAATATTCAATTTATACATTTTCCTTTATTTTCCTTGATTAATTGAAATTAACTCCAATTAATTGGAAAATAATTAATCTTGGGCTAAATTCGCAAAATTATAATTTTGCTATCACCTTTGTAATCTAATTCAATTCTTGAATTCATTTACCCATTTTCTTATGAATATGAATATTTCAAAATTCACAAGATCCAAAGTTCATAAATATTCACCATTTTATTGAATTATTCAAAATATTAGAATATATTTTTGGTGAATATAAAATTTGGGGTGTTACACATCATGGTATTTTCATAATTGGATATGTCTAATCATCCATTATTTAGACAGAATTCAATAATTAGTGAAATTCTTTTTTGAGGTAAGTTTTCAATCTATACCTCAATTAGATTTGCATTATCATCCACAATTTTCTATCTCCATGGAATTTTTTCGGAGGCTTTAAGCATAATTTCAAATATTGCCCTTGTATACCCGTAATTAACAAAAATTACGCTTTCAATCAAAATTGGAACAATAGGTATACAATGTTACTATAGAATCATCTACTATTTTATTTGGCCAATGGCTAAACTTTAATTATATGTTTAATCAACATAGAGTTGATCTAACTGTATAAGGCCCACTAGATCCCTCTAAGTTTTGAGTTCGAGTCCTAAGGAAAACATTTCTGTTAGAAGGAACAACCATGAATCCCAAAACCGGATACCGAATAATAATATTAAAAAAAATTTAATTATGTGTGTAACCTTCATTGGCAAGGCTTAATATTACAATCTTTCTTTCCTTTTAGGGCATTCATGGTTATCCTCAATTAGGCTTCGTAGCCTACTTATTTTATGCTAATTTTTGAACTTCTATGCCCAAAACCGTTACGTCCTCTTTACATAGTACTCCTCTTGTACCTTAGCTTGAATCATTTTAGGCTCTTCATAAATGTCAAGATCTAAGCATGAACATTAGGCAAAACACATCATACGTCATGCAAAGCTCTTGCCTTTTTATTTCCTTTTGCTTCAAGATTAATCTAGCAAGCTTCTTGCCCATGATTTTTTTATAGATTCCATCTTTAGGCTCAAATATTTTAGCCTAAATTATGGGATTACATTTAGCCTGTTATGAATATTGTGGTAATGGATGTTCATTGTTTCTTAGGATTCCATCATACCTATAACATCCCATGGTTTTATGTAGTTTTATGTTATAGATTAATTTTTATGTTTATAACATTGTAACTCCAACATAATGTGGGTTAATTCTTATATTTATGACATTGTAACTCTTGAGAGAATTGGAGGTCTATATACAGAGACTTAACACAAAGAATTGTAGACACATGAAAATGCTATATGAATTAGAGCTCTTCTCTACTCTTCATCTCTACAATTCTCTCCTGTCTTTCTTTATCTCTTCATCTCAATCTCTTATATTTTCTTGATTTCATAACACGTGATCAGTCGAGTTCATTCAAAAGGCTTATGGTCTAATTTTCTATTTCTTCTACTCTCTAACTTCATCATTTCCATACTATGTTTTATGTTGTTTATTCTCTATGTTATTTTATATCTTTTTAGTTTATATTATCGATCTACTATTCTATATTATTTTTAATATTTTTCTTTTACGTTATCTATTTTTATCTTTCCTGTTATTATCTTTTACATCTATATTTGGGATAATTTAAGCCATTATATTGAACTAAATAGATTCTTGTATCGATTGTTTTATACATCGGGTTCCATGACTAAGATTGGAGGTTATTGTTAATTTATTATCCTTTGCAATTCTTTCTATTTTATTTATCATTTTCCCGGAATCTCTTATTATGCAACATTTATATTTCTTTATTTTATATTATTGTATTCTTTACATTTTATGTTGTTATATTATGTTATTTCATTTTATTCACGTTTCATTTATTTATTTACATATTTAACATTTATATTTCTTTATTTTATTTACATTTTATGATATACTTTATTGTTTATTTTGTTTATTTTATGTTATTTATTTCATCTTGTTTTATTGTTATTTTATTTACATTTCATTTATTTATATTAATATATTATTGTTATATCATGATGTCAATCTTTTATTTTCATTTGTTTATTATTATATCAATATATAATAGTATTGTATATGACCATATAATATGGTCTATATAGTCATGGGCTTACCTATTTTTTATATTTGGTTATAAATTTGAATTTACTTAATGTATTTTACAGTATTTTAATTTTATCGAAAAGCTAGAAACCATAATATTCTTAATTTTGTGATCAGATGACCAGAAGTCACATCACTTTTATAATGGTTCTTATATAAAAGAATGTTATTGGTTTCATTAAATGACTTGATTGACAATAAAAAAAAACTTCGGTACTTCGATGATTTAATTATTACAAATATCAAAACCTTGAAAGCTAAAGAATCAAATATCAAACTAAACAAAAAAAAATTTAGCTTTGCAAGATTTTTGCTATGGTCCTGAAGACTAATATTTGAAGAAATTAAGTATGTGCTATTGAAACCAAAGAACATGTCTATAAGAGTGAAAATGAATATAATCAAGTTGCATTGGTGGAATTGATAGTTGAAAGCTATAGTTGTGAAAATAATAACATTTCTAAGGTCACTAAAATTATGAACGAATGTTATACTATGGCTAGAAGTCATATGGATAGAAAAAATTGTATAATATGATCAGAAGTCATATAGATGAATACATATTAATTTATTGAAAGTGAAGTTCAAAATAGTTGTGAAACCAAAAAGATCATGAAATATTGTGAAAAAAATATCAAAAGTAGTTATGATGCTTAAAGCAATAAGTTATAGAGAAAGATGACTAAATTGTAAAGCCAAAAGAAATTATTGTAAGCTCTAAAGGCAATATGATTTTGATTTTGATTAGTGTTTTTATTTAAATTTAAATTTATTGTGATTAATTGTGAGAGAAATTATTATTTAATATTGTGATATCGATAAGTTTTCATGAGTGATATATGAAATCAAATACACAAAAAGGTAATTATTGGTCATTTTAAAATTTCAATGTAGTGCAAATTTATTTACAAATTTAAAAATTATTTATAATTATTGATATTTTGATTTCATGACCTTTTAGAATTCTACCTCATGGTTATTGTATTATGCCATATAACTCCCAAATGAAATAGTTTCTAGTATTTATAGATATAATCTTCAATTATACAATTAAATTGTTTAATTCTTTTCTTTATGTATAATTGTACAATTTATTTGTAACTTTAATTTATAGTGTATGTGAATATTATTCATACATTAATGGAGTTTACCATGTCAAACCTACCTCTATTTTCTTTTTGAGACTTGTACTTCTCTGTTGCACTATATATTTTCCAACAAACACTCAACTCATATACCTCAACATCAAGGTACTTTCTTTCATTATTATTTCTACTTTTCATATTTGCTCTGTCTTCCATCTTTTTTCTCTTCTTGAGCATGTACAGTTTTTCTTAGTTCTTAAATGTTTTACTATTGAAAGGCATACAAATACTCTGCAATTTGTATTATATTTTGGTATTGATAAGTTATTGTCTTCTCTCTAAATTCATTATATTGTCATTTCTTTTACTCCTTAGTATCCTTATATGATATGTGCAAGTTTCATGATATAATATATAATATGATGATATATATTGGAATCAAATTGCTTTTATATGACATTTGTGAAAAAAAAAAATCATACATCGTATTTGAATTAAGAGAATGAAAATTTATTTAATTTTATGAGAAAATTCATTATGAATAATTTTTGATTTGTTAAACAAAACCATTTTTATAATGTGTGTGAACTATATATATATAAATAGTGCAAGTCAAATTTATGGATTATCAAACAGTAGAGAATATTTGAAAGAATAATATGCATATCATAATTATTCATTATTTTATATTATAATGCATTTATTTTTACATTTCTCTCAAATTAATTTTAGCTCCTAAACATCACAAATCATTGTAATAAGATCTTTATGTATTTTGATTATATTTTCCTCATATTTTTCTTTATGTAGTGGAAAAGTCTAAACATTTCATACTTTGAATATGCATTAAAAGAGGCAAATTGAAGCATATTATTATTAATGAGTAATAAAATTATATAAATATGCAATAATATATGTTAGTTCCTGAAAAAACATAAATGTAACAAAATCGATATAGTTTCTGGAGAACTAATATAGATTTTCTTAATTCTATGGGTGGAAGAAGATATGATTATGAAATGTTATGATCCATAGATTTACATCAAAGTTTCACTCTATTAAAAGGTCTAAGTGATATCCCAATAGACTGAAATCCATGATTAGTCGTGAGTTATGAAGTATTTGAGTTTTCAAGTGAAATATATATTATTAGCTTACTATATACTGGTTTGTCTTTAAAATATAGAAATAAAAAAAGTGCATTCATATAACTCATACTTAAGGGGGAGATTCTTAGAATACAAGTGTGAGTAAATATGGAAAAGTTCTACTCATATATTTCCTTACAAAGCCTATTGATCTCCCAAAATGGATATTATACTGATATTTTATATCAGTATCTTATGGAAATTGAAAATTTTATTGTTGGTTAAGTAACATGTCACAATAAATCAATAGTTTATTGATCCAAATAAATTTATTGTTGGCATGAATTTAAGAATTATCAAGTGCTACTTGTTCTCAAAGAAATTTAATTATGAGAGTATCACAAGTTATTATTTGTAATGAATTTCTATATTTCTGGAAATATATCAAACTAATATATGGGCTCAATCAAATTGCATGTAAACCATACAAGTATTTAATGAATTTGATAGATGCATCTATAAGATGGTTATATATGTGATTATTATTAGTTTTCAACCTGAAGTTTGCAAGATTATTTGTATAAATCATTATATTGAGCACGCAGTTTCCATATAATATGATCTAGAAATCATTTATTAAAGTCTCCATAAATACCTAGATCAATACTTTTAAAAATAATTTTTTTTCGATGTTGGCATATTTGGTCTTATATATTGTGGCACTTATATACATCAAGCCAACAAATTCTCCCGATAAAATTGGCTTTTGGTCAGGATCCAAGTATATTCCATCTTAAAAAGTTTAAATGTGCATTCCTATTGATCCACCACAATTAATGCACATAAATGGATATTTAGAGGAAATTGAAATAAATGTTGGATAAGAACCTTCTTCTTCTTGTTTGTCTCTAAATGAAACAAAAGGATGTTTCTAATGGAAATAATTGGATTTATGAGATTTATATTGCATGATTAGTCGATTGTCATTTGACAAAGTTTTCCTAAAATGAGGGGGAGAAATTGAATAGCTGGAAAAGAAAACAAAAGGAATGTATTATTACTATTAAGTATAAATCATCGAATATAGCAATATAAACAAGAAGTTTATTAGGTTTTGCATTCATGAAATTAATGTTGCATAAAATCTGCCAGATGCAATTACTAACCTAAACAAAAATTACTAAATCTCATATTCAAGCTGAAAATGCTCTAATCAGCATAAATGAAAGTAAGACATGCCCGAAGCATGAGAGAATAATTAGTTTCAAAAGAAAAGAGAAAGGAGCAAATAATCAAAAGATGATCATATTGAGGAGGCATGTAATCCAGAAGAGGCCAATACATAACTAATTGCAAAAACTTCAAAAAAGGTTTAGGTACCTGAAAGTAATAAAGATATCTCAATGAATTATGTCACAACAAGAAAAATGGAACTAAAAAGATAAAGTTGTCGATAACAGTTTTAGTAATAATATCATGTGAACAAATAAGGATCTTATACATAAATATGTTAGTATCAAAAAAAGGCCAACTGAAAAAAGGGACAAGACTCAATGAAAAATGTTCTTTCAATATGTGAAATTTATAGACTTGCAATCTAAAACATTTAAAATATAAAGTTATTTGTGATATATGAGTATTTATGTGAAAATAAATATTTTCACAAGTTCTAATGATGATTATGATGAGGTACAACATTTGGTGGTGGATACAATAATTGTTGCATATATTATTAGTCTTGCGGTATATGCAAATAAAATAATGCGTCTATTAGATATCATTATATATAATATGTTCATATGGATAATAAATATTACATGAGAATTCTTGAAAGAATCCAAAAATGTTGAAAGCGTGTCTTAAAAAAGTTTTCAGTATATAAAATGTTACGTGGATTAAAATGTTTGGAGTATATATATATATAACTGATTGAAAGATATATTGAAAAATGAATAATTTTACAGATTAAGTTAGTGGAAACCTTAATGATTTCAAAATCATATATTTTTTCTATGATGATGTTGTTTGCAAAAATTTATTGAATTTAATTACTCAGAAGTACCTTATATTTTATGAGAATATTTTTGTATCATTCTAATATTGTATTTATTATGATTTAATTGATAAAAATTAGTTATTGCAGGTGCACAATAGATAACAACAATGAGATTTGGTGTGATAGTCTTATGAACATATTATATGATATTATTTTGTTCAGAACAAACTGAATATGTGGATGCAATATATATTTTGGTGATTTTCAGAATATTTTTCCTTTATTGTCTCCACAATGAATAAGATAAAGACATAATATACTGATATGTTAACATATCCAGAAGATGTGTTAGAGGACTACATTTCAATAGAACTTTTGGTGACAATGCATCATTTCATAGTTTGGCGGCTAAAAGAAAGATATGTACAAAAATGCATTGGAAGTGATGTTGTCATCAGTTGGAGTAAAACTGATATTGTTATCAGGGGGAGTAAACATGATATTATCATCAGGGGAAGCTGTCAACACCCGTTTCCATTTCGATAATCAAAGAGTAATAACGACGGAATTCAATGGGCATACAGAAAAGTACAATTATACTGATAGAAATATTCGTTTACAACTCCGTTATTGTTCGCTAACGGAAACAGAAAATACAACGGAAACTTAATATTTACAATTTCACCAAAATATCACAAAATAGACTAATTATGCCCACATTCTTGACCTCGCCTCGAAACACGCACTACTCACTTTTCAACGTCAACGTCTTTGTCCTTTGGCCCACTGGTACCCGCTGAGGTATTTGTAAAAAAATAGGGTGAGATTCCGAAGAATCCCCATAGAGATATAATATCGTTCATAGAAAATGCGAAAATTAAATATGACATGAGCCAAGGTATGCACAAATTAATGAACAATATAAACACATCATCGTCATGTATACATGAGTAGGGCCCAGCCCCACAATCTACACTGGTTGGACTTCTGCCAACTCCCAGTGTAAGTGCACCTCTGGTACTAACTGCCCCTTTCTAGGCAAATCATGTTGATTAATAAAGTGCATTTACAAAATAATGGCACCCACACAATCACATAACCTATGGCATAGTGTATGAAGGATAATGTCCCTACCTCAAAGCTTTAATATCCCCTTTTAAATGTGCCTCGAAGAACGTGTCGTATCCGGCCTCCAAATCGGTCCTAAAATATTAAATGTACCAGAAATAGGTCATAACCTATCCAAGTATCATTTTATACTCTTCCATAGTGTTTATTGTGGTTATATTAGTATATGGTGAAAATTTACAAAGATGCCCCCGGGAACCCGGCCCGATGGCACGTTTTTCCAAAATTTTGACTAAGGCTATTCTAACTTATTTTCGCCCAAGGAATCCATTTCCAGGCTCGAAATTTCCAAATTCACGGTCAAATTACGAAAATACCTTTGACAGCCCCTATTTAGTGATTTCAGTGGCGTTTTCGTAATTATGCTTTTTCGGCCTCTACCGAAAAAGTGCCCAACAGTAACCCCACCTATTTTTTTACCACTGAGTCCAATGGAACCATTTATTTCATGAAAATCCAACTCCTACTACCAGATCTAGTCTGGCCGAAATATTGGTCAAAAATTGGAAAAATGGAGTTTTGTGTTTTAGCTTCTAAAACTTGTACTTTTCCACTTCTAACACTTGATTAACTCACTTAAACACTTCTTAACCATGATTCAAAGAAATTTGGGCAGCATAACCCCTTAGGATTAGGACTTTCCAAATTTACAAACTTAACAAAATAACAAAATCCAACCATAATCATCAACAACAACCACATCTAACATAATCTTAGGATTTGTGAAGTTACTTTCTTGAGTTCTTTTCCTTCCTCTAGAAGTTCTCCTCCCTCTTTCTCTTTGGGCTCAAGATTTTCTTGCTAAACCATAAATTTTATGGAAAGGAAGAGATTAGAGAAGAGATTTATGGAAGATTAGAAGAAAAAACCTTAAGAAGTCATAACTTACCTTAGTTTTTCTCCACTTCCTTCTCTTTTAGAGCATAAAGCTTTCTCAAACTCTCTCTTTCTCTCCTTTCCTTGGCTTGAACGAAAATGGCCTAGAAAGATGAAGCCAAGCTTCATAAAATATCTTGTCATCTTTATTCCTAGCCCTTGATCTAGCTAATGGTTGAGATCTCTCCACCTTTCATGAACACCTTACCTCCCATCATGATATCTTGCTTTATGCCATACTCCCTCCACTTTATGCCATCCCTTGTGATCATGTGTGTACTTGGGTCTTATCTCCTTATATGTTCATGACACTTGGCATTTTAATTTCATTAATCAATTTCTAACACATTTCATTTTCAATTTTCGGAATAATGCCAATTCTGGCAGATTTTCTGCCCTAACTTTGAAACATCATAACTAACTTTGTAGACATCTTTTTGGAGTGATTCCAAAGCCTATGGAACCCTTATTGAGTCTAGTTTCAAGGAAAAATATGGAATTTTACTGTCTGGGATCATCTCATTCCCAGATTTTACATCTTTGACCGCTGCTCCAGAAATTAGTCAATTTCGCTGGGCAAACTTCAAAAATTCATAACTCTCAATAAACAAGTCAAAATGGCTTATAATACCTATCAAATTAAAGCTTAGGATGTGTAATTTCACCTTGTAAAATTTCATAATTTTTTGTCATCATTTGGTCTTCCAAAACTATACGACAATCTCACTGCCTCGCAGGCGATTTCACTGAAAACACTATTCAACCTTCAATTTTTAATATTTAATTCCTTTGGCCTTAAATATTCACCATTTCATTGAATATATATATATAATAATTACAATATATTTTTGGTGAATAAAATTTGGGATGTTACAGAAGCAGAGACCATGCAGGGAGTAAATATGATACTATCATCAGAAGAAATAGAGAATATGTTGTACTCTTTTCCTTAACCAAGTTTTGTCCCACTGGGTTTTTCTGATAAGATTTTTAATGATACAGCTTCAATATGTATTGTGTACTCTTTTCCCTTAACTAGGTTTTTATCCCATTGGGTTTTTCCTAGTAAGGTTTTAATGAGGCACAATATTTGTTTATGAACATCCAAGGGGGAGTATTATAAATATTGTGGTAGTGGATGTTCATAGTTTCTTAGGATTCCATAATACCTATAACCTCCCATGGTTTTATGTTGTAGATTAATTCTTATGTTTATGACATTGTAACTCCAACATAATGTGGGTTAATTCTTATGTTTATGATATTGCAACTCTTGGGAGAATTAGAGGCCTATATATAGAGGCTTAGCATACAGGATTGTAGACACATGAAAATGCTATATGAATGAGAGTTCTTCTCCACTTTTCATCTCTACAATTCTCTCTTGTCTTTCTTCATCTCTTCATCTCAATCTCTTATATTTTCCTGATTTTATGACGTAGCCTAAATATTTTAAGATAATTATTGAATGAGCTTCCTTACACCAATATCACAAATGCTTTCTGACATTATAAATTTAAGCCACTTAACTGCCTTTTGAAAGGATTAGAGAGAGAGAGAGAGAGAGTGTGTGTGTGTGTGTGTGTGTGTGTGTTTTGTAGCAAGTAAAATTTTCTCATCCAACTTGCGTGCAGACGATGCCAAAGCGGTAGTGTTACTTACTTTCACAACTCCCTGTTATCCAATTCCAGTATCAAATTTGATTTTCGTAAACTCCAAATAATGTCCGACATAACGAACACACATAATTCAACAACGGTTATTAAATTGGAAAGTGTCCAGTTGGAAACTAAGAGTTCAATCTGAACATGACGAATGTCTTTTATTGCATTCTTAACAGACCATGAAATAAAAGTAATTAAAGTCGGTGCCTATTATCTGAATGTCAAAAAACTTGACTTTGCTAAACATTTACCTGGTTTAAGAGCATAACTAAAAGGATAGACCAGATCCACCCAACTTCTCTTCCATCACTTTGGATAATTTCTCTTCCATCAAAGGGCTAAAATGGTTAACCCAATCACCTACTTCACCTTTCCTAAAGAATGCCTTGTTTTCAATCCTCTGCCCAATTTTTCCAGTCTTGTTCACTTCCAAATCCTTCATCTTCTGAAAGCTGCACAGCTCAATTATGTCGTCAATAACACCATCCCTTTCTTCCTCTGAATTACATGGGCAACCCAAGAACTCAGCTACTTTTTTCAAGTACAATTTGGTATCTCTTTTCAAATCCTCATACTTCAAAAACAAAATATCGTTTGGTGACTATTTGCTTTCCCTCCAATAACCCAACATATTTGTCCAAAAAGGGCCAAACTGATGGATCCCCTTTCAGTACTTCTCAAATGCTTCTTCACGTGATAATTTTGGTAAAGATCGTGCTCTAACTTTGTTGACATAAATCCACAATGACACAAAATTATCAAATGGGTTACGACCAATATAGATTATCTTGTATTTGGATTTGACAATTGAGCCGGGCAGCAAATGAAATGGAACATGGGTACTAATAAGTCTTGGTTTAGGCATATTGGAGAGATCAGGAATTTGGTCATCCCTATAATATTTGAACACAAACGATTCAACAAGCTCATGCGAATTGGAAACAAGTAAAGGATGGTTATTTTGTGAAGGAGAGAATACCTTACGATTTACAATGGCAAAAGTAAGGGCCTTCAACCATGTGGTGCCAGATTTTTGTAAGCTGGCAATAACAATATCATCGTCTAATGCTTGGAAGTGCTTTTGGAAAGAGCATATTGCCGTGATTCGAGGTATTGGAAGCCGAGTGTCTTTGTATGAATAGAGGTAAGGGGAAATCAAACCCTTCTCTCTATGAAGAGAAATTAGTAGTTCCTTGTATTCTTGGCCAAGTTTTTCATAATCTTCATCGTAACCCACATTTTCAAACTCAACATTTGGCTGGTTTTTGGTGCACGGGGGTAGGTAATTTCAGCCATTGGAGGTGGTGGTTCACTAGCAATCATAGGCTTAAAAATTTGGCTGACGGGCTCCAATATTAATACATATTATCACTGGGCTAGTCCAGCTGTTGTGCATGTAATAATCCAATAATATGTCATACTAAAATAATCCTTTAGTCTCATAAATAGTATTAAAACCCCTTCAAAAAGTCTACAGTACCAAGAGATTAGTCACCACCACCAATAGTAGATACCCTAGGCCTATCCAAAAAAAAAAATTAATCCTTTAGTACAATCATTAGAAGCTACTTCCTCTACTCCTAAACCTAAAAACTAGCTAACTAATTTAGAGATTAAAAAAGGTAGTCAAGTTAGCTATTTATAATAAAGGCGAAGGTTCAAATTTAACAATAAACTATTTCACTACGAAAACTCAACACAATTATATTTTGTTGGTTCCAAAAGTAGATAAAAACATTTTTTAAGGTAGCATATATGACAACGCCATTAATCCTAATTAACTTCCATCACTTTTTGCATTGTGGGTCGTACCAGTCTTCTCATTCTTTATTATTTTAACACTTTCTAGAAATATGTGCCTTTTAATGGGAAAATGTCACTTAGACCCCATGAAAGCAATTTTATTTGAGTACACTACTAAAAGATTCTGAAATTTCATTACATCCCCTTAGGTCAAAATAAAATTTAAGCTTTATGGATGAAAACATAATGATGCCCTTACTTGATTTCTTAAATTCCCTCATTTGTTTTGTAAATGCACATATTTGTCTTGTAAATCCCCTTATTTGTCTTGTAAATGATTAAAACTTTTTAATTCACTAAATTCTTTTAAATCTCTCTTTTTTTTTATAAATTTCTTTATTTGTCTTGTAAATACCTGTCACGCCCCAAAAATCAAGATGTGACAAGCACAGAATATGAGAAAACTCACATCCCTAAAGTCTTAAATATATAAAATCTTCAATACTTTTTGTCGCATAATATAATGACTCTGGATGCATTTCAAAATTACAAAATTTATAGACTTTCTATAGAAATTTCTGTAGAATCTCGCTTGAGTAAGACCTCAAGAAAATTCTACAATAACCTAATATAATCAAGAAGAACATAGCCAGTTGCACTATTTGAGACAAAAAATAATCTTTCTGGTAAATAACGTCCCATTTATAGAATTTAATAAAACGCTTATGAAAAAAAAAAGTAGATAGATTTAACTTTGAAAGATGACAACATGATAACAAGTTTCAACTCATAAAGCATACAATTAAAATCATAAATAAAACTATATGAAATATCATTATATGAACAAAACCAAATATATAGTGAAGCAGTTTGTTTAACAAAATCAGTTTAAAAACAGCAAATATCATATCTCATCCTCCGTAGGATTTCAACATAATGGATAACAAGCATGGACACATAGTCCACGAGGATAAATAACCAAACGTAGCATGAAGCTATGAGAACAAGCATGGATACACATTCTACGAATGTAAGCAACCAAGAGTAGCTCGAGGTCACGAATATCAACCGTAAGTACTATGCCCACGAATATCAAGCGTAAGCACTATGCCCACGAATGTCAAGCGAGCTCGAATTAACCATGACGCACCAAGGACTAACAGTATTGCTGTTAGTAACCAGTGTTCTATATTCAGTACTTTCAAAAATGTTTTCAAGCATGTTTGGGGCCAATTTGTAAAAGTAATGAAAAGCTCTTATTTCAAGATAATGATAGCTCGTATCTAATACTTTGTAAGAGATTACCTCATTATGAAGGTTCACAAATTATATCTCAAAGCTTTCCTTAAAACACAATCTGCCGACAAATTCCTTTTCAAATAATAAAAACTTTCATACAAACATTTCAAAACGCAAGATCACCTCAACATGAAAATTTATGAAATATATGTCTTGAAAGTTTCCTTGTCATCTCCATGCATAATTATGAATTCATACTAACCAATAGAACAATATCATCACTTCAATATAATTCTTTTACTTAAATCTATTCTCAAGATTTAAACATCCATTCCCAAACTAAACTTAATTGTACTAGTTATTTTCTTTGTTACATTGCATAGCCACACATTCATCCTAGTAGGAAAGAGGGCAAATCCCTTCTAAGAACTTCAATTTTTCAATAAGAATATAACCCTAAGTCCAATTAATAATTGGATCTAATCACACTTGACCATTAAATCCAATACTTAAAAGCTTGAAAGAACTTCTTCCACTCTCTCTTTCTTAAACATACCACAATTTTTCATTTTATACCTCAAACATTATCACCACCGTGTTATGCACATACATTCAAACAATATGACTATTTGAACTTCAAACATACACTAGACAACCTTCATCCACACAGAATTTATTTCAACATCTTCATGACATATAAAGTTTCTAAATTTACCACTTATCAAGATTTCTAACACACTCAACCCAATATAAAATTTCAACATTCTCCACCATTCAAAATACAATGAAGATACATATCTAACTGAGCTTTTACCATGAGAACATTTCATCAAACACCTTGTGGGCACTCAAGTTTAACACATAGAGCAACACCTCAATTCATAGTCTATCAACAATACACTTCCAAGCATTAACACACACACACCACTAAAGTGAACTTACCTACTTATAGTGAGCTCCTTAAACCTTGATTTTCAACTTGTTTGAGCTCAATCTTCTCTATTCTCACTCATAATTGCTGAAATAGAGGAATGGGAATAAAGTTTAACACAAACTACACACCAACACAAGGAGGGAAGAAACGGAGAGGGAGGAATTTGCTCAAAAACCAGAAAATTGAACCAGAGCAAGGAAAGCAAATTTCACGCTTACCACACACACAATCGACGCCCCAGAAAAGGAAAGAGAAGAGCCAAAGCTCTACACCCAGAACAACACACGGCGACTCCTAAAAAAATAGAGGAGGAGGAGGAAGTTTGGTTGAGGAAAGTGATGAATGAACCAGCAACAAGGATGATGCTTTTCTCACTCGCGCACACACCACAACAATGCTGAATGGAGAAGAAGATCAGGAATGTTCAAGAGAAGCCCAGAATTTTTCTTTATTCCTCTCCACTTGTTCCTATGAACAATGACAGGGAAAAATAAAATTGAGGGCTAGGAGTTTGTTTGGGAAAAGACTAAAATCCCATATGAGATATTTCAAGCTACATCATTAACTTGGGCATTCTAGTAATTTCATAATGTTAAATTAGAACAAAATAAAATTTACCCATTGGCTTAGAGAAATTTAAAATTCAGTTGCCAAAAATAGATAACAAACACAAACTCAACTAGACAACCATTAACTTTTGTTACACAACTACAATAAATAATTAAAAAGAAATAATTCTTCAGTTTAAATTTATGGGATGTTACATGCATAAGATTGATCCTCCAATAGTTCTCAACTTCTCTTTCACGGTCAACGTATAACTTCGAATAAAGATATGAAAAGAAAAAAAAAATCTTATTATCTTTTATTCCCATTTTTTATTTTTCTATTATTGACTTAACAAGTCAATTAATTATTTAATTAATTTTGTTATCATTATCATTTTAAATTCCAAATTTTTTTGGACTATTACATTCCTTCCCCCATAAAAAAATCCGGCCCTCCGAATTTAAATGGTTAGTTGATATGTGACAACATCACCACTAAGAAGACCCACTGAACTCACAAGTAACCTAATGATATGAAGGTGCACGGTAAACTGAATAATTATCACAATCATTTATCATCTAATATTGGCAAACACTACCGCTTTCAAACCATACCAGTTGGCTTACAATTTAGTTTACACAATCAAATTGACTAGAGTGTTTGGGAAACACCCAAACCGTGGTTTCAGAAGCTATTTTCCGCAAATCGAGACAAAACTCCTTTACATATTTACCTCATAAATCGTAAAAGCTATTCTCAAAAGCTAATTCAAATTTGCAAATTTCTTCTACCATTCAAGAGTTCAATAGGTAGAAACCGGTACACCAAAATTCACGTTCCAATATCATTTTCCCCACCCAATGGCCATTGAAGTGTGTTAATTAAATATAACATAATGAGTAAAGAGAAAATACCTTGAGTCAAGCATATTTCACCAATTCCTCTTTCAAACATTAGTGACATCTCAGAACTAAGCATTTTTATTTCTTTATTTACATACTTCTAGACTTTAGCAATACACATCACACTTAACAAAATCACTTGCCCCATTTAAATAAAACTTGAGATTAAAATTTAGAATAAACCTTCAAACAGAAATCAAACCCAAAAAAAGAATGAGTGTTTTAATGTAGATTTTAAATGTAAGGCTCTTTACATCAAAATCCTAAAGGCAATTCTTCCAACAAAAGCAGTTTATTATTTTAATATTTTTTTTAACACTAGAGTGTAGAAGTTTTAATGCAAACCTAACAAAGGAAACTAGTGCCATGAAAATTTCTTCAAGCTCAAAACGGAAGTTAGGTACTCAAATGCTTTATGTCCAAAATTATCAAGAAATACATGTCCCTATCATAGTTTCTCTCTTTTTCTTCTCTCCTTTTTTTTCCCAGTTCAAAACATCGCACACAATTACAGTCACCCATTCTCACTTATGATGCATGAATTTATGGCAGCAAGAATACTCTTTTCCTTTAACTTCAAAAATCAAACCAAATATTACTCACAAAACTTAAGCATCGAAGCATAATCTCTAACAAAATTAAGACCAAGATGCCAGATCCCTAAGTCAAAACAAAATTCACATCCCTACAGTAGCAAAAATAAGTATCGCATGAAAAATTATGGCTAAGTAGTCATTGTCTTAATAATATTTTTTTTTTCTTTGTTGAAATACTAACGACACCGTACTACCATAAACCTTAGATCATAACCAAACAATCATCCTTAAAGGTCTAACCCAACCATAAGCATTTCATCTATAAATTACCATTTTAAGTCAACTCACTGCAATTAGGTGTTGTTGAGCATTATCAAAGTTCATCGCCATATGGTCCATTTAAAAACTTAAAACCAATCTATATGTGTTGTTAGTCCTAAGCTATAGAGGCAAACAAATGAAGAATGAAAGCTTTCAAAATAACATGGCCAAATCAATTAATAGAGCCACAACTAGTTTCATGGTCAAACAAGCTAAATTAGACATATGGTTATAAAAAAAACTCAAGGTTATCACAACAGTAAAAGTAACATTATAAAGCAAACTAAACAAACTATTCATCATCTTTAGCTTGAACAACAGCCCATGTATCCTTCAACAAGAGAATTTGTTTTAATCATTCAAAATTTAAGAGTTACTATTTCCATGTTAACACAACAACAATGCAGAAAGGAAAACTCCATTGAACAAAAATAAAGATCAAATGACTACTTTCCTTAGTCAAAGTAGAACTAGTATATTTTAAACAATAAGCTTATTTTCTTTTTTTCCTCCTAACAAGGAAAAGCCAAATGTTGACTTCTTCATCCGAAGAATTTAAGCACTTACTAACAAGAACAACCTTGATAAAACCAAAAGCATGACAGTTTTATGACAGTGATGATTCAGCAAGCAAAGCTCAGAGTCCAATCAATTCCATTAATTTGCCTAACAAAATACACCAGTAAAATATTTGTAAGTTTTTTTTCCAAATAAGTAGGGGTGCTTACAAAACGCTTAGATTTCCAACCACCTATTAAAAATAAGTGCTTTTTCTAGCATGCGACCAGTTCCCACCAAAACTTTATGCAAGTGTCATAATTTAGAATTGACATCCACAGGATTCTAGGAAGTATCAGAACAATGCACGCTGAATAATACCTAGACTTTAACAAATTTAAAGAAAGGGAAAAATCACTTCAAAAGCATGGTTTTCACACCAACTCAATTTGGAAAGGAAATGAAAAAACTTGGGTTAGATTCCCAGAAAGTGCATTTAACCGGTAATTGGACAGAAATGCCGCCTATTTGTTAGATTTGGTGGGGAATCTTCAGAATAGAAAAGTGGTCACAGATGTGTACAAAAAAATTTGGATAACACCAGCAGCAATAATTCAAACTCCAGGAAGTCAGCAACATGTTCAAAGCACAAATACTAATACAAACTCGGATTTCATAAAACATGTTTAATTCAACAGAACAGGGGAGAAGGGAAAAATCTTTGTTCTATCTTGTCTTAGCTTATCTTTTCTTTAATTTAATTTTTTTTAAAAAAATTAGTAGTAAAAATTTCAAAAACCAAGGGAAGCTCAATAGTAAGCGCATGTCACTCTCGGTAAAGTAAGACTAAATAAAGAAAAACTATAAACTCAGGAACCCAAAAGAAAACACTGGTAATCCAACAGACAAGTCCAAAATCAATAATTTTGTTAATTCCAAGCAAACTGTACCAGAACTAAGAAAAGGGAGAAATGATAGCAGTGCCATCAATTTGGTTTTAGAGCTGAAAAATTTCACCAAAAGATCAAACAAATACCACAACAGTGAATATGCATGCAACCTTCAGAAACTATGTACAAGATGAATGACACAAATTTTACTTACAAGCTTAATCACCGGCTACCAAAATGAATCAACTCTTGTGGATTGCCTTGTTAAATAAGTAACACTAAAAAGCCTACCAATATTTAGCTCATTCAAGGCTTCAAAAGAATACCAACGTATCACCATTCATGCACATTATATGATTACAACCAAGAAAATAAAAGGAAAAGAAATCATACTGTGACAATATCACAATCAAATACAATAAATCCAAAGCAAATTACATCCTCAAAATGTCATAATCCTTTCCATGGAAATAAGCAGTGGTATTAGGCTCACAGTGATACAAATTCCTAACAACTCAATTTCAAGCAAGTGAGCAATTTCTTTTAACTCAGACATACAATCGATTAGTTACAGCAAGCCAGTTTCAATTAGTAAAAGATCTTAACTCAAATTGTGGGGAATGTTCACAAGAGAATAGTTACAAACATAAGAGTGTAAAACCCAGCAGTAAAGCGTGCAACAATGTAAACTAAAGAAATGCAAAACCCAACAAATCCATAGCCAGACAGTTGCAAGATAAATTCAAAGAACATGCAGCTTGAATTCAAAAGACATAAACTTTAGCAAAATAGAGTTCATTGGCTCAAACTAATTCATAACAAAGTTGAACAAATTGCATATGATCCCACTTCATAATTCAACTAAATTTTTTCCTTACTTTAAACAGATACAGAGACATGCAATTTCAACCAAAATTGTAATGCCTCGTTTGATACAATGGAAGAATTTTTAAGAATTTTTATGGAATTGGAACTGGAAGTGGATGTGGAAATAGAAGTGGAAGTTAGGTTAAAAAGTTTGTTTGGTATGATGATGGAAGTGGGATATTATTTTAATTTAATATTTGTATTTACAATATGAAAAGACAAATATGCCCTTGACCAAAAAAAACCCCTAGCCACAAAAAAAAATCACAGCACCCACGACTAGCAACCAGAGGAAAAATGGCAGATCGAAATCAAGGAAAAGTTGCAGGGGGAAGTGAACTTGAAATCATAGAAGAAATCGAAGAACATTTTACATGGCAGAGTTATTGTCTCAATGAAAAGAAAAGTTGTTGCCGTCGTTGTTGCTAAAGAAAAGTTGCAGATCGAAATTGCAGATCGTGGTCGCTGTCATTTTAGATGGCAGAGTTATTGTCTCAGTGAAATTGCTTATCGAAATCAAAGAAAATTTGCCAATGTGGTCACTGTCATTGTTGCTGTTACTGCTCGAACGTTGTTTCCACGGCTACTCTCTCATTGTCGTTGCTGTTGCTACTCCAACATTGTTGCCGCTGCCACTCTCTCATCATCGTCGTGCTGTCATTGTTGCCACGCCGTCGCTGTCGCCGCGCCATCCATCATCCTTCCTATCACTAGCTGTCAAGGGCAAGATGGACCAAAGTTTGGGTTCCATGGAAGTCTTCACACTTCCATGGGTTATAGGTTGGAACTGACTTCCATCATTTTTGGTGGAAGTCACTTCCATATGGAAGTGGATTCAGGGATACCAAACAAGCTAAAATAAGAGTTCCATCCTCAATTCCACTTCCATGCTTTCACTTTCATGGTACCAAACGAAGCATAAGTATAATAAGGCTCAATTAAGCAGCAGCATCCAATAGTTTTAATTCCTATGAACTCAATAGAGTTTAATCATAGCATAAACAACTTATTCAAGCTAAGGATGGGTTAGATCAAAGCTATATCTTGTTTTATTTTATTCTATTTATTTATTTTTGGGTGCTAATAGCACACACCTATAGCCATACAACATTTTATCAACTACAGTGCGATCTATGCGCAAGAACATTTACAAAGAACAAAACTGTTACTCTAAATACTAGCTATGTTAAGTCAAGCTAAATTTTGGTTTATAACATCACCAATAAAATTCAAACACCTTATCCATTAATTTCTCTTTTATGCTTTGAGAAATATGACCCCTTATGGATCATCTTAATCATCCACATCACCAATGCAAGATAAGAAGTAAAATAACTTATTTATAGAGCTCTTGTTTTAAACATGTACTAAAATAATTTGTATGCCAACCTTTTACGCTTCCTTTCCCAAATAGATGCTCCACCAAAAAATTATCTTCCATTACTAGTCCTTTTGCTTAACACTTGAAATCTTCAATACATCTTTGCTATACAAGTAAACATAAGACATGTTTAGTTTAACATATAGTTCGTATATTAGTAAACATACTAGGAAGGAGAAGAAAGCCACCACTAGACAACCTATAAGGCCTTTAATGATGCCTCGATTATGAGCATACCCGCGTTCATAATGATAATCAAAACCACACTGAAGAGTTCTTTGCTCCACCTAACTATAGGAAACCTAGGCTCTGATACCAAAACTATCATGCCCCAAAAATCAAGATGTGACAGGAGCGGAATATGAAAAAACCCACATCACTAAAGCCTTAAATATATAAAATTTTCCATACTTTATGTGCACACATATTTGCAACACATAGTATAATGACTATGAATACATTTCAAAATTACAAAATTTACAGACTTTCTATAGAAATTTCTGTAGAATCTCGCCTGAGAGTAAGACCTTAGGAAAATTCTACAATAACCTAATATAATCAAGAGGAACATAGTCAATTGCACTAACTGAGACCAAAAATAATCTTTCTAGTGAATAACGTCCCATTTATAGAATTTAATAAAATGCTTATGAAAAAAAAATTAGATAGATTTAATTTTGAAAGATAACAACATGATAACAGGTTTCAACTTATAGAGCATACAATTATAATCATAAATAAAACGATATGAAAGATCATTATACAAACAAAACTAAATACATAGTAAAGCAGTTTATTTAAAAAAATCAGTTCAAAAATAGCTAATATCATATCTCATCTTTCAAAGGACTTCCACAAAATAGATAACAAGCGTGGACACACAGTTCTTGAGGGTAAATAACCAAGAGCAGCAAGAAGCTACGAGAACAAGCGTGGACACAAAGTCCACAAGGGTAAGTAACCAAGAGCAACTCGAGGCCACGAAACAAGTGTAGGTACAAGATGTAATAACCCAATTTGGGATTAAGGACTAATGACTTGAAAATTGATTGTAATTAGTGTAATTAAATACTTTTGGGAGAAATATGATGTAAATTTGATATGAGTATATTTGGTGATTAGAAATCAATGGTTGAGATTTATTGATCATGGGTCGGAATCCTATGCTTTGCGTCTAGATGAGCTCATGGTGGAAGGAAGAAGATGTTGACATGTGACATAGTGTGGACCATTGGATGTGGCACAAGGGACAAAAATCCACTTTTCTCTCTCCCTTCTCTCTTCTATTCGGTGGAGTATGGGCATAAGGGAAGAGAAACATCATTTTCATCACCTCACCATTTCTCTCTCCTTTTTCTCCCATTTCCGGCGACCTTGAGGCAAGGGAAGAGGAAAAGAAAAGCTTGATATTTGGTGAGTAATGGTTCTCCTTTGCTCAAACACTCTTCACTAAATTTGTTCATAATATTAAGAGCTCCATTGTGGTGATTTCAGAATCTTGAAAGGTGGTGGATTGAGTGTTTGATGAAATTGAAAGTTGGAGAATCAAGATTCTGGATTTGGCAAAGTGAAGAGGTAAGCATTTGATGCTTTTTGATATATATGTTATGAGTTTTGAATAAGTTTGAGAAAATATGGATTTTACCCTGGTTTATGGTCATTTTTGGATGTATGAAGTTCATAGTGATTGATGTTTGGATTAGTTCATTGTGAGGTTCTTTGGGTATTAGATATGGTTTTGAAAGAGCATTGATTGAAATTTGGGTATTGTGTGTCATAGAGATCCAAAGGCATAATTGTGGGTAAAATGGTATTTGGGTGTTTTGGAGGTTACCAATGGGTTCCCTATGTCATTTTGAGTAAGTATGAGCTTTGTGTGGAGTATGGGAGCCATTGGGTGTGATTTTGACCAATCTGAGAAATTCTGTTAGTTGCTACGATCTGGCAATCTGATAGCCTCACTCGAGTGAGGGAGGAACTCATTCGAGTGCTGCCGTGTGTTTTCCCTTTCTGCGTTGTGTTTTGCCTGGGTTCTCATGAAGAGAGCTCGAGTGCACTTCCTTCATCGCTAGTGATATTGGTGATCACTCGAGTGAGCATGGGATTGCTTGAGTGATGGTGTGAGTTCTTGATTAGGGTTGCTCTCGGGTTGTCCCTCGCTGGTTGATGTTCAAGAGTGTGCTCTGACACTCACAAGTGAAACCTTCTCACCCGAGCACTGGGGGGTATGCTTGAGTGAGCTTGTCCCTCTGATATTGCATGTGCTCTTGGGTTGTCACTCTTTATGTTGCACTTTCAAGGACTCGAGTGGACTTAGAGTCATCACCTGAGTGCAAAGCCTTATGCTCGAGTGATGTGAGCACTTTCTGGCCGAAGTAGCTGCTCACTATCAAACACTCACGAGTGAGAGCCATTCTCACTCGAGCATAAGTCTTTCATCACTCGAGTGAGGTCATCTTTACTCGAGTGAGCCAGCCAAAAATCAATGTTTTGCCTTTCAAAAAAGGGGTCTTCAGGGTAGTTTCTTCCAACCCTTTTTGCATATGATTAGGTCTCTATTAGCTACCTAAAGAGTCCTAAATGATAACCAACTTAAAGTATTATGGAAATAAGTATTTGGGAAAGACATTAATCAATTGTCCCTAAATTGGTATAGGATTTGATATCTGTCAGACGTGTGAGCCCACTGTGCCAAAGAACGTCAGAAAAGATACAAGTAGTGACTTCTCTCTTATACTTTGTGTAAATGTATTGTATGTTTGCCTATCATGCATTGTGTGGTACTGCTGCTGCTTTGAGGTACATTATGGAGCTTTCTGTATTGTGGAGCTTTGTGATACGTTGTGCATTGAGATACTTTGTGCTTTGTGATGCTGCTGCATAGTGATCACAGCGGAATCAAGCATTGTGATTACAACGAAAGCTAGCATAGTGATTACTACGAAAGCGGGCATAGTGTTTGCAGCGAAAGCTGTCATTGTGATTACCGCGAAAGCGGGCATAGTGCATTGTGATACAACCGTGAGTGCTGTCGTCTGTGGCGCGAGCCATAGATCTTTGTGTTGCTAATGATGCTAGTGAACATGATAACATTACATACCTTATGTTTATATATTGTATGAGTGATCTGTTACTACTGGGATTCTTTAGAATCTCACCCTTTCCAAATGACTAACATTTTCATACAGGGTAAGTGGCTCGAAAGGAAAGCGGCCAACCAGGAGTGGTTAGGGCTAGTATGGACATTTTGCATTCTGGATGTTGGTTATCTAGTTGGCTTTTGGGATTACTGTATGTATATGAGATGTATATAACAATTTTGGATATGTAATCCCTATTTTGTGAAACCTTTAAACCCATTCTATATATATAAGTAACCCAGGGTTGCTAGGATTTTGGTTACGCACTCTGATATTTATTATGTGATATAACTGCACAAGTAATTGTATTTGAAAGTAAATGTGAGACCAGACGAATCCTGTTTTTAAATGTTTTGTTTGGACACCCCATCTCTTGGAGATGAGGGATTATAAATGTGATTTTTGTCTTATTGGTCTCTATTTCACTTAAATTTCATAATCCGGATATAATTACTGTGAGTGGGTTACATTTTTGGTATTAGAGCTACAATTCCTGGCAAGGGTAGAGTTTGCTAGGATAGCTCCCATAGTGTGGTCTTAGTGATAGGAAGTCATCTGTGAATAATCGTCGTATACATATATCTATTCTGGTTATGTAGATATATGTGCTTTGTGAAATTATATGTATACCATAATTGTTGGATTAATGGGATGAGTTCTTTGTAGAATGAAAAGAACAACGAAAGGTCACCCCAGAGTACAACAAGTAGATCCCGAAGTGGAGGTTGTCAATGAGAATCCACCGGACCCGATGCAAGAGTTAATGGGTCTGATAAGAGATCAGTGGGATATGATAGCTGATCTTAGAGAAGAGCTCAGAGCTGAGAAAGCAAAGAATAATGAAGGCCGAGGTCAGTCTACTCAGGAGGAAACCCAAGAGGAGACTCAAGAAGGGACGCATAAAGAAGAAACGGCTGAAGGGTCGGCTCGGCCACTTGAATCACCTCCTCATGCTAGACCAAATCCTAAATCATATGGAGTCCCAGCTAGAGAGGAAAGAGATCTTCAGTTTTGGGTCTCTAGATTCTGTAAACACCTACCTCCAGCATTCAAAGGGAAATTTGATCCTCAGGCGGCGGAAGACTGGCTAACCGTCTTGAGAAAATTTTTGACAATCTTGAATGTCCCTTAGAGGTGAAAGCCCGGTTAGCGGTGTATAAACTCGAGGGAGATGCAGACCGCTGGTGAAAGAATATTGCCTTGTCTTTACGAAGCAAGAACATACCATTGACCTGGGAAGTGTTCCAACAACATTTCAATGAGAAATATTTTCCTAAGTTGGTAAGGCTTGAGAAGGAGACTGAGTTCTTGAACATCAAGCAACGGGACACTAAGCTGTTTGATGAGTATTTGTCCTGATTTGTTCGTTTATCTCGGTATTCATCCTATTTGCGGAAGATAGATAACGAGGAGTTGAGCTCGGATTTGCTTATACAGGGTTTGAGGCGTGATATGAGGAAGAGAATAACCAGCCATCAGTTTTCCGAATTCAACAAGGCAGTTGAGGAATGTCAGATTACGGAGAGCAATATGAGAGAGTTGTATCTGGCTAAGGCTGCTGGTGGTAATAGTGAGCCCAGTAAGGGTAATGCTTCTCAGAAGTGAAAGGGCTCGGGATCATCCTCTTCATTCAGAGGCGGTAGTAAGAAGCCTTATCAGTCTGGGAGCCGAGATCAGCAGAGAACTCCTTTTGTATGGACATGTCCACGATGTAAGAGGCCTCATTATGGCAAGACTTGCGATGGTCGGGTGATTTGTTTCAAATGTAAGCAAGTAGGGCATACATCCGTTGAGTGTGGACAGCCACGACCAGAGCAGAGACCAAGGACTCAGGGTCGAGTATTTGCTATGACTCATGAAGAAGCCCGGAAATCCCCATAGCTGATACAAGGTACAGTTCTTCTCAATGGATATGTATTACAAGCTTTGTTTGACTCGGGTGCAAGTCACTCCTTTAGTGCATATAATTGTGTGAAGCGCCTGGGTATGAATGTGTATAAGTTACCATTCGATTTGATTGTGTCAATACCGATGGGTGTGAAGGCTGTAACTACTGAAGCCTATTTAAATTGTGTTGTAACCGTAGAGGGTCATGAATCTGTGGTAGATCTTATTTGTTTACCGCTCTGCCAATTGGAAGTCATTTTGGGTTTTGATTGGTTGAGAGCCAATAATGTGTTGTTAGATAGTGGGAACAAAAGGATAGTGTATCCTGTTTCTCAAAGCATTGATGACAGGAATGTCGGCTTAAATTTTCTTTCAACAGTTAAGGCTGAGAAATATCTGAAAAAGGGTTGTTAGGGGTATATGGTTTTCTTTTCTGTACAAGGAGAAACCAGTGAAACTTTGAGTAGTATACCCGTAGTGAATGAATTCCCTGAGGTATTTCCGGATGATTTAAGTGGATTACCTCCTGAGAGGGAAGTTCAGTTTCCAATTGAAATTGTGCTTGGAGCGGGTTCTATATCTAATGCCCCATATCGTATGGCCCCAAATGAAATCGCAGAACTGAAGAAGCAGATTGAAGATTTGCTTGAGAAAGGGTTCATTAGACCTAGTGTCGCAGTGGGGAGCTCTAGTTTTGTTTGTGAAAAAGAAAAACGGGAGTCTTCATTTATGTATCAACTATAGAGAGTTGAATAAGATTACCGTCAAGAACAAGTACCCTCTCCCAAGAATCGATGACCTTTTCCTTTAATAGAGGTTACTCCAACTCGTTCACGTATATGACTATTATGAATCTTATCTTTTATTATATGACCACATATCCATCTCAACATCCTCATCTCAGCCACCCCCATTTGATGTTCATGTTGTCCCTTTAAAGCCTAACACTCACTACCATATAGCATTACTGGTCTTATAGCAGTACGGTAGAACTTCCCTTTTACCTTATTAGGTACTTTCCGATCACAAATAACTCCAGTGGCTTTTCTCCATTTATACCATCCAGCTTGAATTCTGTGATTGACATCTCTATTAATTTCACTATCTTGTTGTATAATTGATCTTAAATAACAACTAATTGCAAATAAAAATCACATAACTGAAAAATGAAATAACAACTACTTGCAAATAAAAATTGTTGAAATTTAAAGTCATAGAACCCCGAATTTGCTAGACTTTTAAACAACTAAAAGAAACTAATGAGTTCATATTACCTAATGGAGAGAGGAGCACTTAAATATAATCTGCAAGCACATACCATATCATTCGTTGATTTGAAGGCCACTAGACATGGTGGTAACTTCCTTTCACGAAACGCCAAAACCCTAATAGAGAGATCTCCATGATTTTTTAAATCACTCGCAACATACATATATTATTGAAATGAAGAATCTATGTCAATGTTAGATGATTAGACTAGTGCATAATACTAATTTAACTAATGAATTTCGCTTATGTCCTTTGACCAAATTAATGAGGATTTTATTACTCAATGTTATATGACCAAAATACATATTACTCAATGTTATGACTAAAATGAATGTTATGGAGCAAAATTCCTATTACTCAATGTTATATGACCAGATGAATGAGGATGCTATTATGTCTCTCTCTCTCTCTCTAACAATATCCAAATGTTTTAAAATCAAAACTTTATGAATAAATCTGATTTGATAATGCATAAATGAAGCTTTATGTAATTAAACAATTTCCTTCAATATATGTCTATGATATGAAACAATATGAGTAAAAACAATTTAAAGTACTTGTTTCATAGCTATAGTTAACTATTATATATAAAAACATAAAATTTAATTACAGTTAACTTCTCTAATATTCATCAAAACTTATAATAATTGCATTGGTCATTATGCCTAATATTAACCACAGTATATAAATTTCTTCATAATAAATTGGTGAGAAGCATATATATTAGAGGGCGTGGCCAATTAAATTTGAAGTATGAAATGAGAAACAAAACACAAAGAGGAGAAAAGAAACTGCTAACAAAATACGAAGTAGATGTTTCATCGAAAAAAGAGTATAAAATAGGCGTGAGAACAAAAAAGCAGATCTTGATGCATTGAAATCGTTGATAGATTTGTGAGTAGGACTAGACTATTCTAATTATCAAGGACACACACACACACACACACACACACACACACACACACTTCTATAATAATGTTATTTAGTTAAAGTAATTCCGTCCCTAATACACTAATATAGGGTTAGGAAGAACATAGTTTAGAATGGTTGTGGATACTTCGGAAGATTTTCTTTTGTCATAACTCACTTAGTTATTATATCCTTAGTAGAGAGTTCAAACTCATAACACTCTGTTTAGGAAAGTCTTAAAAAAACTAATACTTTGTCAATTATGCTACAAGTCCCATGGTTTGGAAGATAATTTTGTTGGGTCGGGGAAGATAATATATTTTGGGTCTAGTAATAGGGATATGTGGGTCGGTGTGTGTAACACAGATATTAACTTGAAATAAGCAAAAACATATGAATGCCCTCACACTTATGTTGTGCATGAAGGTCTGCAGAGGGAACGAGGTATCTCAAGCGACTAATTTTTCATAAGGCAACACCTTCATCAAGTTGTTTATATTTATGTCAAGTTGTTTATATTCAATTACAAGTAGCCACACTTTCTTATATATATATATATATATATATATATATATGAATTTATAGTTTAATGACAGTATTTCAAAAGCAGGACATATGACCATCAAAAAATTCAATATAATAGATATAAGAAAATTGACTTAAGTATTGCACTTTGTCAAATGTTGATTCCATGACTCTTTATAATAATAATAGTCATTGTTGTTGTCATGTTGTCCTTAATATAAGTCCTAATTGAAGAGTTTATCTTAATACTAAATGTAAGGCTTATCTCCCATTGTCACTTTTTCCTAAAATACCTATATTGATATCACCTTAACAATAATTAAATAGGGAAAATTGTATGTGGTCCCATGGAAAAGGGAAAATGTAAGAAAAGTCTTAGCATATGATTCATTGTTTAAAAACTCTAAGAGAACCTTAGTAATGTAGATTCAAATTATGAAATTACATGTTTACTCCATTGATAAGTCCATCTATTGGCAAGTGTATGTGTCATATTGACAAGTCATAGTATTACCGATGATAAGTGTATGTGTTTTATTAACAATTCATAGTATTACCGCTGACAAGTGTATATGCTATATTGACAATGGGATAAATAGGTAATTTCACAATTTGAATCTATATCACTGAGGTCTTCTGGAAGTGTTTAGATAATGAACCATATAATGGGACTTTTTTTTATATTTTTTTTTTTTTGTTTCTTAGGACCACACTGCAATTTCCCCCATTAAATAATGCACCAATCCATCTTATAAAGTAAGCAATGAATGCCAATACAAATAAATGATAGCTTCTTTGGTGGTTTCAAAAGCTAAAAGAACTAATGGAAAACAAGGTAAATTTAGGAAAAATGTGTCATATTTATTAAAATAATTTAACTTAACTAAATTCTTAAATTTATTCAAATTAGTTAAATAGTTCTTATTTTTATCTTTTATTTTTGATAAAGACGAAGGCAAAGCCCATAATTAAAATATTAAACTAAAGAGGGATTGACTGCCATCATATCTTTGTCCGCAAATGCTCGCATATAAAGTGGACACATTGTGTGAAAGGCTGATGTGTTGAGCCCACTCTTTTCAAGTGCATTTGCCAAAAAATTTCTGTTCCCTAACCACGTGAGAAACCTGAACTTCCAAGTCAAGTTGCATCATCTTCTTAATCTCATATAATACTAGAGACCCGTTGAGATCACCTCCATGCTTGCAGTCTCTGAACCAGAGTCAATCCTGCCCTCCCCTACCCTCCCCTCAAAACAAACACACCCTTAGAATCAGATTCAGTGACTATCTTCCTTAAGTCCATATCCCATCCAAGCATTAGGCCTTTGAGAAAAGCCCACTCCTCAGCCTCCAATACATTGGTTTGTCCAAGGAAGTGCCAAAACCCAGCAATCCAATGTCTTGTAGCATCTCTAAAGAGAAGATGAGTAGTCAACACCAAACATATAACAATTAACACCAGCTCAATGTTGGGCCAAAGAAAACACAAGCCCATTTATATAAATGGCCCATTTGGCAAAAACAAAAGACTATCGTGTTCAGGGCAAATTAAAGATGGACTTTTTCCTCACAATCACCCAGTTCATTTGGATCACAAAATGGGCTTCTTAATGGACACTAATTTTAGTTGGACTAACCCGACCCTGAAATGTAGCGTTTTGTTGTAAAAAAAAAAAAAAAAGCCAGGGTTTTTGCTGGTCTCAATATAAAAAAAAAGATAGTCAAGGTGTCGTATGGTTGCCTCTTCCATTCCTGTGTCTGCTTTCCACCTGCAATTTCGACTTGTAAGTTTTTCTTTTTGTTCATTTGCTTCTGCTTTAATGCATCTTCTTATTTGGTAATCGGTAATATCTGTTTTTTTTTTTTTTCTGAGAAAAAGCTTCTGGTCTCGAATTCTTTGCATATTCAAGACAGTAAGTTTTTAACTTTTTTTAGGATCCATGGCTTCTCCTCTTCATATCCTTTCTTCTTCTTCTTTTCCCCAATATTTACCAAGTTTTTTTCTGTGTGGCTACTTTTTTTTTTTAACTTGGATGCTAAATCACAGTCCATACTGACAAAATACTGTGATCTTGATTCTCAAATGGTTGGAATCTGAAGTTTTTGTTTGGTTTTGATAGTCCGGGAATACAATAAGATCATGTTATCTATGCCCGGTTTGAATCTTTTGATCACACTTTATTGTCAATTAGGTAACTTTTTCCATTTATTGCGCCAAGTTTAGGGTAAATTATTCAAGTTCATTTTATTAAAGCAAATCATTCTTCATCCCTGTGTAATTAAGAACAATAAATAAAAAAAATAAAATGGAATTTAAAAATAAAAAGCACTCTTCAAATAAAATTAAAATTATAGTGTCACTAAAAATATGGATTAGAAAAACCATGTTTGGAGAGTATTTGGATGCAACCTGAATCTAAAATCAAAAGTTCGCAGCGGTGGATATAATGTCTCTTTTTAAGGTTGAATACTCATTTAATTAGATCTGACAAAGTAAATATGTGTGCTAACAAATTACTTCTTGTAATTCTTTTGTTGAATGATAGTTCGAGTTTCTATTAGAAAAAAAAAAAAAATTAAGAAGTCTTGTCTTGTATAATTTTTTTCCTAGAAAAATGACATTATGCTGCAAGGTTTTATTAAATGAAAAGAAAAAAACAAATTATATATATTATATTTGATTTTACATATTTTCTACTGTACCCAGAAATAACTTCTGTTTTGTGAAAAATTTCAAACTTGAGAAATCCATCCGGCGCACAAAATTACTGTCTAATCTTTTAACGTATGACCTAATTGTGAAGATGAGTCTGGACCAAATACTTCATCTTCTGCTGCATAATAGATTTTAAAATGCAGACTGATGTTTGCAAGTGTTGTTAAGTGTTTGTTGACGATATAGTGCCTGAGATTGAAGCTCAATTAAGTTTCTTGGGAAACTAATGCACTGAGGGTCACATTCTTGTTCCTGTATTTGTTCTGGATGGTTATGTCCGGATAGGCTGATACTCACATTCACCCTAGATTGTTTTTGTTCTTTTGAAATTTTTGTGATTGTATCAATTGGTAATTTTTGTGACAATGTTTTAAACCAACAGAAATTTATTGGAAGTTCACCTATTTTCAGGAGAACAAAAGGTGAAATCAGGGCCCAAACTGCAGCAGCGCTATGGTTCTCAAGTAAGTTGTACTTTCCCTTCCTTTTCTTCATCATCTCTTGTGTATGAGTGCGCTCTCTGCATTCTAGAGCTTTTCCTGAACAATAATCTCTAGGCATGCGTTTAGTTGATATTCTTCTCATGTTGTTGGGCCATCTTTTGAAACTTTTATAGGAAAACATAGATTCCTGATGAAATCATCAAGCCAAACAGTTAACAATATGTTTCTGAAAATTCGTGTAATGCCTTGGGATTATTAGCTTTTGCTGCCTTCAAAGTAATGCCTTCTGCATAACCTTCAAAATCTGTTTCATATGATTATTCTGCATTATACCAATATTATTGGCCGTATAGAAGTGGAAATTGGTCACCTAATGGATTGATATTGTGGAAAATTAATCCAACTTAGTTACAAAATAGTATTTCTGTATTGCTGGCACTTGAGGCATCCGTAGACTAATTCAGAATTCCGTTCAAGCAAGTCTGGCATTTTTCTGATCATAACAATAAGAAGCAATCATTTTTTTTTAAATAATTGCCTCTTGACAAACTTGGTAGCTGGTATTTGATATTGGCATATCAGGACGGAGCTCTGTCGTTTTAGTGGGGGCAAGATCTACCCTGGGAAGGGCATCAGATTTGTTCGTGGTGATTCGCAGGTGACTCTAATTGGGTCAATCTTCCATTTCCAGGGATCATATTGTGATCTATTAGGCACTAAATGGGTTCTTTTTATATTTTTATCAGGTCTTTTTGTTTGCCAACTCAAAATGCAAGAGGTACTTTCACAACAGATTAAAGCCTTCCAAGCTCACCTGGACTGCCATGTACAGGAAGCAGCACAAGAAGGTATTGCTATTATCAAAAGTACCATTAGCTTTAGTCAACCTTAGCGGATATTGTCCATTACAAGGCCTGAATTGGATTAACTTTGTATGTAAATTAGCTTTGGCTTCAACATAGGTGATTCCTTGCTTGTGTTAAATGTTTGCTGCAATGAGAAGTCAGAATTAAGCACATATTAACAGGATGCGCGTGTGTACTGTACAGTGAAACTGTTTGAAATGCATGTGATCTCTCATTGTGTATATGCATGATTCTTGTTTGTGTATCTGGTTTGTGCAGGACATTGCCCAAGAAGCCGTGAAGAAGAGGCGTCGCACCACCAAAAAGCCTTACTCTAGGTCTATTGTTGGTGCTACATTGGAAGTTATCCAGAAGAAAAGAACTGAAAAACCAGAGGTTCGGGATGCTGCCAGAGAAGCCGCTCTCCGGTGTGTATTCCCATCTGTCCACAGAGAATCTTTTGCTGTCATATCATGTTTTGGATGGCATAATGTTACCTTATCCCCCACAGGTCCACACTCACACATGTCATCTGATTATCTGAATGAATGTTGCAGTGAGATTAAGGAGAGGAATAAGAAAACAAAGGATGAGAAGAATGCAAAGAAAGCAGAAGTGATGTCCAAGACACAAAAGGCACAAGGAAAAGGAAATGTTCCAAAGGGTGCTGCCCCCAAAGGTCCTAAACTTGGTGGAGGTGGCGGGAAGCGCTGAACTACGTTTATTTTTTACTCATTTTTGCTGCCAATTAGATAAAGGGAGTTTGAGACATTTATTCGGGTATGTTATGTTTTGGCTTGATTAATCTCATATGTTGAAGCTTTGGAGCACCTAGTTGAATTCGAATGCATTTTGCCAGCAGAGTTATTGCTAGTCTTTTATTTTAGTTGATGAAGCAGATGATTTGCCAAATCCCCTTCAAAAGTATTCAGTATGCTCAAAGGTTAAATCATGGTTGTAGGTTTCTGGGTTTATTGAATTCGTTTCTGGAGTTCATTCTGTATATTTAACTTGGAAAATGTTGGATATTTCGTATGAAGCAAAGGGGAAAAAATTGCGGGACATGGGATGGGCAGAAAGATAGGAAGGTAATTTGTCAAACCATTACAGCGATGGATACTTGGTATTGCATTGTACACATTCTCCAGCCTTGTACATTGGACTTGAGAAATAAACTTGGAGCATGTTAATGGCTATTCCTATATCTTGTTCAAATTTGCCAAACTTCATATTAAAACGTAATGTCACGGCATTTTGAAAAATGTAGGTACAATTTTGGACAAGCGGCAACGTTCTTGTCACGACTTGTTGAACCATTGGATTATCACTTTAGATGCAAGATTTGTTTTGTAACTGCAAGATTTGCTAACGTTTCGAAATTGGAATCCTGGGTGTGTTTGGTTGGATTACTACAGAATATTTTCACGATCTCATTAATCTTGGTCAACCTCAATTCGAGTGGTATTGATATAGGCGGAGTTGTCAATAAACATGAGTAAAGTTAATTGGTGGTCCAATTTTAAAGAGTTTGGGAAGTTGCACTCTTGCTCTGTTTCAAAATATACGAGATTATTATCTAATTCACACAATTATTGGTTAAATCATTTAATATGTTTTAATTGATAAAATTTAGGGAGAATCACGTACAGGTCCCAATGACCAAAGAAAAAAACAATAAGGTCTTGCAGAAAAAAAAAATAACAACTCATTAAATGTATTTTACAATATGTTGAGTTATAAAATACGTTTAATGAGTTGTTATTTCTTTTCACGGGATCTTACTGTTATTTTCTTTGGTTCTTAAATCTCACTATCATTCTCCCAATTTACCTATTTATCCCTTTCTAACGAATGTGATTTTTAAATACTCCTCATCATATTTATAATTCACGTCTAACAAGTTTCACATAGATAGAGGAAAAACCTAAAACTTCGTCAACTTTATCATAAAACTCAACAATTTTTTAAATTTACCCTTATTTCATATTATATTACATCTCATGAGAAAAAAATTAATACAATAATAAATTAAAGATAAAATTATATATTCATATGAAAAATTCCTCTCTTAGAAAGACACAAAAAAAAAAAAAAAAAATCGCTGTCTCCCCTGTTTAGATAAAAGGGGTATACAGTTATTTTTGGTCTACTCTCTCGTACCAGGCATAAAAGTGGAAAAAAAAAAACAAACAAAAATAATTAATTATTTAGAGCAAATCTCCTTCTATAATCCATTCTCCCTGAGCCTCTCGAATCACGCCTCCGCATGCTGCCGGTTGAATGTTGATAATGCCGAGCAGATCCATCTGCATCGACACGATTGGTTTCCATTGATGGGGTGTCTAAGTCATCTCCTTTTCATAGTCCCCTTGAAAAACTTAACGAAATTTATCATAGGAGACACACACCATTAGGTGGTGGGAGCATCGGTGAACAATCTCCATAAACAATGAACTTGCACCTCGACGTCCATAGGGGCCATTGCACCTAACCTATCAATATCTTCAAGAATTCGAAAACGAAGCTCTTACCATCAAGTCGATTTCCCACTCCTCTCCTCTATTAGCATACCCCAAAACTATGGCTGCCGAGCTTGAGGGACGAGCATTTCTCTCTGCGGCTCTTCAGGTCTCTTTTCATATATTGGCTTCTACCGACATCATTAACTACTTCCAATTAAGAAGGCTCAAGGATAGCTTCCTTAAAAAGCTTTGTATCACCCTCATTTCTGTGAATCAAGTGCTTGATGATGCAGAAGCCAGGCAGTACTCAAATCCCGATATTAAGAAATGGCTTAACGAGCTCAAACATGCGGTGTATGTGGTGAATGAGCACTTAGATGAGATTGCTACTGAGGCAACAAAGTTGAAGATCGAAGCTGAGACTCAAACTGCTATTGGTAAGGTATTTGGGTTCTTTACTATTTTTGTTAATCCATTTGACAAACAAATTGAGTCTAGGATTCAACAAGTGCTTGATGACTTGGAGTTCCTCCTAAAACAAAAGGATGCTCTGGGATTGAAGGTAGGCTCTGGTGGTGGCGGTGAAGTTGGAGTTGTTGGGAACGTATTGAACAGATTGCCAACTACATCTCTTGTGCCTGATGAATTCAGAATATATGGTAGAGATGGTGATAAAGAAAAAATAGTTGAGCTTTTGCTTAATGATGATTTGAGTAGGAACCAACTATCTGTCATTTCTATAGTTGGAATGGGTGGGGTGGGTAAGACTACTCTTGCTCAATTAGTGTACAACAACAAGAGAGTGGAAAATGAATTTCAACTCAAAACATGGGTTTGTATTTCAGAAGAATTTGATGTTCTTAGAATTACAAAAACAATACTTTCTGCACTGGAATGTTCAATAACAGGACATGAAGATCTAGATCAGCTTCAATTGAAACTGAAAGAGAAATTGATGGGGAAGAAATTTTTGCTAGTTCTTGATGATGTTTCAAACGATAACCATTCCAATTGGGAAGCCATGCAAGTTCCTTTTTGCTATGGGACTTTAGGAAGTAAAATACTTGTGACAACACGCAATGCAATGGTAGCATCAGTCATGAACTCTATTAGAGTGCTTCACTTACCCTTACTAAGTAAAGAAGATGGTTGGCAGTTATTTGCAGAGCATGCACTCAGGAACAAAGATGCTAGCATGCGTGCAAATCTTGAGTCAATTGGTAAAAAAATTGTTGAAAAGTGCAAAGGCTTGCCTTTAGCCCTAAAAACTTTGGGTGGCCTCTTGCTTACAAAATTATCAGAGAAGCACTGGAATGAAATTCTTGATAGTGAGATATGGAAGTTGCCAGATGGTGAGAGTAATATAGTGCCTGCTCTAAGATTAAGCTACCATTACCTTCCTTCTAATTTGAAGAGGTGTTTTGCATTTTGTTCTATATTTCCTAGAGACTATGAAATTGACAAGGATTCTCTAATCCAAATGTGGATGGCAGAAGATTTGCTGCATTGCAATCAAGGGAATACATGTGTAGAAGAAATGGGCAATGAAATTCTGGAGGAATTGGAATCGAGGTCATTTCTCCAGAAATCAAGAATTGATGATAACAAATTAATCATGCATGATCTTGTAAATGATTTGGCAAAATCAATTTCTGAAGGATTTTGTTTGAGGGTTGAAGGTGGCAAGGTACAAAATTCTTGTGACAGGATTCGGTATTGTTCTTACTCTGGCTTAGTTTTGAGCAAAGAAAAATTATTAGAACCTATTTATAAGTGTAGGCAGTTACATTGTTTATTGCAACTTGCACCATCAACAACCTTCATTATGGAGGGTGAGCACGAGGGTGAAATATTGCCTGGATTTATGTACTTGCGTATTTTGAGTTTGCATAGTCTTCATTCTATTACTAAATTGAGTGATAGTATAAGCCAATTAAAGCACCTTCGTTACTTGGACCTTTCTCGAAACAAAATTATAAAATTACCAGATTCATTCTGTACATTGTATAATTTGCAAACTTTGAAACTGAGTTCATGCTTTGCCTTGGTTGAGTTATCTCCAGATTTGTACAAATTGATCAATTTGCATTATCTAGACCTTTCTCACACCCAGATCAGCAAGTTACCTGATTCAATTTGTAAGCTGATTAGTTTACAAACATTGAAATTACAAGGGTGTCAGTGTTTGGTTGAATTGCCTCCAGATTTTCACAGTCTCGTCAATCTCCGCCATCTTGATTTGATTTGGACTTCTATAAGGGAGATGCCAATGAACATGGGAAGGTTAAAACATCTTCAAATATTGACTAACTTCTATGTGGGAAGGCATAGCGGGTCTAATATTTCAGAGTTAGGGAAATTAAACAATCTTCAAGGCTGTCTTGAAATTTTACAGTTGGAAAATATCAACAATCCGATGGATGCGAGGAAGGCCAATATGAGAGAACAGAAGCACTTAAGTAAACTAAAATTGCAATGGAGTGGAAACAATCAGGATTCACAAAATGAAAGGTCCATTTTGGAGGCTCTCCAACCTCATGTCAACTTGAAAAAGCTTTCTATTAGAAACTATGGTGGCACAAGGTTTGCAGACTGGTTTGATTCTCCTTTCTTGCCCAATTTAGTATCTCTTGTATTGCGGGCATGTAAATATTGCTTCTGTTTACCGCCACTCGGGCAGCTACCCTCTCTAAAGTCACTTGAGATTAATGGATTACACGGAATAAAGAAGATTGGATCAGAGTTTTATGGGGATAATTCTTCAATTGTTCCCTTTCCATCCCTTGAATATTTAAAATTTGAAATTATGGTGGAATGGGAAGAATGGATGCATTTTGAAGGTGAATGTTTCCCTTGCCTTAAGGAAATATATATAAGAAGTTGTCCCAGGTTAAGAGAGTCCCTACCTACACACCTTCCATGTTTAGAAAAGTTGCAAATTGATGGATGTGAAGACTTGGAAATTGAATCATTCCCTATGAAAGATTTCTCCTGTCCAAAACTTGAATCTATCTCCCTTTCTGCAACAATCCATCTAAAATCACTGCATGAAGACATGCATACACTACTTCCCTGTCTTCGCCAATTATCTCTATCTCATTGTCCACAGCTGCAATTAATTATTGAAACAAGTTTGCCTTTGAGCCTTGTTGGAATCTCAATCCATGGTTGTCCCAAACTCATCGCTTCTCGCATGAGCTGGGGCTTGGATAGACTTTGCTCTCTGAAGGAGTTCATTGTGAGTGATGATTTTGAAAATGTGGAGTCTTTTCCAGAACAGGGACTGCTGCCGACAGGTCTTGCAGTTCTTGAATTTTGGGGATGTTCAAACTTGACAAAAATAAATAGTGAAGGCCTTCTCTTCCTCACATCTCTTCAATGCCTAAGGATTTGCCACTGTCCTAACCTCCAATGTTTGCCAGAGGAAGGTTTACCCAACTCACTCTCTCAATTAGAAATTTTGGGAAGCTGTCCATTGCTGAAGCGGCGATACCAAAAGGAGAATGGAGAAGATTGGCTTAAAATTTCTCACATTCCTCGTGTATATATTAAATGAAACTACATGCCACAAGTTTTATGGGCTTATTATATGCTCTTACACAGGTGCTTCTTCTACTTTATACCAGTACATTGATTTCTTGAGTTCATGTCTCTATGCTTCCTCTGTCCTGTTCATTTGTAATTTTTTACTTGAAGTTAACAATATTTTGTTGAAGAGAACGAGGACTAAATGCAATTGAGAAATGCATTTATTGTATTTTTGTTATAAAATATTCAAAAATTTAGTTTCAATCATGTTTGAGAATTGAGTCAGAATCCGTTATGATTTTGGCTGATTTTCTTCATTGCTATTTATTTGCACTAGCTTAGGATGTATTAATTGGCCTTCAAGCTTGGCTTGTTGTAGGGTAGTGCATAATCCACTAACAGTTCAGACTTTGGTTGGCCATATCTTACTCCTTTCTGATACAACACTTAAATTTCAATTTTACTTATCTGAAAATTTTATTTGTCCTATGAAGGAAGAAGATATTATATATCAGTCAAGGGGAGTTCAATTGTGTTCAGTAGTTCATTTTCTTGCAGTCATTTACGGAATAGGATGCCTTTTTCTCTCAACAAAAGTTGACCAACCTCCTAATTTATTCATAATTGGCATTCAACATTTGAAGCTTACTTTATGCATCTGCTCCCCCTATTCAATAAGTGTTCTCTGGGGAATTTTTTTTTTTTCTTTTTTTGCTCCGAAAAGTTTTTGAAAATAGTTTTTTGCCCCTCACCATGTTTTGTTTTCAATTTGACCCCCTAGTCATCCAGTTTTAGATCTGACACTTGTGGCCAAGCCTGTCAATGCTACGAGTAGAGAAAATCTAGCTGATAGAAATCTGTGAACCAACCCACACACTCACTCAAAGTACAGTCTTGTTACTTTCCATGCTTCCTCTTGAAATGCAGCTATGCCAAAACTGATCGTTGGGCTTTTGAGATTCATTTATATTTCATTTAACTGCAGTTTTCTGTAAAAGTTTGGTTAGGGTGAAAATCCAATATTCTGGTCAAAAGGACGAGTAAACTATGCCAGTTGCATATCAACTCATCAATGGCGTGGCTTTGCACGTGTACTGTCCTTTATGGATGGATAGCTACAACCAGATCTTCATAGTCAAAGAAGACATCCCTAAAACAGCTTTCCAATGCCTAGGGTGTTCATTTGAACTTTTGAATGAACAATTCATAAAAATCAATCTTTCTAGGATATTCAATGTATTCCATAGTTCCTTATCATGTCAATTTCCAATTCTTGGTCATTGAGATTCATGGGCAATACATATTAAGGATATATATATTACCTCCCCTTAATCCTATTGTAAAAATAACAACGATTGAAGTTTTTCTATTTTAAATCGTGCTAGTTCTAACTCCTATTACTTTAGCTGAATTATGGATAAAGAAGTTTTTAATGAAAGCTCTAGTTTTGATTCTTAAGTATGGATGGATTTTATCTTAATGCATTCAATTTGTACTTTGGAGCATAAATGAGCACGTTCATATGGCCCAATTAGTGAAGTATTGTCACCGTTTCATTGTTTATTTTTCTGAATATGCAGGCAAGCTAGTCATGCTGAGGCAAATATAGAGCGGCGTTGTAGCAAAAATCCCAATACTCAACTTGATTCAACGATACTCAATGTGCAAGTCTTGATATAAAGCTTGACACTACATACTCCTTTAGCAATAGGCTTTATTGTGGTGCTGTACTGAATCACCTATTCATCAGCAGGTTTTCTGGATATTAGAGGTGTTGATCAACAATATTATTTTGGAACAGAGTGGGATTGTGTCTCATTGCGACAACCAACAAAGGTTTTTTTTTTTTTTTAGCATTAGCGTAATAGTAAGGTTGCTAACATATGGTCTTAAGGTCACGAGTTCAAACCATGCAAATAACTTCTCTAATTGTGAGATAAGGTTGCATATATATATCCTTCCTAAGACCTTGACTTGGTAAGAGTCTTGTGCACTGGACCATCCTTTATGCTGCATTTTGGCCTGAAAAATTATAATGAAGCAAAAATTCATCTATGAAGTCTCCAAAAATTTAACCACCATTTAAGAGTAGCATGCCATTTGGTTAATGTCTTTTAGTTGATATTTCTTTACCCATCAGCACCAAGCAGAATATGATGAATGGGTATCAGAATTTATATAGTGCCACTTTGTTCCAAGAAAAATACATCTTCCTTTTGACTGACAAATATTAATCCAAAACATAAGCATGCTAAATAAAACAGAAGAGACAAGTTGAGCTCTCCCAATATAACCAAGTTAACTAGTAATCTGCCTAATTCCGCTTGTCATTTTATCAGATGTTGAAGGTCAACTAAGTTTCTTTGATTTAAAAGGCACACCTAAATATTGCCTTTATTATTGGTGTTCAGACAGATCAGTCATTTGAAACATTTATATTTTTTGTTCTATTTTTATTGATGAATAAAACTAGTTATCTTTGCATCGTTCATGGTAAATAAAAATAACTACATGTTTAGATGAATAAAACTAATTATCTTATTTCGCATCATTCATGATAAATAAAAATAACTGTTTTTATTCTTTTACCAGCTTTAATGATTACAACTGATTAGTTTATCATTATTAGTAATTATAATAAATCCAGGATTCCATACTGAAAAGTCAAAGTAGAGATCAAGAAGTTCTTGTATCTTTGCCTCCAATTGATCAACATAATACTCCCTTCTTTTTTTAAAAAGACTGGAGAAGCTAATTAAATTACTCTAAGGCATTCATATTTGTTTCTAAACTAATTTATCTAACTTATGAGCTAATATATAATCAAATAAAATATAATATATGATATAATTAAATACCTTATTTAACTTCCTTAATCTCTCTAAAAAATAAAAGTCTAATGAGTCTAATGAGGGAGTATTGCCTAACCATACATAATTTGTAACATGATGCATTATAAATTCTCTATTAACCTAACTAGAAACAAACATTCATACAATGAACAAAATATACCTTCTTGCAATTAATTTTGTGATCAACTCTTGTTTAAATCCCTAATATTCCTGCTAGTGCTTGTGCTGAGCCATCAAGACCCAAATTTCCTAAACTGTTATACTAGAAGAAAAAGAATTACATGACACACCTTTATAAAGCACTTAACCCTCATTAACTATATCAAGAAACTACATGCACCACATATCTCAATAATTAAAAAAATAGCAAGGGAATGTAGATTTGACGCATTAGTGCAATTTGAACAAACTTTTCTATAGCTCTTAATGCTGCAAAATACCCTCACACAATAAGCTAAGCCAAAATGGGTTGGGGTAGCAAGTAAAGCCATGGAATAGAAAACGTAAATAAGCAAAATTGTTTTCTACCTTCAATTATGATGCACATACAATGGGGCAAAACTCTAGAGTAGCACAACATCTAGAGTTGGTTTGGAGAAAACCAGATTTTAAGAGTATAACAGAAAACACCTTAAATGCTTAATTTTTTTTTAAAAAAGAAAAAAATCCTTGAAAAAACACAAGAAATATATAGATACGGGAAAAGTTAAAAAATCTAAGATGCAGCGGTGGGAGTCTCCTCAGCAGCAGCTGTCTCGAAGGTTTCGCCAGCAACAAGATCCGGGACTTCATCGTCATCCTCCTCTTGTGCAGCGGTTGCACCAGCACCTGCTTCAGGGGCCTGCTTCTGATATTGCTCTGCTAGCTTCTTCAGGTTCTCCAAGTTATCTGGTCCTGCAGGTTTTATTTGGTTAAACAAAGAGATTATATAGTTAAAATGGGATCAAAGAAACAAATAGATAAATCAATAAGATGAGAGGATGCAAAGTATACCTAATTGGTTGATAATATTAGGAAGTATATCTTGCAACCCTGCCAATTGCAAAGATGGAAAATTGAATGTCAGTATCAGGGTATATATTCAAAAGAAAGAACAGCCAACTTAATAAATATTCAAACATTAATAAATGGTAACTCAAATGAAAAGAATGCTCATGTCCTTAATGCATTTAAGAGATCGATAATATCTAACTCCCATAGAGTGCAAGTTAGATCACTATTAAGGCATTTAAAAAAGATACATACTCTTAGTTTGAGGAACACCACTGACAACCCATGTGTTAGCAGCAATGGATGCTTGGACTGCAACAACAAAAATATTAAATAATTTCAAATTGGCGCACTAAAAGATAGGATAAAATAATAGTCAAAATACCATCAATTTATATTACCTTTAGGGTTTAGAAATTGGATGACTACATCATCCTTGAAAATGTTGACCTCCTCAATTGCAGGGATCGCATTCACGCCTATTCTCTTCAAAGTGCTCTGAAGCCTTTTGTCATCTGTGGTAGTTGTCTTGTGGACAGCCTTCTTCTTTCTATAATTGACAGAAAATACATCAGAGAACAAATATATAGCCCCATTACTCAGCAGCCTCATTATATGCAATAAGCAATCAAATATTTCAAGGCATCACTCAGACATTCAACAAAAACTGATAATAACAACATACTAAATCCAGAAAATTGAAACAAAGAATTTGCAAATGCAATTTGCATGTAGGAGGATATGCTAAAAAATATACAAATGAACATATGCACATATATTACTAGTCTGGTGCTGCATACAAAAACGAGGAACTGATCTTATTCTTATACCAACATAAATCAAGAAACAGTGATTTCTATTCAGAGATCAAGATGAAAGCCCACCTCCTCACGGTACCCTTCCCACCGGTTCGAACTGAACCAGCCATCTTCATCAGCTTTTCACGATTCATCTGCTTGAGGGAACAAAAGCATAAAATACTGGTAAATAATTTTTTTATTGAACTTTATTTTCACCGTTTAGTTTATTAGACTTAGTCTCAACATCATTGGAGGAAAAAAAGACAATGTTACATACAAGAGAAAAAGGTAATTTAAAAAACAAAAGAAAAAGGGGAAGAGGGCGCAGGGTGATCAATGACAATCAAATTTTAAGAAACTGCAATATCCTGTTATCAGGTGTTACACACCCCCAAACCTGGACACAAAGTGGAAGCAAGGATTAATTAATACACTCACATGCACAGAGGGAAAGAATCAATTGACAAACAAGCACACATGCAAAATTTTAGGAAGCCCACACCAACACCATCTTGAATTTCAACTTCTACTAAAACTACCTTTCAATAATAGAATTGATAATAGAAATTATGTCAACAGGGACTAGGTGAACCTTGAATTCCACAAATTCCCAATAGCTTAATCCATGAAGCAAAAATTACCAAAGGCCGACAGAATACTCTTAAAGGATGAGAAGTTAGGCTACTACGAAATCTCAAAATATGGGCAATTAGTGTAACATTGGTAAATAGGGAAGGAAGCTAATGGAGGTCTTAAACTTGTTAATATGCATTTGACTCGACGTCAAAAAAATAAACGGTCTCAAACACCAAAATAACACAAACAATTTTAAAGTGAATGTTTGGAACCGGACATAACCATCAAGAACAACTAAAACAACTCATCAACACAAACAATTAACCCTCAATACATTAGTTTCCAAACAAACTTGATGGAACTTCACTCTCAGGCACCGTATCATCAACAAACAATTAACAACACTTGCAAAACTCAGACTGCACTTTAAAATCTATTCTGACCCTTCCTGTATTTTAAAATCTATTCTGCAGCAAAAGATGAAGTATTTGGCCCAGACTCTTCAACACACAAGAAATTAAAGAATCCTTATAAATCGCTTCAGTTAAAGCTACGGATAAGATTCTGCAAGAAACATCCCTAATTGCTAATTCTCGATGGAAAACACCATAAGTTCATTAGCTTCAATGGACTAAGGAACTCCCGGGCTCAGCATTTCACTGATACATTATACTATAATAGAAATGTCAGCCGATACTAAAATTGATGAGTTTATGATATGATGAAACAAACTCAAATCCAAAATCCCTTGAAATCGACGGATTCCCAAAACTCAAAATATGACGAGAGACTCAATACGCCCATCTTCGGTCGGAAGCTTAGAAACAGACCCAAATATATACTAAAACCATCACAGAAACAATCGACAAAGCCAGTCCATGTCAATTCAACGCCAGAAATGAGACCAACAGTAATATGGAACTCTCAGTCAAATCGATCACATCGAAGCGATATCGGAAGAATAAATTTGAGCAGAAAATACTGTACCTTTCGTTAAATTTCTTATAAACTCTGGTTCAAGTCTTCAGTAAGATGGGTACCTCACAGAAGTGTGGAAGAGCTAACCATAGAAGAAGATAAGGACCATCTATTTTATATCGAGACCAGCAAAAACCCTAGGATATTTTTTTTTTCCGTCAAAACCCTACATTTATGGGTCGGGTTGCCGGACTTGACTAAGAATCCATATGAGAAAAAAGTCCATCTTTTTATTGGACTTCACCGGCTTGCCTCTATTTTTGAAATCCAAGTTTTTTTTTGCCCAGTAGACCAGCAAGTGGACTCGTGTGGATTGTAACTCTGCCGCTCTTATTATTGTTGTTGTTGTTATACCAAAAAAAAAACCCAAGAAATCACAAAAAAGTGAGTGGCAAACTGATCACTCAAAATGTTTTATTTCCACTGCAATTCTAGGATTTTTTTTTTTTGGAATTAAGTTTCTTTATCAATTGACAATATTAACCTTGGTTGGCAAAAAAGAAAAAGACAATATTAACCTTGTATATTGAAAAAAGGACAAAATTTACCCCTAGTGCATTTTATCCAGTACAACTAATTCACCAATCAGATAGTGCCATATTTTTTTACTAACTTAGCATTAACGCCATTCAGACACTACTTGCTCTCTCCATCTCTATTAGTATTTACCAACTACAACAACTCTCAGGGAGGAGTACGTCAACTGGAGGAGGGAATCGGCAGTATAATCGATTTATGTGGAGTTACAAAGGAGGAAAGAGCAATTTGCTTATTACTAAAATTTGAACGGAGATGGAAAGGAGTGCTGATTGATTGTTGTTGCACCTGTCTTGGCTGCAAACAGGGCTTTTTTTTATTTGTCCTTTGGTTTGCAATTGGGACAGAACATAGTCGGAGATGGAGAGGGCAAGACGACGTTAATGCAAAGTTGTTCAAAAAAATCCAAATGACACTATCTAATTGGTACACTATCAGCAGCCAAATATCAAGGTAGTTTTAAAATTTATTTTATGATTTAAAAAGGAAAATTTAAACCATAAATTTTTATAATTTATCTCAATTTTAAATTAGGTTCATGTCGTCTATTTTGTTTAAATTTGATACATATTGTTTGATCACATAATTTAAATATATAGCATTTATGAAATTTCATGTATAGAAATGCACATGTTAAAATAGAGTTAAATTCACTACTATAATTTTATGCATTTATAATGCTTAATATATAATGGTTACAGCCAATGTTTTAAAAGCCGGACCGGATATCGAGCCGGAAAGATCAGCGGGTCATGGTTCAACCGGTCGGACCGATAGAGCCGTTCGGTCGGACCGGTGACGTAATAATTAAATTTAAAAATAATATATATATTATATATTACAATTAATCTTCAATCTAATTTCATATGAAGTTAATAAAGTCACAAAATACCATTTAAGAAAGAATATTAAATCAATTATCAACCTGAAAAAATGTATTAACAATAATAATTTCATGAATTGTTAAATATGAGTGACTCTTGATTGATCCAAACATTAGTTTCTTGAAAGACATTTATATCATACCACTCTGATCCTATATATAAGTTTTTTTTTTTACAAAAAAAAATTTGGTCATATTTATAGGTCCAGTTTTAATGTAATAAATAAGATTGTGACAATTTTACCCCTATTAATTGTATAAATGAAGAAATAATTTAAAGATAGATAAAGAAGAAAGAGTTAAAATGTACACATTCATCAATGAGGACAAAGTTATAAATTTACCCCATAATCATTGAATTAACTACCTCTCTTTAATATATGAAATTTAGTTAACATGAACTTATAAATATAACTAGAATGATGAATATCATCAAATTATTAAGAAAATTAACTAAAATTAAGATCTTCAATCCAATTCCACTACTTCTAATCATAGAGTGTATGGTGGTACATATCAGAATTTAAAATTATAAATAAAAGAGTTTAAATCTTCTACAAAAAAATAAACGTGATGTGCTGTAAAGTTACATGTCCCCAAGAGCCCCAAGGCACGGTTTTCAAGTTCTGAAAATGTAGATAAGTCAAACACGCAAGATGGGTAGAAATCATGCTCTCTTTTATCAATGTATATATCAATAATATATATTAATATTATATTATTTCTCTTTCATAATTTCATCTTCTGCAACCTGTTCCCCTTCGTTCCTTTCCATCATTTTTTCTCTTCGTCCCTTACTCCGGTGACCTTTATTTCTTCTTCTTCTTTCATCATCATCTTCTTCTTTTTCATACAAAAGACTGGTTTATATCTAATATTACTGTGGCCGAAGGCAGCCGTGGGCATTGATTAATAGCTGGAAAGGGAGATCTGCTCGTCGTAGGTGTCGGAATAAATGGTTGTCACCGGTGAAGCTGTCAGAAATTTCAGGAAACTTAGGCTGGACGGCTACTTCAGAATCGTTCCGGCTCCCGGATTAACTCCGGTTTCCGGCTCAAAGGCGGATTTACACCGGCTCTAACCGGCCAACTATGAAAAACGGTTTAAAGGGGTGACTCGAGCCGTGTTCTTCTCCGGTCGGCGGTCGGACCGTCCGGTCCGGTCCGGTCCCAAAAACATTGGTTACAGCTAATAAATGTTATATATATTGAGGCGGATGGAGGTAGCATAATGATATATTATACTTAAAAGTAATGGTTAATTATGAGCACCGTCATATATTGTGATGTGAAATTCACGAAATCATAAAAATAATGGTTGTAATTAATGGTTAAAATAATTTATTTAGTGACAAAAGTGATGGTTCTTTCGAAACAACCACCATGTAATACTTACAAACGATTCGACTTCCAACCTCTTATATCAATGAAGACAAAACATAACGGTTTTTCAGAAATAACCGTCATGTAACACTTTTCATAGGTCATAACTCTTCATAACATACATTAGACCTTTATTTAAACTCACATATTCTTTAAGCTTCTTACTACTTTTCTTTATCGGCCTCTTCCTTCTCTCCATAATGTTAACATCCTAGGGAGCTCCTCCTCCGCCGCCGCCTCCTCCTCCTCCTAAAATGGAGGCTCTGATGCAGCTATTGGCAGGCCTTGACTACCACACAAGGTGTCTCACAGCATTCGCCAACAAGCTGAACAGGAAGTTAAATTTCATACTTCATCACAATTAGGTTGAATATGACTTACATCCAGACCCTTCATCTACTCCCTCTGATGATGAGAATGAAGAGGGGATGAGGAGGACAGTGGTGGTGATGACTAAAACCACTACTGTAGTTTTAAAAAATAATTTAAAAAACAACTTCATACTTCACGGTTATTAACTAATAAACATAAAGTATTCACATACCATACTTAACAGTTCTAACTTAATAAACATAAATTAAAGGTTTTGAAACATGTCCTCTTCCCCGTGTTGACTCTGGGTGCCTCCTTGTTACCCAATGATCGTCCAGAGAACCAGATATCCTTTCATTATGTCCTGTTCAACTTCCAATTAACGCGTGCAATGATGGTTTTTTTTTTTTGTCCCATATAGAGTTCTAGACGTCTATTTAAACTCACCATTTTCATTTGTTTTTGTTGAAATGCATAATACAAAACTGAATATTTTGATATTATTGATCCATATGGACATATATCTCAACACTGAATATTATGTCCTTACATATTTATAGACATAGATTTAATAGTTCTCCCTAAACTACTAATTGGGCCTCAATAATATAGAGTGGGCCTTAACACAAAATACACTAATTCTAACACCCCCTCAAGTTGGGGGCTAAACAAGTCAATAGCTCCTAACTTGCTAAGCATGCGGTCTAAAATTTTCTTTCCAACCGCTTTCGTTAATACATCTGCCTCTTGGCTATGAGAACGGACATGCTGCAAGGCAATCAACTTCTCCAACACTTTCTCCCTAACAAAGTGAAGATCAATCTCAATATGTTTGGTTCTCTCATGGAACACTGGATTGGTTGCTATGTGCAAAGCTGCCTTGTTGTCACAAAACACATTGACAGGAGTTAAATTGGTAAATCCTAACTCTTTAAGTAACCCAACAGCCCAAACAACTTCAGAGACAGCAGATCCTAAAGCACGATATTCTGCTTCAGCTGAAGACTTAGATACTGTATGTTGTTTCTTGGTCTTCCAAACAACGAGTGAACCACCAAGTTTCAAAAGATAACCTGTAACAAATCTTCGAGTCGTTTCACAAGCTGCCCAATCCGCATCACAAAAGCAATCTAGAGTATTAGTCCCCTCGTGACTGATGAGCACTCCAACTCCAGGGCTCTGTTTTAGGTACCGCAACACATTCAGGGCCGCTGCCATGTGACACTTCATGGGTAGGTTCATAAACTGACTAAGGACCTACACAAAGAAGCAAATATCAGGCCTAGTTGCTGTCAAGTAGATCAACTTACCAACCAATCTACGATATCTTTCAGGATCTTGTAGAAGATCCCCTTTCTTGTGTTTTGCTTGATCAAAGGGTGATAGTTTCAGACTTGTCACCATTGGTATGGAGAGTGGCTTACATCCACTCATTCCTATTTCTGCAAGCAAGTCTAACACATATTTTCGTTGGGAAAGAACTATTCCCTTTGTTGACCTAGCAATTTCAATACCAAGGAAATATTTCAAAATGCCTAAATCCTTGATCTTGAAATGGCGAAGTAACAAATCCTTTACCTCTTGGACCTTTGCTTCGGAACTACCTGTCACAATAATATCATCCACATATACTAATACTATTATAATTCCATCAGCAAAGAGTCTATAAAAGAGGGAATAATCATGCATACTACGTTTAAATTTTCCATGAAGCAATGCCTCACACAACTTATCATTCCATTGCTTAGAGGCTTGTTTCAAGCCATACAACGATTTATTGAGTTTACATACCATCCCCCCTGACCATGGAAGCCTTGGGGAATGGTCATGTATACTTCTTCATACAAGTCACCCTGTAAGAAAGCATTATCAACATCCATATGATACAAATTCCAATGATACATAACTGCTAGTTTAAGCACAATGCAAACAGTTATCATTTTAACAACCGGTGAGAAGGTCTCATGATAATCTATCCCTTCTCATTGTGTATAGCCCTTAGCAACAAGGCGGGCCTTATACCTATTAATGGTGCCATCAGCTTTATACTTAACCTTGTAAACCCATTTGCACCCAATGGGCCGCCTTCCTTTAGGCAATGGTACAATATCCTATGTTTTGTTTCGTTCTAAAGCCTCAATTTCCAATTTCATTGCATTGACCCAATTTGGGTCTCTTACAGCTTCATGATATGTAGCAGGCTCAACTATCGAATCTATATTGCACAAAAAACACATGTGTGAATTAGAAACATTAGCATAAGACATGTATGACTCAAGAGGATACAAACATCTACTCTTTGGGGGAGGTGCCCCAGCTTTAGTAAGAATGAGACCACAAACATAATCATTTGCCCAAATGGGTGATTGACGATCCCGAGCTGGTCTAATTGGTTCAGCCCGAGAAGGTGAGTCAGTGTTAGTGGGCTCATTCTCAGGAAGAGGTGCAAATCTTTCCTGCATATTGTGGCTGTTAGAACCATGGGAAACAGGAGGCAAAATGGATGTCGTAGGTAATGTGGAATCATCATCAAACAAAAACATTTGTTTCATTTCTAAGCATTCATTGGTTAGGGTGGTGGATTTATCATCATGAAATGGAAATACATCTTCAACAAAGACAACATGTCTACTAACAAATATAGTGTTTGTGTTCAAGTTAAGAAGTATAAATCCCCTTTGATGACTTGGATAACCAAGGAAAACACTAGGAATGGCCCGAGATTGAAATTTGTCTGAATTGGTTAAATCCTTTGCATATGCCAAACAACCAAAACTCTTCAAAACAGAATAATCAGCTTGTTTGTTATACACTTTTTCATATGGAGTGTTAAAACCAAGGACTCTAGTAGGCACCCGATTAACCAAATAAGCAGCGGTTTTGACACACTCCCCCTAGAACCGAATGGGAATGTTGGATTGAAGCATAAGGCTCCTAGCAATTTGCATAATCGTTCGATGCTTCCTTTCAACGATCCCATTCTGTTCTAGAGTATATGGACAAGACGTTTCATGGATGATGCCCTTTTCAAGAAAATAGTTTTGAAGAGGTTTGTTAACAAATTCAGTACCATTGTCACTACACACTCTCTTGACATGCACAGAAAATTGATTAAATGCATAAGCAATGAAATTTCGTATATGACTAGCAATTTCAGATTTATCCTTCATTAAAAATACCTATGTTCCCCTAGAATAGTCATCAACAATGGTTAGGAAATAATGATAACCTTGATGTGTAGGTGTCTTGTATGGACCCCACACATCCATATGAAGCAATTCAAAACAACAAAGGGATTTAATACAACTAGAATTGAATGGTAATTTGGTCTGCTTGGACCGAATACAAATGGAACATGTCTTATTCATGTCAACCTCTTTATCCTTTACAAAATGCAAATGTTTCAACACTGAAGGAGGGGCATGACCTAGTCTAGTATGTAATGTCCAAAAATCAATAGGAGTATCATGATTCATGGAATTATTGGAATCAACATCAACGAAATTTGTAACATTCAAATCAGGTATTTGTTCATATTGTAAAATGTAAAGACCCTAAACCAATCTACCAGTTGCCTTCATTTTCCCAGCTTGAAGGCCCTGCATTACACAATGGTTAGTGAAGAAGGTAACAGCGCATTGTGCATCGTGTGTGAGTCTAGAAACAGATATAAGGTTGAATTGCAACCTAGGTGCATACAAAACATCATGCAATTCGAAAACATCAGAAAACTTGACATGTCCAATATGTGTCACTGGTACTTTGTCACCATTGGGTATTGTAATTGTTTTAATCGGTCCTACATAATTTGTGTAGCTATTTAATAATGACAGATCACAAACTAAGTGTGTTGTTGCACCAGAATCAATAACCCAATTAATATGTGAAAAATTCTGATGAGAAAAATTAATCAAACCTGTACCAGTGAGTGCATGGACGCCAGAATTTCCTTCAGTGTCCTTCTTGAGTAGATCCATAAGTTTGTCATACTGTTCCTTGGTGAGCTTCGGCATGATTGTATCCTCTGTTAGATTTGGTGCTATCGTTTTAGTCTGGGTCAGATTAGCTAGTTGGTTTATTTTGGGCTTTGGTCCCTTGAAATCAGCAGGGAAGCCAACGAGATGCCAACAATTATCCTTGGCATGTCCCTTCTTATTACAATAACAGCATTCAAGCAGAAAGGCACCTCTTCCCCTACCTCTGCCATGTCCTCTTCCACGTGCAGTCATCGCAATGCCTTCAAGAGACTCAAACTTAGGCTTGGCACCCAGGTTACAATGTGCCTCATTTTCCATAATCATAGCAAAGGCTTGGTTTATTGATGGCAGTGGACTCATCATCATAATCTGGCTTCTAGCAGTACTATAGGAATCATTGAGCCCTAAGAGGAATTGTAGGAGCTTCTGCTGTTGAACACATTGAGAATAAAGTTGGGAAGTTGGGCACTTACATGAGGGAATTGGTAAAAGCACAGCCTTTTCTTCCCAAAGCTCCTTCATCTTCGAATGATATTGAGAGACACTGAAGGGCCCCTGTCGCAAGGAGGAAAGCTCACGGTGAAGGGAGAAAATCCGTGAACCTGTTACCTTATCGAATCTCTCCTGAAAGTCAGTTCAGACTAAGTGTGCATCGGAGAAGAAGATAACACTATTGGCCAATTCTTTTGAAATAGAATGCAAGAGCCAGAAGAGGACAACAGTGTTACAACGCTCCCATTGGTCATGATATCGGCTGTCTAGAGACTCCTTGTTACAAGATCCATCGACGAACCCTAAATTCTGTTTTCCTCGAAGTGCTATTCTCATTGCTCAACTCCAAATCGTATAGTTTTCGCACCCGGTAAGAACTTGAGGAATCAGAGATGATCCTTGCGTGTCAGACGGATGAAGGTAGAGGGGGTGATTAAATGAAAGGGACTCACCGGCGGTTTCATCTTTCTTCTCTGCCATGGTAGTTGAGCAAAATGACGATCAGAAATCACAAAGATTGGTTCTGCGATACCTCAGTCCGGTGATGAAACGTACCCTCCGGTCATGAGACAGAGCAAACCGCAGAGGAAGATCAAGATTACGGCGGAAACGTTGAGCAGAAAGAGTGATGAGCAGAGAGCGTCAAAATCCCGGATCAATTCAAGAGGAAGGGAATCGGCAGCGTCGCAGATGAGAGCTTTCTGGAATAAGCAGATCGCGTAACCCTCAGCGTATGCTGATACACCACACCAGCTCCAATTCTTGGTCGTGGCAGTGTCACAGATGAGAGAGCTCAGTGATTTTTGGGGAGTCGGTAACTGAAATTGACTGAAGTGCTTGTGGCTTGTTCAATCTACTTTGGTCAGGTGTGAAGAATCCGGTGCTCCGGTACTCTTCTTGGATCAGGGACCACCTGTGTTGGGTCAGGTAGGGAGGATCCGATGGGTTTCTTGGTTTTCCTCCCTGAAATATGTTCTGGATTTGGGCCTCGTAGTGATCTTGGGCTTACTTCTTGATTTTCTTTATTTTTAGGCCTCTAAAGTCTGTGCTTGAGGCATAGTCTTTGGATTAGCAACCTAAGGCTCTCTGATGCCATGTTGAAATGCATAATACAAAACTGAGTATTTCGATATTATTGATCCATATGTACATATATCTCAACACTGAATATTATGTCCTTACATATTTATAGACATAGATTTAATAGTTCTCCCTAAACTACTAATTGGGCCTCAATAATACAGAGTGGGCCTTAACACAAAGTACACTAATTCTAACAGTTTTTCCTATGCTTTCTTCATTGTTTTCCTCCTTGTTCTTTCAATCGCAAAGATGAAATGCGGTACGGAAGAATTGGCAGAAAGCTCTTGGTGTCATCCTCTATTAGATATGACTAGTTTTCATGATGTCAATTATTGAGAGCAAAAAGTTTGTATAATGCATCTATCTCCTATATTGACAAAAACTAATATATTTAATGTCAAATATCTTGGAGATTAGTCAAGCAAAGAAAGAAGATATCAAGGTGAAATATGGAGATTGATCCAAAGGAAAAGAAAGAAGATATTGAAGAATGAAGCTATCACCTATGAGGAAAAGAAGTCAAGATGGATTATGGTGAATGAACAAGAAAAAGATTAAGAAGATATTGAAGATTGAAGTTATCAAATATGGGGAGAAGAAATCACAGAAAACAAAGAAGCTATCTAATTGGATTATGGAAAACGACTAGAAGGAAGAAGACGAAAAAGATTAAAGATAATAGTCAAAAAAAGCAAGGAGTTATAAAAAAGGATTGTGGAGATTAATCAAGAAGGATGAGAAGAGATTGAAGAAAGGAGAACTTGGTAGATATAAGGAGAACATCAAGAATCAAGTTCATAGATTTGGTTTGGAGGTCTCTATGATCAATTAGAGGTTAGAATGGGTCAATTTGAAGCTAAAATGACTCATATAGAAGTTATATCAACCTCATTCGAGTGGCACCTCTAGAGATGACCATTTGAGTGATGACCACTCTATTGTGCTTTGTTTTTATTCAACATGATAAAGGTTCGGTATTTTGGACGTATCTCACAAGCTACATATCCTAGTGAGGTGAAACTTGTTTCATATGAAACTAGACATCAAACGAGATTCAACAACATCAAGATCAAGCTCAAAGGGTTTTATACGGAAAATATATGAATTTTGGAATTTGACTATAGAATTTCTCTCATTATTCCAAACCAGGTCCAACAATTAGAACATATCTCCCAAACCGTAACTTCGATTAAGTTGAAACTTATTGCATATTACACTAGACTCAATAGGCCATTCAATGACTCTAGGATCAAGCTTAAAGTGGTTTGGATGAAAGAGATTTAAAGTTTGGAAGTTAACACTCAAAATCAAATATTGTTCATACTAGTAGTCACTCTTTTGATCATAACTTTCGGAAGAGAATGAATTTCGGGGTGATTTTTGTTGCATAAGAAAGTAAATTTCAAGAGCTTTGTGATGATAGGTCATTTCTTATGTTTGAATTCAAAATGAGTTTATCACTAGCAAAGATCACTTCAACGATATGAAAGTGATGCTCTATTCACTTTAAAGATCGCTATAGTGACTACTCAAGTGATGATCACTACCACATCAACATCATGATCCCAGAGAGTGATGTTCTGTAAAGTTTTTAATCATTGTATTAGATTTCATGATTATCTTCCAAACTCATATAAACCTTGAGTATATTGTTCCTCATTATTACTAATTAAGTTTATATAAAGATTATAGATGATTAAACTTGGATTAAGGTTCAATAGCCAAAAAGCAAGTTGCGTCTAAAAGGTTCCAACGGTAATATTCTGAGAACTTAAATGAGAAGAAGAGAAGCTCCACGAAAAGAAATATGCTCAATGGTCAAATACTCTTCATCAACTATAAATAGAAGAAGCATTCAAAACCGAAGATAGAGAACTTGTGCCTTCACCGTCAATATGCCAAAATTCTCCAACTTATATATTCTTTATTCCTCTATCTCATATAATCTACTTTAAAGAGAGAGATTATTTGTATTATACTTCATTGTTCATCTTAATTCATTTTTGATAGAGAAGATTATTGCAATCTTTTATCATCAAGAGAGGTTGTATCCTTACGGTGTGTAAGGGGGAGTTCTTGTCTTGGAGTGAGGGAGTTGATGTTAAATAGGTTAAGGGTCTATGATTTGTAAAAGGCTTTGCAAGTGCCCAGCTACACTCGTGGGATTGTTGTGGCTTCTCTTGTGCCTGGATTAAACAAGAAGATAGTATATTGAAAATATTAAGTGGGGCTTGGGGACTGGACATACATCAAAAAGGATTGAACCAAACCAGTAAAAATCATAGTTTGCATATCCTCCTTCTCCTCATCCCCATCCTCCCCCTCCACCTCCACATCTTATGCTTCCATAACTGGAGGCAATGTTGTGGCATGCAAAACACATTGACCGTGCCATGATGAGGCTTTATTTATACCTCTCGAGTATGTACAAGAAGGCCAATCTCATATTTGATGAGTATGAGATTGGCTATGATTCTGACCACTTGTAACATCTTGCTTTTTTAGGACTTAGAGTTAATTTACATGAAAGATATATTAGTATGTAAGTGATATTTGAATAGAAAAATTATAACTAGAAAAGAAAGAATTATTATCTAGATATTTTAGTGTTATATACTTGTATAGATGATAAATAAATGATATTATAATATCTAACTATTTAATTTAAAAGCTTGGGATTAGTTTATAAAACTATCTAGATATTATTTATAGTTAATCAAGTTTTACTATACATATAATTTTTAAAATAAAAGTGTCAAAATTTCATTTTTATAATATTATTAAAATAAATAAGAATATAAATCTTCTTAATAGCACAATTGTGAGAAGCCCATATCGTAAAAGAAAGCCCTACACTATTCTCTTTAAATTCTCTTCTCCACCGCCGCATACACTCCCTAATCTCTGCTGCCACACAACTTCCACAGTGCACACTCAAGTAGGTACCTCTCTTCTCTGATCTCTTGTTTCGGTGTCCTCTGCCCCTCTAATCACAACATTTATCTCCATCACTCTTCCATTCTTAGCCTCCCATTTATCTTCTTTTGTGTGTCTTGTCATTTCACGTTTTCCCTCTCACACATTCAATGCCCTATATAATGTCCCCCCTTCCTTTGATCGTTTACTATGTGAGTGCATATTTTATTCACACTCTCTCATGGTCTTGTCAGCTTATATAGATATATAAACTATTTTAGCTTATAAACCATCTCTCAAGATTCACACTCTATGTTGGTTGTTGGGTGGGTAATTTATTTTATTTTAACTCTTGTAAATGCATTGAGTGGGTATAAACTACTTGTTTTCTTACGTTTTTTCCTTTTAAGTGTACTGTAAAAAAATACTGAACATTACTCACGATTATTAGAAAATAACCATCATGAAATAAAATAAATAACAGTTCTTTATGTAATGCCCCAAAATATGTACAAGGGCTCATTGACTCCAAGAGAATATGTAATAAATGTAGATGAACACTTTAAGGGAATAAAGTGTGAATTAAGACCCGAATTAATAGTAGAAAGTGCCCAAACCCAGTATTTAAGTTTAATTATGTGACAAAGCTTAAATTGAATTAAAAGACAAGGGAAGGGTGCATGGCAAGATGAAAAGGAGTTAAATAATTCACTATGTGGCAATGTAACTAAAATTTCCATGGTCAGGGGCAAAATGGGAAGGAAGAAAGAAATTTATCGGCCAATTAGTCAGCAATTGAAGAAAAAATTCACTATCAACTAAAAGAGTAAGAGGTGTGACTAAATGGCTAATGGAATTAGTTAAGGTAACTACATATTTACTTTTAATAGAGCCATAGGGTTTTGACACTTGGCACTATTTGGACAAAGCAATGAAATTGAAAAGTCAAACAATTAATTTCCAAATCCTCCTTCTCTCTTCTCTAAGTCAGCTAAGTGCATGGTAGGGCTAAAGATAGGATTATTTTTCACACTTCTCACTCTCTCTCCAAGCTCTCTAGTTGTCCAAGGCAAGAAGAAGAAAGAGAAAGAAGATTTTGTGAAGGTGAGTTCTTCCTCTTGAATTTTGACCTTGAAGATGATCTCTAATGCTCAAAACCTCTTTCCTAACCTTGTTCCTCTTGATAAGAGCTTCAATTTTATGGTTTTAGATTTTCAAGAGGAGGTGTTTTGGGTGCTCAAGGAAAAGTTAAAGTCTGAAAATCAAAGAACAAACTAGGGAAAGTAGTAGAGGTGAGCAAGAGCAACCCTGTGACATATATATTATGATCATTGGTTGAGAACTTAGGTTTGTGGAATCTTGACCCATTTTTGTGTATGTTAGGGTTTTAGAGAGTTCATGGTGTTTTGTTGGCATTAATGGTGTCTTGTGTTATGTTTTGGATAAATGGAATTAGCTTGAGGCTTGAATAGAAAGTTTGGAAATTGTGACAATTTGTGTTTAAATTCTGCCCAAAACAAAACTTATGAAAGAAATGGGAATTTGAGTGTTTTGATGTTTCCTTTAGATTCTATGCAAAAAATTGTGTGGGAAGTAGCCTTGTTGTGAATTCTGACCATTGGAAACATACGTTGGAAAATTGGAAGTTTTGTCAATGAAAACTCTGTGCAAGGTAGCTAGATTGCATGGTCGTTTTAAATGAGTAAATGGTGTTTGAAAATTCTAAAAATTTCCATTCTAATAGATGTCAAGCTTTAAATTGATATATCATGGTTGTCATTTCGATGTGTGTTCTGGAAGTTATGTATTTTCAAAGTTTGAGGTTGAAACTGGAATCTATTTTGAAACAGTATGGAAATTTGTGGACTCCTGTATTTCTTTGGATGTGGGTGGCAGTAATTCATATTTTTCCTAACCCTTTATGCTTTTGTTTGAGCTTCTAGTAGCTACCTAAATGACTTAAATGATAACCAACCCCAAGTGTTTTGGAGTTATTTAAGAATTGAAATAGGTAATAACTCGTCGTCCTTAATTCTGATTTATAGGATTTGACATCTTCCTTAAGCGTTAGAAACCTGTGCCCGAGTAAGAATGGAAAGAACAAGGTAGTGACTCTTTCTCTTATATCATATATAATGCTTTGTATGTATATTCATATTATCTATTGTGACGAATGTCACAAATGTGAATGGTGCTGTGAATATCATGAATGTGAATGCTACTATGAATATCACGAATTGTGACGAATGTCACGAATGTTAATGCTATTGTGAATGTCACTAATTGTGACGAATGTCATGAATGTGAATGCTACTGTGAATGCTGCATTGTGATGATTGCTTACTTGCATTGTTAATTATATATCATATGAGTGAAATGTTACTACTAAGATTCATACGAATTTCACTCTTTCCAATGACTAACCTGCAGCCAGGGCAAGCGGATTAAAGGAGAAGCAGGTAAACAAGGGTGGCTAGTGCTCACAGCTAGGAGATTAGAGTTTTATATTGGTTATCAACTTTTGGGTGAATGTATATGATGTAAATATAAATTCAATGTAGTAAAGGTGGACGAATTCACCTTAGACTGTGTATTGATATGCAATCTCCAGCATAGGAACTAAGATGGGGTGATTATGCCCTGTAAACCCTATTAGTTAGTGAATATAACCCGGAAGTCTACCGGGAAATTTTGTTAAGTGCTCTGATATTAATGAATGGAATAGAGCCGAACAAGCCAAATAGGTTTTGAAAACCCACTTTAACACAAGACCAAACCCTGTCTTGAAGTCGGGACCTTTAAATGAGTTTTAAATTATCCTTTGGTCTCCAGTTTAACATTGTGACACATTTTTGAACAATATTCATGGCTTTTAAGGAAGGGTGTTAAACTTTAGTTGTTTTGTTGAAACAACCGTCATAAAACTCATGGCACGTAAAAAATAACATAATATAGTTGGCTGGGCTAATCCTTGATCTTCAACTCCATCACACGCTTCACTTCCCACATATTTAAACTCCCCATTTTCATACGTTTTCTTCATCTTCTTCCTCTGTTCTCCTCATCATTATGGTTAAGTGGCATGCTGAAGAAATGCTACAGAATCATCCTCCCCAACCTTCGCGCCTTTCTTCTCCTCATGTTGCTTCTCAACATGCACCTCCACCTGCTTTTCTTCCTCCTCCCATACAACCTCCATGCCCTCTTCTTGCTCCTCCTTCCCAACCTGCTCCTTCTTTGCTTGCTTCTCTTCCTCTTCCTTCCCAATCTGATCCTCTTCCTCCTCCTTCGCTTCTTCCTTATCCCTAACCTCAACCCCCACCTGCTTCCCTTCTTCCTCCCACCAAACCACCATGCCCTCCTTGTGCTATTCCTTTCCAACCTGTTCTTTCGCCTGCTTCTCTTCCTCCGCCTCTAGCCTACAGCCAGTGCCTCTAGCACTTCCACTTTGCTCATCCTCATGTTCTCAAATGATTCAGATCACTCCTCTAAGGATGATAGGTAGGATTTATTAATTTCCCTTTTTTAGTTATATATATATAAATATATTAATGTAATGACTCAAACATATATAAAAATAATAATAACCTACCTTACAATTGTTATTAAAGAACCATGATAAATCAAAATAATCGTTATAAAGGTAAAAATATAATGAGAAGTTTTAACCAACTAACTGTTACTTAAGACCTTAAACATTGTAGATTTGTTAATAACATACCTCACGGTTACTTAAATATAATCGTTATAAAAATAAAACAACTAGCGGTTCTTACCAACTAACCGTTATGTGAGACCTTAAAATTTATACCGGAGGTTTATTTGTAAAACATCCAATCAGTTTGACACTGAAAACTTTCACACTCGATCAAAAGTTCTAGATCTTTCAGCTCTAAAAAAGACATCCATTCAATCTTAGAGTTTTATTTCTTCAACTTCCAGCTGAGTTAACATAAGGTTTGTGGTTTTTCTTTCATTATACATTTGCGTGAATTTTATTCTGGGCGTGAATGATTGGTGTCATGTGGAATTTACCCATATTTATGTTATCCTTTGTATTTGACATTGAGAGATATTTTTACTATAGTCCTACAGCATGCAAAAGAATTTTAGAATTTTCAGAAGCCTAAATGCTATTATCTTACTTTTCAAGCCCCAATGACATTCTCGCTCATGCTATATTTGATGGATGGAAAAGTATGAGGAGAGTATAAGAGGAAATATTAGAAAGAAAAAGCTTCAAAATTAGTAAAAAAAATTACTATTAAAAATAGAAAAGAAAATTTACTTTTTTTAGAGTTCGCCTTGTAGTTGTATTCTTTACCCTAATTCAGTTATTTAGTTCTTATAAAAAGAACTGGAAGGATTAACACAGTGATATCATGGAATCTAAGCAACTGATCTCATTTAATGGGACAATTGTTGTTACTTTGTTGTGTAGTGACTATAACAATATCAACTCCTTTCAGTCCTTTTTATAAAAGCCTAAAAAACAAATTACGTGGTTTGAAAAATAGTTAAAATTGGTTAAAAGTAATAAATATGTAGGAAATGAACTATTTATTCCCAGCATATTCTTATTTATAATGGCTAAGTAAGAGAGAAAAAATAAAGTAGATGCGAGAAAGTATAAAAGAGAATGTATTATGGGAAAAAAGATAAGGAAAGATAATAGCATTAATTAGGGGCAAAATTTATAAAAACGCATTAAATTTTAAAACAATCCCAAGTGAGATCTTATAAAAAGGAACAAGGCAATTCAAATTTTATATTGTCATAAAAAGGACAAGAGGAAACCAATACAAAGTTGGTTTTTTAGTGTAAGGCCTCGCTTGATCCCTCTAGGTCTCGAGTTCAAGTCTCAAAAGAGGTACCTGTGCTAGGATGGCAACTTTAAGCTCCAAAACTAGAGCAGCAGGTTGCTCAGATACTTGATAATATAATCTAGAAAAGGTACCAGATACATGTTAACCTCATGAAATTCATTTCATTTTGGCACATTTGCCTTTAATTTCTCACACTTGTTGGTGCATTCATACATATTTGGAGATACATATGCAAGGGAAATATGCCTAGTTGGTATTTGGGATAAAGGGATAGAATTCTTTGGTTAAGTATGAAATTTTGCCACATTTCACCGACATTGACTTTTATAGGCTTTCTTGTGTTGATAGGTTATCATTTGAGCCACATGTAGAGCCATTTGAAGCGTAAACCAATGACTAAGAAGTTGGGAAGGAGCTTAAAAAATCAATACACCATGGCAAAACAAGAAAAGAGAAGAAGAGGAGCTTTTAGTCTCAGCCAAAGCATTCTCTAGCCTCAGCCAAAAACAAAACAGAAACTTTTGGGCCTTAGCCAAAGCATTCTTCGGCCTCAACCAGAAACAAAACAGAAAGTTTTTTGCCTCATCCAGAAATAAGTCAAAAAGTTTTTGGCCATAGCTAAGGCTTCTCTTGGCCGCAGCCAGTGACAATAAATGACGTTATGCATTTTGAGGTCAAAATTGATTCTAGGACTTTAAATACTGAAATTCACAAACAACAGCGTCATTCTTTACTTCTAGGGCGATTTGGGGGTGATTTTGGAGCTTCCCTTTGTTAAGGTTTGGTGTTCTTAAAGAAGATTCAAGTGGAGATTGAAGATTTAAAGAGATTCAAGCTCATTTTCTTTAAATTTACTAGTTCCTTTTCCTTTCTTCATTTTTCTAATATGTTGTAGCTATTTGGTGTATATGTAGCTATTTGCCGAACATGAGTAGCCAAACTTTTCATTCTAGGATTATTTTGAACATTTGTATGGATTAAGAATTGAATATTCCTTTCTTTTGGTAGCTAGTGTTATATTAACATTGATTTTGTCTTTTGCTTAAAGCCTCTAAGTGTTTGGCCACCATTATGATTGATTTGTTCACTTGGGCTTGAGAGAGCTAATCTTAGTGAAGAACTTGGTTAAAATCCTGTTTGACTTGAAGTTTACTTGATAAATGGATGGTTTGTTGGTAAAATAGATATATATTTACTAACCTTGCATTGTCACATTAAGGTTATTGTTTAAAGTGGATTTTCATTAGTTATAGCAAGAGATTGTGCATCTTAATGACAAACAGAAACTTGACTTTGACTTGAAAGAGCTTTGTCAAGTGCTTTTGAACCTTAGACTAACACATGTACTCATTGTAACACTATCGGAAAGGAAATTAATCGAGTTTTATAAAGTGAAAAAGGGGAGAAATAATCCTACACCCTATTTAATTGAAGTTAGAATCAAATGTTGTCGTACTTAGTCCAATTTACCTTGTTATGAACCAAAATTTGTTTTCAAAAATTGAAATATTCAAAATGACTTTGCCCAACCTAATTAAGAGCATAATTGCATTAGTTATCCTATTTTTGCCTTAGTCCTTGTGGGAACGACAACTTTTTATACTATTTGAGACCCCATATACTTGCAGTAAGCTAAACGATGAACAACACCATCATAATATAAAAAAAGGACAAGAGGGAGTATATAGCTGGCTTACATATATAGTTGGCGATCGAACATGCTTGAAGCATGCTAGCTAATTAAAATCCATGTAAATTCAATGCCAAAAATGAAATGAATAACAATCAGAAATTACCCAAATTGATAATTGAAACAGAGATCACTTTTGTGTTGAGAAGTAGTTTTCATTAATGAACTTGTTTGGTTGATCTTCATACAAATTTGTCGCTCCATGTAATGACCTAACCAAGATACTATTATCACTTTTTTAAGGCACACATAAGAGTGGAAGGTAATGATGTAATTAATACACTTTTCTTATTTTCCCTTCATTTAATTATCATGAATTAATCAAAGTGTGACTCCTTATTTTACAAGAGATATTTAAAAATAAATAAATTATGACATGCTTAAAACATTTAACCAACAAAACTAATTTTTTATGAGAAAAAAATATTTATTCATTTCCTTTTTATAGGTATCATCTTATTAGAAGCAATCATATTCAATTAGGTACTAAATGTGGATACCTCTCATATCAAAAATTTAAAAACCCTTTTAGACCCAATTTCCATTGGTTTAATTTCTTTTAATTTAGGATTGAAGGAGTATATTTTAAATTTAATTATTGAAGAGTCTTTTTTCTCACAAGAAGTATGCTTCCCTGTATTCGAACTTGTTTTGTTCTCCTCCTTACGAAGTGAGGCCGCTCACCACCCCAATCACTAGCTTTGTTAGTTAATGGATAGTTATTTAGGGTCAATTTAAATTAGTGTTTGAAAAGCACGTTTACATAAAATGAGACAAAAATCATCCCATATACTTAACTTATACACCATAAATTACATTAGAAAAGCATCTTCTACAACCAATCCAAGCACGTCGGTGCAGGATTTGTATAACAAAACCCAAGAAATAGTGGATTTAACCAGCTAAAACCCTAGAGGAACTTTTCTCTAGATCCTTAGCTATAAAAAGGCTCTACCAGAGTTGGTCAAACCCTTACAACCTATCTATATTTTATTCAGAACACAAAAATAGAAGTAAAAGCTTGTTAATGAGAAATCTCATTCATAACTTCATACTGAGTAATCTAAAAATAATTGAGTGCTACTAAATAAGGAAACTTTTTTTAACCCTAATCTGACTCAAATTAAAAAAAGAGAAATCCTAAGATATTCTAAAGATACTGAGGATACGATGCCATCTAAAAATTAAATCAATGATATAATAATAAGATATTAAATAATATCCTTGAAATCCCTATTTGGCAACTCAAATATCTAAAATTACATCCTAAAAGAAGACTACTAATAAATTTAAATGATTATCAGGATAATTCAAAATATCTAAAAGATATATCAAATATTCCTAACAATTCAGGACATACAAAATGACTCTTTCAAATAATAAAATTACATAGAAAATAAAAAAAAATGATTTAACTGGAAGCCTTCTTAAATAAGATCTTGGGTTAAGGGGCAATTATCCCTGGAAGTTGTCATCATGGGGCAATTTTGCCCTGAAAGTGTCAAAAAGGAGCAATTTTACGTTGACTATTATCCTAGTTAATTTTGAGCTTTAATTGACCAAATACACTAAGCTGGCAGTCCATATGTTATCCATGTCATTCCTGTTAAGGCACAAATTTGCCCTGAAAGTCCATGTGTCATCTATTTCATTTTTTCCAAAGTTAGATTTAAAACTTCTGAGGCAAATTTGTGCCTTAACAAAAATGACATTGATGACATGTGAACTTTTAGTTTAGCATATTTGGTTAACTAACGATAAAAATTAATTGGGATAACGGTCAAGGCAAAATTGCTCTATTTTTTATACTTCCGAGGCAAACTTGCCCTTTAACCCTAAGATCTTTTATTGGTCTTTCTCCAAGACTTGACATAATTGACAAAATTGCCCTCTCAGCCCTATCACAAGCACTTATTATACATTTGGACAAAATGAAGGCACACATTTATTTCTTTATACATTGATAGTCGACTGGCATTGACACCATTCTGACGTACTCTCCCCTCCCTTACTTAATACCTAAGGGCCTGTTTAGTTAAAGGGGAGGGGAAGGAGGGGATGTTGCCCTCCCCTTGTTTGGTTTAAAATTTTGGAGGGGAGGGGAGCCAAAATCTGGCCCTCTCTCCCCTTCTCTCCCCTTATTTTGGTTCCATCAAAATTGGAGTTTTGGGAGAGAAGCTAAAATCTTGCCTAACTTAGCCCATAAATTTTGATATACTCCCATCACTTCCTTGTTGAAAAAACAAAAGAGACAAGACACTGAGCAATTTCATAGCAAGTTCACCTTCTTCCTTGCAAGATCTCGCACAACTTCCTTTGCTCTTCGATTGCTCTTTCTGTGCTTGACTTGGGTAAGCTTCCTTCATCTGCATGTAGATTTCTTGCTCGACATTTTCTTCCACTTCCATTCCTTGCTTAATGTTTTTTCCTTCTCCCTTCAGCTATATATTTTGACTCTTAGTTTTAAGTTCTTTGCATCCTCACTTACTATTTCTTGAGAATCTAGTTAGAGTGTGCGCATTTATCTTAGTTTATTTTTAAAAGAATATCTTCATTTGTTTGGCTTTTGGGGATTTCTTCAATCTTTTGTTTATTTTTAATCATCTAACTTTGTGGGTCATGGCATTTTGCTTGATTAGGGTCAAAGTTTATTTTCTTGATTATTTATTGGTCCTTTGTTTCCAGATTTCTGATTCTAACTGGTAGCCAATTATTCTAAGTTAATAAGATTGGGTAGCCGAGCATTTATATAGACAGTAAACTCAGAAAAAAATTATTCATATATGAATGTTTTTTTTGTTAGCATAGTTGATTTTGGACATTGAACCTAGTTGATTTTTTATTCCTATGTTTAACCTATGTGGCTATGTTGAACAAATATAGGGTTTGTTTTATCATGATTTGTTGGCTTGATTGAGCTTTTAACAGCACATGACAGATTGTGGCTTTGTTTCTTATATCTGGTTCTGCAATTTCACTTGCATATGTCTTTCTATATGCATATGGAGAACTTAAGTTCTTGCTTGAAGTCACTTGCTCTTCCAAGCCTTTTACTATCAAATTTGTTTGTTAACTTTGATTTATGTCATTATTGGTGTTCCTTCACCCTTTCTTCCTATAAATGTTAGTAGATATGAAATTGCTAGAAAACTATGAATTACTTTTGTATGGGTTTGAGGACAAGTAAAAGGTAATGGCAGATGGGAAAATATTTATGTTATTGAGGTTAAGTTGAAGGGTTTGAAAATCTCTTGTTACACTAGTACAGAAAAGGGATTTTAGATCGGAACATTTACATCGATTATATCGGATAAGGTCTTAAAAATATGACTGGTGACATTTTTATAATCATGATCAAATTTTAAGATCGGTTATATTTAAAACCAATTTTAAAAATAATTTTAAAACCGATTATAATAAAAACCGGTCTTAAAATTATATAATTAAAAAAAATAAAAATATGTAATATATTTTCTAAACCGGTTCTATATATAACCGGTCTAGAAAATATTATCTGAATTAAAGAACATTAAAAAAATAAAATGTTTATTATTTTTAAGACCGGCTGTAAATAAAAGCCGGTCTTAAATATTAAAACTTTAAGATCGGTTGTTATTAATAACCGGTCTTAAAAAGTTTTTATATTTTTAAGACCGGTTATTTATTAATAACGGGTCTTAAATATTATTTTTAAGACTGGTTTTTTATTACAACCGGTCTTAAAACTTACCTAAATTTCAAATCGAACCTAATTTTAACTCTGAAATCCGATACTCAAGCACATCAGCAAAACCCCTACGTCAGTTCATGGTAGCTCCTCCTTTCCCCTTCTCTCCTTCGTCCTTAACCTTCGTCGCTGTCAACACAGATCTACAATTGAATACATTGTCATAAGGCTATCGTCGCTTCTTCCCTCCGATTGGTTTCGTTCTTAACTTCATTTTTATTGTCAGGTTTGTGTTTCAAACGTCAGGCGTTCAATTAAATTATTGGTTTTGTTTTTGGGTATTTCATTAAAATTGTGAGATGTCTTAGCCTCCATTTTCTTTGTTCGATTCTTGTAGCAAGTCGTTAACCCACTTTTCAGAAGCGTCTATTGCCTCCTAAGAGAGACCTTACTCGATTCGTAAAGTGGCCAAAGACTGCTCAAATCCAGAGGAAGAAGAGGATCCTCAAGCAAAGGTTGAAGGTACTGTTAATTACTCTGAAGAGTTTTATTATATGCATGTGTATGAGGTTAATGTCCTTATGCTTCTGTGGACTTGGGTTTATTTTGGTTGTGTATAAGAAGGGTTCTGAGTTTGCCTCATAGTGCATTTAGAACTGTCTACATGTTCATGGTGCTTCATACTATATAAACTCTTGCAGGAACATTTTGATGAATGAAAACTTGCTTGTGTTCATATTGCCTAACTCTATATTTTTTCTTCAATACTAATTCTGTATTTTTGCATGTATGTTCAATATAGTAAATTACTTGGGAATTGCTTTTGAACTTGCTTGTGTTCATGTATGTTCATATTGCCTAACTCTGTATTTTTGCTTCAATACATTCTTCGGATTCATAGTGTTGATATTGCTTGATATTGGTTATCAACTTGTGCATTGCAATTAATTATTGTTCATATTTTGCATAACTTGGGAATTGCTTTTGAACGATGCCTTTGTAGATAGTGCCGTGTTATAGCAATAAGCACCGTGTAGCAAAATTTCCTTAAACCATAACTAGCTATCCTTAAATAGTGTCCTTAAAGTGAGGATAATGAGTCAACCTAGAGAGGGTACTCCGAATCCAACTAATGTTAATCAAAGCGAGCCTAGCAATGCTCTGAGCCAGGAACATAGTGAGCCATGTAACCGGCCTAGATGAAGGGGTAGGAGAGCCACCCGATTGAGAGACATTCCTCTCAATCGGAATACTAGGGAAAAGATTCTGATTGAGTTTAATAGATATTGGAAACTAATCGGGCCTAATGCCCAACGGTATAAGAGTTTTTTCGGCCTCCTAGCACACAACAAGCCTAGCATCTTGATAAAGAGTGGAGAAATGTGGATAAAAAAGTGAAGTGACATATTTAGGAAAATATCCAGCTCACTTACAACATTCCTGATAATGAAGCCCTATTTAACAAGACAATGACGTATTGTGATGAACACTGGAGGAAGTTTAAGACTAGTTTAGCCACCAATTACGTGCATATCGAGGTGGAAGAAGGTCAGCCTTGTCCTAATCCGTGCGACCAGTATTCTTATATTAACAAACACACTTGGCAAGAATTTAGATGGCTTCGGACTACTCCAGAAGCATTAGTGAGTTGACTTATTTTACATTTGATTTACTTATGAATTTTGAATTATCTTTATTGAATGTACCTTAATTTTGATTTCTTATTTGCAGGAAAAAAGGCTAAAGGCCTAAAAGAGTGGTAAAAAGAATGATTACCCCATACAATGTCTGTGGGGGTTATGCGAAGGCCAAAAAATACTTGTTGGCGGCCAAACAGAAGAGATTGGAAGAAGCATCTCAATCTGATCCTTTTGTTCTTCTTTCTCCACCATCTCCTATACATCACAAATAGAGGTGGTTGTTCGCTCACCAAAAGAGGAGTGGTTCTTATACGAGTGAACAATCTCGTATAGTTGGTGAGAAAATTTTAAGTATTGTTGTTCACTTGTTGTTATTAATTATTTAGTAAACAAATTTCATTACTAACATTTGTATCTATGTCTTATAGGAGGAGCTTCAAAAAAAACAAGTCGAGGGATCGTTTAGGTTGGATAGGAGGAATGACATCCTGATCGTAGCTACAGGAAAATGTGAGCATCCCGGCCATGTCAGAGAGGTTAGAGGAGGGGTAGGCATAAGGGATTACTTTGAAGCACCCCCACACCGTCCTCAAGTAGTATGGTGACTAGGGGGAGATTGAGCATATATTCGCTACTATGAGGGCAGAAGCTAGGGTCGAGGCAGAAGCATAATTTGATGCATGATTTGAAGAAAGGTTTAGCAAGATGAAGGAGGAATGGATGATCATGATGAGTACAAGACAAGTAGATACCAGAGCTCCCTAGGCTCATTCCCTAAACCCTAAACAGAGCACTAAATAGAGTTGTATTGGTTAGTCATCAGAGGGTCCTGGAAAAGAAATTGGTGATCCTTGTGACTTGTTTGTGGAGGATCCTCTGAGACAATTAGTTGCACTGGGGAAAGTGCACAACTTGGGATCAACTATCTACCACCAAGAAATAAAGGATGATCAAGTCAGAGTGGCAGTTGAAGAGGTGATCGTTGCAGTGCACCTCTCCCTATCCCTGTTGATGACTTCAAGGTTGTGGGCGATGTCCTCAACTCTTTCATCTTGTGGCCAAAGAACCTTGTTTCTGATCGAGCTGAGGAATTCCCGCCACCTCCATTTCCACCTCCACCTCCCTCCACTCAAGATGTTTCACGGCCTCCATTAAATGTCATGCAGCAAGTGATTTTGATGGCATACGATACGTCCTTTCGAGCAAGAGATTGACCTACTAAGTCAACTGTTGGCAAGTCAGGGGCGTAATGCTATCTTGAGATGGATGATTTAATGTCCCTGGTAGCTCCTTTACAACAGCTTACGATTTTGATTGTCCAACTCTTTTTAATATTAAACTTTGATTTGTGTGCTTGCATATTGTAGGTACATGAATCATAGGTTAGTTGACTCTGGCAAAACCAATAAATTTGGACTCCTATGCCCACTTCAACTCTATGACAAAGGGGCCATTGCTGCTATCAGACACACATACTTATCACACAGGCTTAGTGAAACCTCAATTGAGTGTTTCTTGTCTCCATATTTGCATGGGTAAGAAACAAATTTATATTTCATAATATACATAATGTTTTGTATTTGCTTAAAAGTCTTCCCTTTTTCAATGATCATTGGCAATTGGCTATTTTGTGCAAGAAGAGTTATTCTGTCATCCTCTTATGCTCCCTCCACCTCAGCAAGCCAACTAGTGAATTGAAGAAGTCCTTGAACTCATAAGTTTTCTTGCATTATTAATTACATTTTGTGTTCAAAATTTATGGAATTTGTGTAAAATAAGTAACCTTTGTGATTTTGATGATATAGGGCTATACGGACATTCCTACACACTGCTTGTGGTAGGCCTACTCGTGAACTAAAAGACCTTACATGGATCTTGCCAAATATTATTTACATATTGGTTTGTTTTAATTAAGAATTTATTCAATAATAAGTCATGCTTTAATTTTATACTTGTTTTAATGATATCATATTATTTTTTAGACCCGCAGGCAACCACTGGGGTCCAACTTGTGTGGGTTGTATGTTCTGAGGTACATTTATAATATTATTACCCTAGGCACGACAGAATTTACTCAAGAGGTAAATGTATATATATTTAAAAAAATTTGTATTACTTTTATTTTTCTTAAGTGAAGTTAATGTTTTGCCTGGCTTTAATGTTTCAGATGTTTGATCTTGCTGACCCCTTTCTGGAAGAAGTTATTGATCACATTCGCAATTATTGTGTTGAATTCATTTACGAGCTTTTACAACAGTGAGTTCTTATAAAACTGAAAAAAAATTTATATATTGATGATGAATTGACATGTTGGTTGGTTGCAAAACTTGTTGTTTGCATGATTTGACATGTTTGTTGTTTTTGTGATTATATGCAACCATGCATTTATACATATGAATATTTTTGAGCCATGTCATTGGCCTGCATGTGTTTTAAACAATTATGCATATATATGGATAGTTTTAAACAACACATTACATGATGATATATGACATGTTATGTTACAAGTTCCCAATGAGAAGGTTAAAGAAAAATGAAATGGTATGAGGAAGCAAACTGAACACCTTATGGCACTTAATAAGTATGGCATTGGAAGTAGCAATTCTAGGATGCATTCTGGTAAGTAACCTAATCACACACAATTAAAAAAAATTACAATACTTTTAAGACCGGTTATAAAAATAACCGGTCTTAAAAGTTATTTTAAGACCAGTTATATGTACAACCGGTCTTAAAATTAAAATTTTTAAGACTGATTATATATAAAACCGGTCTTAAAAATGTTCTGTAATTTACTTACAAAAGAGATCTTTAAGACCGGTGCTCATGACAACCGGTCTTTAAAATGTTCATTTTAAGACCGGTTATTAATACAACCAGTCTTAAAAGTGAGAATTTTAAGACTGGTTACCAAACTGGTCTTAAAAGTGACATATTTTTAAGACCGATTGTATCAAGACCATATCCAAAACCGGTTTAAAAAGTCAATTTTAACCGGTCTAAAAAGCCATTTTTTCACTAGTGTTATATTTAGAATCTGTTGAAATTAACAGAGGTTATTGCTTCTTCATGATATGACTTAGCATTAGATAGCCTGTGGCTTTGTTATATGTATTTTTTCTCATTTATTGATTTTATTGACATGCATTTTTTTACTTGTTTTGTTAGATGGACTTGGAAACTCAATACTTTCTACTGGTGCATTGGTGGCTTGAATTAAGTCAAAGAGCAGTAGCTATACTTATGTGGGTTCTAGAACAAGTATTTGACAAAGAGATTTATCCTATAGAATAAGTTGTAGTTTAAGTGGTAGGAAAGAGTGAGAGGGTGCACGTTGAAATAATAAGAAGAATTATTAGTTGTCCATTTAGTTGAAATATCATTAGAATGAATCCTGGAGCATTTTTAGAATTGTGTGGTATGTTAGAAGAAGATGGTGGTCTTAACCCCACATGTTGGTCAAGTGTAAAAGAACAAGTTGCAAAAAATCTTTATATATTAACATAAAGTGTGAAAAATCATGAAGTCAATTTTTGGTTTAGGCGTTTTGGTGAAACAATTAGTTGTCATTTTCATACAGTTTTGGCAGCTATCATTGAGTTAGAAGAAAAAAATTGTTGTACAACCTGATAGGTCTGTAATCCCTCCTAACATTCAAAATGAGAGTAAATATTTTCTTTATTTTAAGGATTGTGTTGGTGCTATAGACGGAACACATATACATGTCAAGGTGTCTTCTTTAAATGCTCCTCGATATTATGGCAGGAAGGAATTCCCTACATAGAATGTGTTAGATGTAACCCCCTTCCCACCTTAGGCCGAGATTAAGTTCTTAAAAACGTAATTAATGTGGAATTAGAGACCATATTTCAAATTGGGACTTATTAAGGAAATCTTTTACCCAAAATCGGATTTGCAAAAACTTTTTCAAAACTTATTCACAATGGTCTCATATTCACAATACAAAACAATAATGGTCTGTACAGGTGGATTCCATTTACAAATATCAGAGTGCAAAGTAAATTCCTGACTCACTCGGGTTCCATTAATTAGTAAAGGGATTATACAAAAGCACAAAGCCAATAATTCTTTTCCCTTATCTTGGGGATTACACAAAACTACACTATACTTCCAAAATATACAACTATTTACCACAAAATATCCAATGAATTTTACATTAATAACCATTAACCATAATAAACTCCTAAACTAGAGCTCTAACTGCTCTTCGTTGCCCGCTTTCCTTTGGATCCATCAACCCTATCTAAAAATTTGTATTTTTGGGAGAATGAGATTCTAAAGAATCCCCATAGTAACAAATCACCCATAATATGCACAACATCAAAGCATGAAAGTAAATCATCTATACAACACACAACAATCCCAACAACAGTTGCAACGGCCGGGGTAGGTATCATGGGCATCGCCCCCCTACGACGGCTCATGCTGAACTACTTGCTGTATTGCACATCCACACGAACATATCTTATATATCACCACAACTTTGATCCATATAAAACATTTCACAACACAGCCCTACAGGCTGGATACTCAACACAACACGCAGCCCCACGGGCTGGATCTCAAATAGGAATCCACGATTCCATAATGCAGCCTCCACACTTACAGCGGCATATACAACGGTCGGGGTAGGTATCATGAGCATTGCCCTTACGACGGCTCACGCAGAACTGCTTGCACTATAAGGCCCTATGGCCGATAAAAAATTCACAATGATAAACATGAATACCAAGTATTATACACAAAACGAGAGAAAAGTCACTACCTGAGTCCTTTCAGGCGTTCCTTGGCACCGGTTTCTCCCGCGTCGGGCAAATATCGTATCCTAGAATCATAATTAGGGACGAAGAGTTATTTCTCTATTCCAATTCTCAATATCTTCATAACACTTAATTGGTTATCATTATTGCCCTTTTAGTACTCAAGAATACCTCTAACCATAGACCTAAGGGGTTGGAAGAACTATCCCAAAGATCCCCTTTTTGGAAACACAAACTGACATTTTCTACAGAGGCACTCGAGTGAAGATGGCCTCACTTGAGTGAGATTGTACGGATACTCAAGTGAAGAAAACCTCACTCGAGTGATGGTACGGTCTGCACTCGGGCACCAGAGGGTGAGAGACAGCGAGTGCATACCCGAGAGCACAAAGAAGTTTTTCAGAGACAGGATCACTCAAGCATACTGGACCTTACCAGAGTGAAAGCCAAATGCCTCACTCGAGCACCTGAGAGTAAAGTCCAGAAAGTGAGAACCTGAGAGCACAAGAGAAATGGCAGTAGCCCAAATGGCTCACTGCACTCTAGCACAACACAGCTCACTAGAGTGGATACCCCATACCCGTGAGTGAGAAGGCACACTCTTGTACCATGCCCGCGAGTGACAACACGAGAGGCAAATCCTTGGTGCCAAATACACCAGTCACTCAAGCACAAGGAGGCTCACTCGAGTGATATTCATCCCTCACTCGCGAGTGAGACTATGCACTATTGGATTTTCCAGAAAGCACAACAGAAAAACTGAAGAGAAACAGAAGATACACACAACACTCGAGCATTGTTCAACCCTACCTGAGTGATCATCATCCCTCACTCGAGTGAATCCCGAATCACTCGAGTGATTCTATCAGAACCAGAAAACACAGAAATAAACCAAACTTCCTAACACTTGCCCAATTGATCCCTATGGACACAAAACTTTACCTAAAGCCATCCCCACAAAAAAGCACTCAATAAACTCAATGGGATCATCAGAATTATCAAAATTCTACTCCATTATCATGCTTTAGGTTTTGGGCAACTAAATCAACAATATACCAATCTCATCCAAACATCACATTTTAATTCACCAATCAATCTATCTATCCTAAACTCATTCCAAAATACCATTCTCATGCCAAAAACATACCAAATGAACAGTGGTACTCATTTTCGGATTCAAGCCAAAATTTCCAGAAATTATAAACTATCTTAAATGGCATGAAACTTAGATAGATAGATTGGTTTCACATACCTCTTCAACTTCTCTAAAAACACTCTTTGATTCTCCAACAACCAGATTTTCGTGTGATCATAAACCATACCCAATGGACAAGCTACAACCATCAAAATGAAGCTTATCACTCATAGAACAACTTTAATGAATGATGTTTAAGCAATGGAGGTCATTTGATTACCTTAATCACAAGCTCTTCTTCCTCCTTCTCGAGCAACAATGGCCGAACCAAGAGAGAGAAAGAGATGGAGTGATGGAGTGAAGAGATGAAATGATGATCATGCTTCCCTATGTCAGCCGAACAAGAGAGGAGAGGGAGGAGAGAGAAATAATTGTTTAATCAATTTGACCTTCACACCCATACCCTCTTTTGCCATATGTCACAATGCTATTGGTTCTCACCAAATAAGTCACAAATTAGCTTCTCTAATCTCTCCATTAGCCAATTAATTTCACACATCATTTCCTCTTGGTTAGTAATTAATTTTCCCATTAATTACCAATTTATGACCAATATTCCCATTCTTCCAATTTTTCACTAATTATGACATATTAATTAATATTGCCATAAAACACATAATAATTCCAATTAAACTCATAATTATCCGCAATAATCATGATTAGATCTTAATCAAAAATTGGGATATTACATTAAAGGCATGTACATTCTACTTAAAGTTCACCTATGTGCTCTTTGGTTGGGAAGGCACTGCATCGAACTTAAAGATCATTAAAAATGCATTAATAAGGGAAGATAGGCTTAAAATTCCTAAAGGTACATATTTAACCAATTTTGATGAAGTTTTCATTCATTACGGATTTAAAACCCACTATAGTAATTATCTTCATTTATTATAGGTAAATATTACCTTGTGGATGCCGGATTCATGTTAGCAAAAGGGCTTATAAGACCTTACCAGTGAGTCTGCTACCATTTGAAAGAGTATTCAAAGAGAAATCCACCCCTAAACTATAAGGAGTTATTTAAATTTCAACATGCAAAGTTACATAATGTAATTGAATGGACTTTTGGTGTTTTGAAGTAAAGATTTGCAATTTTATCCAATGCAGCTGGACCTCTATATGCATGTATCATTCTTCATAAATTCCTCATGAGTATTGACCTTGATAATGATCTTTTAAGAGGAGTTGACATGGACCTCTGTCAATAAAATAGATTAAATGAAAATAATCGTGCTTCTAGGGGTGACAATAATGAGGCTGCTCGAAGTGAACTTATTAGAGAAAATATAGCCACTTAGAAGTAGACAAATTATCAGAATAATGAGGATGCCTATGAGGATGATCTTGAGGGTTAAAGTCTATTTTTCTCAATTACATATGGACTTTGTTACTTGTTATTTATTATTATCAGACATAGTGTCTATAATGTAGACAAATTACTTATTTAGTTTAATTTTTCAGACATGGTTTTGTTGTATTAATTTTTCAATTTAATATTTTAGACATGGTTTTTGTTGTATTACTTTTTCAATTTAATCTTTTGAATTTAAATTGCACACTTTGTGTTAATTGTATTACTTGTTTAGCCTGATTTGTAGTTATTACATATTGAAGAGGTAGTTAACTAGTCAAGAATCATGGGTGATACCCTTAATGATGCTTTTATGACTGAATATAATGAGGGCCGTAAAGTTAATGACACTTTTACAACTCAAGCATATGACAACATAGTCAAGTATTTGAGTGCTTTATATGGTAAACAAATTGACAAGGATAACGTAAAGAACTAGTGGAAGACTTTGAAGAGAAATTTCTCAGATGTGTATGATATTTTTAAAAATTTGAGTCGGTTTGCTTGGAACCTAGTAACTCAATTGTGGGATGCCGAACCTGAAGTTTGGGATGCATTGATTGTGGTAAATTATTATCTCAAATGATTATCTTTGTTGTATATCTTCATTGCATCATTTTTTTAGTTCTTCTATCTAGGAAAACAAATTTCTGGCTATCTTTCTTACTTGAAATCATTTTGTTCAACCTATAACTGAAGTATGAGCTTGAGCATTGTATCTAACTACAACTAAATCTACATATGGCGTTGGTGTTCATCTTGTAGCTGATGATTGCCCTAACATGAGGTTGAATTTTCAGTTGATATTTATAATATAATATGAGTTTAAACCTATCTGGATCAAACAAACTATTTGAATGTTCCATGTAAAGCTACAAGCCTTCTTGGTAGGTCTATATTATTAGGTTGTAATGAATTTTTTATTCTAACAAATACTAGCATTTATGTATGAACTCTTTTCAACCTTTTTTTTTGCTGTAATGAAGGCATATATTTTTGCCAATAAAAATTGCCAGATATTTTTTTATTCACTATGTTGTATTGCATTTATCTTATTAGGCTAAACCTAAAGTAGCTCAATAGAGAAGTAATATTTTCCCAAATTTTGAAATGATGATGACACTATACGAAGTAGATAGAGCTAATGGAGAAGAGGGGGAAACAATGAGTGAGTAGAGGAAGAGGCATCGATGTACAACAAAGATCACTAAAATTGTTAATGATATTGATAACTTTATCTCACAGGGTGGATCCTCATTGAACAATGTTGATATATTTGTTAAGGTTGATGGTCAAGGAAACTTACTCGGACAAGGAGTATCACCTGAAAAAGATAATTAACCTCATACTAATAGTGCTTGCAGTAAGAAACCAAGAAGGGCACCTAAAGAACATGAAAATAATTTTAAGGAATTGATAGGGATAATATCTGCAATGATTGCTTCACTTGATAGAGGAAATAAAGCAATTATACAAGGAGATTTCGTTCTACTAAGAGCTTGCAACAACAAGAGGGAAGTCCCCCAATTGTCTAGTGAAGAACTATGCAAGATACTTGAAGAATGTTGTAAACCCCCTGCCATAATAAACGTAATTAAGATTCGATAACGCATAATAAATTGGATTAGAGACCATCAGATAATTTAAAACTCATTTCAACTTCCTACCTTACAATAGAGTTTTCACAAAATCTTTCAAAATGTCTTCCCTATCCTAGTCTCAAGTTCAAATATCGAATATAATTACCTATGCAGTTATATCACATTTACAAATATCAGCGTGTACAACTAAAATCTCGGCAACCCCCAGGTTTCATATGGATACTAAGGGTTTATAATTCCCAACTAGGGGATTACATTACCAAATTCAAACAATCTTTACATCCATTTATATACAATAATCCCAATTCAAAAGTGATAACCAACATCCAAGATCTAATGTTTCCACAAAGCCCTAGCCGCTCTTGGTAATCTGTTTCCCTTTGGAACCACTTGCCCTGTCTGAAAGATTAGTCAATGGAAAGAATGAGATTCAAAAGAATCCTAATAGTAACAAATCACTCATCAATATATAAACACATAGCATGTAAAATCACGAATAGCAGCAACTCAATGATACATGGCTCACGCCATATACGACAGCACTCATGGTTGTATATACAATTCGACAACTTTCGCTGTAATCTCTATGCTCAATATGACAGCTTATGCTGTAATCACTATGCTCAATGCGATAGCTTACGCTGTAATGGCAACAATATCTCAAAGCATCACAAGCATATCAACGCATGACAACATACATACAATGTTCTATACACAGTACAAGAGAAAGAGTCACTACATTGTTCTTTTCTAACGTTCTTTGGCATCTTTGGCTCACGAGGATAGCAAATGTCAAATCCTATTAACCAAAATCAAGAACAGCGGATTAATTTCCTACTCCAATTCTCACTTTAAGACACCTAAGTTGGTTATCACCTGGAATCTTTTAGGTGGCTATTAAAAGCATAAATATAAGCCTAAAGGGTTGGGAAAAGATTGCAGAAAAAACCCTCCTCAGAAGTTCAAAGTGCAAATTTTCAATGGTTGGCTGCGGCCAGCCCAATCGTGGCCCGCGGCCAACATATGCACAGAAACTTTTGGGTCGCGGCCAACCACCCTAGGCCATGGCCAAAAGCAGGTCAATAAGTATTGGGTCACATCCAACACATGATCAGAAGGTTTTGGGTCGCGCCCAACCTTATGGGCCGCGGCCAACTTGTGACCCTAACTCCTGGCTGGTTTTCAAACACTTATAACTTTATACACAGAACTCAGAATGACTCAATCTTTATATGGATGAAAAGCTTGCAATGTGTACTACAATCTTGGAAAATTTCACAACATTTAGACACCATTTTCTATGTCAAAATACTATACAAAGTTGACCACTTGCACAGCATTTCAGACTTGGCCAAAATTTCCAGAACTCCAGTTTTCACACAATGATCTCCAATGGTTCTAATTTCACACCAAACACCATTCCTACATAATTTGGCACAAGGAATCCATTGGAGCCATCAAAACAACCAAATTCCACTTACATTTGACATGTTCCACTACCAACACAACATATCACACCAAGACTCAATCAAGTCATCACATTGCAATCTATTCTAAACCAATATCAAGTGCATAAAGACACACTATGACATCAATTTCTACCACAATACACTAGCCTATCATACATTTCAAAATTTACCAAAAAATCAGGGCAAAAACACAAAACCTTAATACTTAGCCAATGGACAAGATAAACATACCAAAATTGTTCAAATACTCACCTCTACTTCCTCCAAATCTCTTTCTTGGATTCTCCCACTTTCAAATTTTCTCAACCTTCCAAACACCACTTCTGAAACCATAGAAATGAAGCTCTTGACACTAGGAACAAGATTAATGAGGGTGAATTGAGCATTTAGGGACAACTACTCACCTAAACTCAAGTTTCTTCTTTCTCTTTCTTGCTCAAGCTTGGTCGACTATGGAGTTTGAAGAGAGAGGAAATGATGATGATGAAGGTCAGATTTTTGGGGTGAGGGAGGCCTTTTGGCCGACTTTTAGAGAGGGATGAGAAAGGGAAATTGGTTGAAACTTTGACTTGATCCAAGTGTAACCCCCTGACTTTAAACACGTAATTATAATTCGATAACACATATTTAAATCGGATTAGAGACCATTGGATGCTTTAAACTCATTTTAAACTTTCTGTCTCACAGTAAAATTTTTACAAAACTTTCAAAACTCTTTTTCCTATCCAGGTCTCAATTTTAAACACGTAATTATAATTCGACGACAGCTTACGCTGTAATCAGTAATCAACATCACGACAGCTTACGCTGTAATCACAATAACGACAGCTTGTGCTGTAACAGCAGCAGCATCAGAAATCATCATAAAACAGTGATACAACACACATACAGTGCATTACACAAAGTATAAGAGAGAGAGTCACTACCTTGTCCTTTCCTGACGTCCTTCAGCGCAGTTGGCTCCTGAGGGCGGCAAATATCGAATCCTACAATTCCAAATGCACCATTTAGACACTTCCATAGTGTTACTTGGGGTTATATGAGTCTATAATGAAAATTTATAAAACTACCCCCGGGGACCCGGTCCGGTTGCACTTTTCCCAAAATTCTAATCTGGGCTATCCTAACATATTTCCGCCCAAGGAATCCATTTCCGTACTCGGAATTATCAAATTCAATATTAAATTACAAATTTACCCTTGGCAGCCCCACTTTAAGGGTTTTAGGGGCGTTTTCGTAATTATGTTTTTTCGGCCTTTTCCGAAAAAGTGACCAACTGTAACCCCACCTAATTTTTGCCCCTGAACTCAATGGAACCATCAAATCATTGAAAATACATCTCTAAGACCCATTTCTAGAGCTGGCCGAAATTTATGAGTTCTCCGGGGAAAATCGGGGTTTTACGATTTGGGCTCCGTAAACGCGTTCCTTTCTACTTCTAACCACTTTATTAACCATTACATTAGGTTAAAACTAACATTAAGACCCAATTTGGGCAGCATAACCCCTAGGCCATATCATTTCCAAACTTTAAAACCAATGGCAATCCGGTGAAATTTCACCGATTAAATTGCCCACAGCAGCCAGAATAAGCAATATACGAAAGTTTGGAAGTTACCTCAAGCTCCCACTAGCTTTTCCCAAATTTGGCTGAACCCTAGCCTCTTTGAAACACCAAATTTTGAGCTTCACAACCTTAAAGAATAAAGAGGAGTAGCTTAGAGTCGGAGTTATACGCGTTAGGAGCTAGATCGTTGGAGAAATCGGCTTACCTTGCGAGATTTCTTCCTCTTTTTCTCTCTTTTCTCCAAGCTCTCTCTCACGTCTTTTTTTTCTGAATGCTGTCGGGAATGGCTGATGAAGATGGTGGAATTGCTTTTAATTCCATGTTGATGTCATCTTACAATATGATGATGTCATAATTGTTAATTTCCCATTTTCGGATTTTTCAGAAATTCTGGCAGATTTTCTGTCCTAATTTTGAAAAATCATAACTAATTCTAGAAAAATCGAAATGAGGTGATCCTAAAGCAAAATGAAAAATATTTAAGTCCTCTTTATAGGAAAAATATGAGCCATTACCAGAAATCACCACAAAATTCCAGAATTACACAAATTTCATCATTGCCCCAAAACAGAGTCCATTTTCGACCTCAAACTTTGGACAGTCATATCTCCCATTTCCCAAAACGAAATGGCACAAATTATATGTCCATTTTGAAGCTTGGGAGGTGAAATTTAAGACTGGAAAGTTTCATCATTTTCTGACATCATTTGCCTAATCAAAACATCCACACAAGAAGACTGCCCAGAATAGAGTTTCACTGGACAGAATTTCAGATTTTGCATCTTTGCTTCCATTGGTTCCATTTTCATACCAAACATCATTCCCACATAAATTTTCACAAGGAAGCCATTGGAATCATTAAAATATCCAAATTCCCATCACACATTCTTCAAAAGTGTTTATTCAACAATAATTACATCCACTTTTGAAGTCATTAGCCCTTAATCACTTTTTGGGATATTACACCAAGGGCTCACACATGGACACTTGGCAACAACTTGTTCTTCCTTCTATAACCTCACATAACACATGCACACACACTCCCACTCTCTTGATCCAACAATCCTAACTACTAATCTCAAGTTACCTATGAGTTTCCTCTTCGGTAATTGACCTAATGGTCGATAACTTCCCAATTTTACCATTTTGCCCCGGATTATGGCAATTCCACTCAAATACTTCCCAAACTCATTCATATCATTCCATTAACATCACTATGCACCCTCCCCTACAATTTAACCCATTTAGACATTAATGCACACATAAGCATAAATATAGGGCTTAGGTATTGATTAAAACACATTCACATTGAATTCAACAATAATTACATCACTTCTAGATAATTAGCCCTTAATCCCAAATTAGGTCATTACAAATGTGGATGTGGTGTCGCAAAAAAAACCAAATATTTATTGCTTTCTTATGAATAATAATGAAAAGCTTAATCCTGCAATTCAATTTCCATCCTCAATAAGGAAGCAAGTTATAATGAATAATGATATTTATTGCTTTCTTATGAATAATGATGAAAAGCTTAGGACTATAGTTCAATCTCCAACCTCAATAAGGAAGCAAGTGATAATGAAGACGTTTTATAGTTCTCAATAGATGGTATCTTGACTATTTATTATGATGACTTTTGAATATTTTGGTAAATACTCTTAACTCTTTTGGTATATGCTAAAAAATATGACTTTTGAGCATAATTGATAACTTTTTGTATGTTTTATCATATGCTCTACATATGGTATTTGAGCATGTATGGATAACTTGTAATGGGCGGGTATTAAATCCCATATCCCATTTTTTTCAATTTGATCTTTGATGATAGTTCAAGATGTAATGCCTGTATTGGCTTACTGATATTAAATGAAATAATAGCAGTTTCCTTTGTCCAAAAATAAGGTTAGATTAGTCTATTAGTCCTTGAAATTTCTTAGAAAATCCAGTTTGGTGAGAAATGAATTAAGGAATATATATATATATATATGTTACAACTTATAAGTGGTTGTATTCAAATATTTCATTACTTGAGCAAGTTCGCATCTGTTAATAATGTTATTCGGGGTTCTAGGCAAAATGAACTTTTGTTTTGAGTTTCTCTCCCTTAGAACTCGTGTCGTAGGATTTCTCAATAGAAGAAGCTATTATTCGGAAAGATCATTTAGACAGACTGCCGGAGGAGCTTGCTCTACTTAATGCTCCTAGGAAGTCAAAGAAGGAAGTGAAAGAGGATGAGATTATGTCGAATATAATGATTAATGTTGAAGAAAGTGATCTAAATGAAGCATCTAAAGAGGATGGATTGCGAAAACAAAGAAATTGGAAGTCGAAGATGCCCGGTCATAGACTTGTCTCCTACAAGGAAATATTAGTAGGTTTCAAAGTGGGGGACTTTAATGGTGTGGCATATTGTTCCTCCGGCATGGGCGAAGACCCACTAATTTCTGACTTGTAGGATCAGAAATGGAAGCTTCCTAAACCACCCGAGGAGATTGAAAAACTCATGAGTGTTTAACTTTTAATGCCACTAACCGAGGATGAGTTTAATGAAGCATGTCAGCCATGGAACAACTCATTAATTATCACTGTGCTAAGAGCTTACTTTAACTTCTACAAGTTGAAGGAATTCTTGTACAGAGTGTGGAAATACAATGAGTTTGAGTTGGCAGACCTATCAAACAACTATTATGTTGTCAAATTCACAAATGCTAAAAACTTGGGGGAGCAATATGAACACATTCTTTTTTAGGGGGTCATGGGTAGCTACATAGCACACAGTCCTCATTCAAAGATGGTCTCCATACTTTAACCCTTTATAATTCCTTGGGGAAAATAACAATGTGCATAAGATTCCCATATATTCGAGGCCGGGCACACTGCCACGTCCCCTTCACTGTATACAAGGTCAGGCTTTCGTCACTTCCCCTCACTGTATCTGTATTCAAGGCCAGGCTTTTGCCACGTCCTATCAACTGTATCTATATTTGAGATTATGCCACGTTCCCTTCACTGTATTCAATGACTAATGCAAACAAGCAATGCAATATACATGATATAAGATAAAGTGTCACTACCTTGGTCTTTCCGTTATTGAGCAGGCACATGCCTTCTACGCTCCAGGCGAAAATTGAATCCTAAAGTCATAATTCAGGACTATGCGTTATCACTTAGTCCAATACTCAATACTTTCACAATACTTAATTTGGTTATCATTATTGTCTCTTAAGTACTTGTAACCGCCTCTAATAAAAACACTAAAGGGTTGGAAGAACTACCCCAGGGATCCCCTTCTGGAAGCACAAACATTGATATTTTTTATTGTTTCACTCGAGTGAAGATGGCCTTACTCGAGTGATGGGACACTGACACTAGAGTGAAGACGGCCTCACTCGAGTGATGGTATAGTCAGCACTCGGGTATCTGAAAGTGAAGGATAGCGAGTAAGCACCCGAGAGCACAACAACTTTTTCAGAGACATGGACACTCGAGCACATAAGACCTCACTCGAGTGAAAGCCAAATGCTTCACTCGAGCACTAGAGAGTGAAGTCCAGGAAGTGAGAACCCGAGAGCAATGGAAATTTTCAGAGGAAGGGAAGCACTCTAGCATGAGACTTCTCACTTGGGTGGAAACTGAATACCCGCGATTACCAGAATGCACTCTTGCTCATTAACTGTGAGTGACAACCCGAGAGGAAGGTTTAGGGTGTCAAATACACCATTACTCGAGTGAGAGAAAGCTCACTCAAGTGATGATTCACTTCACTCGCAAGTGAGGCAACACTCTTGCCCTTTTCACTGAAGTGCACATAGAAACTGAAGGGAAGATGTGAAGTTACACTACCTCACTTGAGTGATGCCCCAGCTCACCCTAGTGATATTCATCCCTCACTCAAGTGAACCTCAAATCACTCGAGTGACCTTATCAGAACCCAGAAAACGCAGACACAATGACAGTTTTCCAGAATTTTTACCAAAAGCTACCAATGGACCCAAAACCTCAACCAAAGCTACTCCCACATAAAAACACTCAAGGAATCTAATGAAAGTGTCAAAACTATCAAAATCCTACTCCATTATCATGCTTTGGTCTTGGGTAACAATAAACATTAAATTTCCAAAGTCACTAAACTCAATCATTCAATCTCTAATCAATCCTATCTATCCATATACCTTCCAAACATACCATTTTCATACCAATAACATGCCAAATGGCACAAAACTTAGATGTATAGATAGGTTCTCGCTTACCTCTTCAACTTTTCTAAAAGGACTTCTTGATCCTTCAACTTTCACAATCTCTTGGAATCACAAACCAATACTAATGGACACACTACAACCATCAAAATGAAGGTCTCAACCCAAGGAATAACTTTAATGAATGGAGTTTGAGCATTAGAGATCATTTTTCCTTACCTTTTCAAGCTTTCCTTCCTTCCCTTTGGTCTTCAATGGCTGATGAGAGAGAGAATAGAGAAAAGACGAGAGAGATGAGAGTGGATAAAGATGATGATGAAACTACTCCCTCTAGCCTTCCTTGTTAGTGAAATGGGGGGAAGAAGAAAGAGAAAATATTCTTAAAAATTGTATTTGACTTTTTCCTCACTCACTTTCTCTTCACAAAACTTGCCACATGTCCCTCTCTTATTGGTTCTCATAATATAAACCACCAATTAGCTTATCTAATCCCTCCATTAGCCATTTAATCACACTTCTCATTTTTCTCTTAGTTAGTAATTAATTTCCCCATTAACTACTAACTTATGACCAATAATTCCATTCTATCAATTTTCCATCAATTATGACATATTAACTAATATTGTCACAAAACACATAATAAAATACCATTTAAATTCATAAATCTCTAGAATAATCTTCATTAGCCCTAAATCAAAATTTGGGATGTTATAACAAACATGGTCTCCAAGGCAAGGTATGCCTTTACACCTATATGAATTTAAACATATTCATCCATAAAGTCCTATAATTGTCTCTAACTATTCGACAAATCAGCCTATCCAGTTTAGGTTTCATACAGAGGTCCCACAAGGCAGTTTTGGGTCATAAAATAGTATGGTTCATACCAATTCTACTCTTCTAGGCTTGTGGTGTTTTCACAAAAAAACCCCACGAGAGTACCGGTAAGTAAGATAGATAGGACCATGTTACCTGGTACTTTCCTTAGCTACAAACAAGAAGGATTTTCCCTGATGCACAAATTCGAACTGCAAAGCAAGGGCAATTAAATTAAATCATTAAGATCTAGTTACTCAAGAAATCATCTCATACGGTTACTCAAAACTAAGAATTGAGCTCAATAGAGTGTTAGACCATTCTAAATTACCCTCAACAGGGTCCTCTATATCTTTAATTTGGGTTTTAAACCCTTAAAGCTCAGTTCTATGAAAAATATCCAAATTGGGATTCTCAAGACCTAGCTAAAATCCCTTAGAATCTCACAATTAAAGAAAGAGACGGAGAAAGGATGATTAGGGAGGCTTACCAATGAATTAGAGCCTTTAGGAGTTCTCTTCACAAAACCCTAACAGAGCTCTACCTTTCTGTATCCAAAATTTTGAAAAATAATGAGTTGTCACGAGCTCCCTCTGATTTATAAAAATTGACGATTCGCCTCGATGACTATATTGGTTGCTAAGGCAACTGGCGCTATGTCATTTGCCTTGACAACCTACTTAGTTGCCGAGGCAAGTGACATAGAAAGTCACTCCCTCATTTTCTTTATCAACTTACCTCGGTGAATACTCTTCTTGTTGAGATGAGTTTCCCAATCTACTAGATCTAATTTTTGGGATGTTATATTAGATCTCAACTACTTCAAAAACCTCTATTCCAAAGATCAATAGATGGAGAAGGTTCTCGAGTCGCCTATTAATTTTCCCACTCTGGATGATTCTTAGCTTGGTTATGTTCATAGAGAAATATCTACAGCTAAGATTAAAAATGTGGCTTTTAAGATAGGTGCTTTTAAGGCTCTAGGACTAGATGGTTTGCAACCATATTTCTTTCAAACTCAATGGGAAGTTGTGGGAGCAAAGATTTGTGACCTTGTCAATGACCTCTTTAGAGAACTAGGAAAGATCAGGGATATTAATTAGACAAACATTATGCTAATTCTCAAACTTGATAACCCTCAGAGTATCAAGGATCTTTGACTAATTTCATTATATAATGTGAGCTTTAAAATACTGAGCAAAGTGCTTGTGAACCGGTTGAAAAGGTTATAGACTTCCTAATCTAATCTACACAATGCAATTTCATTAATGGGAGATAAAGCAATGATAATATAATTCTAGCACAGGAAGCTATCTATACGATGCAGTGTAAAAGAGGCAAGAAAGGATATGTGGCAATCAAGGTAGACATGGAGAAAGCCTATAACCGGTTAGATTAGGACTTTCTGAAAATCAACTTGCAGAGTTTGGGATTAAATGATAGTTTAGTGGAAATTATTATGCTTTGTGTGACCTCAGCTTCTATGAGGGTGTCATGGAATGGCTCATTATCAGACACTTTTCAACCGTCTAAAGGAGTTAGTCAAGGCAATCCTTTAAGCCCCTATCTTTTCATTATGTGCACGGAACAATTAAATCAATTAATTAATCTAGAAGTGGAGGCAAGCATATGGAAACTGTTGATGCTCAGCACGAGCGAACCTACATTATCTCACATTTTCTTTGCTTCTATGGAGTAGATGGAGAGGATTAAAGAGATAATGGGATATTTTGTGGAGTATCTGGTCACAAAATTAGCCCGCCTAAATCTAAGGTGTTTATATCTAGGAACGCCCTTTTTCATAGATGTAATATCCCAATTTTTAATTAAGGGCTAATGAGGATTAGTGTGGATATTTATGAATTTAAACGGGAATTATTATGTGTTTTATGGCTATTTTGATTAATATGTCATAATTATTGAAAAATTGGAAGAATGGAATTATTGGCCAGGAGTTGGTAATTAATGGAGAAATTAATTACCAACTATGAGAGAAATGAGAAATGTAATTAGAATGGCTAATGGAGAGATTAAGGTGATTAATTGGTTGATTTCCTTATGAGAACCAATGAAATTATGACACATGGCAAATTAGTTGGGTGAGAGAGGAGGTAAGAAAAGTCAAATGGAGAGTATTTTAATCATTTTCTCTCTCTTCCTCTCCTCTCTTTTTGCTGAAGTCATGGAGGGAGTATCATTATTTTATTTCTTCACTCCTCCTCCCTCTCATCTCTCTCGTCCTCTCTCTCCATCTCTCACTCTCATCTCTCTCTCTCTCAGCTGGGCGCCATTGTTGGCAGCAAAAGGAAGGGAGAAAAGCTTTGAAAAGGTAAGGAAAATTATCTCTATTGCTCAAGCACCTTTCGTTATAGTTGATCGTTGAGCTAAGAGCTACATTTCTACATTTGTAGCTTGTCCATTGGTTGTGGTTTGTGATCACACGAAATTTTAGAAAGTGGTGAATCAAGAACTCCTTTTGAGAAAGTTGATAAGGTGAGTGAGACCTATCTATCTATCTAAGTTTCATACCATTTGAAATAGTTTGAATTTTCTAGAATTTTGGGCTCATTTTCGAAAATGAGGGCCATTGGGATTTTGGTATGTGTTTGGTATGGAATTATGTTTGGAATGCATTTTTGGATAGATAGAATTGATTGGGTTTGAAATTGTTAAGGTTGGAGATTTTGACAGTTTAGTGTTTAATGTTACCCAAAACCAAAGCATGATAATGGAATAGGATTTTGGTGATTTTGACATTCCCATTGGATTCCTTGAGTGATTTTGTGTGGGAATAAGCTTGGTTGTTGATTTTGGATTCATTTGGATCACTTGGGAAAAGTTGGAAAGTTGTCTGGTTTGAGCTCTGTTTTGCGTAGTAAGTTTGGACGAGTGTTTTGAATGACCAAATGGTATTGGAAAATTATGAAACTTTTCAGTCTTAAATTTCACATCCCAAGCTTCAAAATGGACATATATTTTGTGTCATTTCGTTTAGTATTCTATAAGATATGGTTGTCCAAAGTTTGGGATTGAAACAGAACTCTGTTTTGAAGTAGTGTTTAGTTTTTGGTGATTCTGTATTTGTGTAGTAATTTCCAGTGATGGGCTATATTTTTCCTTGAAAGAGGACTCATATACCTTTCATTTGGCTTTGGAATCACTCCGTTTTGATTTTGCTAGGATTAGTTATAAATTTTGGAAGTTCAGCCAAGAATCAGGGGATTTCTTGGCCGCGGCCAATGGCCTTCTGACCATATTTTGGCCGTGGCCCAAGGAAGGGCTGGCCGCGGCCAACCCCTATGTTCCAGCACTTTAAGTTTTCGAAAGGAGATCTCGAACCTATTGTTTCCCAACCTTTTAGGGCTTTTATTAGAGGCATTTGTGGCCTCTTAAGGGTCAATTATGATAACCAAATTTAAGTGTTTCAAGTTAATTAAGTCTTGGAATAGAACATAACTCTTCGTCCCTAATCATGATTCTAGGATACGATATTTGCCCTTCTCGGGAGAGACCGGCGCTAGGACACGCACGGAAGGATCAAGGTAGTGACTCTTCTCTCATATTATGTATGATGTTTTGGCATGCATAACTTATCGTTGAATTTGTGAAATGTGTGCCATGGTCCATTACGACGTGAGCAGGTCAGCGTGAGCCGTGTAGGGATTGACGGTGGTCATCTCTAGGTCGGCCGTTGAACTGCCGTCATAATCGACATGGATATTGTGAATCCGACCCGTGGGGTGGCGTTTGAGAATCCAGCCGTGGGCTGTGTGTATCTTGCCTGTATGGCTTGTGTATGAAATGCATTATATGAATCCCAGCTGTGGTGAAATGTATTGTGTGGATTGTTGTGATGCAATGCAACGTGAGCAATTCAGCGTGAGCAATCGTAAGGGATGACATGTGTCATACTAACCATTGCCGTTGTAGTTGCTTGTTGTGGTTAATGATTTGCTTACATGCATTATTATTGTACATTATATGATTGATTTGTTACTACAGGGATTCTTTAGAATCTCACTCTCCCAAAAACCATGTTTTAGACGGGGCAAAAGGATCAAAGGGAAAACGGGCGACGAAGAGCGGATAGAGCTCTGATTTAGATGTATATTTTGGGTTATTGGTTAACATGTATATCAATTGGTTGTTTTTGGGAAACAATTGTATATAATGGGATTGATAGTATAGTTTTGTGTAATCCCCAAGTTAAGGGTAATGAATTGTGGGCTTTGTGCCTTTGTAAAACCCTTATTAATGAATGGAATCCGAGTGTGTCGGGAATTTGTTTATACTCTGATATTTATGAATGAAATCAACCTGTACAGGCCATTTAGTATTGAAATGTGAATATGAGACCGTCATGAACAAATTTTGTAAAAGTTTTTGTAAGCCATGATTTTGGGAAGTTTGGTTTTGTTTAAGTCCCAAAATCATTTAAGGTCTCTAATTCTATATCAATTACGTGTTTATGAACTAAATCTCGGCCTTAATCGTGAAGGGGGTTACAATAGAGCTTATGAATATGGGCAAGTATTGGGGTATTGACGTCACTGCAGATTTGGGCAAATATCTCGGAGTTCCGTTGTTACACAAAAGAGCCATCAAGATGACCCTTACACCCTTGGTCTTGAAGGTGCAAAAAAAAAAACTTGCAAATTGGAAATGCCTATTCCTAAGTATGGCGGGAAGGACAATATTGATCAAATTGGTCCTGTCTATATTGCCTTTCTATTAGGGGTGTTCAAATTTAGGGCCGAGACCGGGATCCCCCACTCCTAGTCCTGGTCTCAGTTTTTGACCTGGATGCAAATTGCATCCCAATCCCGGTCCCGATAATCCCTAGCGGGACCAAGATCAAACCAAGAATCCCGGTTTTTTTTTTAAATAAATTTAAAATATATATTATATTAGTTAAATTTTATATAATCTAGTGTCTAAAGTAATTATTTAACACCTAATAAGGCCATAATAATCACACAGATTGATCTAGAATTGAAGAATAAAATATTATTATTATTATTATTATCATCATCATCATCATCATCACCTTCATCATTTTTGTTATTATGTTTTATAAATTATATAGTTAGGATTAGTATCACGATATATACAGTTTAACTCTAACTAAATATGTGATACACATTTTATCAAATGATAACTTAAATTATGGGATAAAAAATACAAAAATAAAATAATAAATTAGTTTTTAAGGAAAAATTTTTAAAAAAAAACCGGGACCGGGATCACAAGGTGTGTGCCCGGTCCCGATCGCGGTCCTAGTTTTCCCGGTCCCGGCGGGGAAATTCTTGGGATTAAAATGTCAGGGATTGGGCCTAGACAACCGGGTCCGGGACACTTTGAACACCCCTACTTTCTATTAGATGCAAACGACACTCATTCCTAAAGGGATTCTACAAGACATTGAGAAATTAAGCAGAGATTTTTTTTGGAACCAAGACCTTGAAGGTAAGAAAATGCACCTCATTGCTTGGGACAAGATCAAAAAAAGACAAGGAGGAGGGTGATCTTGGAGTAAAAGATTTGATAAGTCAAAATGAGTCATTCATTATGAAATTATGTTGGGGTTTAATCACTAAACTAGATATGTTGTGGGTCAGGGCCCTTTGTAGTAAGTATGGTTGTGGTGAGACTAAACTACCAATAGTTGAGAGGAAAAGACAGCAGTCTACTGTATGGAATGCCATAACAATTGTATGGGACACATTCAGGAAAAAGGTAGGTAGCAAACTTTAAAGTGGTGAATCCATAAATGCTTGGTGGGAACTTTGGACACCTTTAGAACACCCACTGATGCACTATGTAGATAAAAGTTCAACATCTCCTTAACCCAGAAGCGGTTGTAAAGTAGCTTGTGGGAGCTAATAGAGAATGGAATTTTTCCAAGTGGGGGTTTTTTCTTCCAACATGGTTAATTGATGATATCAAGAAGATCAGCTCACCGTGTCAAGTGGGTCAAGATGTAGTATGGTGGAGGAAATCCCCCGATAGGAATTTTAGTATTAAATCAGCCTCTAAAATGGTGTATCAAGATGGTGTGGCTTCTAAGGAACCCATATGGCAAAGCATCTGAAGGTGGCCTATTCCAGATAGGACTAGATATTTCATGTGACAAGTGTTCTATGAGAAAATTCCTACAAACTCACTTAGAGCAAAACATGGTGTGAGCAATAATTCAGAGTGTTCTCTTAAGTATAATTGTGAGGAAACAGTAACCACATCTTGAGAGATTGTGAGATAGCAAACAGAGTGTGGCTTTCTTCAATTGACCCCATATATTATTCTACCTTTTTTGTGGTAATTTGCAGGTATGGCTAAAATGGAATATGAAACACATTCCAGGAGCAAGGAAATTCTCAAGGTGGTTGTGGTCATGGTTGAGAACATTTACTTCAATATACTGGTTATTGTGGAAAAACATATGCAAGAAGATCTTCAAAGGAGCCTATGATTATCCGCGACAGCTGCTGCAACATTGTGTCTATTTTCTTCATGAAAGTGTAGAAAAAAGGTGATACAAGCATCACATTTTTCAAGTTCTAGACAGAGATGTAACCAAGTGGTCTGCTCCTCCAATTGGGTTTGTTCGAGTGGATGTTGATGTCGTAATAAAAGCTTATCATCAAGCGACGTGTGGAGGAATTACTCAAAATAGTTCAAGAGCATGGATCTGTAGGTTGCAACAACATGCTGGCTTTATAATAGGCTTAACTGCTACTGAGATTCATGCCATTAAAAGTGGATTACAAGTGTGCAAGAAGCCAAGATTTAAGAAAATTAAATTATACCCTGATTCTACACAGGTTGTGCAATTGTTATTAGTGGATTTGCGTTTGAATCACTTGCTTTGCAAAGAGATAGAAGAAGTTAGGACATTGATTTATTTTGTTGGGATTTAGAGATTTATCATTCACACAGGGAAACAGAAAAATGTGCTGATTTTTTTGGCCAAAATAGCACTTGAGTCGAACAACGAGTTGACATTTGTATAAGTCCCTCTAGCTTTTTGTTCAAACCAAATGTTGGCTGATATAAGCTGAAATTTGGTCGAGTCTCTAGATAGTTTATTTTGTAGGTTTGCTTATTTAAGTGTAATACACCCTCAAGTGTAAATCTTGTCCTTATCATTTAAAAAATAATCTCATTAGAGAGTTTATTTGTGAGAATTAGGATTTTGAATGTCCAAAATTTAGCAAACAAATAAAAAAACTAAACAATTTTACTAATGCCACCAGAAAAATAATAAATTGAATGGCAAAGTTAAGTTTTGTTGTTCAAACATAAAATTTGTTAATTTAATTTTTGAAAATATAGTATCATATCAATAAGAGATAAAAAATTTCAAAAATAATCATTATATAAGTTTTTATATACATATTAATAATATGTAGATATGAGAGTGAATTTTCATAAATTATGCAATTTAAATCAATGTATAAACTAATTTAAATAATTTATATAAGTAAAAAAAATATAAAACTAATATATAAAGGTAAAATGATAAATTAATTATTATCTTCCCTTTCACCCCTTCTTGAACCAAATAAATGATCATTAAACATCCCTCCATTTCCTTTTCTTCTAACCAACCCAAACAAGCTAACACATATTCTTTCCTTTCATCCCCTCCCCTCAAACCAAACATCTCCGACGTATTTCCAAGCGCGTGAAATTCACCTCACGGATCTAGTGAAACCCGGCCAGCCCGCCTGCCCGCCAGCCAGCAATGGTCTGGTTGAAATGGAAGTATAAACTTGGGCCATGGAGGCGGGAGTAGAGGACAAGACTCAAGAGTTTCGGTCGCCGAGTCGGATTCGTAGTTCGGACGATGATGTGGCCCAGTGAGTGAGAAGAGGACAAGAGCTCGGGGTAATCGGAGATGGGCCGACGGAGAAAGCTACGGAGAGGGTGGAGCAACAAAAGCGCTTCTAACAGCGGCGTAAAAAAAAAAAAAAAAAAAAGAACAGTAACGGTAATGTTAAACGTCATTTTCTCACAGTATATATATGGATAGGATCCGGATCCAGTATATATGTGGATATACTAGTCTAGAGATGAATCAATTATATGCTTTGCTTGTGAGAGAAAGATAGTAAGCTTAACTCTCACTGAGATATCACAATCATGTCCAACGAAAACGTCAATGCACAGTCATCGCTTCTATCCCAAAGGTAAGACATACTTGGCTCTTAGAATTCCTCCCTTGTTTGTTTCGATTTCTGGTAGTAACATGGTAACTCTGCATGCTGTATCTTAAATTATCCTTGCAACTATTGAAATCTGTTTTTGGATTTAGATCTGCTTGAAGCAACTGAAACCGAGCAGTGAATTTCAACTTGTATGCTATCGAATTGGGCGGAGCCTATATTCTGATTTTCCTGCTTGAGTTTGACTTGCTTTGACGCTTCTGAACTTACTTCTTGCTGGAAGTGTTTTTGGTCCCTTTTGATTATACAATAATATACCTCAATTTCAACTATGGAGCTATCCGCTTGGGTTCCAGCTTAAAATTATCGATTAGAGCTTATCAATCTGTCCCTACTTTTCTTAAGATGACTCCAGTTTGATCGAACGCTCTTTACTTGTTTTCCAGTGCAGTTATATTTTCTTTCCCGAGATTGTAGTCCTCCTTTACTGCTCTTGATATTCTATCAAACTCTTAAATCCTCCTCCCTAGTTGACTTTGAAATTTCTATGAAGTTTAAAATATAGATATATAAATCTGTGAGTGTATTGAATTATGCTTGTTTTCATTGGGCGTTGGCTCTTCCTGCTTCATTGAGAATAATTTTTGGTTTTGTTATATGTTTTCTAATTTTTTTTTTTTTCATTTTTTTTGGAAGCTTTAAAGGTTAATCGCCTAACTTCTCAATTTGTTCTGTAGTTTTACAAATCTACAAATTTTCATTGAGAAGAAGGCAGAATGAAAATTTCAATTGCAATTGTAATTTTAAACGCAGTGCCAGAAAAAGAAAAACATTTAATTTCTATCTTTCATATGAAAATGATTGTCCTGAGTTTCTTCAAACATTTCATGACCAAGTTCATATTAGAAGATTTAGGGACTTCAGCCACAACTTTTTCTGGCACGTCTTCCAGAAGTTTTGTTGTTAGTATCTCCATAGGGCAATCTTGCTCCCAGTTCAGTTCTATGGAATCTCCATCAGCATCCTTTGAGGCTTATCATCTTCTTGTTAAGCAGGAACAAACTCCTTTATTAAGAATCAAGTTTTATAATGTTGAATTCACAATGCATTCTCTTACTTGTGCTGGTTGTACAGCTCCATTATTGTCTTCCTTTCCTTAAAATCTTCCTTGCAACCATCGTGAATTGACAAATGCTTGTCGTACCACTCTTCTCCACCCTTGGAGTATATTGTGAGTTGGTCTTGGTGGACACTTGTGCCAACACCCAAACTGGTAGAGAAACTTCCATCCTTATGGTGAAACCATCTCTATATGTGATGTTTGAGTGTTTAAGCGTTAGGTGAAGCGAGAAGCTGAGGGAGATTAAACATTCTTCCAGTTTTTTTGTTTAATGTTGTGGGGAAAGATGCGTTGATAAAATGGAGTGACTTGTACATGTCATTTTGTTTTGCATGCTATAAAATTATTGGTAGATCCATAGGTGTACATGACGGAGGTCCACACAGAAAAAGTGCTTATCGTGATAGATAGAGAGCAGCCTGAGACAAATGGATGTAATATGATGGTCAGACTTAAATCTGTGATTAGCTTGAATTTTTTTTTTTTTGAAAAAAAACTAAATACTTCCTTCCATATTCTCATTCTTTACTTGCTATTACACGCATGGTCCAGCAACATTTCTTTCTGGACCCTTAAACCAATTTTTGTTCAGGCCTTCAATTTTCATTAATCTTCTGCATTATTGCCTCTATTCCACTTATGTTGATTGTTATCTCTTCCTCAGGTTATTAGGTAAAGTGGCACTTGTTACGGGAGGAGCTTCTGGAATTGGAGAAAGCATTGTGCGTCTATTCCACCTCCATGGTGCCAAAGTTTGCCTTGTTGATGTGCAAGACAACCTTGGTTTGCAAGTTGCTGAATCCCTTGGTGGTAACTCAAATGTTTGCTTTTTTCATTGTGATGTTACGGTGGAGGATGATGTTCGCTCTGCAGTGGACTTCACTGTGGAAAAATTTGGCACCCTTGACATTATAGTCAACAATGCCGGAATTGCTGGATCACCTTGTCCTGATATCCGCAATGCAGATATGTCAGAATTTGAAAGGGTATTTAATATAAATGTGAAGGGAGTATTCCATGGGATGAAACATGCCGCACGAATTATGATTCCATTGAAGAAGGGATCAATCATTTCCTTATCTAGTGTATCAAGTACCATCGGGGGCTTAGGACCACATGCTTACACAGGGTCCAAGCATGCTATCTGGGGGCTCACAAAGAATGTTGCAGCTGAACTGGGGCAACATGGAATAAGAGTGAACTGTGTGGCGCCTTATGCTGTTTTCACCAGTTTGTCTTTAGCTCATTTGCCTGAAGAGGAGAGAACCGACGATGCCATAGTCGGCTTTCGTAATTTTATCGGGGCAAATGCCAATTTGCAACGGGTAGAATTGACTGCAAATGATGTGGCTAATGCCGTGCTCTTCTTGGCAAGTGATGATTCAGGGTATGTAAGTGGTCAGAACCTCATGGTTGATGGAGGCTTTACTAGTGTTAACCACTCCCTTCGAGTCTTTCGTTGATGAGTGGCTTTTGTTTGTTATTGTTAACACTCTGATACCAGTTGCTCAACCTGGCTTTTCTATCCGTAAATTAGTCCAAATAGACCAAGTGTGTGTTTGATATAATGGACATTATTTGTACTTTTACTACCATTAAATTTGAATGACAAGACTTGACATGAGTTGAAAAGGGACTCATGCTAGATTTGGTGAAGTATCCCACCTGATGGGAACTTTATACACTGAGTCGCTCTTTATTGTTGCTCAGCTTTGCAATGCTAACCCACAATATTTATTATCCCAAAACTATAGTTTTTTATGGGTTTTGGCTTCTCTCTTGATCTTTTGACCAGCTGTAGAAACCCTAAAAAATGCAATGGCCTCCTTTGGAAAAAAAACTCTCTTTGCCTGCAAACATTTCTGAATTGTTGAAAGAGCTCAGGGACAACACTTTGAGACCTTTGCTGCTATGTTTGCCAGCAAATGATTTGTGGATTTTTTCCCCCTGTTGTGGTTTACACTTAAACTTACACACATTTGACTATTTAAATAGGCTCTTTGAAGTTTTTTTTTTTTTTCTTTTTGTTGAAAAAAATTTGATAATATATGCTTGAAAGTGAATATTGTATCATCAAGCTTCTTTTAATTGAACTGAGATTCTCGTTGAGAAAAATACAGAGGTTAAGCTCTTTCTTCTGTGGGAAGGATCCCTTTTCTTTTGTCTATTCAATGAATCTGTAAACATATTCATTGGTTAAAGTAAGTGAAAAAAAGTTCATCTAAATGTGGATCTAAGGTAAATCTCAAATTGGCCTTTTACCTTAAAAACAAAAAATGAAAACCTTTGGATCTCAAATTGACCTTTGACTTTAAATCAAACATAGAGGATGATAACCACACTTCCCTTAGTTTTGTTTAAGCCCTTTAGATCTCACACTGGCCTTTAATTTTTAATTATACCCAACGTGTTTATAAAAGTTTAGATCTCAAATCAGCCTTTGACCTTAAATAAAACATTAGAGTAAACACAAACGCATCCATGATCTTGTTTTATGCCTTTAGATCTCAAATCAGGCTTTGAGCTTAAATTAAACCAGAACACTCACACAGACACACAACCCCCACGTGCATTCTTGTTTTATTCCATTGGATCATAAATTGGCTTTTGACCTTAAATTAAACATAGGAGGATAAATAAAATGAGTTGTTCTATTTTAATTAGTCAGAGTATAAATTAGATAGTGTTTCTGAAGTATATAAGTATTTCTCTCTCTTTTAATCTTGTTTTAGGCATTTTGATCTCTAATGGGCCCTTGACCTTAAATTAAGCATAGGAAGAATGCGTAATGTTTAATGTGATTATTATATATATATAGAGGGAGAGTAAAAAAGTTACAGCAAGTCCCATTGTTTATAAGATATAAATAATACAACTTATCTTTTAAAGCCAAACATCATCTAATAACAATTTTAATGCTTGGCAAAAAAAAAAAACAATTTTAATGAAAAGAGAAATTTTTGTATGAATCTGATTTGCCATGTCATTTGTGGTCTAACTAATTAAAATACAATAACTCACAAACTGATTTGGCATACTTCCAAAATATTAGTTGACATTTTAATGAAATTAAAAGATTTTATAAGATTTACTTTTTTATTACCTGTAAAATTTTAATTAATGGATTTATTTTTTTAAGAAAAATAAGCATGTGAATCATATGAGCAGCCAACTAGGATTAATATTAGTTAAGTTGTTGTATTTTATTGGTTGGACCATAAATGACATGACAAACCAGGTTCACACAAGAATTTCTCGAAGAAAAATCTTATTTGCAGGCATATATACTTTCACTCAATTTTTAATTGTGCACCTCTGTGTTTTTCTCTCTTAATTAAATCATTAATTTTGCTTTATTAACACCGTTAGCTCCTGGCTCCCGCAACTTTGCTCTATTAGCATTAGCACGGTTAACCTCTGTATAGGAGTTAATGATAATAACAGAGAAAAATTAAAAAAAAATTAATTAGGAAAGAAAAACACACATGTACTAAATTAAAAATTGAGTAAAAGTATAGGTATCTACAAATGGGTCTTCCCTTAATAGAATTAGTTAAAATTATTTATTTTTTTGTAAAATATCAAAATCACCCCTCAACAAAAGTAATCAGTTAGAAGGGTTTGGTTAGTTAGTTATTGATATAAAATATGATTATATTACTTTGAACGGTATTACATTCTATTTTTAGTAAATGTATGATGGATTTTTAGATAAATTTTAGTTTCTTCCAGTTGTTTAGTTGTGTTAACTTTTTACAACAACAGAGCATTATTCCACTAGGCGGACTAGAAAAATAGATTGCACGTATTGTTGTGCTATATAAAAATTAGATCTTTAAATATATTATTAATAAAAAGATCTCGTTTTATAAGCTCATTGGCCCTATCTAGTAAGCATGACTAAATAATTGAGTCAGGGATTGAGCCAATTATGTATTCCTTTTAGTCTTTCTCTACCTCTTTATGCATTATTGCTCAAAAGTAATTATTATAGTACTCTCTCCAATCCTTAACAATAACATAGGACTTAATTATAGAGTTGGTCTTGATCCTATAAATATAAGATATACTTTCCATATTTGTTAATCTTTTCCCAATTTATCATGTTGATTCTCCCTCAACTATAATTAAGTAAGGTAGGGAGGGAGCAAATTAAGGAAAATGATTAGGTTATTAAAAAAAAAACCATGTCATATTAACCGCCTTAACCAATTTCTTAATCTAATCAAATTAGGTAAATAGGTATTATATTAAGGACCGAAGCAAAGTAATAAATAAAGAATTGAGAAAATGGTAATTAATTTTTTACATTATTTTAAAGGGAAATTTATCTTCTAAAATACGTGAACTAAATATTTTTTTAATTAGCACTTCTGAATTTATTTTCTCTTAAGTTCTAAACTATGGGAGGATACTTAATCATCAAACAACGATGTTTAAATCTTAGTGTTATGCAAATCAATATTAAGTATACATTTTGCAGATTTTTCATTTTTCGTTTTTAAAAACAAAAAATATAAATATGCAATATAAATTATTCAAATTAAATTTACATGGATAAGTTTTTTGAACAAATAGTTAAGTCACTTGAAAGAAGGGTTAAGATGCAAATTTGTCCTGAAAGTTTTCGCTAAAGAGCAATGCTGCCCTGGAATTTTTTTATGTTCAATGTTAACTCCAATTAATTGGGAAAATAATTAATTTTGGGCTAAATTAGCAAAATTATGATTTTGCTATCCCCTTTATAATTCAATTCAATTTTTGAATTAATTTTCCCATTTCCTTATGAATATGAATATTTCACAATTCATAAGATCCAAATTTCATAAATATTCACCATTTTATTGAATTATTCAAATAATTACAATATATTTTTGGTGAATAAAATTTGGGATGTTACACTCCGGAATTATTTTATGTTCAATGTTGCCTCTGAAATTTCAAAATATAGCAATGTTTCCCCATACCGTTAAAAAGCTAACATTGACATTTAAGAAGTTGACGTTGACCGTTAACTTTTTAACAATCATGGGCAACATTGGTCTTCAGCGAAAACTTTTGGGACAAATTTACACCTTCAACCCTTTAAAGAATGTACTAGAAAAGAATTAAGACAAGTATTCAATAAAAAAGAAACCTTTTTAATCAAAATGATACTTCATTTGTTCCTTAATATAAGGCATCTACCTAGTTTGATTAGATTAAAGAAGTTGGTTAAGTTAGTTAATATGATATGTATTTTCTATAATATCCTAGTCACTTTTATTAACTCCCCCTTCCCCTCCTCCTTAATTATTATTGAGGGAGCATCAATAGAGTAAATTAGGAAAAAATTGAAAAATATAAAAATTATATCTTATATTTATAATTAAGATCAATTTCTTAAATATGATTTATATTAAAAACAAGAGGAATAATATTTTTTTCATTATTGAATAAAGTTGACAAGAGAGGAACGTGTGGTAAAGGATGAAGAAAGTGATTTTCAAGTGGATGATAATTTAAGCACTGAAAAGATGGGACGTCCTTAATCATCATGATTAAATGTTAATGTGAGATCTAGATTTTTTTTTTTTTTTTGGAAAAGGGTTGAAATAATCATATGCCACGTGCATGGCACGCCACTTGCTTTATGGTGAGTGGAATAGGTAAGATCCTTCGTTGTTGAGGAATTTCTGGAGTCCACAGCTAAACCACTTCGTGTTGTCCAAAGTCACTTTAAATTTGTCTCTCGTGTGTCTTGCCCTTGGCAGATGCAATCACGTTGGGTAACTATATCAATATTAAAGTTTTTCTTTTTTTTCCAAAAAGGAAAAAAAATAAAAGGCCACATGAAAATCCAGAGAGCTAGACTGGATAGATAAAGAAATAATAGGACTGGAATTTTGTAAAAGAATATATAGCTAGCTCTATAGTGTGTAGGATGAATATTCATGATGGCGTATACAACAGAATTAGCACAATAACTTTTTCTTGTCATAAGATCAAATATAACATTTTAGTCATGCATAGTATTGTGAATTTGTTTGATATTATTAAAATTTTTCCTTTTTTTAAAAAATAAAAAAAAATAAAATTCCTTCATAATTCTCCATACGAGTAGCAAGAGGAATTAATGGATCCTCATTTTTTTGTTAAAACTTTCAGGTTTCCTTCTTGTCCCGGAGCAAGCCGTTGCAAGTAGCTTACAATTTTAAAACGTAAAGTCATCAGTGTCCAATCTTAGCCACCTTCCTAAAGAGGGATTCATCTATGTAGAGAATCATTACTTCATAATATTAAGGGGTTTCATACATTCATATTGTATGCTCTTTGGAAGTTAATTCCCAAAATTTTATGTATATTTTTTATATACTGAGCACAAAAAAAGAATTAGGTGAGTTAGATTTTGAAAACATATTAGTATTAGTGCATGTATCTGTAAGAATAATTGGCCGTACCTGGAGTACGACCGTTTATCTCTTGTACCCACGTTAATCGGATCACAGTTGCGGAAGCGATTATGACGCACAACAAATACACCACAATAGGAAGAAGAAGAGCTAAATATAGTAGAGGGAATGGGGAGTCAGTTTGACAGAGTTTCTGTATGTTATTTTCAATGTTTTTTCAACTGAATCCCTTTATACCTATTTATAGGATTCTATGTACCCCTTACTCTTCTACGAACATGTCCTTCCATCAGAGAGATAAGATATCTTTTTGATTGAGAGACATATTGTTTCGGTGAAACAATACCTCATGTAGAGTCATATTGCATCGGATAAATAATATGACTCATAACATTTTGGAGAATATTACATATATCTATCCAAACATTTATGTTATTTATACTTTGACCCAAACCCTATTGGGCCTTTTCCAACAATATCAATACTGATAATGTTTAGGGAGGTATGTCTAATAACAAAATTTTATATTGGTAACGAAATTCAAATTCAAATCTTTATGAGATATGAGTCGTAGTTTACCAACATAGCCCATCTTTATTATTTTATCATATTTTGCTTGTGTGAATAGTTTATCTTCCATGGACTTTAGGTCATTTTATTTAAGATTAATAAAATGAAAGTGATTTTGGTAGGGTAAATATGAGGCAACCATCATGTGCAAAAGCTTTATGATGCCTTTAACAATATTAGGTTCATCCTAAGAAATTGACATTATTTAAGCTAGCTCTTGGAGTCATAGTTTTTCTGAGTATTTTTTAAATTAAAAGTACTAATACTTCCTTTTTTATATATAGAATAAATAAAAACATGAAAAACTACAAAAATAAATAATATATGATAAAAAAAATAAAAGATAATTAAAGCATACGAATGTGGAGTGATAAAATAAAGTTAGATGGATACCCAAAGTGAAATGTGGAATTCAGTGTCGGTGGGTTGACCAGAAAAAGTCATTAGGGGGAAAAAGATTAAAATCAAATAAATTAAAGAGTAAAATACAGAAAAAGAATTTTGAAATTGTAAAATTTTAAATCAGTCATTGCTCAAAAAATGGGTTGTGTATTGCTTATAAATTTTCGTCTTTCACTTATCAACTCTCATTAATAAACTTAATTTAAAATTTTACAATTTCAAAATCTTTTTTCCTAAATTAAACAGATAAAATCTTATAGATTTTTTTTTTTTAAGTCTCTCAGAGGTCGGCTCGAATCCAGTTGAATATTCCATCGCTCCCACAGAATGCTTTTTCCCTCTATTTTCTTGTTTCCTTCTGATAACGTCAGGTATTCAGGTTAGACTTCCACAATGTTCATCCCAAAATTGGTAAACTTGAAAATGATTTTAAATAATTTTCAAGAGCTTCATTGACATTATTTCAAGATTTTTTTCGTTTAATATTTAACATTTCGTGCTCAATTCAATTAGTCTATCACTATCGTCTCTTTTCATATCGCCATTAAGAATGCTTGGGTCGGTGGGGGGCGGCTAAAACAATGATAAAAGTATGACCCAAAAACTTTAAATAACTTTATTTTGGCGGACTTATTATCTTTTTCTATTAACATAATTTCTCACATCTTTTTTATAATATTATCCTAATGCTCACAAGTACAATTCTTTCAAAATATTAGGGAAAAAGATATGAAAATACAATTTGAATATTAAAATCCTAAATAAGTGATTTTTTATTAAAATGAATTATCAATTATTATATTTTTATCGTTAATCATACTCTTTTGGATGATAAGGCTGATTTAAAAATTTAAAGTTTAAATGATATTTTTTTATTTTTTCTCAAATATTAATTTGTAACGTGATAAGAAAATTTGAACATAAAATAAACAAAAATATTTCAAAGATATTTTTTCCACGTGGGATTAGTACAAAGTACAAATGATCAAACTTAGCCATCCACATGTGGCTATGGGCACCGATATCCTGTAATCAGTGTAAGCGCATTCCATGTCCATGGCGTGCTTATTTTTTATTAGATCATACTTGCATCAAACTTTTTATATCCATTTCATCAAATTCTTTAATAACATATTATTAGAGTTAGAAAACCGGGTCGAACCCTTCAAGAGTTGGATTTATGATTTAAAGATTAAAAAACAAAGTAGGCCCAAAAGGGCCGGAAGGTCCTATAGGGCCCCAAACCCTGTAGGGCCGGCCCTTTTAGACTTATTTAATATTTTTTAAAAATAAATTAATATATATAATATCATTATATTAAATTATCACTATGTGAGACGCCTAAATACCTAAAAGAGTATTAGTACCAGGCAAACACTTATTAAATAGTTTGATTTATTTTATTTTCTACAATGGTTTATTCATTTAAACTTTAAAAAAGAGGCTAATTTGGACATTAAATGATTATTTTAACTAAAAATTTATGAGTTTTAGAAATAATATATCTCAATTTAAAACAAAATAATAAATAAATTGTAAAACTTGAAAGAGAATCTTTTTTAATTAAAATGAGTTCAGACCCGAGCTCGTGAAGGGCCAACCTTGTAAAGCCACGGGCTTTAAAAATTGAGGGTTTTTTAGGAAGCGGGCCTAAACAGGCCGGCCCGTTTAAGCCCGAGCCCGTGAAGGGCCGTCCCTGTAGGGCTGTGTGTCAACACCCATTTCCATTTCGATAATCAGAGAGTAATAAAGACATAATTTAATGGGCATACAGAAAAGTACAATTATATTGATAAAAATATTCATTTACAATCCCATCATCGTTCATCAACGGAATACAGAAAATACAGCAGAAACTTAATATATATAGGATGACCCAAAATATCTAAGGCATAAACTAATTATAACCATCATCTTATCCTCGCCTCGAGACATGTGCCAGTCATTTCCCAGCATCTACGCCTTTCCCCTTTGACCCACTGGCACCCGCTGAGATGTTATTTAAAAATACGGCGAGATTCCGAAGAATTCCAGTAGAAACATGCTATCGTTCATAGAAAATGTGAAAAGTAAATATGATATGCGTCAAGTATACACCAATTAATGAACAATATAAACACATCATCTGCATGTATACATGGGTAGAGCACATCCCCACTATTTTACACTAGTTGGGTTCTCACTAAGGGTGTTCAAAGTGTCCCAATTTCGGTTGTCTGGTCCCGATCCCGGACACTTTGATCCAGGGAATTTCCCGTCCCGGCCAGGACCAGGATCGAGACCAGTCACACACCTAGTGATCTAGGTCCCGATTTTTTTTATTTATTTTTATTTTTTTTCTTATAAACTAAGTTATTATTTTATTTTTATATTTTTTATCCCATAATTTAAGTTATCATTTGATAAAATGTGTATCATATATTTAGTTGGAGTTAAATTGTATATATCATGATACTAATCCTACTATATAATGTATAAAAATAATAACAAAAATGATAAAGGTGATAATGATAATAATAATAATTAAAAAAAATGTTATTCTTCAATTCTAGGTCAATTTGTGTGATTATTATGGCCTTATTAGGTGTTAAATAATTACTTTAAAAACTAGATTATAGAAAATTTAACTAATATAATAATATATTTTAAATTTAATTTTTTTTTTAAAAAAAACCGGCATTTCCTGGTTTGATCTTGGTCCCGCTCGAGATTACCAGGACCGGGACTAGTACCGGGATGCAATTTGCATCCCGGCCAAAAACTGGGACCGGACCGAGAGTGGGAGATCCCGGTTTCTGTCCCAGATTTGAACACCTTTAGTTCTCACCAACTCCAGTGTAAGTGCTTCTGGCACTACTGGCCCATTTCTAGGCAAAACATGTTGATTAATAAAGTATATTTACAACAATGGCAACCACACAATCATATAACTATGGCATGATGTATGAAAGATAATGTTCCTACCTCGAAACTTTATAAACCCCTATTTAGATGTGTCTCAAAATACGTGTCGTGTCCAGCCTCCGACTCGGTCCTAAAGTATTAAATGTACAAGAAATAGGTCATAATATATCCAAGTATCATTTTAGACTCTTCTATAGTGCTTCTTGTGGTTATATTAATCTATGATGAAAATTTATCAAAACGCCCCTGAGACCCTCGCTCGGCCCCGCCGTACTTGGCCCGACGGCGCATTTTCCAAAATTTTGACTAAGGTTATTCTAACTTATTTTCGCCCAAAAAATCCATTTCTAGGCTCGAAATCACAAAATTCACTATCAAATTATGAAAATACCCTTAACAGCCCCTAATTCAAGTTTTAATGGAGTTTTCGTAATTATGTTTTTTCGGCCTTTTTCGAAAAAGTGACCAACTATAACCCCACCTATTTTTGCCCACTGAATCCAATGGAATCATTTATTTCATGAAAATCCAGCTCCTATCCCTTGTTCTAGTTCTGGCCGAAAGTTTCACAAAAATAAGAAAATAGAGTTTTGTGTTTTAATTTCCAAAACTTGTACTTTTCCACTTTTAATCCTTTGTTAATTCATTTAAACACTTCTTAACCATAATTCAAGGAAATTTGGGCAGCATAACCCCTTAGGGTTAGGGCTTTTTCAAATTTACAAACTTGACAAAAATCACCAAAACCAAACACAAACCTTAACAACAACACCGTACTAGTTTAGATCTAAGGTTTGTGAGGTTACCTCTTAAGATCTTGAATGCTCTCTCTGTCTAGGCATCCCCTCTCTCTCTCTTCTTAATCTCAAAATGAGTCTTGAAGATCATTTATGCATGAAGAATTAAGGTTTAGAGAAGGATCTAGGACAAAATCACAAGAAATCTAAAGAGTTTAGCTTCTTACCTTAAGATTTCTTCTTCCTCTTCTCTCTAGTTCTCAAAGAACTCTCAAGCTCACTCTCTTTTCTCTTGGTGGCTTGGACAAAATATAGCATGAAAGAGGAAGGGAATGTGTTTATTAATTTAGTCTTCTTTCTTCCTAGCCTTTAATCTCATCAAGGGTTGAGATTTCAACACTTGTCTTACACCATTCCTCCTCCCATACCTCCAACCATAACTTCTTCACTTTATACCATACCCCCTCATCATTTGGCTTCAATTGGATTTGGACTAGATTCCCTTCTTGTTACACAAACCGTCCCCCTCCTCTTTACTCTAACCGAACCCATTTCTTCTCCCAACTAACCAAACTAGCACTTAACTTTATGTAGCATTTTAGCATGTGCTCTTGGAAGTTAATTTTTCTCCCTTGTTTTCATGTGTTGGTCGAAATTATAGAAAAGAAAGGGAATAATATGAATTTCATTAATTCCATAATTTAATTAAATGAATTATGTATAATTCTCTCCAATTTCACAATTCTTGATTTATTCCATCAAGAATAATCCAATCATACATTTTCCTTTATTTTCCTTGATTAATTGAAATTAACTTCAATTAATTAGAAAATAATTAATCTTGGGCTAAATTAGCAAAATTATGATTTTGCTATCACCTTTGTAATTTAATTCCTTTCTTGAATTAACTTGCCTATTTCCTTATGAATATGAATATTTCAAAATTCACAAGATCCAAATTCATGAATATTCACCATTTTATTGAATTTCTCAATTAATTATAATATATTTTTGGTGAATATAAAATTTGGGGTATTATAGTTCTCCCCCACTTAAATAAATTTCATCTCCGAAATTTGCTACACTTATACATTCATAAACTCTGGGTAACGCTTCTTCATACTTTCTTCCGTTTCCCATGTAACCTCTCCGGGCGATAACCCTTTCCAGATGACTTTAACAAACAAGATGATCATGGTTCTGAGTTGCTTTTCCTGCCAATCGATGATTCGGTCGGGCATGATTTCGTAAGTCAAATCTTCGCGCATTTCCACATCTTTGTACTCCATTACATGTTTTGGATCAGGTTGATACTTTCTCATCTAAGAAATATGAAAAACATCATGTAGCCTGCTCAGACTTAGTGGCAAAGCGATAGGTACGCTACAGGCCCAATCTTCTCTAAGATTTCGAATGGACCAATGTGTCTTAATTGCAGGTTCTTTGCTTTCAATCCTCTGCTAATACCCGTAACATGTGATACTTTCATGAACACATGGTTACCGACTTCAAATTCCAAAGGTTTTCACCTCCTATCTGCATAACTTTTCTGTTGGCTCTGAGCAGTTAACAGTCTCTGCTTGATCAACTTTATCTACTTTGTTGTCTAATCAACAAGATCTGACCTGAGCAATTTCCTCTCAGACAACTCTGTCCAGCATACTGGTGATGGACACTTTCTCCTGTAAAGTGCCTTAAATGAAGCCATCTGCACTACCTTGCAGCTTAAAGCGTCAATGATAACATCAGCTTACCTTGGACAACATTTACATTCCAGGTCTTAATCTTTCAACAACTCTATCCACTTACATTGCATCATATTTCACTCTTTTTGATCATACACACATTTTCATCTTTGTGGTCGCAATACAACTCCACAATTATGCCATAAAGGCAGCGTTTCCAGATTCAAAGCAAACATTATTACCATCTACTCAAAATTATGGATGTGATAGTTCAATTTCTGAAGCTTTAGCTAACATGATGCATACGCTCTTACTCGGCTTGCATCAATTCTCATCTCAATCTATGCATGTTTGTATCTGGGACTCAATTCCCTTCCCAATTCATGCCATCTGGCATTAGTAAAGACAACAATGGCCCACTATGGATCTAGGATTATCAATTTTGGTACTTTAAATTTTTTTTTTCCATTTCAGCTCTTTGAAGCTCCTCTCATAATCATCATCCCATACATAATATTGAGTTCTGGGAAATTTCTATATAAACATCTCATCCTTTTTATTGTCACACCCATGGCCCTCCTCGACCTAGTACCCGAGTCCCTTAGGACGTGGCATTCTAGCCTCGTCGGGTAGGGCGGACTCAGCATCCTTTTTATTGTCACACTCATGGCCCTTCTTGGCCTCGTACCTGAGTCCATTACACCCCTATAGGAAACCCGCAAGACATGGCCCTCGGCCTCGTCAGGCAAGGCTGTGACTTAGCATACTGCATATCACAATCACAGTTTCTGGCCTTCTCAGTTCAGTACTGCTTCCACTTTACCAGGGTCCATTGGGATCCCTTGCCATAACATCATGTGGCCCAAACATGTTACCTCTGAAAGCCATACTCACGTTTACTCGACTTGGCATAAAGTTGTTTTTACCTTCACCATGTTCAATTTTATTCATAATTATTACTCACGTCATTTTACTCCCTAAGTTCACCAATAGGTCATCAGCCAACCAGATTTTGCGGATTACCGCTAAGCTATGCAGCCCTGTAATAGTAGACAATCAAGTCCACTAGTGATTCAGGTCCCTCGGCACTCATTATGCCATTCATACATACATCGACTGTGACAATCCTGACACCCATGGGTGTAGGCACATTCTTTTCTTATGGGAATCTACGCATACTTACTAATTCTACTACCCTTTATAGGGTAGCCTATTCATATACTCCGAGACAAATTCCAGAGAATTTGTCAGCCTATTGGCTGTCAATACACGATTCCCCACCTTCCTCTATTCATACCTTTCGTTTCCTCCCTTATTTTTCAATATAGCCAATTTAACTTTAGTCAACAATTCTTTTCAAATGCTCTACTTATATCTCTAATCAAGACATTTAGGCAAGTTTTCACACCCATAGATATTATCAAAATCAAATTATACAGTTATTCATATACATTCAACCCTAAATGTATCACATCGTCAAATACAATATATAGTGAGTCCCAATACTAATACTATTCATAAAATATATTTATTAATTCAGCTTGCATCGGGGGTCATCTTAGGTGACTCCTGTGCCTTCTTATGAGTAATCACCTCTTTGAACTGAGCTTTTGAGCTAAGCTCCTTGGTTTGTTGCTGTTGTGGGCAATCTCTAGCAAGATGACCTAGCTTTCGGCAGTTGTAGCAAATCCATAACCTGATCAAACATGGTTCATTACCATGTGGCTGGCTACAACGCCTACACGTCTTATTTCCAGAGGATCTCTGCTCGCTACCATTATCATCCCAATACTGCTTTTTGTCATTGCCCCCAGAGGGAAATTATTGATTCTTACATTTCTGGATAGAATTCCCACTACCAAACACATTCTTGTAGTTGTCACTTCTATCAGGGTGCAAGCTTAACAAGTCGTTCTCGGTAAGTCGACATTCTTCAACCGCCTTGATGAACACTGTAAAGTGTTTAGAAATCAATTTCTTTCTCAATTCTAGCTTTAACCCTTGTATCAATATATTGGAGCTCCACTCCTTGTCATCCGATGTCTTAGGTACGAGGAATACCGAGACAATTGGACATAACGTGCCAGGTACTCATTGAAACTCTCTTCATTATCATGTCGTATGTTGAGGAATTCCTCTTCTTTTGCTAGCTTATTTGGTTGAGAGAAATATCTTTTATCAAATTTCCCCTAGAACATTTCCCATGTCACTGGAATATTCCATACCTGTAGAGTCAACGTTGTATTCCTCCACCATATATCCACCTCTCCTTCTAGTTTGCGAATGGTTAGCTGAACTTTAATGTCATTGGAGCACATCAGCCTTGTGAAAATTTGCTCTAATGCGGATAACCATTCTTCTGCTTGTAGGGGATCGAATCTCCCTCGGAAGGTAGGAGGTTGTTGTTTCTCAAATCGTCTCACCCATGTTTGGAAGACATTCATTTCATAAATGAATGCGATTGGCAGCTCCTGATGAAGTTGTTCAGATGAACTATATTCACCTACGTGCCTTTCAAGATGTTTTAATCTTCCCTGTCTCCATCGTGACTCCTCCCATACCTCCAACCATGGCTTCTTCACTTTATGCCATACCCCCTCATCATTTGGCTTCAATTGGATTTGAACTAAATTCCCTTCTTGTTACACAAACCGTCCCCCCTCCTCTTTACTCTAACCGAACCCATTTCTTCTCCCAACTAACCAAACTAGCACTTAACTTTATGTAGCATTTTAGCATGTGCTCTTGGAAGTTAATTTTTCTCCCTTATTTTCATATGTTGGGCGATATTATAGAAGAGAAAGGGAATAATATGTATTTCATTAATTTCATAATTCAATTAAATGAATTATGTATAATTCTCTTTAATTTCACAATTCTTGATTTATTCCATCAAGAATAATCCAATCATACATTTTCCTTTATTTTCCTTGATTAATTGAAATTAACTTCAATTAATTAGAAAATAATTAATCTTGGGCTAAATTGGCAAAATTATGATTTTGCTATCATCTTTGTAATTTAATTCCTTTCTTGAATTAAATTTCCCATTTCCTTATGAATATGAATATTTCAAAATTCACAAGATCCAAATTCATGAATATTCACCATTTTATTGAATTTCTCAATTAATTATAATATATTTTTTTGTGAATATAAAATTTGGGGTGTTACATCGAGTGGGCCCGTATTCCTAGTTCTACACATGATCATGTATCCTATTTTTAAATTATTATCATTTAACTATTAACCTACATGAAAAAAAGGACACATGGTCTTATATGATTGATCAACTTGATATAATGGATATAAGAAACTTGATGTAAATACGGTCCTTTTCTATTCAAGTTTTATACCGTTCAAATTTAATTTAATATTGATATTTTTAATAACCTATACTTTTTTAAAAAATGGGAAAAATCTCCTCTTGAAAGTTTAGTAGGTTAAGGGGCAAAAATACCCATAAACTTTTTTCAAAATTGCATCCACCACCATAAACTTTTTTTAGGTGAAAAAGTAATCATGAACTTTCAAAAGGGGATAAAAGTGACACTTCCGTTAAAGCTAACAATGGTTGTTAACTCTAATGAAAAAGTACCAAAATACCCCTATTTAAAAAAATATTAAAGGGCAAAAATACCCATAAATTTTTTTAAAAAGTACAAAAATACCCATGAACTTTTCTCAAAAGTGCATCCACCATTATAACCTTTTTTTTAAATAAGGGTATTTTGATATTTTTACACTGAAGTTAACGATCGTTAGTTAGTTTTAATAAACTTTTCTTAAAAGTGCATCGTTGCTTTTACATCCAAAAAAAAAATTATAGTGGTGGATTCACTTTTAAAAAAAATTTATGAATAATTTTACCCTACAAGCCAAGTTTAATAGATAAGAATGACCTGATAACTTTTTTTACATGGATAGAATGATTATTCTGTAACTTTTGTACTCACAGTATCAATGCTTTTATGTGAGTCCTCATCCACATACTTTTCAATAGATGACTTTTCTCCAATTTTTTCTTTATTTTAATAAGTGTATAATTTAAAATGAAGATAATCTTTGTTGTTTTTTATATAAAAAAATAAATTTATCATTCAGAAATCATAAGTTTAATTTTATTCTTATATTTTAAAGTACACTTTATTTCAATAAGTATAGGATCTAAAATGAAAGCAGTCTTGTAACTTTTTATTTTTTAAAAAATAAATTTACTATTTAAAAAATTACATATTAAAAACTTCTGCTTTTTAAAAAATAAATTTAAATGATTTAGATATCATCACAATAATAAATCGCTATAATGATCATCTCATAGTAATTTAAATCTTGCTTTGTGGGATTGTGGGATTTCCTACAGGAAAGATACTCTGCTACCTTAGGGCAATGCCAATAAATCTCGATGACCAACTTTATTACCAGTTCTAACATAATGTAAGTCGCGTAAAGACTGGGGCTGAATGGTACAAGGAATTTGGAGGGAGAGAAGGGGAGGAGAAATTTTGTAGATTAAATTTAAAAAAAATGAAAAATTGAAGTTACAAAAATAATATGTATGATAAAAAAGTAAAAAATAAATTTTAAAATCCAACAAAAAAATAATTTTCTCACCCGTCGCCTCATACTAAATAACTAGTAAAGATCATTATGGCGAGTCAATAGATGTACAGTCTAGTGGTACAAAAACTTTTCTTTAAGTAGAGATTGGAGATTCAATTCTATTTGTAACCTCATCATTTTCTACACTATAACCCTATCTAAGGGTGGGTGGATCCTTTAATTCTATGCCACTAAATGCTTTGTGAGGTGAATTTGGGAGGGTTTTTTCATTGGAAGAATTGCTAAAAAAGACATCATTGATAACTTAGGGCCCGTTTGGTTCGATCCCATTACACCCTGCGGTGCAGTGCAATGCGATGCAATGGTAATGCAATGCAATATTAATTACAAGGGTAGTGTTTGGTTTGATTTTTAAGCAACATGCAATGAGTTAATATTTTAACAATTATTTAAAATTAATATATTACACAAAATCCATTTTACCCCTTAATATAATCTTTATAGAAAAAATAGTTACAAGCCGATGATAGAGGGAATGGAGGAGGAGGAGGTAGTGGTGGTGGCAATGATGGGGGCGGCAGGGGTGGAGGAGGAGGTGGTGGCAGTGGCAGTGGGTGGTGGGCTAGCGGCGGCGGCTAAAGAGGTGGTGGTGGTGTAGCAGCGGGGGTGGTGGAGGAGGAGGTGGTGGTGGCCGGTGGGCCGGCGGCGGCGGAGGAGGAGGTGGCGGTGGGCGGAGGGGGTGGCAGCGGTGGCGCCAGCGGGGGTGAGGGTGGCAACGGAGGAGGAGGTGGTGGTGGCGGTGGGCGGCGGGGTGGAAGAGGTGGTGGTAGGCGGTGGGCCAGTGGCCGTAGAGGAGGTGGTGGTGGTGGTGGTGGTGGCGGCGGCGGCGGCGGGCGGCGGGGGTGAGGGTGGCGGCGGAGGAGGAGGTGGCAGCGGTGGCGGTGGGCGGTGGGCCGGTGGCTAGGCCGAGGGTGGTGGCGGGTGGAGGTGACGGCGGTGGAGGAGGTAGTGGTGGCGGTAGAGGGTGGAGGTGACGGCGGTGGAAGAGGAAGAAGTTGTGGCGGTGGCAGTTGTGATGTGATACGACAAGTGAAATAGGATAAGTGAAATAAAGATAAGGAAAACTAAAGGGTAAATTAGACTTTTTAAACCATGCAATAGGATGGTAATGAGGATTCATAGGGGGAGAGGTATGAATGAGGATTACCAATTTTTTGGTAATCATCATTACCATGGTAAACCCTATTACCATGCTAAAGAGCAACCAAACACTCTTCTCTAGGTAATGCAATCATGATTACCATTGCAGGCATGCAATGCGGTTGAACCAAACGGGCTCTTAATTGTCAAATGTGATTTGGGAAGATATCTGCATACGGATGGAAAATTTTTACACACGTATAGGGAAGAATTCTGCATATAAGGGAAGATATTCTGCATATAGGGGAAAATATTCTATACACCTAGAAGATATTCTGCATGCAAAGGTCTCATTTGATAAATAAGTTTCCAATGAGGTATTTTTTTTCAGAATTTTCCCTTTTTTATTTGCCATTTTTTGCATTAAAAAAAACCATGGATGAAGGTGGCATCCTATTTTTGGGTTACTTTATGATTTTCCTTTCTATCTTTTTTTCAAAGTTTAGAGGAGCGTCTGTGGGCTCAAAGCCCGGTAGGGCCCACTAGCAGCCCATGTTTGCCGACCAGAGACTTTTTTGTCTTTATCCTCTCACTGCTTTTCTAAAGGGACCGCCTCTCTCCCCCTTACCTCCCAAATCCCAAATCTTATCCGCCGCCCACACATACCCATGTTTGTTTCCTAATCTATATTTCTATACAAACAAATACAAATGTCTCCCTCAGTTGTGAATATATGATTTCTCGTGTGAAATTACAATATTAGCCTTGTCTTCTTCATTACATGGCTCTCTCCCATGAAATCTCCCTTTGTGTTGTCGTCCTCTCTTGAGATGTAAAATCGGGTAAAAAAAAAAAAAAAGTAGCCATCAGTTATGATCATGTGTTTAATTAATTTTGCTTTTTAATTAAGATCACATCCGTCCATCTATCTTATTTCATTTTTTAATATAAACAAAATGGTTTATTTGGTTTTTAGTTTTTGTCGACTATTTTTCAAGAGGACAACGATCACTATTACTTTGGTTTGATGAAGTCTGATTTCAGATATAAGTTGAAACGGTTTCAAAATAATTGACAGCGTTTTAATTCAAAATTTAGCTGAAGAAATATTTAACTTCTATCAGTTGACTCAACAATTAATATTTAATAAATTTAGTTTTATTTAATCTAATTTAATTTTTTTCACCATATTTCCTTTCATTTATTTAATTTTTTATTCTTCTTTATATATTTATTTTTGAAAAATTGCTTTATTAATTTCGTCTGATATTATGGTGGAAAAATTAATCTAAAAAATATGTTGGCAAAAAAATTTGTAAAACCATTGCATTGTTATCACATCATCTTTTACAAAAAAGTTTACAAATTGGTTAGATCAGATCAAATCCCCAGTCAAATCAATTAAATTGGTTTTAATACCTGAAATTTTGGGAAAACATTGTAATCTTAGATCATCTTTTTAATTAGTTGATCAAATCAATTAAATTTTGGTTTTAATGCCTGAAAATCGATGTTATTTTGTTGAGTTTCAATTAATTGATTTGATTGAATTTAAAATGCCGACGCATTCAAATTAGTTCATAAACTTTAAATATCCATAATAACTGATAATGAAATATCATAAAAAAACTTAATTGACAATAAAAACATTTGGAGATTTAGCTAGATCCACACAACCTCAATAGTTTTAGAGCTTATTCAATTCAATTTATGAACATTCAAGTCTCCATCTCCCTGCCCTCTCACCTCTGAACCACCCTATCTACAAACCTTCAAATTCTATTTCCCCAACTAGAACTGCCAAACAACCTCCCTAGATATCACTCGTATGTTATAAATATATTAGTTAGACAACTAATTTACACAGATTAAGAAAATTATTTAAATTATCCTATAATCTTGAAGGACATAATAATTAATTTTCAAAAATTAAGAGAATTAGATAAGTTATTTATTTATAAAAAAAAGTGTGTTAATTTTTCTAAAGTACCGTTTTTAATCATTTACATTGAGAATTACTCCTCGATAAAAAATTTCCCCTTAACATATGCAATCGATTGAAAGAGTTTAGGAAAAAGAATAAAAGTTTTGGGAGACAATGGATTCATGTCTTATATTTTGGAGTAAAGCAAATTTCTCTATTACCTCTTATATTTATAATCTGACGTCGTTTTTTCTTAAGAAATATGGGTGGATTTTCTAAAATGATATTTAATAATTTACATGGGAAACTACCATAATAGAAGCTTTCTTAACAAGTGCAACTGATAGGTCTAATTTAGAGAAATATTATAAATTTGAGAAGTAAAATGAATTGATGCCGCATATTTAAAATTAAAGCAAATCCGCTCTTGCTCTTACATTTAGGATGATAGAAGTATTATTATTTTTATTTTTATTGTGTGGATAGTTATTATTTTAGAAATTGATTGAAAATAAAAATAATATTGGATTATACATTGTAATTGCCGCAACAGAAGCTAATTGCCAATGCTATATGCTTACTAAAAACAAGCACAATGCATTGCATGCGCTGCCTTATGTGCCTTGCTCATAAAAATCAAAAGGAAGGATAGTTTGGTCATTTTGCGAGGGGATGAGTTGGGGAATCAAATCATCTCAAATTTTAAGCTTTGAATATAAGCAACAACAAGCCTCGCCCTAGGCCAGTGAATGATTCCCATATTGTATAAACTAATAATTCTATTCTGATTAACACAAAAAGATAATTCTATTTTGACAAAAAATGATCAAATAAATAAAAAAAATGTTGAATTAGAAAAAATTCTAAATAAATACCACTTGAACAAAATCTTAATTCAGTGATTTTTCAAAAACTGAGTTTTCAATTGTTTTTTTTTTTTTGTCAATCTCATTACTTTTATAGTTAATAAAATCAATTTGGGATTTTAAAGTTCAAAGGCCTTTTTTTTTTTTTTTTTGGAATTTTTCCTTTGAATTAATCATTTTAGATTTATAATAAGTTCAAATATTTTTTAAAAAATTTTAAGAAATTATCATAAATTTATGATTTTTTAAGTATAATAATAATTTTTTTAAAGTTAAAAATAAATTTAAATTTAAAAATAGTTATATTTTAAAGATACTTTGTTTTATATAAATATATACACACACCCATGTGAGTCCTTAATAATTTTTTTCCAGTAAAAGGGTCCCAAAAACCACCTGCAAGTGCTAGTCAACATCATCATCAAATGCTTAACTCAGCCTTATTCGAAAAACATTCATCATCCGCAAACCACAGTTGAAAATAGACGAAAATAAAGAAACCCACTTCATACCAAACCAAACCAAACCAAGAGAGAGAGAGAGAGGAATCTCTCTTGTTGTTTGGGACTCAAGCTTTCCTTCTTCTTGTTCCTCCTTTTTTCTTTTCAATGCAATCTTCTTCCATATGAGGAAACCCAAAACCACCTCAAGGTTTCGTTTCTTCCTGTGATTGACCACCACAAATCAGAGGAAGGAACACGGTTTTATTGACTCTTATAGCTTCCTTTGAATATGGTTCAAAGGAAGGTACCCAGCAAGCTTGGTATCCAAGCTGATCGTCATCATGCTAAATCTGATAAGCGCTTGGCAAACTTGAGCCAAGAAGGTAAAACCAGAGGTGGAGTTGATATTATGAAGAAGAAGAAAATGAAGAAGTCCAAGTCTATTAAGCTTTCTGATATGGAGATTCTCAAATCATCATCAAAGAAGCCTCCCTCTTTTGTTCAAGTTCATCATCCTACTACTGTATCATCGTCTTCCCCACAAAAGCTGACAGCTTTGATCAGAACAAGTGATGGGTCGCCCAATTACATGAAGCCCACAAGCAGTTCAGATGCAAAGAAGGAACTTTTTCCTGTGAGTCTTCGAAACTCTAAATCTAATAACTCAAAGTCTAATAGCTCTGTTTCTGCTAAGAAACTTGCAAAACCTTTGACTAAGTCATCACCTAGTTTGAAGCTTGTGAGAACCTTAACTAAGACTCCAAGTTTTAAGAAATCCTGTAGAGTTTCTCTTTGTGCTGATATGAATACTCAGAGAGCTACCTGTTCTTCAACTTTAAAGGACTCAAAGTTTCCTCCTTACCTCATGCTTAATCCTGGGGCTACTGAATCTGAAGGAACCTCAGTTATGAAGGTTTGCCCTTATACCTATTGTTCTCTGAATGGTCATCGTCATGCGCCTTTGCCTCCACTGAAGAGCTTCTTGTCTGCAAGGAGACGTATTTTGAAGACCCAGAAGAGTATGAAGATGGAAGCCTTAAGTCCTCTGATGTTGAAGGTACCCTGTGAGCCAAAGAAGGAATCTGATACTGACATGGATTTCTTCATTGAAATCTATGCTTCTAAGCAAAATGGGGATGAAGAAAACATTAAGCCTACAATGGAGGAGGAGAAGAACTTTGTGACACAAGGAGATTATGATGATATGAAGCAAGTTGTTGCAAGCCTGTCTGATGGATCTCCAAAGTTTGAGATGGATTCTGAGGAGGATTATGGAAAGTACTTTGATGATGCTAAAATTGAACAAGAAGTCAAATTTGCAGATGAAAAGGATTTACCTATCTGGTCTAGTGAAGAAATAAGCATTGGAAGCTATTGCAGTGAGGTTAGCTATGAGGGGGAAATATTGGATGGTTCTGATTCTGAAGCTACTGATATGGAGTGGGAGCATGAAGAGGATGATGATGATGCTGATTCTTCAATTCTCAGAGAGGAGAATGACTCAAAAGTTGAATCATTATCTGAGAGTTCACATGATGTTTCTGTGATGTGGTTAGATGACATCATTAGCATCTATTATGAAGACATTGTTGCTGAAGTTTCCCAGGAATCTAAAGCCAAAGAAAGTGTCTGTTTTGAATCAAACATTGAAGGGACAGATGAAAGCTTGGAGACTCAAGAAGTAAACGGTGGAGAAAATGAAACAGTCATGGATGCCACAGTGCACTCTTCAAATTTCACAGAGGAGACTTTTGAAGAACTAGAAGAAACCGGCAAGCAGAATCACGAAAACAATGATGTCTTGGAGGCAGAGAATTTGGTGAACAAGGAATCACTGGATCTGGAGGAGAACTATGAGGCAGATTGCACCGATTCAGTACATAATGATACCTTTGATGAACAGGAAAATATGTCTCTCCAACAAGATGATTCAAGTATGTCACAGGCTGACCAAAGTACAGAACCGGTTGTGGCTGAGACTAATAATAAAATGGAAGAGGAAGATAATGCAGATTTCAAGGAAGAAATAGTTGGAAATTATGTTTCTGATGCCTCTCATGATTGTTGTGAAGCTTTAGGGGTTAATAATAGCCAAGACCAGAAGGTGAGTGAACCTTGTGAGGCTGCTAAGATCAGTGAAGAAAAGAAGAACTCAAGCCAATATATTATTAAAGAAGACAAGTTGGAGAGCTCAAGAAATAATTGGAAAGGGGTTGGTGGAAGGCGGAAGAGAGTGATCCAAGATGAGGATGAAATGAGGAAGTTCAACCCTCGGGGGCCGAATTTCCTGCCTTTGGTTCCAGATCCAGAAGCAGAAAAGGTTGATCTGAAGCATCAGACGATGGATGAGAGGAAAAAGGCAGAGGAATGGATGGTTGATTATGCTCTAAGACAAACTGTCACAAAGCTTGCTCCTGCTAGGAAGAGGAAAGTGGCACTGCTAGTGGAAGCTTTTGAATCAGTAACCCCAATATCCAAATGTGAAACTCACATGAGGAACAAATCATCCTTTTCACATCCAAGACCTATTCAAGCTTGCAGCTGAGGTAAAGCATGAAACTCTCCTCCTTTTTCTTATACTTCTCCTTTATAATGAAGACCTATTTTGCATCACTTCAGTATCTGAAAGCATAATCTGTTATAATTTCACTTGTCCCATGAATCAAAATACTCCCTTCAATCCTAAATATATGAGCTAGATAGGGTTTCACTTTGATCCTAAATATAATACCTCAATTCATCTTACTCCCTCCAGTCCTTAATATAAAACATATTTATCTAATTTGATTATATTAAGATAGTTAGTTAATATGACATGTATTTTCTGAAACACCTTATTCATCTTTCTTAATTCCTTCATCCCCTCTTCTCCTTGATTATTGTTGAGGAATCATTAATAGGGTAAATTAGAAAAATATTGACAAATATGAAACCTATATCTTATATTTACGACTAAGATCAACTTCTTAGATATGTTTTATATTAAGGACCGAGGTGTATCTCCCAAATTTATAATTTTTCCCCAAAGTATCCCTACTGATTGCACGTATTAAGGAGTTTTCATCAAGGGGTAGTTTCAATCCACGTGATTAAACATGATATTTTAGGGAAACCAACACACGTATGTTACGAATAACTAACTTAACTAACTTACTTAATGTCTGCAAATTAGTTATTTAGACCGGAGGTAGTAATATTTTATGGAATTTTAAACTGGTAATGGCATATTATAGCATAGACCTATGCAGGTAATGGTTGGTTGGAGGTGAGGAACTTGCACTATTATCTTTATTATATGCAGAGGAAGCAGAGAAGTAAGGTCCCCAGGAGAAAGCCATTTTTGCAATGACATTAGAGCAACTAACTTCTTGTGCAACTCTTCTCTCTGTAACATTGAGACAAAGAAAGAAGCTTCAAGCAATAAGGGAATTAGGGTTGTTCAATGGAAACTGAAAACCCCTGAAAGGAGTTTTGTGGTTCTTACTTCTTGCTGCTAGGTGTAATTGTTTCACATAGTTGTTCAGTGTGCTCAGTGGTGTTTACTATCTGTAGTTGTGTTTGATGCACGAATATTATGTTTGTTAAAAGTTTTTTTTTTATGTCTACGGAGTGTGTAATTTATTGTACTTGCTTGTATTATGCAGAAGCAGAGCTGATTATTATGTGTGATATGTTATTCCATTTATTCATTTGCATTGACATTTGACAGTGCAACCTGAGAAGTAAATTGGTCTAGTTGGTCTGGTTGTTGTAAAATTTAGAAAAACTCTAGTAAATGGTTATGTTGAACAATCAGTTTCTACATAGAATGATTAATATCAATATCAATATAAAACATAAAAAGCTTAGACAGGTGCACTGTGAACACAAATTCTGAATACTGTGTCATATTTAGAGGTCCCTGCAAACACACGAGATCTAATCTAACTATTCCAAATTCTAAAGTTCAAACGTCAGTTGTATTTTTCTGACTCATGCTATATTATTAGGAATAGTATCAAATATTAGCCTGACAGAAGAAAATGGAAAAAAAAAAAAGGACAACTAAAGATATCTAATTCATTTTTATGAGACTCGTGGGCTTTAAAACTCTATTAATTTATGTTATAACTATTTAACATTCATCTTACCAAAAAAAAAATGATAACAATATTATAAGCAAGGTCATCTTGCTATGGAAGCTGCCCTGCATTGTTCAACAATTCATGTTCAAGTGCTGTAAGTTGAACAAAAGCAACTTTTTTGGATTCCATTATATACTTTATGATGCAGTTGTGAACAATCTTTTGTGGAATATACTTCTCTGATCCAGTTTTGAACAGAGCTGACATGGTTATCTGAATTAGATGCCCTCTTTTTTTTTTTTTTTTTTGGCATTCTCCATTGCTTTATTATGTTTTTGAACAGGGTCTCCCTCTTCATTGGACTTCTAAACCAGATCAGATTATGGTTTAGTGTATGATTAATGCTTATGTGATTATTTTATATTCTTTTTGTTTTCCTTGTCACTTTCCTACATTATGAATCTCACCTCATTGAACAAAATGTCCCTCTAATCACTAATTGATCTTTATATGGTTGACCTTATAACTAAGTGATTAAAAGGTACACTGTAATTAAAGTTGACTTTATATGTTAATGGCTTTTTTCTTAGGACTTAAAGTTGACTTCTCTATATTCAATATTCAGTGCAATCTCCGATTGTGTTAAAAGGTACACTGTAATTTTCATCATCATTATCAGAATGTGACATGGAAATTCAAGACTGGATTATTGTATATATGTTCGTCCTGGTTGTCTATCTTCCCTGTAGGACTGGATGAGAATGAAAAATGCAGATATAAAATTGAAATTGTAATCTTTATTCTGAAGCTAATTTTGAATTGAGATTATTTCTTGCCCTGTCCTGCCGGAAGTACTAATTTATCATAACATAATGCATGATTATAACTGCCAAACAATTTTTTTTTTTTAACTTTTTCTAGTCATACTAATTTCATATTACTTTCCTCACCAGTTTGTGACTACTAATCATTAACTTCATAGATGTATTACTCTCTCTAGTCCTTAATGTATGATCTAATCATGGAGCTGATATTGGTGCTAAATATAAGAAATAATTCACATTTTTATCCATTTTTTTCTAAATTAACTCTATTGATATTCCTTCAATAATACTCAAGTAGGAGAAGGAGTAAGGAAATTAAAGAAGATGAATATGGTGTTTTAGAAAAAAAAAATAACTATATTAACTAATTTAGCTAACATATTTAATATAATTAAATTAGTTAATTTAGGTCTTATATTAAAAACTGGAGGAGTATTATCACTACAAACTAATTGCTATCCAATTTCGTCACACCCACACATTACTGTTCACAGGCTGACCTCCAATTTCGTTGGGCTTCGTGCTTTTCTGTTGTCAAGAGGTTAACTCAAGGGTCTTTGAAATATTTCATCTTTTGCCGTTACTATCAGTGAAAAAAATGAATACAATGAATTAAAAATATAACATTCGTTATGGGGACCACCACACTTTTAAGAAAAGGCAAGGGTGATGAGGTTTCACATTATCAATTTTTCACATGATATCCACCGCAATTATGAAGTGCATAATCCATCCAATTAATTCTCGATCAAAGAGTCATCTCCATTAAAGTCTGAAGAATGCACTACTATCAGATACAGATAAGTTGTTCTATCCCACCGAAGTCGGGTATGTCCGTTTAGATACTGACGCCTCTATTGATGGAGCAGGGTGGGCGTCCTGTGGAGGGGTGATTCGGGATGAATATGGCAGATGGGTGGCTGGCTTCCAGCGTCATTTAGGTGTTGTTCCGACCGCAGGTGCTGAATTATTGGGGATAGTGACGGGCCTCAACCTTTGCAAACAGTTAGGTCTTCAGAAGGTGCAGGCTTATACAGATTCAATACAGGCTTACCAGTGGATTGTACGTGATGCCATAGGTCATCCTCGTCATCCCTTTATAGGGGAGATTCAGGAAGCTCGGGAACTACTCTACTCAGGGTGGGATGCACGTTTGCATTATACTTCCAGGGAGGCTATTAGATGCGCCGATTTTTTGGCCAGGGATGCTCAGTAGCTAGTTGGTGGTCTAATTTTGCTACCGGTAGTACATCCGGGATGTATGAGATATATGCGTGAGGATATGGCAGGTGGCCATGTAGCCTAGAGAGGCTCTTTTATTTTCAAGCTTTCGTCTTGGCCGTCTTGTATTAAAAAAAAAAAAGATAAGTTGTTCTATGCTGATAGGCAAATATTTTTTAATCTGGGAAAATCAAGGTTTTTGTTTTTATCACGAGGAGAAGAACTGATTCGTCTGGTGCTATAACACTTTTCTTTTATGTGTATGATTTGTTCTTATTCTGTACTCCTTCCGGTCCTAATTATAAGATAAATTTGAATTTTTTAGAGAAATTAAGGAAATCAATTAAATTACTTTAGAGTATTTATATTTATATTTTTTTCTCCAAACTAATTAATTTGACTAATAAACTAATATATAATCTAATGATACTAAAAATATAAACATTCTAAAGTAATTTGATTGGTTTCCTTAATTTATCTAAAAAAATCAATTTTATCTTATAATTAGGATCAGAAGAAGTATTAGGTTATTTTGATTTGACCTTCCCTTTTTCAATTGACTGGAAACAAATATTAACTTAAGTGGAAACTAGCAGCATGCTTTTTCATTTGCAGACCCTGCCACTCTGTTTTAAATCGAAACAAAGCACCTTCTATTTTAAACCCTAAAAAGTATTTCTGCTGCCGGGAAAAATAAAATAATGGAGGGAGCCGAGAGAATGGCCGGCGTGGTGTCAAGGGAGGCGCAGATGTCGATCGCCACTTCCTCCATGTTTCCTGGATTAAGGTTCTGTCCTACCGACGAAGAATTAATTTCCTATTATCTCAGGAAGAAGTTGGACAGCCATGAAGAGAGCGTTCAAGTTATTTCTGAGGTTGAGATTTGCAGATATGAGCCTTGGGATTTACCAGGTTAATTTTTTGTATTCTCCTCACTCACTTAAAAAATCTGTCTTTTATATTTAGGATTCCATTAATTTCCACTTTGGGACTTTCAATAGATTGACCTTGGAACCAGAGATTGTTAGTTGTTGATTTTTGATGTAGCTAATACCAGTTTAGGGAGATAAAAATGAAATAAAATTATAAGACTTAACAAATATATGTAAGTATACTAATTGACAAACAACTTCTATATTCAATTATTGCGTAGCAAAGCAGAGGAAGAGGTAGCATGTGCTTGCCTTGAAATGTTTGGTATCTGGATTTACATTCTCATGGCTGTTCAACATTGTTCATTTAAAAATAAAGGACGTACGGTGAAGTTCAGAGTTGTTTTGTAACTTATTAGTGCTGATTGATTTGTGAACAGCTAAATCATTCATTCAATCAGATACCGAGTGGTTCTTCTTTTCTCCTCGTGGAAGAAAGTACCCAAATGGTTCACAAAGTAAGAGGGCAACCGAATGTGGCTATTGGAAGGCCACTGGAAAAGAGCGCAATGTAAAGTCAGGTTCTAATGTTATAGGCACCAAGCGAACTTTGGTATTCCATATGGGTCGTGCCCCAAAAGGGGAAAGGACTGAATGGATTATACACGAGTACTGCATCAACGACAAATCCCAGGTGACCAATTCACACTATCAAATCCAATTTTTTAACTTGCTTTTCCTTTGGCTTTGAGAATGTGTTTGAGAAATATTTTTAATCTAGAATGTTGGTGAGGAACTTTTAACCCACTTGTAGAAATGTATGTGGGTATGTTTTAGGATTCTTTAGTTGTTTGTCGGCTAAAGAGGAACACAGAGTTTCGTCAAAGCGATGCTTCAAACAGAGCATCTTCAAGTCAACAGCAGGCAGTGAATTCTCATGAAAGCAATTGTGCTGTGTCAGAAGCTGAGATGGATGAAAGGGGCGTGACCGAGCAAGATAAAGGGGTTGGATGCAGTCCAAAACGCAGCAGTTGCAGTTACGATTCTACTTCAGCGGAGCAAATTGATTCTGCCTCTGAATCCAATCAAAGAACAGTCAACTATGACGCTGCTGTGGCAGAATCTTCGAGTCACCAAAAGGTACGTTCAAACAAATTTGATGAATGAGTTTCTTGCTCTTTAACAGTTGCTGAATTCTGATAAGGTGTTTGTTCAATATTTAATGTAGGAGGTGGATGAAGAGGATTGTTATGCTGAGATACTGAAGAATGATATCATCAAATTAGATGAATCTTTACTGACGTCGCGAGAGGCTCATGCAATATCGCAGCATCCTCGTCAGGCACTTCCATGCCAAGGCACAGCTCAACGAAGGATTAGATTAAAGGTGGATAAACCAAAGCACCTTGCTGCTGCAGGATTTGGCTTTCCAAGCTCAAAGCACCCTTCCAAGACTAACACCCTCTTTGGTACACTGACAAACGGAGTGCTGTTATGTGTTTTCTTCGTTTTAACTTTACTAGCCTTGTATTTGTCCTTAGTGGGTTTGGGAAGTCTCAAACCTGTGAAAAGGTGTGAGAGATTTGGTTCCGCATGTAAATTATGAGCAACACATTATGCAAGGCTAGGGTATCTTACGTGGGTTTCCTCCCAACAATGCACTGACCTTCGAGCCAATATTTAATCAGGCACGTAATTCGAACCATGCATCTACGGAACTTACATACTTTTTACCCCTTCTCATTCATTTTCCTTCCTTTATAACTTATCATGTAAGTAGTAACTGTTTTTGCGTCCTCTTTCTATGCTTTTGCTGCTCAAACACATAAACAGATTCATAACTTGCTAAAGCAACACAGGCTACTAAGGATATGTCTACAATGAGCAGGCCAACAATATCCAACCATTGCCTGCTACTGCCTAACATTTCTTCTGCAGATTCATTTGGCCTCATTGTGAACAGCTTCGCTCCTCCTAAAAACTCAAAAACCTTATATAACTTGGAAGTCTTGCAAGGCATTCGCTTCATTTTAATCAAAACCCACATACATGAGGGGAGTATGATGCATTTATTAAATCTGATCTCCGTATTCTTCATATCTAGATTATTATATCAAATCAGACTACTTTTATCTCAATTAATTAATTGACACTACATTTGACATACATGTCACTGAATAATATGGCTTGCCAAGGTGTAATTTTCAAGCTAAGTCACTTTTCTTGTGCATTTTACTTTTGCATGCAAGTACCTACTAGTATTGCCAAGGTGTAATTTTCTCATGCGCATTCCACTTTTCTGTATAAAGACCTACTGCTATTGCTTTTAATGCCTCAGCATTCTCTTCAGCTCTGCACTCATGCAATGTTGAGGGTATAAATTAATTCCTTGGGAATATGCAATATTATGCATTGAAACAGAAACGAAACAGAGTATGACGTAAGGCATGACTGTTGAACAGTGGCTGACGGCTTAGGTAGGTGGCTAAAGGAGTTGGTAAGGCACACCAACGTTGAAACCTAAGATTATTTTTCTTATTTTAATGCATGAATTATTAATATAAATAGGTGTATATTGTCATTGTAATCCATCCAGAATTTGAATAAACACATTTGAGATTGGTTTCTGTACCATTTTGGTATCAGAGTTGAGTTTCAAAAGGCCAAAGAGCAAAAGAGTGAGGAGTGGGTGAGAAACAAAAACATAAGAAAACAGAGGGTGTCGGTTTTTCACTCTTGGAGTGTTTTCTGAAGAAACCGACCTCACCATCATGTTCAAAAGGCCGAAAAACCTAGGAATAGCCTTGGTCACTGCTGTAAAACAGTTCCACGCGCCTCCACAATCATCGCCAGAAAGTCGCCGGAATTTCACGCAGTCACCAGAGTTCTGAGGTTGAAGATGATGACATCATCAACCACGTCATCTTGATTTGCTGCGTCATCGACAGGTCAACCACCCGCTGACTGGCACGTGTCATAACCGCCACATCAACAATCCCAGTCAACCCAACTTTTAGAAATTGCATTTTGACCCTGAAATTTGGTCAAAATTACAATTTTTCCCCAAAACTTTCTAAAATTACATTTGGACCCCAGATTTCTGCCAAAATTACATTTCAACCCCTAAAAATTACTAAATTACATTTTGACCTCTATTTGTCCAAAATTTCCAATTTTATCCCTTACTTTTCCATAAATACCAATCCTATACTTCCACCCTATACCTAATAACTGTGTTCTTTAAGTCTTAACCTCACAAAAACAATTCTAAATTGCCTCCAAGACGTAGAAACACACACGAAATTGAGATGGAAGAGATAAGACACCGGATACAGGAACTGGAAACCACTGTACAGACACAGCAAGCCATGTTAGAATCTCGCAGTGAATATCCAGAGGATGATTCAGATAACAACAGTTCATCATCCACTGACTACCGCTACCGTCCTCAACAACATCCATTCCGTCTTAATGACATTAAGGTAGACATACCTGAATTTGAGGGAAGACTCCAGCCGGACGAATTCATTGACTGGCTACAAACTGTTGAACGAGTTTTTGAGTACAAAGAAATTCCTAATGAGCATAAAGTTAAAATTTTCGCCATCAAACTAAAGAAACATGCCTCCATATGGTGAGAGAATCTCAAGAAAAGGCGTGAAAGAGAAGGAAAGGGCAAGATACGAATGTAGGACAAGATGCGACGCGAGCTCTCATGTAATTTTCTTCCCGAAAATTATTATCAAGATAATTTCCTTCAATTATATAATCTCCGCCAAAAGGCTATGTCTGTAAAGGAATATACTAGGGAATTTGAGAAGCTTATGATGAAATGTGACATACAAGAAAGGGAGGAGCAAACAATAGCTCGTTATCTCGGAGGGTTAAATACGAACATCGCCCATCCAGTACAACTCCAGCAATACTAGACTCTGGACAATGTCATTCGTTTAGCCATCCATATCGAGAAGCAGTTGCCCAGAAGGCCTCCTACCAATCGTCCTCCTCAATTCCTTTTGATGGGTGTAAGCCACAAATGAATCATTCTAGCTCTTCAAGCATGCCTCCACCAAAGGCCACCAGGGAATTCAGTTCCAAAGCTCCTAAGTGCTTCAAATGCCGAGGGTTCAGTCATATCGCTTCTAACTGCCCTAACCGTAGAGTTGTCACCATTATTGAAGGGGAAGCTTTTGCAGTATTTAAAGAAGAAAGGGAGCCTATACTTGAAACAGAGCCAATATTTGATAAGGAGCCAATATTTGATAAGGAAGTTACTCTTGCTGATCACGGTGAATCACTTGTGATTAGGAGAAGTCTGCATACGGCAACTGTGAAAGAAGAGCCTTGGCTACGTCACAACATTTTTCATACTCACTGCACTACTCAAGGTAAAGCTTGTGACGTCATTATTGATAACGAAAGCTGTGAAAATGTAGTTTCCAGCTATATGGTAGAAAAGTTGCAACTACAAACTCACAACCATCCGTGCCCTTACAAAGTCCAATGGCTTAACCAGGATAACGAGGTAAGAGTTTCAAAACGATGCCTTATTACTTTTTCCATTGGTAAAAGGTATCATGATGAAGTTTGGTGTGATGATATTCCTATGGATGCCAGTCATCTTCTTCTGGGGAGACCTTGAAAATATGATCGACGCGTTCTGTATGACGGTCATGAAAACACATATTCCTTTTAAAAGGATGGCGTGAAGATTTAGTTCGCACCTTTGCCACCTGATAAACATAATAAAGGAAAAAATGAATCCAAGCCATTAGTGTCTTTAGTCGAGAAGGTGACCAAAACAGAAAGCCAAGTCATGGGTTTTCTTCTATTGCTCGAGACAAATAACAGAAATGCCATTCCACCTGAAGTGCAGCCATTGTTCGATGAGTTTCCTGATGTAATCCCGGAAGAAATTCCATCGGGATTACCACCCATGCGAGACATTCAACATGCTATGAATTTTATTCCAGGAGCAGTAATTCCTAACAGGCCAGCTTACAGGATGAGTCCTCAAGAGCATGCTGAAGTTCAAAGCCAAATTGAAGAATTGCTGAAAAAGGGATTGATCCGTGAAAGTGTTCCCTTGTGCTGTACTTGTACTCCAAGTTCCCAAGAAAGATGGAAGCTGGAGAATGTGCATAGATTGTCGTTGCAACGCTTCAAATTAAAAATACCAAATACTTAACTAAAGTATTTCAAATATCGCCAACAAGGATGTCCAATATCCAAACCATCAAAATATAAATAAGTTCAAAAAAAGCCCACGTCTCAGTGTTAAATCAAATTCTCAAAATATTTCAACAAAACAAAATAAAGTGTGGAAGTCTTAGGGTTATGGAAATATAAATGACATAACATGAGCTTTAGGAGCACAAAAAAGCCTCCAAGGCTCACTCCATAGGTGCCTTCCCTTGCTCCCTACTAGAACAATCACCTAAAAATGTTAATATATAGGGATGAGATTTCATGTCTTAGTAACTACTGAAAGTTTCTACCGTACACAAGCAAATCTCATATGATAAAAAGGAACTGATTACATATATATTCATATATACCATAATTCTCATACAAGACAAAAACAAGCTTAATCACCATTATATCAATATGTATTTTCATCACAACATATAATATACAATTATGCAATATGCAATATGTAAGATGCAACCTCCCTTATATCACCGTCCATCCTTATTCCGTTGACTGGAGCCATAGGCTAACACATAGTCCAATAAAAACCCATCCATTTGACTGGATTGTCCCAAGCTCACCAATTCTTAAGATACACTCGGTTAAAGGTGTAGAGCTTAAGTCTGGACTATGGCTCCCCTCCTTAAAAGAATACAACTAAGGAGGTGTCACATGTCCCATAACTCTAATATAATGCCAAAGGAAAACATGGAAGAAGGGGCTCTGACAAGTACCATCCACTGTGCACCGAGTGATGGCATACCACGTGGTAAAAAATCTCAATATACAAATTCCTCCTTACTCTAACCCATCACAAATGCAACCGCCATGACAGTGATAAATATAATATCATTAAAAGGCAAAGTACAATAATTCATGCTTCCATTCATATCAAATATCATCACATATTCAAACATGCAAAAAAATGAAATAACAATCCAATAATACATTGATTATCATTAAATTATTAATTATATGAATATAATGAGTTATATAGAAATTTACTTGTAACACTACTTATTTGAGAATTTATAATACAAACTCATATACATATAATTTAGTCCATTTTTCTTTAAAAAAAATAGTCATTTAAAATCATACACTATTAACAAGTATATGGAAGAATATTTAGAGTTACCTGCTACTCCCTAGCTCACAGGTAATCACACAAAAAGCTACTCCAAAGCTCTCAAAGAGAATCTACAAGGTCACAATTATGAATATCTATCAATATATGACCCAAACTGTCCTAAAATTATTCTAAGGCTACACTATAGGAATTAGTTATGTCTTCTTCCTTTTTTTAAAAAAAAATAAATTCGAGATGTACCCGAAAGTAAATATAAAAATATAGCTATAATTGAATAAAAAGGACTTAGATGTTTATGTGAACAAGCACTAAAATATAGATGGATTAGTGAAATAAAATGACAGAAAAGGTATGGCACTCATAAAAAGAAGAAGAAGAAAAGAAGGAAGTATTGTAAGTGTGTATCCTTTTGAAATGCCCAATATGTTGACTGAAGTGAAGAAAGAATAATGAGTGAATGTGGGCCCATTAATAGGGTGTGTGTGTCTAATAGATGTAAACATAAACTCTCACAGTAGCATTGAAAAGAAAATGACGTGGGTTTTTGTTGAGTTACACACACACACACACACAAAACCTTGGAAGGACGCTCATGAAGTGAAACCGAGGAGAGATCAAATATTGAGTGGATTAAAGGGATGTAAATATGTATATCCATGAAACTTTAAGGCTGGAAGTGAAATAAGAAATAAGAAATGAGTTCTAACATGTAAATCTACATACTTACATTAAAGAAGAAAGGGCAAAACACCATGAGAGCAAATAAATATATATACACACTTGTATATACACTCAGATGTACACACCCAAAGAGAATGGCGAAAAAAAGAATGATTTGGTTCATGAGGTGGGAGAAAGAAAAGAAAACGCACATATATTTTCACAACACCCACGCACAGTATCACTCACAAGAAGACATTTTTTTTTGTTTTTAAAGTATGAATAAATTAGTTGAAAAAAAACATGAGAGAGTGAGTAACTATAAAAGATCTTCTCACAAAAAATGAAGACAATAAGTGGGTCAGGAGAGATGAATTAAATTTGAAGCCATATATATTTATGGTTTGGTGGAAATAGTGCGGTGATGACTTGAGGGGGGGGGGGAATAAGACAAGACATTCACAGTTGGATAAAGATATGAAGGAAACCATGGAAGGAGTAAAGATGACAAGTAAAAGATTTGACAAGACAGAAACAAGAGAACCCGCCGGACAAGAAGAATAAATGACAGGAAAAGAAAAAAAAAAGAGATACCTGCAATGCAACAGTAAGGAGTTACGACGGCTGAGAATGAAGAAAAGGAGAAGAGAGTATTTATAGGATAGGGTTAGGGTTTTGCTTTTCATTAAAATATTAATTTTTTTTTTTTACTCAGACAACATTTTCCCTTTTTTTTTTTTTGTTCTATTCTACTTCCAATTGATAAGGTAAGTAACACACATATTCCTATATTAAAAATAATTATTTTCAAGAGGTATTTCCTTTCTATATATTTTTATTTATTTATTTATTTTTATAAGGCACTAATCTAATTGTTTTTTGGACATTGGTACTTCTTTTTAAATTATTAATTTATTCTAAGTCTTTGACTAAATAAAACTTAAGCTACAATTAACTCTAAGTGTTAGCAAAAATTAAGATGTTACAGTCGTGCAGTTAATAAGATCACAATTAAGTATCAGTTTCCGATACCCAGGCTTGATGACATGCTCGACCAGTTATATGGCTCTACCACTTTCTCTAATATTGATCTTCGTAGCTGATATCATCAAATTCGAATTCGTCCCGGAGATGAATGGAAGACCGCTTTCAAAATCAGAGATGGGTTGTACGAATGAAATGTGATGCCATTTTGGTTTACAAATGCTCCTAGCACGTTTATGCTCCTGATGAACCAGGTTCTTCGCCCTTTTATTAGCAAGTTTGTTGTTGTTTACTTTGACAACATTCTTGTCTATAGCAAGAGCATAGTAGATCACTTAGAGCACTTACGTCAAGTATTGCAAGCTCTTCGTGAACAGAAAATTTATGCCAATTTGAAGAAATGCACTTTCTTGACAAATGAAATCATTTTTCTGGGTTACATTATCACTACAGAAGGTGTACGGGTTGACCCAGGTAAAATTGAAGCCATTAACAATTGGCCAACTCCGCAATCTATCCAAGAAGTTCGAAGCTTCCATGGATTAGCTTCCTTCTATAAGAGGTTCATTCAAAATTTTAGTTCTATTGTCACACCCCTCACAGATTGCATCAATGGAGACAAGTTCCAATGGACAGAGAAGGCTCAGAAAAGTTTTGAAGAACTAAAGAAACACTTGATAGAAACTCCTGTGCTAGCTCTTCCTTATTTTGACCAAGTGTTTAAAGTCAGCTGTGATGCATCTAACACCGGGATTGGTGCTGTTCTAAGTCAAGAAGGCCATCCAATTGCTTTCTTCAGCGAGAAACTTAATGATGCTAAGCTCAAATATTCTACCTATGACAAAGAATTCTATGTCGTTGTCCAAGCTTTGCAACATTGGAGCCACTACCTGTTGCATAAAGAGTTTATTCTCTATTCTAACCATGAATCACTCAAGCAAGCATTTGAATTCTCAATAGAAGATCAATCGAAGGCATGCCACTTGGAGTGAAATGTTGCAGACCTATCCATTTTTACTCAAGCATAAGGCCGGTGTCCTGAATTCAGTAGCTGATGCACTTAGTTGTCGCCATGCTTTGTTAACAACTATGCAAACCAAAGTAGTGGGTTTTGAAACTATAAAAGAATTGTACCAAGATGATCCTGATTTCCAGGGTGCCTGGAGTGCCACTGAATCTCAGCCCTTTCAGCAGTATTATAGGGAAGAAGGATTTTTATTCAAAGGAAAAACTCTTTGCATTCCTCGTTGCTCACTACAAGAAGCTATAATTTGGGAAGCCCATGATGGAGGATTAGTTGGTCATTTCAGTAGAGATAAAATTATGGCCTTAGTAAAAGAGAACTTCTATTGACTTAGACTTGAACCGGATATAAACAAACATATCCAAAGGTGCAGAACATGCCATATGCTAAATCCAAAAGCCAAAATACTGGGTTGTACGTGCCGTTGCCAATACCCAAAGCACTTTGGGAGGATGTGAGTATGGATTTTGTCCTCGGGTTACCTCGAACCCAGAGACAAAAGGACTCTATAATGGTGGTTGTTGACCGTTTTTCAAAGATGGCTCACTTCATCCCTTGCCAAAAGACTAATGATGCGGTTCAAGTTGCAGATTTGTACTTTAAGGAGATTGTTCGTCTCCATGGCATTCCCAAAACTGTCACCTCTAATAAAGATATGAAGTTTGTAAGCCATTTTTGGAGAACCTTATGGAAGAAGATGGGAACTAAGCTTCAGTTTAGCAGTGCTAGCCATCCTCAAACTGATGGACAAACAGAAGCTGTTAACAGAATTCTTAGAAATCTTTTACATAGCTTTGTTGGAAAGAACTTGAAGCAGTGGGATCTTATTCTTGCTCAATTTAAATTTGCTTACAACAACTCAGTCAATCAAGCAACCGGGAAGTGTCCATTTAAAGTTGTTTATGGTTCCCGTCCACTTAGCCCACTTGATTTAACACCATCATCTGATAAGCAACAATATAGTACCCATGCTGACCAGCGAGTCAAGGAAATCAAGAAACTATATGAGCAGGTTCGTGATAGGATATAAAAACAAAATTTGAAACTCAAGGCACAACGGGACAAGCATCAAATGCATCAAGTCTTTAATGTGGGAGATTTGGTCTAGATACATTTGAGAAAGGAATGTTTTCCTAAACAACTGAACGCCAAGTTGTCTCCTTGAGCTGATGGTCCCTTCAAAATTGTGTAGAAAATTAACAATAATGCTTACAAAGTGGAGTTGCCTGGAGCCTATGGTGTTTCAGTCACTTTCAATGTTGTAGATCTATCTCCATATATTGATGATGTTGATTCCAACTCGAGGACGAGTTCTGTCCAACCCCAGGAGAATGAAACAGAGCATGATGTAAGGCATGACTGTTGAACAGTGGCTGACAGTTTGGGTAGGGGGCTGAAGGAGTTGGTGAGGCACACCAACGTTGAAACCTAGGATTATTTTTCTTATTTTAATGCATGAATTATTAGTATAAATAGGTGTATATTTTCATTGTAATCCATCCAGAATTTGAATAAACACATTTGAGATTGATTTCTGTACCATGCATAAGTATGTATGTTTCAATGCTACTATTCAGTTAGCAGTAAGGAGATGGTTAAATTAATTAGTATGTCAGTAGCCTATGACAAAATTACAGTAAGGCCATGGTTTAATTAGTATGTTCCAATGACTCTATTCAACCCAGCAAGTTTACATGCCTGGTAATCCTCGCTGATGGTTCCCTCATGCAGCTACTTACAGGTTTGCTTTTTGTAGGGACATGCAGGGTCAAAAACCATATCAGATTTCCAACACACATATGCAAGAGGAGCCTTAAGGGTTCATGTTTAGATCCTGAAAAGAAAGTTAACATTCATGTTGCTACCATGTTCATATGCGCAAGCAGAGCTGGTGTAGACAACCGGAAGCACTTAAGAACTACTATGCAATTGGGTATGAATAAAATGCTGCATACTTTGTTCCTTGAATTGTTGTAACTCACCATGAATCCTTAGTAATGTTTGTTATTATCAATAGAAACATCAGGCAGGGAAGGTCCATACCTCACCACTTAATCATAACGATGACATGGTGAGAAAGTGAAACAGTAGTAGACCAGTAGGTGTAATGCGGTGGTTGTGGTGGAATCGTTAGTGTTTCTTTTTGACTAATTAAGTTGCTTTTGACTAGTTGATTAGTTCCCTTCTGCTGTAGCTTCATTATGCTGTTTGTTTTCATGATTGTGTTTTCCTTCTAAGTAGTATAAATAGAAGGATCCGTGGCCTTATAATGCATTCAGATTTGAGAAAGAAAATTTCAGTGTTTGGTTTCTGAATCAGAAAGTCAGCTGTTTTTTTGGAATGTAGATGTAATATCGTAGTGTTGTCCCTTGATTAATTTAACTAGGGGTATCACATGTTGGTGTTAGTTTTCATGTGTGAAGACAATAATTTCTGTTACTTTTTGCTATTCTCGTTCCTTGGACTTCGATGTTTGAACAATAGATCTTTGTTTGCTTGATTAAATGCTCAGTTGTCTTCTTTTTTATTTTAACATCCCTGTGACTATGTTGATAAGTATAAGCTCCCGTGCAAATGCTCGTTTCATTTATAGAGAAAACATAACCAAAAGCTGGTGTTCTTGCCAAGTTTGTCCCCAATCCAAACAGACAAGCCTAAGATAAAAGACAAGAACAATATCTCTGCTAGAAAAATGAATTTTAATTTAATCAGGTGCTCTAACCACAAAACAAAAGATCCACAAAACATTAACTGATTGTATTATAACATATCAGATAAATAAAAGTCTCAACTACTGATTGTATTATAACATATCAGATAAATAAAAGTCTCAACTCCTCTGTCAATGGGCATCCAGAAAGAGAAAAATCAAATTCAGCGCTTCCCACCACCTCCACCAAGCTTAGGACCTTTAGGGGCAGCACCCTTGGGAACGTTTCCTTTGCCTTGTGCTTTTTGTGTCTTGGCCATCACTTCTGCCTTTTTTGCCTTCTTCTCATCCTTTGTTTTCTTGATCCTCTCCTTAATCTCACTGCATCATACATTCAGGTAATCAGATGATACACACACACACATGGTAACATAACATTATGCCATCCAACATGAGATGAAAACAAAAGAATCTCAGTGAAGAGAGCTAGGAATACACACCGAAGAGCAGCTTCTCTAGCAGCATCTCGGACCTCTGGTTTCTCAGTTCTTTTCTTCTGGATAACTTCCAAAGTAGCACCAACAATAGACCTAGAGTAAGGCTTTTTGGTGGTGCGACGCCTCTTCTTCACGGCTTCTTGGGCAATGTCCTGCACAAACCAGATACACAAACAAGAATCATGCATATGAACAATGAGAGATCCCAGGTCTTTCAAACAGTTTCACTGTACAGTACATACACGCATCCTGTTAATATGTGCTTAATTCTAACTTCTCATTGCAGCAAACATTTAACATAAGCAAGGAATCACCTATGTTGAAACCAAAGCTAATTTCCATACAATTTAATCCTTTTTGGGCTGAATAATGGGTACTATCAGCTAAGGTTGGTTAAAAATAATGGTAATTTTGTTAATAGCAATACCTTCTTGTGTTGCTTCCTGTACATGGCAGTCCAGGTGAGCTTTGACGGCTTCAATCTGTTGTGAAAGTACCTCTTGCATTTTGAGTTGGCAAACAAAAACACCTGTCAAAAATATAAAAAGAACAAATTTAGCACCTAAAAGATCATCATATCAGCCCTGAAAAATGGATTTTTGATCCAATTAGAGTCACCTGAGAATCACCACGAACAAATCTGATGCCCTTCCCAGGGTAGATCTTGCCCCCACTAAAACGACAGAGCTCCGTCCTGATATACCAATAATACCAGTTACCAAATTTGTCAAGAGACAATTATTTAAAAAAATGATTGCTTCTTATTGTTATGATCAGGAAAATGCTAGACTTGCTTGTACGGAATTCCGAACTAGTCTACGGATGCCTCAAGTGCCAGCAACACAGAAATACTATTTTGTAACTAAGTTGGATTACTTTCCCACAATATCAATTCCTTAGGTGACCAATTTCAGCTTCTATACGACCAATAATATTGGTATAATGCAGAATAATCATATGAAACAGATTTTGGGGGTTATGCCTTATCATACCATTAGGTGACCAGAAAACGATGGTGTTTTCGTTATAATTGAGACACTTCTCGTTAACTGTTAGGTTTGATGAGTTCATCTGGAATCTACATTTTCCCATAAAAATTTCAAAACAATGGCCAAGAAATTCGAGAAAAATCTCAACTAACGGTATGCGTAGAGATTATGATTCAGGAGAAGCTCTTAATTATGCATAGTGCACACACATCCACGAGCAAAGAGAAAGAAAAGGGAAATACAACTTACTTCAGAACCATGGCGGCTACTGCAGTTTCTGCCCTGGATTCACCTGTTCTTCGGAGAAACCCTAGACTATGAATATGAACAACGAATACGGACTTTTTGTGTATATATATTGATAAAAGAATTAGGCTTATTCAGGCCCGAAAACTGAAGGGAAAAAACGACCTGCCCAAACCATCTGCTATCCATCCTTGTATTTTTACGTTTTAAAAATAGTTTTGATGAAAAATATTTTAGAAAATTTTTTTAAGAGAGAATTTCTGAAAAAGAATTTGGAATTTGGAAAATGATAAATAAACTTTTTTTTACCAATAGTTGATTAAAAAATATCGAAACGTGATAAGGAATTCTCAATTTTTTTTTGGAAAATGACTGATTTGTTATTTCTCAATTTCCATATTCTTTTTTTAGAATTCTACCTTTTTTTAATTAGTTGAATTTGTTCATTAAACTATTTAGAGTAAAAGACATCAATTTCCTTTCTATTTACTATAAATTACACAGACTTCCCTTTTATATTAAAAATCAATATAGATTTTTCTTAAAAATAAAATATATGTTACATAAATTTCTCTTTTAATTTTAATATTTAACTTCCATTAAGTTAATCTTTAGTTAGTTGATTGTTAGATCACATATTGACCGGTTATTTTGATCAAGATGCCCTTTCTTAAAATTAATATGACATAATGATAATTATTTGATAACATATTTTATCCAAATTTTAAAAATAATTTTAATATATAGTTTCAAATTTTTTCCATAGAGTTAAATTAGTTAACATAATACAAGCTTAATTAATTTTATAATTATAAATTTTATTTTTTAATAAAACAAATGTTTAAATTCCTTTATTTGTTTTTTTTTTTTTTTTTGGACCTGGAATTCCTTTATTTGTTTAAACAAACTTACGCTGTAATCTTTTAAATATTTATGTTGGCTAAAATACTTTGCAATCACACACACACGAATGTGTGTATATATGTAGATATTTATTTATTTGTATGTGTGTATGTATGTATTTTCAATTAAATTATAAAATTATAAGGACAATACTTACTTCAAGATTCTTATATTTATCTATCTATCTATTGATTATACTATTGATTATATAAAAGGTGGGACGTTGAGGGTCATTCCTCCTATCATGTGGCACACCCTCCTCCTACTATGAATATTGTAATAACTAAGTACAAAATAAATAATGCTCAAAAAATAAAAAGGGCTATATGGGAGATAGCTGCAGATTACAAAATATTTTGAAAAAAAATATCATAACAACTAAAATAAAGATAAAAATTAAAATATGCTCAGAAAATAAAGAGAGATATCCGATAGACACATAGTTACAAATTACAAAATGTTTTGAAATATTAAAATATAAAATAAAATAATTTTAAAATAAATATATTAAAAATATAGAACTAATGAAAATGTAGTTTTAAAATATTTTGAAATATTAAAAATTGTGTTGTTACTACTAAATTATCAACTTCTCTTATAGATATCATGCTTATTTGGTTCATCATATGATATAGGGGCTGCAAACATTTGATTTCTAATTTCAATGTCAGTCGGGATGTAAAGTGCTTACAGAGCCATGGATTACCCTGGTCAACATGGCTAAATACTCCGAGTTCTTAAAAGACTTATTTGAAATTTGATGGTTTCAATTTTTTTTTTTAAATAGATCATAGTCTACTTATGTGTCTACTTTTTGGAAGTAATCTAATTTTAAAATATAAAATCTTTATATTTTATAAAAGACTCTATTTAAGATTGGATTAAGGTGCTTAAATAACTATTAACTATTTTCAAAAGTGCTAAAATAACCATGAACTATTTTTTGAAGTAAAAGTAACCATGAACTATGTAAAATAGAGCAAAATCGTTAACGGTTAACACTCACCTCAACATTATAATTAACAATCAACGTTTCTTATTTTAAGGGGTTTAACGGTTTTATTCCATTTTACATAGTTTATGGTTACTTTTGTTCCAAAAAATAATTCATGATTATTTTAGCACTTTTGAAAATAATTCATGGTTATTTAAGCACCTTAACCCTTTAAAATTTAATAGTTACAAAATATTTATATTTATTTAATTTGGAATTCCTCATTTTTTTACAGTTAGTTTTACTTAGCCTTTGAAATTTAACAATTTTTAGGAGTATCATAATAACTTGATTATTTTTACATATTATTTTTAAATCAATTCAGAATCTAACCATACCTATATTTTGTTGGGAGTTAACGGAATCTAATCAATTTTGATGAGTGGATGAATTTATAATATTTAGATTAATATCTTATCCTATGCTATTTGGAGGAAGAATTTTGAAAATTATAAGGTATTATATTAATTATTTTGTTATAAATATTTTAATTATTCTTTTCTTAACTCAATGTGTAGGAAAGCTACAAATTTTTTCATATATATATATATATATATATATTTAATATGAATGCAGTAGAATTTTTTTCCTCTTATTTGATTAATGGTATTCTCAAGCTACTTTGGGTGAATTTATTTGATTTGTAGACATAATCATAACTTTAAATATAAAGTTTAATGTTATCTGAAATCAAAAGATAACAATCAAAACTTTTTTTATAAATTATACCTTCATATCATTTTCTTAAATTAAAAATTTAAAAATACTAAAAGCCATGTCTTCGTGCCCATTGATAAAAGTATATTGCAAATTGATTATAAATCAACTGAAAAAAAAAATAAACCTAAGACCTTCTTACTATCATAAATTGGTTTACTTCCGGCTTATTATTGGAATTTAGAATTTTACAAAATTGATATATTGTAACTTTCTAGTTATGCTCAATTATTTCTCATGAATTGAAAGATCATAAATCAATAGAAAAATAAAAACTTTCTGAATAAGTTTTTGCTCCACAATATAATTATTTTAATGCGACAGTCTAGAAATTAATATATATATATATATATATATAATACATGCTCATGTTTAGAACAAAATAATGCAGTGGCATGTTTATTAGAGCTAGTTCTTAAATATTTTTCACTATATTGTGTAGATGATAGAACTATTTCTTTATTATATTAATTTTCATTAAAAAAGGTAATATTCTTATTTTGTTGGTTTAGTTCTTATTAGAGCTCGAGAGGAGTTAATGTCCTAACTAACAAAAACCTTATAAATATATCAATCTATTTTGTAATTAAACATATATTTAAATTAGTAGATTATTAATTAGGGAGAATCCCTGAAAAAGAACTTGGAATTTGAACTAGTTATCACTGGAATTGCCCCCCAATTACATAGAATTTCTTGTCTGTGTAACAACTTGAGCAAGACTTTCTCCTCCAATTCATCCTAGGTCAAGAGATTTCCAAGACTTGCTCTTTGAATTGTATTTCTTAGCAGAGTCAAATACTTGATACTCCCTCCGGTCCTAATTATAAGATAAAGTTAATTTTTTTTGGAGAAATTAAGAAAGCTAATTACATTTCTTTAGAGTATTTATATTTATATCTTTTTCTTCAAACTAATTAGTTTGACTAATAAATTAATATATAATATAAGGATACATAGCATATAATATGATTAAGTAACTTATTTAGCTTCCTTAATTTCTCTAAAAAAAAATCAATTTTATCTTATAATTAGGATCGGAGGTAGTAATAAGTTTTGGTGTCTTGACCACTTGCGACAAAAGCATAGTTACCAGCTAGGTATTAAAACTCGGACCGAGCATTGAATCGGTCGGGGTACTGAGTTAAGGGTCAGTGGGTCAGACCGGACTAAACTAGTTAGAAATTGCAAATTTTAGACTTATAGTATGAAATTCTAAAGGAAAAATTAATTTTTTTTAAAAAAAAAAATGAACCCGGACTGGACCGATTTATCAGCCGGTTCGCCGGTTTCTGGGCCGGACCGACTGGTCCGGTTCGGGTTCAAGAACCTGGGTTACCAGAGGTGGTTGATGCAAACAGACACAGATAGAATCATGAAGAAAGCCTTGAACCATTGGTTTGTGCTACATGGTATTTTCAAAAAACAGTTTCATCGAACTCCCAGTCTAATAAAACAAATGAGAGCATGGACAGAATGATTCCTTATCTTTGGCCATAATAAATATATAGGATTTTACTCAATTCAGCATAGTCACTAGCCAGTGATTTGAACCATTAAGAGGCCTTTTGCTGAAAGCAGATATGAAGCCTAAAGATTAGATGGAGAAGACGCTGTTGTCGATTGTAGTGCAGAAGACAAGTTGTTTTGTTTTGTTTTAATTTTAAATAAAAAATTATTATATTAAACAATTAAAATTTAAACATGCTTTGTCAGCCCTCAATTACTAAGTGGGCATTTTCCGTTAGTGAGAATTAACGGTGTTAATATAAAAGAACTAAAAACACGCTTTTTAAACTTAAGGAATCAAATGAAAATATGATGTAACTTGAAGGACAAAGACTATACTTTAGCCATTATAAAATATCGAAACATGATAAGGAATTTTCAATTTTTTTCTTGAAAAATGACTAATTTGTCATTTTCCAATTTTCAGGATTTTTTTTCAGGGATTCTCTCTATTAATTATGTTACGTGTTATATAAATTGTTGTAGGATTATAATATGCAATCATGAAATTTAAAATTAGTGATGAGATTGCGACAAAACAAGCCACGAAAAATTCTGTGTCAATTAGCAATTTATTGATGGAAAAATTATGTCGTTACTTTTGTTGCTAAAAATATTCCATGTGAAATTAGTGATGAAAATTTGTTATCTCTAATTCCTTCACTAACAATCTTTCATGTAGAATTAGCGTAGGATTTTCCATTGCCAAAAATATTCGCCATGAAATTAGTGATAGAAAAATTCTGTCATTAAAATTTTAGTTATGGAAATAAGTGATGGAAAAATAAAGGGTTAAAGGTGGATCGAGTTTTCTGAAATATTTTTGGAGGTACAATCAGCATCTAAAATATTTTGGGGTGCAATTTAACCCCTGATATAGGGGTGTTTAAAGTGTGTCCTGGTTGTTCGGACTCGGTTCCGGACATTTTGATTCTAGCAATTGATCTATTGGATCTTGGACCGAGCTCACACCTTATGATCTCTGTCCCGTCTTGATCCCAAATTTTTTTATTTATTTTTTAACTTTTTTCCTTAAAAACTAAGTTATTCTTTTATTTTTGTATTTTTTATCTTATAAATTAAGTTATCATTTGATAAAATGTGTATTACATATTTAATTAGAGTTAAACTGTATATATCGTAATACTAATCCTAATTATATAATGTATAAATATAATAATAAAAATGATGAAGGTGATAATAATAATAATAATAATAATAATAATAATAATAAATATTATTCTTCAATAGATTAATTTATGTGATTATTATAGTCTTATTAAATATTAAATAATCTGAATTTCCCAATTTGTTCCTGATCCGCTGACCAAATTGGAACCGTTACTGGGATGTAAGCGTACTGGGATTTAAGCGGGACTGACACCGGGGTACAATTTGCATCCGAACAGAAACTGGGACCGGGATTTGAACACCCCTGCCCTGATATACTAGAAATGGATAAATTTCTGTTTTCTCCCTTATCTTCGTCTGTCTCTCTCCCTCTTTCTCTCACCGCTTTGCAGACGAAGAAGGAAAGAGCAGAGCAATATTAAACTGTTCCAAATATGCTTTCTTTGATTCGGCTATGGAATTAATTGCTGACCCATTGCTTTTGTTGCATTCGTTTAAAATTTCTTGGAGTTTCATTTCCTCAAAGATTTTTTCTTTGGTTTCAGAGGCATTCTTGCTTTGAAATCTACGATGGTGTTATATGGTGTATTTGTTGACGTTCTGGCTTTCAAGCCCTCACGTGCAAACTTGGTTTTTCAATTTCTTCTGTTGATAATGGGCTATTGTTTGTTATTCCATTAGGTGACCAGAAAACGATGGTGTCTTCGTTATAATCCAGACACTTTTCGTTGACTGTTTGGTTTGATGAGTTCATTTGGAATCTTCAATTTCCCATAAAAGTTTCAAAACAATTGCCAAGAAATTTGAGAAAAATCTCAACTAACGGTATGCGTAGAGATTATGATTTAGGAAAAGCTCTTAATTATGCATAGCGCACACACATACACGAGAAAAGAGAAAGGAAAAGGAAATATTCCCTTCGATCCTAATTATAAGATAAAGTTGATTTTTTTGAAGAAATTAAGGAAGCCAATTAAATTACTTTAGATTATTTATATTTTTATTTTTTTCTCTAAACTAATTAATTTGATTAATGAACTAATATATAATTTAAGGATAACATAAATATAAACACTCTAAAGTAAGTTAATTGGCTTTCTTAATTTCTCCAAAAAAATCAACTTTATCTTATAATTAGGACCGGAGGGAATACAACTTACTTCCGAACCATGGCGGCTACTACAGTTTCGGCCCTGGTTTCACCCGTTCTTCAGGGAAACCCTAGACTATGAATATGACCGACGAAGACGGACTTTGTGTGTATATATAACTATATATTGACAAAAGAATTGGGCTTATTCAGGCCCACAAATTGAAGGTAAAAAACGACCTGCTCTTTCCTTATACTTTTAGGTTTTAAAATCTCAATTTAGAGTCCTATCTTTGAATTGTTGATGAATCTAACTCTTTTTCTAAAATTTTTATACCAAGAAAAAAAATAGTCTTGATGAATCATTTTTAATTTTTCTTAATTAGTTGAATTTGCTCATTAAACTATTTAGAGTAAAATACATCAATTCCTCTCTATTTACTCTACATTACATAGACTTTCCTTCTATATTGAAACCTATATAGAATTCCTTTAAAATCAAAATATATGTTATATAAATATCCCTTCTAATTTTAATATTTAGCTTCGTTCAAGTTAATCGTCAGTTAGTTGATTGTCAGATCATATATTGACCAGTTATTTTGATCAAAATGCCCCTTATTAAAATTAATATGACATAATAATAATAATAATAATAATAATAATAATAATAATAATAATAATAATAATAATAATAATAATAATAATAATAATTTGATAACATATTTTATCCAAATTTTAAAAATAATTTTAATATATAGTTTCAAATTTTTTCCATATTGTTAAATTAATTAACATAATACAATCTCAATTAATTTTATAATTACAAATTTTAGTTTTTAATAAAATAAATGTTTAAACTCCTTTATTTGTTTAAACAAACTTACAATGTAGTAATCTTTTTTATAGGTAATCTTTTAAATATTTATGTTGGATAAATACTTTGCAATCATATATGTATGTGCGCGCGCGCATGCATTTTCAATTAAATTATAAAATTATAAGGACAATACTTACTTCAATATTCTTATATTTATTATGTCAAATTCTTCAATCACACGTCTATATGTCTTATTTTTAAAATATTATCATTTAATTATAAATCCACATGTGATTTTTGATTGGAGAAACTGGTACAGGGGATATAAGAAATTTGACTTAAGTATTGTCTTTATTTTTTATATAAATTAATTTAAAATGGTATAAATTTTAATTTTAAAGCTTAAATTATTAAAAAATTATAGAAAAAAATCCCATTTAAAAACGGTTGAATTATTTAAATTCAAAATTGGGTTACTGAACTTAACAAATTATATCATGTTATATATCATAATTAGGGATTTAAAATTTGGGTCAAATTACCTCCATATCCCTTGATTATTAAAACATCAAAATTGAAAACATAACTTTATTATTTGCTATATCAATTAATTCCCTAAAAAGTACTGTATGATACAGCATTGTTTGTTTTCCGACTTTTTTTTTCCTTCAAATATTAACTATGCACACTATTCTTTTTTATATACAATCGGATTCAACAGGTAATTCACCACAGACACAAGAGTCAAATTATAAATACCAAATTAAACCTGCCCGAAGTAAACGCCTAGTTGCAGGGGTAGTTTTATTTTGGATATTCAAAATGTAAGGGAGGCGTATCCTACAGTCCTACCTCTTGATTCAAGCGTGAAGCTTGCCGTTTGTAATAATAATGATAAGAAAAAAAAAAAAAAAACCCAAACCGATGAGCTTGCTGCGGTTTTAAATCTTGTTTAAATGTTTAATTCACAGCAGCCCAAATTATCAAAGTAGGGTTATGTTTTCAATTTTGCTTTTTAATAGTTCAGGGATATGTAGGTAATTTAACTTAAATTTAAAATCCCTAATTATTACACATAACTTGATATATAACTTGTTGAGTTTAGTACCCTAAATTAGAATTTGGATAATTCAGCCGTCTTTATATGAGATTTTCCAAAATTATATAGTTAGGAGAAAATCTAATTATCTAAAAAATTAACCATTATAAAATCTAATCTAATTATTCTATAGAGAAAAATCAAATGAACGGGCCATAAACTAATAAGATTTTTCGCTGTATCAATAAATGATTAAATAATTAAACACAATGATCTGTGAAACAAGTTTTTATTACATTGTGTGGATGATACAACTATTTCTTTGTTATATTAATTTTCATTAAAAAAAGTTAATATTCATATTTTGTTGGTTTAGTTATTATTAGAGTTCGAGAGGAATTAATGTCCTAATTAACACCAACCTCATTAGTATATCAATCTATTTTGTAATTAAAAATATATTTAAATTAGTAGATTATTAATTATGTTACGTGTTATATAAATTGTTGTAGGATTATAATATGAAATCATTAAATTTAAAATTAGTGATGAGACTGCGACAAAACAAACCACAAAAAATTCTGTGTCAATTAGCAATTTAGCAATGGAAAAATTATGTCTTTACTTCTGTTGCTGACAATATTCCATGTGAAATTAGGGACGAAAATTTTTTCATCTCTAATTCCTTCACTAAACGATGTTAGCCATATTGCAGTGATTGATGGAAGGAAGAACTCCGCTCTCAATAGGATTTTTAGTGTGTTTGGATTAACTTTTGAGAATAGCTTTTACGATTTATAAAGTAAGTATGTGAGAGGAGTTTTGTCTTAGATTGTGCAAACCTAGGTTTGGAAACTTCCCAAACACCCACTTAGTCTGCAAGAATAACTAGGCATCTATCCTTGCCCATGCTTTCTTAGGATCATTCATAGGAGGAGCTTTAGCCATATGGTCCTCCTTTTCAATACTTAAGTACATAGAACAATTTTGCTCCAATCTAGATTGTTGGTCCAATTTAACTTGTGATAAGCGATTTTGTTAGCAACAAGACCAATCTTAGTTATACTAGTTTTAGAATAAGCCATCACAATCTTCAAAATAGAGATTATAACGGTCTCATATATAATCCTAACAAATATTAAATAACAAAAATCTTAACAATATTAATTGATATCTTAATTCTAAACTTTCTATTCCTAACATGGTTCATGTTTGCAAATTGAAATGTGATTTATCAAATCAACGAGTTCATCGTCACTACAAGACACACAACAAGAGAAGAAAAAGAAGTAGCTGGAGCAATGTCAGTAATAGGTTTGTCCTTATCCTTGATTGTAGTATCTTCATCATCATCACACATGTGGATTATAAAGTCCCCGTTGCCTCTTCCATAAGTTTCTTAAGAAGCTCAACAATGTCCTCATCATCATTTTCTAATATTCTTTTCTTCCTCACCATCCTGGTCTTCTTCAACTGTCTTTGATGACAAAGGTGACATTCTCTTTCAACTTTATGGGAAACTCTTGTACATCAAGAATATCATGATATCAAAGATTGATCGATACATTTGCCTCCTAATTGTTGGATGTGGGAAATATGTCCCACATCGCTGAAATTGTGAGGGAGGAGGCGCTCCTTATGCTATAAAAGGAGCTTTCCTCCTTCCCTTTAATCTCACCCCTCAACTTGCCTATTTCCTTCTATAAGGCATTTTGTATTTCCTCTTCTCTTATAGAATTTCACTTGTAAATTATTTAGAGTGAAATTAGATTCTGGTATTTCCCTTATTGGAGTCATATTTATTATTTATTAGCTGTTATTTGATATAGTAGTTGTGATTTATTATATTATTAAATTACGTCTAGAGACTTTATTTCTAGTTTGTGATTTTTTAGTATAATTGGTTACGCTCTATATATCCCGCTTCCGCAACAATTGGTATCAGAGCCAAGGTTCTGTCTGAGTATGCTCTGTGGTTGCAGTGTAATCTGAACTTCCACATCAGAAAAGAATTACTTTGGGCTTTTGTATTAACAGCTATTAAATAGTATCTGAAGCAGAAATGGCGGACAAGAAGATTGAAGAAACCACATCAAATGTCGACAACTCGTCGTTGACATCTTCACTTATGGCAAGAATTGTGTCAAATGCGAAGGTTGCAGTTGAAATATTTGACGGATCTGGACATTTTGGGATGTGGCAGAGCGAAGTTTTTGATGCCCTTTTGCAACAATCACTAGACTTTGCTATTGAAGAGAGAAAACCAGATAGCATGGGGGAGGAAGATTGGAGGAGGATCAATCGTGTTGCTTGTGGTACCATTCGATCGTTCCTTTCAAGAGAACAGAAGTATCCATACACAAAGGAAACTTCTGGATATAAACTGTGGAAGGCACTGGAGGACAAATTTTTGAAGAAAAGCACTCAGAATAAACTTCATATGAAGAAAAGACTGTTTCGCTTCACCTATGTACCTGGTACCACAATGAATGATCATATTACTAGCTTCAATAAGTTGGTAACAGATTTGCAGAATCTGGACGTGACTTTTGAAGATGAAGATCTGGCCTTGATGTTGTTAGGATCACTTCCTGATGAGTACGAGCACCTGGAGACTACTCTACTTCATGGCAAAGAGGAGGTATCTCTTAGAGACGTGTGTTCTGCGCTATACAGCTATGAACAAAGAAAGAAAGAGAAACAAAGAAGCGGAGAAGCAGAGGCACTAGTCACAAGAGGACGTACTGAAAATCAGTCGAGATCAAGGAAAGGGAGATCCAAATCGAGGTCTAAACCCGGTAAAGATGAATGTGCCTTTTGTCGAGAAAAAGGCCACTGGAAGAAGGATTGTCCGAAATTGAAGAACAAATCCAAACACAACAATGAGAAGGCTGCTATGGATTCAAATGTAGCTGACTGTGATGATGAAAATTCAGATTTTTCACTATCTACAACGATGTCGTCAAAATCGTCAGGCGTATGGTTGTTAGACTCAGCTTGCAGCCATCATATGTGTCCCGATCGAGACTGGTTCACTGATTTCCAAGAAGGAGGATGTGGAGTTGTCCACACAGCAGACAACACTTCACTTACCGCATATGGCATTGGTTCAATTCGTTTGAGGAACCATGATGGACTAATCAGAACATTGACTGATGTTCGATATGTACCGGATTTGAAGAAAAATCTCATTTCTGTGGGAACTCTGGATTCAAAGGGATTCAAAATCACCATAGAAAGTGGAGTAATGAAGATACTTTCCGGTGCACTGGTGGTAATGAAGGGTATACGGAAGAACAATAACACGTACCACTATCAAGGTAGTACGGTTATTGGAACAGCAGCAGTGACATCCAGTGATGAGAAGGAAGTAGAAGCGACGAGGTTGTGGCATATGCGCTTGGGACATGCTGGAGGTAAATCCTTAAAAACTCTATCAGATCAAGGGTTGTTAAAAGGATTAAAGCATTGCAGTTTGGATTTTTGTGAGCACTGTGTAAAGGGGAAGCAGACAAGGGTTAAGTTCGGAACAGCTATTCATAATACAAAAGGTATTTTGGATTATGTTCACTCTGATGTTTGGGGTCCTTCCAAAACACCGTCATTGGGAGGAAAACATTATTTTGTAACCTTTGTTGATGATTTTTCCCGAAGAGTCTGGGTGTATACAATGAAGACCAAGGATGAAGTGTTGGGAATCTTTCTCAAATGGAAGGTGATGATAGAAACACAAACAGGCAGGAGGATCAAATGTCTTCGTACAGATAACGGAGGAGAATACAGAAATGATCCTTTCCAGAAGATTTGTGAGGAAGATGGCATCGTCAGACACTTCACAGTCAGGCATACACCACAACAGAATGGAGTGGCAGAACGTATGAACCGGACTTTGCTGGAGAAGGTTCGGTGTATGTTGTCCAATGCTGGCTTGGGCAAAGAATTTTGGGCTGAGGCAATTACATATGCGAGCCACCTCATTAATCGTCTACCATCTTCTGCTACTGGTGGTAAGACACCATTGGAACAATGGTATGAAAAACCTGCTACAGATTATGATTCTTTACATGTATTTGGCTCAACTGCATATTACCATGTGAAAGAATCAAAATTGGATCCGAGAGCAAAGAAAGCCATTTTTCTGGGAATCACTTCTGGAGTCAAAGGATATCGTTTATGGTGTCCAGAGACAAAGAAGATTGTATTCAGTAGGGATGTTACCTTTGATGAATCTGCCATGGTGAGAAAGGTAACAGCTGAAGATACCAAGCAAGGTGATGGTGTTTCAAAGCAGGTGGAGTTTGAAGGAAAGTTAATTTTTCCAGTACAAGGTGCAGACGGGGAAATAAGAGAAGACTTTCCTGTAGCAGATGAAGAGCCAGTTGAAAGGGAGGTTTCAACTCATGAACCTCAACAGCAACGTGAATCAATAGCAACCAGCAAGCCAAAACGAACAATAAGAAAGCCTACTCGTTTCGTGGACATGGTGGCTTGTGCAACCTCAATTGCAGCTGATGATATTCCTTCAACTTACAAGTGGGCTATCCAGAGCTCAGAGAAGGATAAGTGGAGGAATGCCATGAATGAAGAAATGCAGTCCCTTCATCAGAACGGTACGTGGAAATTGGCCAAACTCCCGAAGGGTAAGAAGGCAATTGGTTGCAAATGGGTATATGCAAAGAAAGAAGGATTTCCTAACCAAGGTGATGTACGCTACAAAGCAAGATTGGTAGCTAAAGGCTATGCTCAGAAGGAGGGAATTGATTACAATGAGGTATTTTCTCCAGTTGTGAAACATTCCTCCATTAGAATTTTGTTGGCTTTGGTAGCACAGTTGGATTTGGAACTAGTTCAGATGGATGTTAAAACTGCATTTCTAAATGGAGACTTGGAAGAGGAAATCTATATGACTCAGCCGGAAGGATTCAAAGTTGCTGGAAAAGAGAATATGGTGTGTAAACTTGAAAAATCGTTATACGGATTGAAACAATCTTCGAGACAATGGTATAAACGATTTGACAAGTTTATGTTGCGGCATAAGTACAAAAGAAGCAGATACGATCATTGTGTTTATTTGCGAAAGCTTGAAGATGGATCCTTTATATATCTCCTCTTATATGTTGATGATATGTTGATAGCTTCAAAAAATCAGGCAGAAATTGAGAAGCTGAAAGTTCAACTAAAAGGGGAATTTGAGATGAAGGACTTAGGAGAGGCAAAGAAGATTCTCGGCATGGAGATAACAAGAGATAGACAATCAAAGAAACTCTTTTTATCTCAGAAGGAGTATTTGAAGAAAGTGCTAAATCGATTTGGTATGGATGAGAGAACGAAGCCGGTTAGCACTCCACTTGCCCCTCATTTTAAGCTTAGTGCTGATATGTCGCCGAAGGATGAAGATGAACGGGAATATATGTCAAGGGTACCATACGCAAATGCTGTTGGTAGCTTGATGTATGCGATGGTTTGTACGAGACCTGACATTTCACAAGCTGTTGGAGTTGTGAGTAGGTATATGCATGATCCAGGAAAGGAGCATTGGCAAGCCGTGAAATGGATTCTACGGTATATATGTAATACTGTGGATGTTGGTTTGGTTTTTGAGCAGGAAGATGACCGATCTTTAGTTGGGTATTGTGACTCAGATTTTGCAGGTGATTTGGACAAACGAAGATCAACTACTGGTTATGTGTTTACTCTTGCAAAGGCACCAGTTAGTTGGAAGTCGACTTTACAGTCAACAGTTGCTTTGTCTACCACAGAGGCAGAGTACATGGCAATTACAGAGGCTGTGAAGGAGGCAATTTGGCTTCAAGGATTGCTAGGAGAACTTGGTATTGGTCAAGAAGACATTATAGTATTTTGTGATAGCCAAAGTGCTATTCAATTAGCAAAAAACCAAGTATACCATGCAAGGACGAAGCACATTGATGTTCGATATCACTTCGTACGAGAAATTTTAGAAGAAGGTGGAGTCATGATACAGAAGATACGGACGAGCGAGAATCCTGCTGATATGCTGACACAGGTGGTGACCTCTGTCAAATTTCAACATTGTTTGGATTTGATCAACATTGTTGAACATTGATTGTTGAATTGTAAATAGAATTTGTAATTAGGAATGTGGGAATTTTTCCCAAGGTGGAGATTTGTTGGATGTGGGAAATATGTCCCACATCGCTGAAATTGTGAGGGAGGAGGCGCTCCTTATGCTATAAAAGGAGCTTTCCTCCTTCCCTTTAATCTCACCCCTCAACTTGCCTATTTCCTTCTATAAGGCATTTTGTATTTCCTCTTCTCTTATAGAATTTCACTTGTAAATTATTTAGAGTGAAATTAGATTCTGGTATTTCCCTTATTGGAGTCATATTTATTATTTATTAGCTGTTATTTGATATAGTAGTTGTGATTTATTATATTATTAAATTACGTCTAGAGACTTTATTTCTAGTTTGTGATTTTTTAGTATAATTGGTTACGCTCTATATATCCCGCTTCCGCAACACTAATATATGAGAGCTGCCCAAAAAGCTGAATGGGAAAGTCACCTTTGTCATCAAAGAGGGTTGAAGAAGACCAAGATGGTTAAGAAGATAGAATATTAGAAAATGATGATGAGGACATTGTGGTGCTTCTTAAGAAACTTATGGAAGAAGCAACAGGGGCTTTATAATATCTATATGTGTGATGATGATGCTGATGACACTACAAATAAGGATAAGGACAAACCTCCTCCTATTACTGACATTGTTCCTACTACTTCTTTTTCTTCTCTTGTTGTTGTGTTTTTCGTGGTGATGGTGAAATCGTTGATTTGATCAATTACATTCCAATTTGCAAGAATGAACCATCTTTCATATATTTTCTTGTTGTCAATGTACTTGTTTTTCTATTTTGTGGTTACAAGTAGGGCCTCTTTTTTCTTATCACAACTAGAGAAGCGATCCAATAAACCCTAACTAGTTCTTCAATCATCATATCCGTGGTCATCAACCAAGTAAATGATGTGGGCTGATCAACCATTCACTACGACATTTTCAGAATTAAGTTGATTGATTGATGAAAGTATATCTATGCCATGTGATGGACATGCTCTCTTAAATATTTTGTGTGTGTGTGTGTTTTTTTGGGGGGGGGGGGTGTTATATATTTTTAAGGTCTAATTTTGCTTTGGAAGTTTTTGTGTATAAGCTGTGGGCATCCAAAAGTTTTTGTTGGATCAATATCACCCCCTCAAGTTTTAAAAAAGAGCAATGTTGCCCATGGCCAATAACGGTCAATGTTAGCTTTTTATCATGCAAAAATTTCATATTTAATAATTTGAAGTGTGGCTGTTACACTTTCATTTGGATAACTAGTGTTCCAACACTGTTCCACAATTATGACTTTGGGAGAAGCCATTGGGTCATGTGGGATGGGATTTCATACATGTTGTGTTTATTTATTAAGTACTTTTGTGAAGTATAACGTTGAGTTTTTTAAACTTTAGATTGGATTGGTAAATGGTCACTTTTTGATGCATTGTAATCACACTCAATAACCAATAATAATGAAAATGTAAATGATGATAAAGATACAGCAGTGGTAAAGCACTTTTGTTTCTTTTTCAATTAATTGTAGTAATGGGTTTATTACAGTCCAACAGACAAACAAATTAAGGAGTTTGACTTTTGTAATTGTTACAACTTAAAGCTATATCTGAAGAGCTTAAATTCTTCTCCAAAATGACACCGCAGACTTGGGGTTTTATTTAAATTATCTATGTTACAAACAAGTAATATAGTTTTGGCACCACAACAAACTCTCAATACGAAATTACAATGATACAATGTTAATGTAATGAGACTTTGTCTAGATACTTTAGGCACAGATATTCTCTGTTTTTTTTTTTTATAACTTTTCCAGACTTTAATTATTTGCCTAACTTCTTTAACAATCTTTACCTTAATTACCTTCACCAATCTCCCCAAACATTTTTTTAGATCTTAATAAAATCTTAGGCTCCTCAAGTTTTTTCTTATTTTGGTTTTGGTCCCTCAAGAAGTAAAATGTTCTAGGTTTTTATTAAATTATAGGTATCAATGTTTTAAACAAAATGAAACTCGAAATACCAAAACCTATGGTTTGAAACTTAAGGGACCAAAATCAAAATGAGGGCAGATTTGAGAGACCAAAATGTCAACAGTCCTTGCAATTGGTCTTCTACATGATTTGCCAGTCATTGTATCGACATTTAAAAGCATCCATAGTTCATTGACCTTTAGCCTCTCATTGCCATTCAAGAGAGAAACCAAAGATGGCACATAGATGTTGACCTAATTAAGCTCTCACTTGAGAGAGAAACTAAACTCCCACACTAATGCACAGAGAAATTGATGGAGTATGTATCAAAAAAAAGAAAAGAAAAGAGAAATTGATGAACGACGGAAGGAAGAAAAGGGAGAAAACGGGAGAGAAGAGAGAATGAAGAAGAGAAAGCCAACAAAAATATAATCTGATTCAATACTCAAGTCCACCATATATTAAAACCCTAGGACTACTTATATGCCCTAGACTAACAAAATAGTTAATAAGAAAAAATAATAACATGGAAATACTAAATAGTTATAAATAGATTATAAATATGAAATAACCTAGTATTATAATTAAACCTTACTTAATAATTTCATATCCCATTTTCCACCTGAAATTAACATACAAGACTTATTTTGGAATCAGTCAAAATGTATGGAAATCGCTGTAATTGAGATAAATAGATGAACATGGTGCTAACTTGTATGTATGAAGAGCGATATTTAGCCCAAAAAAAAAAAAAATAATAATAATAAAATAAAAAATAAAAAATCATAAATATAACATATAAAATGTATAAGAAGTTATTATATTAATTAAAAGTTATTGACATCATGATTTATTTTGGACTCCACAAAGATATTATACGTGCACAGCTCGTTACTTGTACATATGAAGAGCTATATATTCGATGAGGAAAAAAGTTAATATGGATTTGCATTTATTAATTAGTATTTTTCATACAGCTCGTTACTTGTACATATGAAGAGCTATATATTCGATGAGGAAAAGTTAATATGGATTTGCATTTATTAATTAGTATTTTTCATATAAATCTAGTTATTAATTAAATTATATGTGTTAGCACTAATAATCTAGTTCTAACATAAAATATATACTCCGTGCTTATTTGGTTACTATGTTACCAAAAAATCTAACCAAAACAAAATCTGGTGTATATATAGTTATTGTAGAGATATAATCATCAAGATTATATATATTATCCCAAATAATTGTAATTTAAAATATAATAGCCTAAGTTAATCCATTAAAAACAACTTTAGAAATTAAGACTATTTATATGAAGTAAATCAATTATCTTACTACTTAATTTTTGACTGCATATGTGAAGAAAATCTAGATGAAAAATACAACATTATTTTCACTCCATACACATATAGAGAAACAGTATGACTTCGACTAGAAACTTGTTGGAAATATATATATATATATAAATATATATATATATATATATATATTTACACAATATAACTAATGTATAGAAAAGAAAGACCACTTCTTCGTTGATTGCACAACCGTGTGTTCGAGCCACTTCCTCATTGGCGAACTGGATAACAAGTGATATATAAGGAACTGGTTGTAATTATTGTCCTATATATATATATATATATATCCAAAAGTGATATTAGTTTGTACAATGAATCGTTGAATCTAGATGAAAATATACTTTCTTATTCCAATATATTTAGTGACGTTGTATGAAATTTATTAGATTCATTTCCTCTGATTAACAGTATTAAATTAACATTTTTCTATAATTTGCACAGAATTGACTATATCTTTTACATTTTTAAAATACGTATATGCATTCAATGATCAATGTAGAGGATGCACATACAAAAATTGATCTTAATTTATGGAGTGAATCTAAATTAAAAATATTACTTTTATGTCCCATAAAGTGAATGCATGACATTAATTAAATTCTCTTCATATTTTAAATACTACTATAAAGTTCACCATGCATGTTCAAAATATTTAAATGCCATGAATCTAGACTATATACAATTTCAAATTGATCTTAATTTATGGAGTGAATCTGAAGGAAAAATATTTCTTTTTTGTCCCATAAGATGAATGCATGACATTAATTAAATTCTCTTCATATTTTACATAATATACATTTCAACATGTTCAAAATATTTAAATGGCAACAACATAGATGATATATATATATATATATATATATATTTCCAAATTGATCTTAATTTGCAGAGTATATAGAGATGAAGAAGCAAATAAAGCAACCTCAATCTATCTTGCATAGCCTCTCTGTCATTGAAGAGGAACTTTTGAATCTCCTCCATTCGTTTGCAAATTGGGATATGATTGATTAGATCCAGGACATCATCATCATTATCAAGAACAACAATAATAACATGAGGAGGGCCAGTAAAAGGAGGACGCTCATCCTCATTGTTATTTGCAGCATCATCACACATGGAGATTAATTAGAACCCCACAGCTGCTTCAACCTCAAACTTGCAAAGCTCAGCAAACTCCTCGTCTTCTCTTCCCCATATCTTTTCTTCCTCACTATCTTGGTCTTCTTCAACTCTCTTTGACGACAAAGGTGGTTTTCTCTTTAAACTTTTTCTGGAAGCTCTTGTACATCAGGAAGATCACGATCTCATAGATTGATAGTTACACTTGCCACCTAATGTGTCAGAGCTGCCCAAAAAGCCGAGTGAGAAAGTCACCTTTGTTATCAAAGAGAGTTAGAGAAGGCCAAGATGGTGAGAAAAAAAGGATAGGGGAAAGTGATGATGAGGACATTGTTAAGATTCATAAGAAGGTTAAGAATGAGGCAATAGGGCTTTATAATCTACGTATGTAATGATGACTACGACACTACAAATGACAATAAGGACAAACCTCCTCCTATTATTTCTGAAATTTCTTCTACTACTTTTTCGATCTTCTCATGTTATTGTGTTGCTGCTGCTGATGATGATGAAGTGGTTGATTTGATCATTCACATTCCAACTTGCAAAAAGCATGGAGGAGGTTCAAGAGTTCCTCATCTATTAATAGAGAGGCCATATGTAGGCATGAACCATTATCAATTTATCATACATATACTTTTTATCAATGCACTTTTTTTTTTTTTTTTTTTTTCCAATTTTGTGATCATAAGAAGGGCCTCTTTTTTCTCATCACAACTAGATAAGCGATCCCATGAACCCTAACTTTTTTCTTTCTTTTTTTTTTTTCCCTTACGGCATTTAGAGAATTTATTTGAATTCGATGAAAGTATATCTATGTCATGTGATGGACATGTGCTCTTGAATATTGTGTGTGTGTGTGTGTGTGTGTATTTATATATGTTAGATTCAAAGTGTAAGGGTTGGTGGAGAGTTGTAATGTCAAAATGGATGGTTGCTGGGTTACTTTGCTAGTATTTCTATTCTGTGTCCTGTTTAACTTTTTTTTACTAATCCCTTCAATATTCTTTCTCTTCCTAATTATTATAAGAATCTTTCTCATAATCCTTGTTATAAGATTCTTTATTTAAAATATTACTTTCTTTTCTGAATGTTTGCTTCACTCCTTAACCAATAAAACAACATCCTCCAAGAGTAATTTTAAAATTTTATATAAATTTATTAATAAATCTTTATAATAATAAATAAAAAGAGTAAGAGTTGAAGAAAAAAGAGCAATAAAATTCAACAGGTAAGTCATCAAGGATAGAACTTGGGGAGTAATTTTTGTTTTTCAAAAACAAGAGTTAACTTACACACATATATTACTGGGAAATTCCATTAAAACACCTTTAAAATTTACCAATCCCACAGAGGTGATCTAAGTTTGCCAAATCCTTTTGAAGTCCAGAAACACCAAACTGAAATTTTGAAATATGGGTTAATGCAATGTATGGTCCTTATAGCATTCTCTCATTTCTTTTTTGTTTCTATAATTTCAAATTATAGGTTTTGGTTCCTTGAGTTTCTTTTCATCCAAAATATTAGATCCTATTTTTATAAAAATTTGGATCATTTTGCCCTTGAGGGACCAAAACCTATTATTTGAAACTACATGAACCAAAACCAAAATAGAGGTTTTGTTTATGATAAGAAATGTTATTCAAATAAGGGAGTTGTTATTCGAATATGGTGAGGTAGTTTTTTTTAAGTTAAAATTTCTTCAAATAAGAGAAGACTTGTTCAAATAGATATTCAGTTCCTCACATATCATATTTGAATAAGGACTTGTTTACTTGAATAAGAACCCATTCAAATTCCAAAGTTATATTCAAATAAGGAATTGGTTATCCTAATACACTTCAATTTTTGAAAGCTTATTCCAATAGAAGCTAGTGTATTAGAATATGATTATTCAAGAATCAAAGGAGCATATTTGAATACAAATAGCTGTATTTGAATAAGGTCACTTGATTATGTCAGAGCCTATTCGAATAAGGCCAAGAAAAATTGTGTAAATTTATGTTGATGATATTAATTTTGACATAATGCAAGGAGAATTGGAGATGTCTATGATGGGAGAATTGACATCAAGAAGTATGGAATGGATCAAGCCAATGGAGCTGATACTCCCATGAGTTCAATAACCTTGTTGGATGCAAATGTGAAGGGAGCTGACTTCAACATAACAAAGTATAGAGGGATGATTGGCTCACTACTCCATCTCACAGCTAGCATACCAAACTTTCAATTTAGTGTTGGAATATGTACTAGATACTAGTCAAGTCCTAAGGAATCTGATGCTGAAACTGTGAAAATGATCTTCAGATACCTTTTAGGCAAAGTGGAATGAGGGACCTGTTATCCAAAAGGACAAAATGAATATCTGGTTGCATACTTAGACTCTGATCATGGTGGCTACTAGACTAATAGAAAACACATAAGTGGATAATGCCAATTTCTCGGAGGAGCAATTATTTCTTGGTTCAGTAAGAAACAAAATATGGTGTCATTGTCTTCAACTGAAGCTGAATATGTGGCTGCCTCAAGTTGTTGTGCTCAAATGCTATGGTTGAAGCAACAATTACAAGATCTTGGCATCCATCTTAGGTAAATTCCTATATACTGTGACAAAACCAGTACCATTTGCTTGGCCAAAAATCTAGTACATCATTCAAAGACCAAGCACATTGATGTGAGACACCATTTCATCAGAGATCATATTCAAAAGAAAGATGTCAAGGTTGTCTTCATCTCCACACATCTACAACTGACTAATATATTCACCAAACCCTTACTTGATGATCAATTTTTGTACATAAGAAGATAATTGGGAATGGTAAATCCTAATAAATTGTAAGTAAATTTACTTACTCTTAATTCATTTGACAATGTTTTGAAGATAAAAGATTACTGACTTAAGCATCGGAGTTTCTAGATATTTGTTTTGCAAGTTTTTCATAAAGAGAATACTCTGATATAAGAAGGTTTATTCGAATACAGACCTTCATATTTGAATACAAGAATGAGCTTTTCAAAAGACCATATTCGAATATATATTCACATATAAGTTATATATTCGAATATAGGTTATGGGATGTTAATCGACTTAGTTTATTTGAATATAGGTTCATTTATTTGAATGTAATCTTTGAAACCTTGTTTTAGACAAACCATTGTTATTTGTATAACCTTTTGTAAACAAATTTGAGTAAAATCACTCAAAAAAGCATGGGACAACTTATTGGAATATGTTCACCCTTATTCAAATAAGACCCCTCTTATTCAAATACTAATGAACTTATTCGAATAACATCAATCTTGTTTTAAAGCGTCAGAAACTCTTTCACTGTTCATTTTCTCACTCATTCGAATATCCACTCACTTTTTACTCTTAAAATAATTCTTTCCCATCATTTTCGTCTCTCCCTTCTAATTAAAACCTATCTGAACTCACTCCAATCCATCACCTATAACTTTGGAAACCTTAAAATTTCTTAGAAAACCTAACCTTTGACAATTTCTAGAAATTGCATCATGAGGTCCAAACATGCTAATTTTGACAAGGATGAGTCTCCCCCTCTATCTAAAAGGCCTACCAAAAAGATTCCAAGCAAGAAACCAACAATGAAGTATAAGCTGAAAGTGGCAATGATTCATATAGGGCACCTCCTCAAGCTAAAGGAGTTGTGACTGTTAGAATTGGCTGACACTTAAGAGGGGTTGAATTGGATGTAAGATAAAAACTTAAGAACTTTGAAAAACTATTCGCATTTCAGAGAAAGCAGTAACTATGAAAGTAATGAATTATAAATCAACAGTTAGATATTTAAATAATATATACTGAAAATATAAGAGCTTAGGGAAGAGAATTTGCAAACCATGATTTATACTAGTTTGATCCAATCCACAATGACCTACGTCTAGTCCCCAGGCTCCTCTTGAGATTTTCAATCCACTCTCTTCCTCAATTTTAACCAGGTCCTTAAGAACCACTACAATCTTAGAAGTTTGATCTGGGTATTTGTGAAGCCTTTACAATTCTCGTACTGAGACAAGGACTCTCCCTTATACATTGTAAGGATACAATCTATTTCCCACTCAAGATCCCCTAATCTTGAGTAACTCTTACAAGGATAGAATGATTACAATAAAAGCATACTTCTCTCTATATGAAGTAGATGATGATTAACATTGAAAAACATGATAAGAGTATGATTACAAAGCTTTAGTCGAGTAAAACTTAGAGTAATAGTATATCAACATTATAGGCTTAAGCTCTCATCATTGTTCTAAAGTTTGAATGCTTTTCTATTTATAGTTGATGAAGATTAATGATCGTTTGATCATTTCAACTTATCTGTTAGAGTCCCATTGTTTCGTTTGACCATTCTTCATATTTGAAAAACTAGCTGTTATGTTCGGTGGACGCTCCGCTTATGTAAAGTCACCTTTTGTGTCTTCACATTATCTCTTTAATGTATTCCTGGAGAAATACATTAAACGCTACTACAATAAAGTGTGAGAGTGATTGGAAGCAAGTAGAGTGAGTTACACAATCATTCCTATGATTTTTTGAAGTTACGATACGTTGTCTGTTGCATCACTCGAGTGATCCTAGGTCATTATGTGAGTGATCCCCTTCAAAATCTGGCAGAAAGCATCAGAGTCTTTTTCCAACTTTATCACTCGAGTGATCTGTTCAATTAGATTACAAATATGGCAAACGACATATCATTAGAAATCTCTTGCCATCTACATTCCAATATAATAAAAAATCAATTCCAAACTCAATGTATTCTGAAAGTTATGATCAAAGTAGTGATTACTGCACTATATAATCTTTGAATTCATTAGTGTCAACTTCAAGAAGGCATAACTCTTAGCATATAACTCCAAATATGACAAATTACCTATCTATGGAAAGCTCTTTAAGTCTAGTTTCATATAGCACTAGTTTCATCTCAATCTGATGTGTACTTTGAGAGTTATGTCTAAAATACCAAAGTTGTTCTAGAATATGACGCTGATTTGAATCTAATCCTCCAAAGATCATATCTCTATCATCTGAACTCCTTTGAATGTGATTCTGGTGTGCATTTGACGTGTTGAGAGTCTAGGTTCATATTAAACTAGTTTTAGCTCAATTCAACATGTAGTTAGAGAGATATGAACAAAATACCGAACCTCTATCATGCTGCATAAAAACATAACACAACAGAATGCTCATCACTCGAGTGATCATGGCTATGACTTGAGTGATACCTTCCAAAACTTGGTAGAGAGTCAATACTTAAGGGAACACCTCATGAAAGTTCCATAACTGCCATATAAGTTATCTTAGCTTATAATCTACCCTTTCCAACCTCCATTTGATCATAATAGAAACCTCTGGTATCACTTCGAAGAGCTTGAATCTTGATATTCTCATTAGATCTTGCAAGTTCTTTTTTCTTCAATCTCTCTCTTATTGTTTTTCCTTTTGATCATTCTTCATAATCCAACTAGATATCTTCTTGAATATCTTCAATTTTCTTGTTTCTTTACTTGACTGATCTACAAGATATGCAAAATTAAATATAGTAGTTAGTCAATGTAGAAAATAAGTATATTATACAAACTTTTTTCTCTTAATATTTGACATCATCAAAACCAATCATATCTAATAGTGATAAGGGAACCAATGGAGACTAGGTCTATGTCTAAGACCACTTCAACTCCTTCTAAGAAGAAAGACAAGGACCCAGCTAGTACATCTTCACAGGACCGGCCTTTAGAAAGTGAGGACCTTGACAGAAAAATAAAAAATGTAGAGCAAGGTTTGGCTGGAAATTTGAGGCCTTCTCAAGTTGGTCCAAGTAGAGTATAATAGACTCAATCACATACTCAGGGAAGCTCACATCATCAATCAAGAACTTTGATAGAAAGGGAAGTAGTAGGTCCACTTTTTGACTTCAACTTAAAACCTCTACAACAATCTAGTGAGAAAAGAGGTATACAGACTTGTTCTCATCTAGACCACTAAATCCTGTTGTTTATGTGGATTTGCCCTATCTAAGAGACAACTTATGATTTGATTTATATAGTTACTTGGAGCATTATTAGAGTTGGATTCAAGTTGATTTGTCTTATAGCTCTTTTGTAGTAAGAACTTTCTATATTAATCTCTACTAAAAATCAAGGGAGATAAGGGTCAAGTGATTGAAGAATAATTGGAAACTATAGTAAGAGGACAGAAAATCCAACTCTCCCCTTCTTTAATCAATACCTACTTGGGCTATATATAGATGATTTTGATGATGCTATAGAGTACACTAAAGATGAAATAATGAAAATCATCAAGCCCATAAGAAAGACCAAGAAGGTCTCCTCAATGTCTCTCAGTGATGTGTATAGGATCTTGTAGTACATCTACACTAGGTCCTTTGTCAACAAGTCTCAGAATTTTAACCATTCAGTAGCAGAGACTTCAATCTACTTGCTTGTTTGATCTCTAGAGTTAAATTGCACTTCAGTGAGCTAATATTCCAAGAGATCAAAAGATATAGGTATATATCCTCCAAGACAACTTCAATGACTTACCTCATATAGTGTCTCTCTTTCTAAAGATGAAAAACATATGGTATTTAGAGGGTGTAAAGAAAAGCTTACAAGATTTGGGCTACCCAAATCAAGAAAATGAAGATAACTCTTCCATTGGAGATGCTTGAACAACTAGAAGCTAAGAGATAGAAAGTGGAAACTGAGAACTCTAGGATGGATGAGGCTCACCCATCTATAGCTATATCTCCATTTCCTTCACTATTTAGAGATTTTATTCAAGTGCAAGTCTAGGAAGCTCTTAAGCCAGTGATAGAAAACATCATGAAATCTAACCAACTTATGATTGAGGATATCAGAAGTCAAGTCAGGGTTGTGATTGAAGGAGTAAATGAAAATTTCAAATCTCTTTATAGACTTCAAGCCAACTACCTTAAGCAACTCAGAGAGATTAGTCACAAACTTGATTCCTTAGACACTTGCGTTACTAGATCTCCCTTGACTAGAGCACTGAATCTTAAGGTTCCAACATATACTGATCTACCTACTTCCTCCACTACTACTCCAATTGTACCAACCAACACATTACCAATCCCTTCCACTATTGATACCCTATTGATTCAACCACAAATCATCACTAATACCCCTCAAGAGCCTTCAAATGTCTTATTTACTATAGAAGATCCCTCCACTGCCTCCCAAGTCAATATTACCTTTGACCCAGTCTAACCAAAAGAGCATGATCAAACCACTCTAGAAATTCCTATCTCAAATCTTATCTCTATTAGCAATATGTCTCAGAGTGATCCTATTCTTCAGTATACTGCCACTTATAGTTTGTCTGGAAACACTCAAGAAATCCCTAATCTAGAGAACACTAAGGAGATTCAGTTCTCTGACCCAACACCATATCTACTAATTCCAACCATCTCAACTTCTACACCTATCTCTGAGCCTACTCCTAAAATAATTCAAGACCCACTTTTTGATGAGCAAGTTCAAACTGATCTTCAACCATCTTCTCCCACACTTGTCATCAACCCTGACTCTCTATTTGACTTATTCCACACTCCCATTGACCCTAACACAACAATAGTTGTGTTTGGTTCTACTCCTCCTCTAGCTCTTCTCAAAGATCCACCTTCATTCACTTCTTAGTTCTCTCCTCCTACTCCTCCCAATCTTTCTACTAATGTTGAAAGGGGGAGAAGTAAGTGAGAGTAAATTTTTGTGAGTAAATTATTTGTGAGCTTTTTGGACTTCTAAGATCAAGATAAATAGCTTTGAGATTATGTCTTTCATTTATGTTCTAAGTTTTTTTTGTCTTTGTTTGTTGTCATACTGAACTTAACATAATTATCATTGTAATATCATGTCCCATGAGTTCTTACTGTTTGATCTTAACGTTTTTAATGTTTTACTTGAATGTACTAAGTTTTGTTACCATAAAAAATAGGGAGAATGTTAAATTTAGAGTTTTGATGATACTAAACCTTAGGTTTATTCGAATAGGTATTCCATTACTCAACTAAGGGAGTTCTTTTTTAGTCAAGAGTTATAGGAATAACTCTCAGCTTATTTGAATGACTAGTGTATAAAAGCTTCTTATTCTATCAAAATATTGTGGTTTATTTGAATAAGAGTATTCTTATTTGAATAAGGTCTCACTTATTTAAAAACAAAAGTTTATTTGAATACTCAAGCCACTATTCAAATAAGGGTAGTCTTGCCTAGTTTTTCAATTCTGACTTATTTACAAGGCTTATTCGAATAGAAGATTAGTTATTCGGATAAGGTAAGACTTCTGATATTTCAATTCTATTTCTGATAAGAAGTGTTATTCAAATAAGGGAGTTGTTATTTGAATATGGTGAGGTCGCTTTTTATGTTAAAATTTATTCGAATAAGAGATAACTTATTTGAATAGATATTCAATTCCTCACAGATCATATTTGAATAAGGACTTGTTTACTTGAATAAGAAGCCATTCAAATTCCAAAGGTATATTCCAATAAAAAACTGGTTATCCTAATACACTTCAATTTTTGAAAGCTTATTCCAATAGAAGCTGGTGTATTAGAATAATGCTATTCAAGAATCAAAGGAGCATATACAAATACAAATAGCTATATTTGAATAAGGTTACTTGGTTATATCAGAGCCTATTCGAATAAGGCCAAGTTATTCTAATGAGAGCAAACATAGAGTTCAATCCATAATAAGGTTCAAGTAATGCTAGAAGGATAAATTTAGCTACTCATACTCAAAAGAGAACTAACATCAAACATCTTAACATGGTCTACATTAGAAGAAAGGTAGAAAGGAGAAGAGAAAGCTAAGAAACCAAGGATTGAAGCTTTGAACATCTTCGAAACTTTGATATGCATTCTCTAACTCTTCTTTTCTTTCACACCCTAGCAAAGAGTCATCTTTAATAATCTCTGGAGGTCAGATCTCCTTTCAATCGGCTTTTTAGCCTCTATTTATATACTTTGTTTATTTTATGATTAATTAAAATGCATAACTCTATATTTTGTTAAACCTTGTGTTGTGGCGAGGCTTGTCTCTTTGTCATGGCATAGAATAATGCAAGTGATGTAATTTAGCTTTGCCATGGCAAAAATTACATCTCACATGCATATTCAAAAATGATAAAGGAATTCATTTTGTTCAGCTAGAGCCAAATAGCCAACCTTGCAATTATACCGTTGATAAGCCTCTTTGAGCCTAATTGATTGTTTCTTTGTTCTCAACCCATTAACATGTGCTTTAATGATATATCAAGTGTGAAATGGGCTTTTACCTAATTCAGAAGATTAGCATAGCATTTGAAATTTTTGTGAAATGGGCTTTTGACAAGTGTGGGGGTATATATATCATCAACTTTAGAGTTGCAAAAACAAAAGAGAGAAAAAAATTATTAAGTATTGTGGGATGTTGTGAAGAAATAAATTTATTCATAAGTAGCCAATTTTTCAATTTTTCAATTTTTTGAATCCTTCATATCATGTTTTACATTCCTTTTACCTTAACCTCATTACAACCCTTAATAAGTCCTTTTGATTTGAATTATGCATGTGAATTAGGTAGTGGAGATTGAGATTTTTAGCAAGCCTATGGTAGTGCAATTTTTTCGGTTGAATTCAAGCGAAACACTTACCCTTAAACACTTGAGAGATTGGGAGAATGAGTCACAATTACGAACTCGGTTTATTCATTTTCAAATGAAATTACCAATTTATATTTTCATTGGTTCATGAATACTATGATCTCTTTATTTTTCAATTGTATTCTTGCTTATGACTTGACACTTCTAATTTTGTTAGCACTAATTAGTCACTCCTTGTCTGAGGACGTCCAAGAGCTAAGTATGGGGGAATTTGATAAGTAAAATATTTGCATATTTATTTTCCCTTATATGATGATTTTATGGATGATATTTGAGCGCAATTTAATAAATTTGGGTGTAATAAATAAATAAATAATGATTTTGGCATAAAATAGAATTTCTTGAAAAATACTAAAGTAGACCCTCTTTCAATTTTCAGGAAATATTTAGAGCTCTAGATTTCGGATTGGGACGTTCTATATATGGATAAAAAGCTAAGAAAGAGCTCTACAACTTTGATGTTGAAACCAAAATCTAGTTCTATCTCCAATGATTTCGAATTTTGCTTGGAAGTTGAAAGCGGGAATCATCTACCATTCCACCAACCATTTCATCTACCACTTCATCTTCCTTTTCACCTACTACTTCATCTACCACTTTATCTTCCTTTTCACCAACTACTTCATCTACCACATTCTATCTACTACTTCACTTACCACATTTCATCAATTACTTCATCTACCCTACTTCATTCTTCCCTATATATAGCCACCCTCTTCTTCACATTTCACATACCAAGTCATATCCATTACTCTCTTCTCTTCTTCACTTACAACCATTTCATATCCATTACTTTTCTCTTCTCTCCACATACACCATTTTAGAGTGAATTTTATGCATTATATTACTTTTTGCATGCTTCCATCTTGGAAGGCTTAGGATTGTATTACTTTTTGCATACTACCTACATAAAAGGTTTTACCTCCTAAAGGAACGGTTAGATTTTTCCATTTTTCATGCATCTTTTGGTTGTATATTTATGTTTGAGAATTTAATATTCAATTTTTATGAAGTATTTATGAGGATTTCATTCTAGTTTTATATAATGTCAATTATTTTTGTTGTTTTTAATTTTATCATGAGCTAAATTTTCATTTTCCTAGGGTGATGACGCAGCTTACTAATGACGGATTGAATCTTAACTTATTAAATCTAGTTTTAATTTCTCCTTCATGATTGAGTTTTAATTATTTTTTCTTAATGCTTTTGATTGACTGAGTATCTTTTAAATGATTTCAATATGCATGTTGAGACCGGAAGGAGATGCATGTGTGTAGATCCTATAATTAAAACCATAATTTGCCTATGAAATAGGAATATATTCATATGAGTTATGTAGTCTTATTAAGTTCCATAAATCTTAATACATAATTAATTGCTTAAATTCATATAGGAATATATTGGATTAGCAATTAATTATAGAATTGCTTGACCTTGGAAGAGGCTAGTAATTAAATCAGGGAAACTCGCCTATCAATCATGTGGAATAAATTGGGCTAGAATAGATAAGTGATTCAATCCAGAATTTGTTAAGTGAAATCTGACTCCTAGGGTTTTTTCTCATATTTGCTTTCATATTATTTGCACTCATCTTTAGTCATTTCATTTTGTTCTCTCAACCATCAACTACTCGATCGACTAAATAGAATTAAAATAACCCATTTTGGTACTTAGTGATCAATTCTCGTGGGAACGATACTCAGTAAGACTACACAACTCATGAATATATTCCTATTTCATATGCAAGTCATGGTTTTAATTATAGGATCTATACACATGCATCTCCTTCCGGTCTCAACATGCATATTGAAATCATTCAAAAGGTGGCCAATCAATCAAAAACATTAAGATCAATAATTAAAACTCAATCCTGAAGGAAAAATTTTAACTAGATTTAATAAGTTAAGATTCAATCCGTTATTAATAAGCTATGACCCTAGCAAAATAGAAATTTAGATCATGATGAAATTATAAACAAAATAAAAATAAATTAACATTACATAAAACTTGAATGAAATTCTCATAAATACTGCATAAAACTTGAATATTAAATTCTCAAACATAAAGATACAACCAAACGATGCATGAAAAATGGAGAAATCTAGCCGTCCATTTAGGAGGTAAAACCTTCCATATAGGCGGCATGCAAAAAGTAATACAATCCTAAACCTGCCATATAGGAGGCATGCAAGAAGAAATAGAAGAGATGAAAGTAATGGATATGAAAATGGTTGTGTGAAATGTGAAGGTGAGGGTGGCTATATATAGGGAAAAATGGAGTAGGGTAGATGAAGTAGCAGATGAAATGTAGTAGGTGAAGTTGTTGATAGAATGTGGTAGATGAAGTAGTTCGTGAAAAAGAAGATGAAGCGGTAGATGAAATGGTTGATAGATAAAGTAGTAGGTGAAAAGGAAGATGAAGCGGTAGATGAAATGGTTGATAGATAAAGTAGTAGGTGAAAAGGAAGATGAAGTGGTAGATGAAATGGTTGGTGGATAGAATGGTAGATGATTCCCGCTTTCAACTTCTAAGCAAAATTTGAAACTCTTGGAGATAAAACTAGATGTTGGTCTCGACATTAAAGTTGTAAAGCTCTTTCTTAGCTTTTTATCCATATAAAGAACGTCTCAATCCGACATCTAGAGCTCGAGGTATTGCCTGAAAACTGAAAGAATGTCTAATATAGTATTTTTCAAGAAATTCTATTTTATGCCAAAATCATTATTTATTTATTAATTACACCCAAATTTATTAAATTGAGCTCAAATATCATCCATAAAAGCATCATATAAGGGAAAATAAATATGCAAATATTTTACTTATCAATCAGCATTTTGGAACTTTTGAAAGTGGTTTTTGATATAGTTCTTCCCAAACCTTAAGGCTCCCGTTGAGCTTATTATAGCCACTTAAGGGACTCAAATGACAACCAACCTTAAGTATTTTAAAGTTAAGGAATTAGAAAAGGGAATAACACTATGTCCTTGATTTTGATTGATAGGATTTGATATTTTCCTTGAATGTGAGCAACCTGTGCCAGAGCACACCCGGAAAGAACAAGGTAGTGACACTTTCTCTTATACTGTATGTGATACATTGTATGTATGTGATGTCATTGAATTGTGTATTGCCAATGCTGTAAAGCTTGTTGCTATGTGTATGCTGTGAAGCTATGTGTATATTGTGACGCTGGTCACGCATCATGTGTATATTCCTTTGAGTTGCATCGCCATGCCAATAGTCCTCCGGTAGCTAACAATGGTTCGGGTGAGGGCTGTGTGCATCCCCGACGGTGAAAGAGGATGAGGGTGGGGTGTGACAATGAATTTATAGTGTATGTGAAAGCCGAAAGGCTATGTGAAAGTCAAAAGGTTATGTGTAAGCTGCAAGGCTATGAGTATGCTGTGAAGACTATGTGTATGTCAGTGAGGCAATATGTATACTGTGATCATTGTTGTTGTGTTATTTGATGATTTACTTACATGCTTTGTGATTATATATTGTATGAGTGATTTTTTACTACTAGGATTCTCTTGAATCTTATTATTTCTATTGACTAACCTACAGATAGGGCAAGTGGCTCAAAGGGAAAGCAAACAACCAAGGGTGGCTAGGACTCCTTTGGGAATGTGAATTTGGTAGTTGGTTGTCATAGGTTGTTTGGAAATACTGTACATATCGTAGATACAGATTTTGATTGTGGTTATGTAATCCCCTAGATGAAAAATTGTAAAGGGCGGAAATGCCCTGTAAACCCTTTAGTTGATATATGGAAACCCGGGGGTTGTCGGGAATTTTGGTTTACACTTTAATATGTGTGAATGTGACTGAACTGCGCAAGTTAATTATATTCGGAATATGAGCATGATATCAGATCAAACAGGTTTTGAAAGAAATTTTGAATACCCACTTTATCTCAGGGTGGGTCCTTGCCTTGAAGTGGGAACTTAAACAGATTTTGTATTAATCATCAGTCTCTAATTTAACTTAATTATGAATTTTCAAATAATAATCATGGATTTTAAGGCAAGGGGTTATAGGGCTCAAGTGTTAACTTGATGCCACAATCTGTGTTTATAAAATTGCAACTGGGTGAACCTCAAGCAACTTCTATAACACTTCAGTTAATTGATCGAAGGCTTGCTTATCCAAAGGGTTTCATTGAAGATGTTTTGATTAAAGTTTACAAGTTTATTTTCCCAGCTGTCTTTATTGTGTTAAATTGTGATGAACATAGCGATCTCCCACTCATTGTAGGAAGATCTTTCCTTGCTACAACTGAACTTTGATTGATGTTGAAAAAGGAGAGATCGAGTTGAGAGTGAATGATGAAGAGGTTGTTTTCAATATGACCAAGGCATTGAAGTATCCTAGGGACACTACTGATTGCTTTATGGTTGATATACTAGATGAGGTGATTCAAAATACTTTAATAGTAATGCAAAAGATACTTTTAGAAGATGATCATAGGAAATCTGTTTAGAATCAGAGAAGATTGAAACTTATGAACAAAAATGTGGTCAGGAAGGAAGTGATTAAGTGGTTGGATGTTGGGATCATTTACCCTATTTCAAATAGATCGTGGGTTAATCCGATACAGTATGTTCCTAAGAAAGGAGGAATGGCAGTTATTGCTAATGAACATAATGAGCTCATCCCTACTTGTACAATTACTAGTTAGATAGTATGCATGGATTACAAAAAGTTAGATGAAGCAATAAGGAAGGATAATTTCCCACTTCCTTTCATCGACCAAATCTTAGACTAATTAGGTAGCAAGGAATTCTTGTTTCCTAGATTAGTGTTCGGAGTATAATCAAATTGTTGTTGCTCCTGAAGATCAAGAAAAGACAACATTCACCTGTCCTTATGGTACCTTTGCATTTAGAAGAATGTTGTTTGGTTTGTACAATGCCCCTGCTACCTTCCACAGATGTATGACGAGCATATTCTCTAATATGATAAAAGGGATAATAGAAGTATTTATGGATGACTTCTAAGTCTTTGGTGAATCATTTAAGGAGTGTTTGATACATCTGGATAAGGTGTTGAGGAGAAGTGAAGAGACAAATTTGGTTCTTAATTGGAAAAAGTGTTATTTAATGGTGACTGAAGGAATTTTTCTTAGTCATAAAGTTTCTAAATAAGGCTTAGAGGTTGATAGAATAAAGACTTCTATTATTGAACAGCTTCCTCCTCCTTCTAATGTCAAAGCTGTGAGAAGTTTCTTGGGCCCAATTCTTAAAAGAATTTTTCAAGCTTTCAAAGCCTCTCTCACAACTACTTGAGAAAGATACTCCTTTCCACTTTAATGATTAGCGCATGAAGGCTTTTGAAGAATTAAAGAGTTGAGTTATTTCAACTCCTATTATTGTGGCTCCTGATTGGTCATTACCTTTTGAGGTGATGTGCGATGCAAGTGATTATACTGTTGGAGCTGTGTTGAGGTAGAGGCATGACAAGATCTCCCATCTCATCTACTATGCAGCAAGACACTAGTTGCAACTTAGGTAAATTACTCAACTACTAAAAAAGAAATACTTGCTATACTGTTTGCTTTTAAAAAGTTTATAGTCTATTTGATGGGTGCTAAGATTTTAGTTCATATTGATTATGTTGCTGTTAAATATATATCAAGGAAGAAAGAGTCCAAGCCTAGATTGATTAGATAGGTTTTGTTGTTATAGGAATTTGATGTGCATATAATTGATAGGAAAGGAACTGAAAATCAAGTTGTTGATCATTTGTCTAGAATTGTGAACTCTTATGATTCTATGAATAACTTATTGGTTAATAAATATTTCCCTGATGAACAATTGTTTGCTATTAGTAGTTATGGTTTGCCCTGGTATGCTGATATTGTGAATTATCTTGTGTGTGATATGTTACCTCTTGATTTGACATTCTATTAAAGAAAGAAATTTTTGCACGATGTTGCTTACTATATCTTGGAAGAACCATTTCTTTTTAAGAGATGTGCTTATTTGATTATTAGAAAATGTATGCTTGAGGTTAAACAAGAGGCAATTTTGATTAAATGTCATGTATCTGCATATAAGTGACATTATAAGGGCAAAGAACTTCATATAAATGCTTGATTCTGGTTTCTATTGCCCTTCTTTGTTTAAAGATGCTTACCAATTTGTGTTCAACTGTGATAGATGTCAAATAACAGGTAACATTTCCAAGAGACATGAGATACCTCAATCTAGGATCTTAGAGGTGGAGTTATTTAATATTTGGGCAATGGATTCCATAGGACCTTTCCCATCTTTAAGAGGAAATAAGTACATTTTTGTTGCAGGGGAGTATGTAGCAAATGAACTAAAGCTATTGCTTGCCAAGCTAATGATGCCAATACAGTAATTCGATTCTTAAAGAAATATGTTTTCACAAGATTTGGCACTCCCAGAGCGATCATCACTGATGAGGGGACTCATTCAACAACAAGGAGTTCAATGCTCTTTGGCAAAATATAGAGTGCACCCATGGATGTCACTTGCAAACCATCCACAAACTAATGACCTATATGAGTTGACTAACAAGGAGATCAAAAGGATCCTTGAGAAGACTGTGGGTCCTACTAGAAAAAATTGGTCGACAAGCTTGATGATGCTTTATGGGCTTACATAATCGCTTTTTGTACTCCAATTAGCATGTCACCTTATCGGTTGGTTTTTAGGAAAGAATGTCATTTGCCACTTAAGTTGGAGTATAAAGCATGGTGGGCAAATAAGAAGTTGAATATGGACCACAAGGAAGTTGGAGCTAAAAGGTTGTTGCAACTAAATGAGTTGGAAGATTGTGGCTTCAAGCATATGATTGTGCGAGATTATATAAAGAAAGGACAAAGAAATGGCGTGACAAACATATCTTGAAGCGCAATTTTGAGCCCAGACAATTGGTTCTCATCTTTAACTCAAAGCTCAAGTTGTTTCCTGGAAAACTTAGATCTAAATGGTCTGGTCCTTTTAGAGTGGTTTTTGTGTCATCAAAGGGTGCAATTGAAGCTAAAAAAATGAGATGAAACTGCTTTAAAGTGAATAGGTAAAGACTAAAGCACTATCATGGTGGTGAGGTGAATCGACAAGAGATGGTTCATCACTTGGCATAACATCCTTGAGTTTTTTGACATGGTTTGGCTAAGGACTATAAACCAAGCGCTTTTTAAGAGGCAACCCAAGGTTTTGGTAGTTCAATTTCCCTGTGATTCTCTTTAGTTGAGTTGTTTTTATATTTGTTGATTTTGTAGGACTTTTGGTAGCCCCCAATGATGTATTCCACTTTAGTAACCACAAGCAAGAGCATTCAAAAGCACAAGATGATGATTGAGAGGGAGTTCTTTTTATTTTTACTTGTTTTGTTTCATTTGATAGTTGATAACATGTTTTGGACATGAGTGCTGGTTATAGTCTAGATTTATATGTGATAGATATTTGTTAGTGACTATTTATTTGAGTGGTGGCATTTGTTGATTTTGCTCAATTGGTGAAAATTTGAGATCTTAGAAGATTTTGCTATCCCTGCACTTGGATATGATTATGTCTTCACTTCCATTACTTAATGTTACTTGTTCACATTGAGGACAATGTGACATTTAAGTGTGAGGGTGTACCATTGATTTTGTATGACTTGTCCTCAGTTTTGACAAATTTCTTTGGTTTTGCACATAAATAGAAAAAAATTTGACAAATGTTGAACAAAAATTTTGCTTTTCATAGATGCTTGGATTTTACTTGTGAACATTGGCAAAGTTGAATAATTTGAATTTGAAAAGGATTGAGTTTAATTAGAATTCGGTTCTATCTTCTTGAAATGTTAGTAGATTAGCAAAGAATTTGGCTTGGATAATTAACTTTAGGGTGTCAAATACCGGTAAGAAACTTGAGCTTAAATATTCATTTCGTTCAAGAGTAGTACACTTATTGTGATTTCATCTCTAGCTAGAACTTGTATTGATTCTCTTTTGAAGCTTAAAATCTTTTTGCATGCACAAAGATGATTTAGGCATTCGTTTCATAGCTAGTCTGGCCAAATGTCTGTCTTTATCACATGAAAATCATTTGTTTTACCCCATTTTAGCCTAAATATATTTTTTTAAAAAAATTGCATAGAATAAATAGCCCTTTATTTAAGAAATGCAATTTTTATACTTTTTCCTTCTTGTTCATTTGTTACTTTAGTAAGTGCTAAGTAAAGTAATTTAAAAGGAAAAAAAAAAGAGTGAATGAGTTAGAAATTCAACACTATAGGAGTGTACGTACATAAAAAAAAGAGCGAAAAATGAAATGAAAAATAAAAAAAAAAAGAGAAAAATTAAAATAAAATAATAAAGAAAGAAAAATATTTTTGAGGTTAAAAAAAATAAAGGTTGTTTATAGTGTAAGTGAGTTGTTTTCTTTAAGTGGGTATTTTTTCATTCTTCATGAATTTTATTAAATTGTTTAGTACTAATTAAAGTAATCTTCCATACGACTTGACCACTTTTATTTCATTATCCTACCTTATTCATTACAACACTTAGAAAAGCCCTTTTGGTTTTGAGTTGGGATAATGTAGTGGAGATGGAGATGATAAACAAGCTTATGGTAGATGGATTGCAATAAGTGTAATAGAGTGAAATACAAGCCCTTTAATTTCTTGAGAGAAGAGTGCAAACACTTCACTTACGAGGAATATTCTATTGTTATTTATCTTTACCAAGTTATTTGCATTTCTTTTAAAAGATGGAAAAGTGTTTTAAGAAAATTTCATTCTTGAAAGTTTGAATTGCTGCCAATTTTGTACTGTTTGTTTTTAAGTTTTGCTTCCATGATGTTCTTTGTTTGTTTTAAACTTTTAAAATCTTGAGGATAAGATTTGATGCAAGTGTGGGGGTGTAATAACTCTCCATTTTTAGTATATTTAAAGTATATTTTGAAGATATTTACAGAGTTATCTAGAAAAATTTTAGGAGATTTGCTTGAGATTATGATAAGATGTTAATTGGGTGCATTATTTGGGGATTTTAAAATAGAAATAAAGCAGTTGGGATAATAAAAATAAATAGCATTAATATTATAAAGTTTTTCTGAATTAAAAAAAAGAACCAAAGAAAAGTTTTTTAGTTTAGTTTCATTATTATTATTATTATTGTCACCACCTTTTGTTTTTTTTATTTTTATTCCTTTAATTTCTCATTAGCTGGCAGTTTCAGGCGACACCATTTAGACCATTTTGGGAAAGGGCAGGCCTAAAGGACGAAAAAAGAAAAGAGTTCTATGAGCTAAGAGGAAGACCCTGGAGAAAAAAAGGGAAAGGAATTGGGACCTAAAAAAAGTGACCCGGCTCCCGTCCTTTTCTTCAAAAGAAAAGGATGGTTTTTTTTATCGGGTCATCGGATTAAGATTTCAACGGTTCATATTTAATATATTATTAAAATATTTTAATAATATATTAAATCTGGACCATTAAGATTTTAATCTAATGACCCCGATAAAAAAAGGATCATCCTTTTCTTTTAAAGTGTAAGAAAAATATAACTAAAAGGAGATTTGTGTACCTGGACGAATCCATGTTCGGATCCGGGTCAAGGCTCCAATGCTCCATAATTGTGCCCACACAATTATTAGACTACTAGAGCCTAATTATGATTTGCACAGCAGATCACCAGAACTAGAAAGATGGTAGGAGAGAAGAGAATTGTCAGAAAACTCAATGGCGGGGTGAATTGCAATTGAGGAGGCACACCCTATTTATAGTGGTTTATGGAGGCCACTAATTAGGAAACGTGTGCACTCCTTCTTGACCTCCAAGACAGTAATTAATTGATTCTCAATTAATTCCCTAATTATGGTGATTTGTTCCTCTTTTAACAAATCTATAATTATTGCTGAATTATTCCCCAATCTGCTGATTTTATTCTTATTTGATTAGGCTACTTATTTCCTAATCAAATAGTCCGACCTATCAAGGGCGGATTTGGATCCAAAGTCCAACATCTCTCACTCGCACTTGATGGGCCTCCCATCGTGCGTGCATTACTCTTTCTTTTTTCATACTTGGCGTCTGCCGTGACTGTGTGGGCAAAAACGTCTTTAAGATTTTGATGCTTGTGATACTAGAAATCCTTCATATCATATCAGCATCTAATGACACCCTTTATATATAACCGTAAGCTATATATTGATTGCCTCATATGCCCCAGATTCTCCCATACATATTACTCATGGCATATCTAATCCCTGTTGAGTTAATATGTTGATTAACTCAGATTGCTTTCTACGCTCATAGTATCCGCACTTACTAGCTACACATAGAGCTAGTAAGGGGTCGACCACAGATACTAGCACATCTTATGTATCTAGGAGTAAATCTTCCTTTTTGACTAAACATCAGTCCATCTTGACTTGGTCGCTTTCCTAGTTTTCACTCATCTGACTGAATCGAGTGTGATCATGGAGCTTCAGCTAAAGTAGCTGTCACCAAACCAAGCTTTCATGTTGCCGCCTAAGTCTTAAGGGCATCGTGGAAGGATTCTTCCTTCCTAGGACTCACACTGTGGTGAACTAGGGATCTTTCACCCACATCCCGTGTTGCAGTTTAACTTTTAAGCACATGCAGTATGAATTACATGCTATGGTGAGGTGCACATCAATTTCTTTATCTTTCACTGTACAGACATTAGTTCCAAAATGTACTCAACATTCGAACCTATACCTTTCTTTTTCACAATATCTCTTTTACAATCTCATTTGTGAAAAAGAGTTCTTTGCCTGACTACAGGTCTATATTCATGCTTCGATCCATTTTCTGTGTATATGCACACATGTAGATCTCATCTCAGTCTAACCGAGGCGACTCAAACACAAAGATTCTTCTTAACCATCTCATAGTGATCATTTGCTCGTCTTACCCTCCCATGCCCCCGCAAAACATGGGAAGATGGTTGTTCATGTGAGTGAACCAACCTTTTCTGACCTGTACGACATACAAACTTGTATACCTTATATGTATTTACTCATAACATACATACTATTTCTTTTATCTTCATAAAAAAGAAGTTCACGACCTTACATTTTATTTGCACCCCTAGTTTTTCATTAACTCAATGAAAATCAAGCTATGGGCTTAATAAGGGGATTACCAACATTCTGTCAGTAAAAGGTCATTGAACTATCGATTTCCCTCTTTGAAAGCATATCTCTCAGAAATGTATCAAAAAGTATGTTTCGCCTTGCTGTGATACTTAGGATCCTCATCATAAAATGTTATTGTTTGGATCCTTCTATCCACCATTCATTCCCAATCTCTCATAGGAATTACTTTAGCCATATGACACTTTGAATGATGGTAGAACACACCCTGTGTTCTATTTCCATGGATACTAGGAAAAAATACTTTGTATATTTCCTTACTCTATCACCATTTGCCTAGGTCTTGTATTGGAGTATCCTTTCAGAAGGAAAGTTGTTGTTTTGACAACTAAATCCATGGTTATTCTCATAACCCATTTCACAACAGGACTAAAAATAACTTTTAAGTCTGACCCAAAAACATTTGGTCTTATGTACACCAATGTGTACATTCATATTACCAACTATAGTCTCACATAGGACTCTATCAACCTTTCTTATGTTGGATTCCTCATAGGACATGTAACCTCTTTAGGTTTATGCCCTTGACTTCAGGGGTGTCCATGGGTTTGCAGTTTGACATCCTTTGATACTTAAAGATCATACTTGTACATGTCTTAGGTAGCAAAGACTGTATCTTCCTTGTGCAATCTCCGTTTACCTTGTCATTCAAGATATTTGTTCAACCCATGACTTTCTTAACTCAGAATTTAAGGATTCTCTAATCCTTTATTCCTTTGACTCCCTTGACACTTGTTTCATATGTCATTTGACAAATGATGACTTCACAAAGAATCATCACTAGACCGTTTGGGACTTATGTAGTGTTCTTCGATTATTTTGAAGTTGGTGAGGCTTTCACCTTGTGAAAAACCTCATATACTACTATTTGGGTGATTGGTTCTATGAAGCCCTTAAGCTGCTTCATGTAGAGTTCATCATCCAATTTCCAAAATTCCAAATTGGAAAGTGGTCTTTACATCATCTTGATGCAATTTCAAGACTAAGCTTGTTTGTCATAGCCAAAGTTCAGAGTTAAAATGCACAACGGACAACCTTCCATTGTATTACCCCCTAGCCATTAAGTGTTTTAGGTTCTACATGCCCCCAAGGCGGTTTGAGAACCTACTTGTTCCCAATCGCCTCTTGTCTAGGTGACAAATTACCCAAACACGTATTTGGCTAAAAAAAAGAATCCAAATCCTTCTACATGACACTTTGCAATTCATCTTAGCAGGTCCTTCTAGTGTCTTTCAGACACTTATAGGTAGTTATCATCACCTTCTAAATGATGAAGAGAGCATTCAATCCATTAGGGAATCTATCCCTTACAGTCATTCGCTAGATGACAATTTGCTCCGAGGTGGATTTTATAGGATTCTTTTCCTATGTATGAGTGAGGTAATTCTCTCATAACTTACCTCTTACCATTTTCATTGTGAAAATGGTCTCAATTCTCCCACTCGGATCAGTGAACTTAGGAACACTTGGTTATTCCTTGTCACTTATGAACCTCTTAAAGAGATTTATTGTGATTAATGCTCATTTCCTGCTAGGAAATCTAGGTTTTATGAACGTTGTGTTCCACGATTTTCTCTCAGTCACTGAACCGTCATCATTTTCACTAATGAAGACATGTCATGTCAAATTCTCATGTCATCTCATAAAGAGATACCTTATATACCTTGGCCCTAATCTTCCTTACTTATAGGAAGAATTATGAATATAAAGTTGATGACCCTTATGGTCTTAACGAGCTTAGTCCTAGTCTAAGGCCCATCCATGATTCATAGGGTAAGGTCGTGACTGACATAGAGGGCATTTGGTTAAGTGTGAATATAATAGCTATGAGTCCACCTACCAACATATGGTTGATAGCCTCATTGATGCCATTATGTTCATAACCAAAACAAGGAGAGGTCTATCTCTCCATTTCAACAACTCTATTATGTTGAAGGGTTCTAGGTATTGATAGTTGCCTAACAATGCCTTTCTTGTATATAAAGCAGCTTGAACTAATCACATGGGTGTCTTTAAACTTATTAGTTCAAAGGGTCTTATCCTTTTAGTTTAACTGATTCCTGACTAGTTCAACCATTATGTAACAGCTTCACACTTGCCAAAAATCAAGTAAACATTATTGTATTTTGAGTCAACGTCTACAACGTTAATGAAACACCAAGCTCTTTGTGTTTTGCCCTCACGTTCATTGGTTTACTAACATCATAATTTGCCAAATGCAGTGGATTTTCTCAAAAATGTTTCTTTGTCTTTCTTGCCAGGTAGAATAAGTTCTCAACTTATTCATAAGGGTATTAACCCTTTAGCACACGTTATTTAGCAAAATAATCTTTTGCTAGTTTGATCATTTCTTTGATCAATGTGTACATGTGGCAAGAAATGGAATCTTTTATCCCTAGAAAGAAACATCAAAATCCAATGAAGGATTTGAGAATCATAGTCCCATTGATCCTTAACTAAAGAGATAGCAAAGATGTGATTTGTCAGTTGCAATTACATGGAGTGAATCAAGGTGGTTTATCAGTGTAGAGTTAACGTGCAAGTTCCAATCCCTTGATTCTATCTCTTTGTTGCTTTGCATTTGACATGAAGCCATATGCTTCTCTAAAATATCCACAACTCATGTGGATTGCTACTTTTACAACCCTTAGAGGTTTATCAATGTAGCATTTTATCTTTGCAGAAACTATTGACCTCTTCTAGATCAAGTTTACCTCATAGGTTTCTTGCCCTTAGGCATGGAGGATGAATCCTCCCACTCTTTAGCTAAGTCGTCTGACTGATGGATCTTGAATCCTTCAGTCTTTCACATTCAAGTTCAATGTGGTGAATCACATTGCTAAAGGTTACAATATGCATATCAGAGGCAATCTTTACTTTCGTATACGCCCACTCACTGGAAGACATGGCTCACTCCCACTCATTGAGAGACATAGCTTCCTCCCACTCACTAGGAGATGTCTTATCACAACATACACTTGTTGTTTGTTAGAAAGAACTTGTCATTTAGTTTATCTCAACTTCTTAGTTTGACATCTGCCTCAAATTTTGCCTAAACAACATGTTAGGACTTAGTACACTATGTTAAAACTTAACTTAGTTTTAACTTTATGGAAGAAGATCACCTATTTTACTATCTTCCAACACTATCCACACGGCTTGGATAAGGTTACATTGCTCATACCAACATAAGTTTAAGCAATGTTGTTCTTTCTATACTTGATAGCATAAACCTTTTGTATTCTTTGGTTGCTTCAACCTTTAAATGCTGAAGACTAGTTGGTAGGATGTCCTTGACATCTCATTCTTTTTGAATGAAAGACATTTGAGAGTTTTTAACTCCACAGATATCTCTATTGAGCTTGTCTTCATAAGCTCAATCAAATAGACTTGGTCATAATTGGTCACTTAGACGATTATGGTATACAAATCTTATTTTTTCAAATAAGACAAAGGATAATTAGATAATAAGTTCACTAGTTTCATGTTCATGAGACAACTATGTTGACTCCTATCCCAATCATGCTAGTTAGCTCATCACCCTTTTAATCATAGTCTTCCTTGAACACTTTCCCCTTTGGATTTCTAGACGCATTCCAGAAAACTCCCACTCAATCAAAGACATTATATCAACAAGATAATAACACAATATCATCTAACTAGCATGAATGTTCAAGAAAACAAGAAGAGAATATACTGAATTCAATTCTAAAACCAAACAATTTAATCATAAATTCAATGAAAAACAAGAACATTCAAAAGTTTAAGCCTCATATCGTTGTCTCTTAACTAGGTTTTCCTTCTCATAGGCCCTTCTGACCATATTAACTCATGTAGCATCTAGCTACAATGTCCAGCTCCTCTTTGCCATGTTTACATCCACTTACTTATATATAATTACAGCATACCTCCCACTTGATGAGATGATTCTAACATCTCTATCTGTCTTATCCTTTGTCACAACATTTGTGATAAATGATTGACTTTTAGAAGTCATTGCTTCAATCCAAGTAGATCAATGTAGTTAGAAGCATGGGAAGACTTATTATTATTCAATAATTATTGAATAATTTTAAGTTGCTGCAATTTTTCAGGCTTTTATCTCTAAGAGTTTGAGTCAAGGTTGGATAGGATTTTATATTCAAAAAACTCATTTGAATAGTCCCTTACTTTTAAAGAATCTTTCAACATTTAACCTAATGTTGCAACTGAAAATACTCTTAAAAAAATAAGCCAACCTATCCCAAAAACAATAGAACCAACATTGATTCAATTCCAACATTTTTGGGAATCTCTAGGTGCATACAAGCACCTTTTTGACTCAAAACATATCCAAACGTGCTTCAAATATATGCAAATTATATATCAAATTGAAGCTCTCGAATTTAGGAATTTTTAGGAACCAACCACGTCTCCATCGGAGGTCCCATACATCATCACACACCCCTAGAAGGTCTCTAGATCAAAAAATCCTGAAAAATTGGAAAATTCTAGTGTTGGCCACTCTCGGCGGTGGTGTGTGACGTACACGCGCCGCCTTGCGGCGGCCAGCCAGCAACACGCGCCGGCCCAAACTACTCCACGCACTGTCCTTTCTCCGACGGTGCTTGCCACGTGTCAAACAGAGCTCCAAGTGAGCCCCACGCGCATGTCTTTTTTTTAGTCAATAGTCAATGAGTGACTGTTGACCGTTGACCGGTCAACGTTGCCCGTTGACCAGTCAATGGTGACTGGTCAACCTTGACCCCCGTCACTGCTGACTTGTTGATGATGTGGCGCTGACGTGTCTCGGTCGACGTGGCTGGTCAACTGATGGAGTGGCCTCGTTGACCGACGCTGACGTGGCGACCTCTCATTGGCGCCACGTGGCATTGGTTGACCGATGACGTGGTAGTTGACTGCCACATCATCATCTTCAACCTCCAACCGGGTCCACCCGACCCGGTTGAAGCTCCGACAGTTCATCGCGACCCGCCAACTTCGGGAGGCTAAATCTCCCTCGTTTTAGCTCCGTTTTTCACGTTCTTAGTGTCGTTGGAATCGTAGTTCAGCGAACTACAAATCCATGGAATTTATTTGATCTTAAAACCTCTATTTCATTGATCAAATCATAAGTGAAGTTGCGGCGGTGACTAATGACTGCAAACTTCTTTCCTTTGTTTCTCCCTCATCCGAACTCCGTTTGACGCGTTCTAAGCATCGTTGGAATCATCTCTTCGAGCTCTACACATCCATGTTCTTACTTTGGGCAAAAACACCGAGTTTCAAACACCCAATTTTTCTCGACGTTGTCGGCGCGACATAATTCGATCGGATGTGTGTCTCTGTGTTTCAAAGGCTCTTCTAACCTTTGAGGGGTCAAGTCGTTTCCGTGTTTAGTTCCACATAGGTTCCAAAAACACTCAACTTGAAAGAGATCGAAGAAGTGAAGAGAAGACGAAGGAATTGTGCCATACAATATATATACACATGCGCATATATAATAATCAGAGGAGCAAACGCATTCTGCTAACAATCATGAACCCAGTAATATTTGTGTGTATATGGAGTTCTGGTCGAATGAGGGAAAAAACTGGGAAGAAGAATAACAGCACACAAAACACAGATGCATGTGAGTTGTATATATATATTTATGATAGAGTTTCATATGTGTAGGCAGAAGCAAAATATATATATACATGTTCACGTATTCACATATGAACCAAAATTTCAAGCAATAGAATCTAAGCATATAAAGCTTGAAGAATAAAAATATGTACAGTGGCACATATTAACATTATATACTCATATATATAATAGCACAGCGGAATTAGATGGGGATATAAACAAATTATATCATTTAGTTTATTCACATAGAATAATCACAGCCACAGGATCAAGAAGGCTCTGATGCCAATGTAAGAAAAATATAACTAAAGGGAAATTTGGAGTACCTAGACGAATCCATGTTCGAATCCGGGTCAAGGCTCCAATGCTCCATAATTGTGCCCACACAATTATTAGACTACTAGAGCCTAATTATGATTTGCACAGCAGATCACCAGAACCAGAAAGATGGTAGGAGAGAAGAGAATTGCCAGAAAACTCAATGGCGGGGTGAATTACAATTGAGGAGGCACACCCTATTTATAGTGATTTATGGAGGCCACTAATTAGGAAACGTGTGCACTCCTTCTTGCCCTCCAAGACAACAATTAATTGATTCTCAATTAATTCCCTAATTATGGTGATTTGTTCCTCTTTTAACAAATCCATAATTATTGCTGAATTATTCCCCAATCTGCTGATTTTATTCTTATTTGATTAGGCTACTTATTTCCTATTCAAATAGTCCGACCCATCAAAGACGGACTTAGACCCAAAGTCCAACATAAAGAAAAAAGAAAAGGATGATAGCCAATTCCTAAAAAAAGAGGAGTTGGGAGCTACAAGGGTCAGCTGGGTCAGGAGGCTTCTTCGTCGTCCTCAATCTTGGAAACCCTAGAGAGCGAGAGGAGGCGATTGGGAACGAACCGAAGAGGCAGCACTGATCTCATTGCTCTTAATCACGGAACGAGAGAGCCCGAGGCTGGTCTGGTTCGATTGGGAAAGCTAAGGGAGGCAGCCGCTGATTGCTTTGGGGGCAGTCTTCACTATCGCGAGCTGGGAGCATCAGAGCCCAGAATTGAGAGCAGAGATTCACATAGTACCTCCAGCGAGCTTTGTTGTCTCTTCCAAGCGCAGCCACGGGTTAGATCGAGGAAATCACGGGGATCACAGAGCTTCGACCAACCACCGTTGTCATCTTCCTTCGGTCACAACACCGTCGGAACACCCGGCGGAGTCGCGACTTGGGATTGGACAGGCCAAGCTTCGTTCTTCATTTTCCTTGTTTCAGTTTGATTCCCAGTATGGTTTTGACTCCAAATTTGCCGCTGTTGTGATTGTGTGCAAAGCCGTCTAATTGTTCTTGAATCTACAATAGTTATAAATTAATTTGAGGATTTGAATATGTATGAATCAATTATTTGTGTTTAATGTTATTTTGTTTACTTAATTAATCTGGTTCTGTTTATTTACTTAATGTTTAACCATCATTAAATATAAAATTGGGAAATTTAGATTAATTTTAGAAGTAAGATCTTAAGTGGATCATATGATTAAATAATATGGGTTTAGAATTTATTTTAATTTGTCAATAAAATAGGAATATACCTATTGGACCCATATAATTCTATTAGGGTGAATTTGAACATTTATTGCTTCTTGAGTAAATTAGTTAGGAATAACAACTTTAACTTAAGAGAGGAGTATAAGTAATTGAGAGATACTTATATCCATTGATACTCTATTTTAACAAATTAATATTAAGTGTTTTTAATTGGGTAATTATATGTTATAAGACTTGAAAAAGGGATTAGTCACTCCAGGTTGTTTTTATCAATTGAAATCTTTTAAATATTAGATTACTACTTTTGCACTTGTTTAAATTAATTTTCAAATTCCTTCTTTGATTTACTCAACTTAAATGAAAATGAGGAATTCAATGCTTGATCACTAATTCGACTGGATTTTTTAGGGATGACATTGATTTGCTATTATACTATTTCTACAGCCCGTACACTTCAGTGCTTACTTAAATTTTGGTAGAATCATGTTAATATCGACATGGCATATAATTTTAATTGGTTAACTGAGAAATTATAATCAATTAGATTTGTATTAATTTTCTTATTCAGAAAAAATTGTATTAATTTGAAAAGTGAATGATTATTGTCAAACTCACAAGTTGACAGTTTGCGTTTTCAACTTACAAAATCGTATCAACTTGCTTTTAAACTATTGCTAGCTTGTAAACTTAATTGAACTTGCAAGTTCATACATGAGTTTACCTTTTTACATTTTTAGCTTACAAAATCCTGTCAACTACCTCTTATCTTGTTAAATATTTTTGTATGGTTTGATTTGGATCTTCAAGCTTTCTTAGATTCATGGTTTTAGGGAAATGTGGAAATTTGCACCAAGTGTGGAACCTATGAACTTAGTATGTAGAGACCATAATTATGATCACCTTTTTCTTATTGTTGTGATTAAGAGGATCGAGAATGTTTCAATCAATTTTATGCATATTGAGGTAAACCAAATTGCAAGTGCTTTAGCTAGAAAGAGTCATGAATTAAATAGTGAAATTTGTATTTTTTTTTAAAAATCAATTTTCACCCTTTTGACCGATATGAAAGATTAAGGGTGTAAATAGGCCAGATAACTTGTCAAGGTTTTGTGGTCTAATCTAACCTATTTAAAGACAGGAGCAAGCTCAGGCCTTTTAGAAGGCCTATTTTGATTAACAAGCAAGGTCTAAGCTCAATGAGAAGCCTATTAGGCTTTTGTCAAGCCGGCCTGACTTGTTAATTAATCTATAGTAGCCAAAAAAATAGAATATAAATAAATATTTAATTTATCAAAAATAGAAAATTTAAAAATGTGATTGTAGAGAATATAATGTGAGAGAATTTCATATATGTATTTAAAATTAATCAAGAAAATCCCGAGTCATCACAATATAAGGAGAGCACAAGAATCACGAGTACACTAGAGTAATTTCATTCCGCAGAAAACTAATCATGGGATTTTTATTGTAATTTGATTAGTAGTTTGTATAAAAATAGGGAACCTCAGATGAGCATATTAGGTTTTTCTGACACTCATATCAATTAGCCGTAAACTCAAGTGTGTATTTTCCACCATCAGAAAAATCACATTAATAGCCAATAACCCTAATTTTGAATTGGGTATAAATCTAACTTACGGGTCACACTCAGGATATTTTAATTAATTACCTCATAAATAATAACTAATAATAATTGTAATATATTAAAATATCTTACAATTTTCATAATCAACCTGTGTTAAGTAACACAAGTAGAGTTATTATACATTAAGTACCGCAACATTGTTCAGGAAAGCAACAAATTAACAACTACACTTTGATAGGAATAGCTCTTAGAGGTTGAGCCTTATGCAACGTAATCCCATAGTTTTGACTCATATCCATGCCCTCTGGCTTTAGCCCATCAGGGACATTCCAATCAAAGTGATATATAAGAGCGGCCAATGTAAGGCCAAGTACTCTAGAAGCCAAGGGCAAGCCAGGGCAAATCCTCCTTCCAGCACCAAACGGAATAAATTCAAAATCTGTACCCTTAAAATCAATCTGACTTTCCAAGAACCTCTCAGGAAGAAATGAATTATGGTCATCCCATATGCTCGGGTCTCTTCCCATTGCCCACACATTTGCTATAATCTGTGCATTTTTGGGCACTAAGAAACCACATAACTCTACATCATAATTTGCCTTGTGGGGTATTAGAAGTGGGGCTGGTGGGTGTAGCCGTAAGGTCTCTTTTATTACAGCTTGTATGAAAGGTAAGTTTGAGACCATAGACTCTTCAAGTCTAACACTTCTCTTGCCAAGAACTTGTTGGAGTTCTGTTCTTGCTTTTGCCATTTTATTTGGATTCCGTATTAGTTCAGCCATTGCCCATTCTAGTGTGCTTGATGTTGTGTCTATCCCTGCCACAAATAAATCCTGAAACATCATGCAATAATGACCTAGTTATGTTGTCACCTGCAAAAGCACAACAATTATATAGTTCGAGTTGTATTCGAGGACACTATCTTTAAGAGATATTCTATAACCCCTCAATAAATTTGGAAGTGTCACTTCCAGAATTAAAAAACTCTTCCTACAGCAGGAACATAACATGGTAACTTTGGAGAAGAGAGAGAAGTGGAGCTCGGAGATAAAGCGCGATGTCACTTGACCTCAGACCCTTTGACCTCTATTCTACTGAGCTTCCATTATAGATTGCCTTTTATATGAAAAAAAACATTTGACTGTTGAGTAGCGATTAGGGCTATCAAAGATAGCTTAATGACAATGAAAATGATAAGTACAAAACCTGGATTATTGGTGGTTTAATTATATAAAGATACTTAAATGTCATAAAAATTGGTCAATTAAAATACATTAAAGCTCCAACAGTCAATTCAAATACTCCTCTTCTTGGCCTGTTTACTAGCTCAAACTCACATTTTATTGTGCTCTTAAGCATTTCCGATCTTAAGCAATATTAGACTTTTTACCTTTTAAAAATGGACGTCTAAAGTGCAGACTTAGACATCCCGTTATTAACAAATTTTATTGTCATAATTTACTAGGTTGCTTACATAAGTGTCCCCCTATTTTTAGATATTAAAAGGGCTAAAAAACAAAGGTTAAAAATGTTTTCTGTAGTAGTGTTGACACACTCATTCACATTTTTACAAGTTAATTATCAAATATGTGCAATTTACATAAAAGAAGTAATTTATGCTAAGTGAATTATTTTCAAAGTGAGTTACAAACAGAAAACCAGAGAGTTTAAGTCAATTTATTTTGAAGAAGAAATAATCAAATTAAATTTAAACACTTATACTCACTAGGAATAAATGAAGAACATCAGCGCGGCTCAATTGTGAAGATTCATCTTGGATGATATCGAGAAATGAACCCAACACGTCATTGTAATCTTTAGACTTCATGTTCGAACCTCTCATACTCAATCTCTCTTCCAAAATATCATCAAAAACCTCAAATAACTTTTTATAGTAACCTCTCAACCTTGCCCGAACGCCTTGTGGATCCAGAAAACTCAAAATAGGAAAAACATCAGAAACATTAGCCTTTCCAGTTTCATCGGCTGCCCCAATCACCAACTTCTTAAACTCCTGAGTCTTATCAGAACCATAACAAGCAAAATCCATAGAGAAAAGCATGTTGGATATTGTATTGAGAACTGTGGTAAAGGCAGCCTCTGCGAGATCTATAGCCTCACCTTTAATGGAATATTTATGGACGAAATTGATTAAGTCTTCAACCTTGCTTTGGCGTAGAAACTGGGTGGAATCTAGCCTCAGAGTGGAAAACAGTTTTATAACACAAGCTCGTCGAAGGGTTCTCCATTGAGGAGAAATAGGAAGCCATCCTACAGAGAATTTGTGGTGGTTGAGAGCTCGAACACAGTCAGGGAAGGCTCGACTCGAGAAGTCTAGGTCATGTTTGTGAAAAGCTTCTTTGGCTATCTCTGGAGAAGAGATAACTATGGTGGTTCTTGTGCCTAACTTGAGTGACATAATGGGTCCATAAGATTTGGAGAGGTTGGTTATAGATAACAGAGGGATGGAGCCGAGCTCTAAGATGTTTCCAATGATAGGGTAGGGACGAGGTCCTGGTGGAAACTTGAGTTTGAGGGATTTTTTTGAAACTTGTTTGGTGAGGTAGATGAGAAAGGATGCAAAGATAAGGCAAGTTAGAATGAGGACTTGTGTTGGGTTTTCCATGGCTTCTTTCGTTCTTTCCCATTGGCTATCACTACTTTATTTAAAGCAGACATAATCACAGTCTTTCTTACTAGGGTCGTCATCTCACTTGAAAATTTCGTTTTGCCTTCTCCGAGGTAATAATAATTTGAACTAAGTCGGCTCATGCCTAGAATGATGGGCAAGCATAGATTTACCTGGGCCCTCCAGATTAAAAAATTTAATTGTGAGTGGTTGAAATCTAATTTTATTTTATATTTATTTTCTTTTTGAAATATGTAGAATTTAATATTTTATCAAAAATAAAATAATAATATATTAATATATCATTTTAAGTGTCACATTTTCCAGAAAAAAAAATTACTTTTTAAAAACAAACAACAAGCTATTGGTTGATATAATAAGCGGCTTCGCCCTGTAAGGAGAATAACACAAATTCAAATTCTATGTAGCATATTTATTAAAAAAAGTAAAAACCCTTGTACTCTAAACGATGCAAGAAATTATTATTCCGTGACCAAATAAGGACAAAATCCGTAGATCTCACTTACCATAGTGTTGTCACTCATAAGTGAAGACACTACCTGCTAAAAGTTTAACATCCAATACACATGATTTGTGTATATGTATCAATAATGATTTGTTTGAATACTTCAACTTTCTCCGTAAAATGGATACTCCATTCAATCCAAAATATTGGTCTCTTTCAACTACCTCATTAGAACCAAAAAAAAAAAAAAAGTAATTAAATCATTAAATTAGTCTTAAATTAAATTATTTCCCAATTTTATCCCTATTAATAAAGTTTTTGAAGGAGGGAGATATACAAAGAGACACATTTAAATATCAAGTTTAGGGATAAATTGATAAATAAGCATGAATTACTCTCAATGACTTATACCATGGAGAAATAAAATCCTTCTTGAAGACATGAATTGAATGGCCCACTTTTCTATGAGTTTGACCGTTGTAGAAGAATAATCAACATACATGCATCTTTTTTCCCCCCAGAACATACATGCATCTTGCATGCACATGATTGAGTTCTTGATTTCAATGCGGTAATAAGAATTTTAATTTGAATTGTCATCTACAAAAAAGAAAAAAAAGAATTACTGATGAAATTGTATGATTCCATCACAAAATAGACCATCACTAACTAATTAGTGACAAAATTCCGTTAGTCATTTTTACTGTCACAAAATGATACTCCCTCTGTTTCATTTTATAAGATGTCTTCTAAAAGGTATTTTTGATCTTTTTTATAAGATGTTTTGATTGTTTAAAATAGTATTGTCTTCGGTCTTAAATTTAAAACATAGTTGACTTTTTTTGAAAATATTAAGGGATTTAATTAAATTACTTTAAAGTATTTATATTTGTCATTTTTTCTCAAAATTATTTTACCTAACTTATAAACTGATATATGATCTAAGGATACACAAAATATGATATAGTTAAGTAACTTATTTAGCTTCCTTAACCTCTCCAATAAAAATCAACTATATCTTATATTTAGGATCAGAGGGAGTATTTCATATATTTTCCACCAATGCCCATATTTAATAACTTTAGTGAGAGAGACTAAAAATTAATATGATGCTGGAGTTTAGTGTGGTAATATTAAAAATCACTTGAATTTTATGACGAAATTTATGATTTTAGCTAAAAAAAGCTTTATGAATTGTTTTTGGACCATGAATCAATAGAGTGAATCAAACACTCAGTCAACAGCTCAATTGCAATCTTATCCATTTCGTTTATTACAGACTAGTCCCTCTCTCACTTGCCTTTACTTGGTGTTTTCGCATTCGATTCACTTTCATCATATTATATATATATATATATATAGATAGATGCACACACAGATTACATCAAAGAAAGAAATAGAAAAATTATAAGTATAAATTTTAAAATCTATAATACACAGTAACACATCATGTACAACAAATTTTAACATAGGTGAGGAGATATGTGTGTATGCGTGCACGTAATTATGAAATATTTGATTGACCAAATATTTGATTGATTGGTGGTGGTTTCACTGTATTTTAAATTTATATATATATATATATATATATATTGAATTAAAAAGTAAGGATGATGTGCGTTACAATATGATTAATTTACTGATGTTGCCATGTTGGTCTCGCCTTACATGTTTATCTCAAATTAAATAAGTTTTTAGGGATAATTTCATAAATTCACATTATAATTGAATTCATCTAAAAAATGCCATCGTCTTTTTATAAATCATTTTAATTTCTGAAAAGCATATGTCATTTCTCCAATTAATTTTCTGATTTGGTGGTTTTCGCCAACTTTCCATTTACAACATCATTGAAAAAAAGAATAAAATAAACATCTTCCTTATTTTGAAAACATACACTTAAGTCCAAACTGTTAACTCTATTAAAAATATTTTTAAATTAAAATTTATTTACTAATTTACCCTTAATACTAAATCCAAAATTTTATTTGACAATTTGTAAATATATCACAAACTATTTATTATATTTGATAAAAAAATATGTGTTTGACATATATAGTTTTAGTCATTTATGACACTAAAAATAAATAAATTTCAATGAATACGATGAGAAATTAAAACTATAAATTTTATAACCTCAAAACTAATAAAATTTTAAAATATTAGAAATTTAGAAAATCTATCGGAATTAATTTTTGGTGGTATAAATCTTTTTTGCTCTATATATGTGTCTGTATATATATATATTTAAATAATTCAAATATTAAAGAGAGGCATTTTGGTTAAAAAAAAAAAGTTCAAAAGGCAAACTTAAAAGTCATCTAAAAAGGTGAATGGATGAAAATGGAATATAAAAATATAAGGGAGATTTGTGTAACATACATTTTAATTTTAAAAAAGATTTATATGAATTTTTAAAATAGAGAGAAAATCTGTATAATTAGGGTAAAATAGACGGAATGTTACAATATTTTACTCTTAAAAAAAAAGACTGCTGGAAAAGATCTCACTCACTCACACATACTTTCTCTTTCTTTCTCAATCTTTTTTTCTTTAACATCACGCACGCTCACACACATGTGAAAGTGGAAAAATGAGCAGTATAAAAATGTAATAAAATTATAAAAACATAATTTTGCAGATAACAAAATCCAATTTTTTTATGATACTATAACAAAACCCAATTTGATTCTAGATAAAAGTAATTAAAAAAACCATTACTATTCAGTAATATTTACAAATTATCTGGCAAATATCAGATAGTCAGAAATTGTGGACTCAAGGATGGTATATTGGGCGAAGTATAAAATGAGCTTAAATGTTTCATGGCATAAGAAATACAACTGTCAATATATATATACACATATAAATGATTGATAAGTCAAATATGCGTATGTGGAAAAATATCATGTTTGTCTTGGCGTGGACTTTGGTCCCATTTAGGGGCACAAAACTGCGTATGCCTTTATCAAAAGGACGGCAAGCTTGCCGCCGTGGACCTCGCACCGCTTCGAATGCATAGCCACAAACAAAATCATAATAATTGATAAATTATTTTTTGTTATACTCTTGGAAGCGAGATTGATGGTGAAACTACCGAGATTTTGGAATTTATGAAAAGTGTAGTGAAATATCTTATGAAAAATATCTTCAGTGTAACATCTTAATTTTTATTTATAGGATATAATTATAATTTAGAAATAATTATAAATTTATTTTGGGATAAAAAAAAAAAGAATTTGGTTTAAATACATTTTTTAAAATACACACACATAGATATGTGTGTGGTAAAAAAAGGGTAGGTGATTGTTAAACAAATTATTATTATTATATTGTATTAGGTGGCGCAATGAGGAGGGGGTATTCTATAAATACCCTCAATCCTCCTTTACTTTGTCACAGAGACGAAGTGGAGACTCTGAGGAAAGGAGAGCCGTAAAGTCTCAATTTTTACAGTTTTAAAAATCAATAAGATATTCAAATTCACTTCTGATCACAAAACTTTTTTTATGAAAATATTCTAAATAATTTTCTCTTTCTTATGATAATAATTTCTTACTGATTAGAAATATTTTAGGATTAGAATTTTGGATAAGTTTAAATTTTATCAGTATATGCCTATAGGAATGTAGAGGATGAATAATGGTGAATTTTAATAGTTTTATTTTTTTATTCAATTGGTATAATATTTTATAATGAATTTTCTATATAATCAATCTATAAATAATTCTATATTGAACTTTTTAACCGATCAAATTTGGGTTAAATAATTTATTTGGATTATTGGAAGTATTCTTGAACTATTAATTGGGTTAGATATTTTTTAAGATGAAGATTTATAATTTAGTTGTTTTATGTCTTAAACTTAAAATTAGGGATTTTGTGTAAAGGAATGAAATTAATAATAATTAATAACTTGAATAGGTTATTTGAGTTAAGAAAAATATTTAAATTAATAATTGGGATTTTAGTGTGAAATTGAAATTTTTAGGAGTAAGTAATTCAAAATTTAGAAATTATGAAATTAAGTTTAATTAATTAATTTTTCCAATGACTCAAGGAATTATTAATGTATAATAAATAGATTTTTGTAGATTAATTTTTTGTGTGTATTTGAGCTCTTGGATTAGGAGCTTGTGGTTATAATTTAGCTTTGGCGAGAGGTAACCATTTTCCTCTTATTGTGCATATTTGTATAATGTTTATGAGTGATTTTTAACTATATAGAATTATAAATTTGGGTATTGATATGTGATATGGATTTTGAAAATATGTTGTTAATGAAATAGTCTTGTGGGACTTATTTTCATTGAGAAAATGACTAGTGATACTATATTATATGAATTGGTATGTATTTATGAGATTGAAAATATCCTTTTGATAATTGAGAATTGATAATAATTTGTTATAATCACACATAATGATATGAGAGGGGATGGTGAATGTTGATTTGATGGGTTGTTACTTAAAGAGGAAATAAGGGGGTGGATTTTTGTACAAAAAGAGGTAAGGTGATGGACTTCCAGGTGTATACTGATTAGTCCTTTGGCCTAATTGTGTCTAGTAAGGCTTTGACACCCCATTAATATATTTAGAGCGGGAACCCATGGTCTGGTCTCGTGCTTTGTGGATTTTGGCCGGTACATATCACTTGATTGGTGAGCTTGTTAAGTTAAACTACCAATCATATGGGTCAGTGTTAGCCCATAAGTTCAGTCAGAGGAAATAAGGGAGGACAAAGAATAAATTATTGTGTATTGATTCTTATACACTTATGTGATAAATATGAGAATGAGATTATGATATGGTGAATTGATGTGTATATATACATGTGGATATGTAACACTTTAATAATGTTATGATTTTATAACTATCTCACTTGGCACCTCATGGGCACTTACTCATATATCCGATGAAATAGATTGTTGGTTACCGAGGCTTTTGTCTCATCCTGTTCATTTAACATTTTTCCAGGTGATAGTTGTCGTACGGATCCATCAAGGAATACTCCAGAAGCTTAAACTAATTTTGCTAAAAGTAGTGCTTCTGTCTTTATAATATATATTGGATTATTGTATATTGCCATGTTAGAGCTCATTTTTCATACTCTGATTTATTTTGGAGATTTGATATTTTAACCATATATTTTTAATTACTCTTGATGATGTTGGATGGCCTACAGGCCTTATGATGTGTTTTGAATTAGTAGAACCATAATTTGGTCTGATATAGATATTTTAATTTATGATAAGATATTATTCAGTAAAAGAGTTTTTAAATAGTTAGTTGAACTCTTTTCTACCATGGTAATCTTTTGAAAGATGAGTTGTAATCTATTTATTACCATGGTAGAGTTTTTAAATGATTATAATAATGTATAAAAAATGGTTTTATCAAATCTATAGTGAATTACCGTGTATAAGGAAAGGATTTTACATTCAGCACCCGGCTGACTCTCCACAATGGAAGAAAATAGATGAGATGTTCCCTTAATTTGGCAGCAAGCCGAGAAACCTTCAGCTTGTGCTTTGCATAAATGGAATCAATCTGTATGGAACTCTTACTAGCACACATTGTGTGTGGCTGGTTCTCCTTGTAATGTACAACTTACCTCCCTGGCTATATATGAAACGCAAGTATATGATGCTTTCTATGATGATTTCTAAACAAAAACAACTAGGGAACAATATCGATGTCTACTTGGCACCTTTGATTGAGGAATTGAAGAAGTTGTAGGAGGAAGGCATAGATGTGTTTGATGCATATAAGAAGGAGTCCTTCAAGCTACGTACAATGATTTTCACCACTATAAATGACTTCCCTGCATACAGAAATTTGTCAAGGTACAATGTGAAGTGGCATAAAGCATGTCCTATATGTAAAGCAGATACACCCTTCTATCAAGTTAAGCATGAAAAAAAGCGGTCTACCTTAGTCATAGGAGGTTTCTTCATCGATTCCACCCATATCGAAGGTTAAGAAAGTGTTTTAACAACTTACCGAAGCATGAAATGGCTCCAAAGGCATTAACCGGAGATGAAGTTTATAGTCGGGTGGAACATATCAATGTCATCATTGGTAAGAATTAGAGGACTGCGGGTGAGAAGAACTTAGGAAGAAGAGATCAATTTTCTTTAATCTTTCATATTGGCGTAGTCTTGGTGTGAGACACAATATTGATGTGATGCATGTGGAGAAAAACATTTATAATAGCCTTTTTAGTACGCTTTTGCACATATCAGGGAAGACTAAGGATGGAATTAGTGCAAAACTAGACCTTGTTGATATGGGAATAAGAGAACGGTTACATCTACAATTACGAGATGATGGTAGGAGAGCATACATGGAGCCAGCAGCGTATACGCTATCAAAAGCTGAGAAAAAAAGGTCGAGTGGGTGTTTGCATGACATTAAGGTACCATAAGGGTATTCTTCTAATGTGAGAAGATGTGTCTCAATGGACGATTTGAAGTGAGTGTGAATGAAGTCCCACGATTATCATGTATTAATGCAACAACTATTACCGGTAGCTATTAGAGGCATTATGAAAGATGATGTGCGAATCACTGTAATGAGATTGTGTGTTTTTTTTAATGCTATATGTAACAAAATCATTGACACTGAAAAGTTGGATGAATTGGAAAATGAGGGTTATATTATTTTGTCCCAACTACAGATGCATGTTCTTCCTTCATTTTTTGATATAATGGTGCATTTGATAGTTCATTTAGTAAGGAAAGTAAGGCTCTATGGTCCAATTTACCTAAGGTGGATGTACCATTTCGAGTGATACATCAAGATCTTAAAAGGGTATTTTAAAAATCCAAATCGACCTGAAACATCAATAGTTGAAAGATATGTAGTTGAAGAGGCTATGGACTTTTGCAACGATTATTTATCAGGAAACACGAAGACACAATCTCAACATGAAGAGGGGTAAGGTAAGGGAACACGAGGACTCAAAGTAAAGAATATGCCTTGTGAAGAGGTTTTGCATCACATTTGTATATCTAGAATAATATAGAAGAAGTTTAACCATACATTGATGAACACAGAACGAGTCTGAAGAACATGAATCCAAGGAAGAATGACATCAGATAGCTATTGAGCAAAACAAGACATTCATAGAATGGTTCGATGAAAAAGTTTCGCATAAGACCAATGTGTTTGAGACAATCGAGTGGCTAGGTTAAGGGCCTTAATTGCAAGTCATTACTTTGACCGGTTTGATATAAACTGGTATTCTTTCTACACAAAAGACCAAGATGACAGAAGTACCATGTGAAATAGTGGGGTGAAGGTAGAAGCTGAAGACATGCACTTTTCCAGTTCAAAAGACAAAAACCACATATTAGTATCTATAACCTATTATGGAGTTATTGAAGAAATATGGGAGATTACCTACAACAAGTTCAAAGTTGCTTTATTCAAATGTAAGTGGGTTAGCAATAATGTTATGGTAATAGATCAAGAATTTGGATTTGTCTCAGTTGATCTTCGACGAGTTGGTTATAAAGATAAGCCCTTCATTCTAGCAAGCAAGGCGAAATAAGTATTTTATGTCACAGATCCTGTAAATAAAAAAAATTTCTATTGTACTTCAAAGTAAAAAATAGAAGTATGGTGATCCAACCTTCAACCTTGATGACATACTACCTTTCACAACAAATCCACCTAGAGAAAGTGAAGTAGAATTGGTATGTGATGATGAATATGCTGTAAGAAATGATCATTGGAAGGAATATGTGAAATCATATAGAGTAAGACCTTAAGTTAGAAAATAGTACTGTGTGCTTTTTGTTTTAATTCTAGTTAGTTTATTTTATTCATTTAATCACAATTTATTTCCTTTTCTGACAATGATTTTTGTCTTAATAGGAATATGGATAATTCTGATGACTCACAAAGTGATAGGGAGGATGAAATGGATAAAGGCAAACTTGTTGAGAGAACAGTTAGAGGCAGTACAAAGATGAGAGCATTGGTTGCACGTAATCAACATCAACAAGAGAGGCTGCGTGTGGACTTTGATGTCAATATGAATCTATTTGGTCCTGAGGAAGACCATTTTATTAGATATTTAGGCTCTTTGGCTTGAAACGAAGTTTGGATTGTCTACAATAATTGGAATTTGGTTCCATAAAAAACGAAAGACATGATTTGGTAACAAATTTTGGTACATAAGTTTTGATACATTTGCATTTGTATCTTTATTCCATTGCTTCAAGTATAATTATATTATGATTTACCTTGCAGCAAACATTCGATGTCCCAGACACCAGGGCGATGTACAAGCACTGGATAGGGGAGGTTCGTCTATGATGGAAAGATTTCAAAAACAAGGTCACACAAAAGTGGATTTGAGGGGGGTAGAGAAGGGTAAAGATCCATGTCAAAAATATTCATTTTTATCTCCATAGGACTGGATGTTGTTTGTGGCATCATATCAAGATCCTCAAGTTTTAGTAAATTTTCTTTCATCATAGTATACAACTTTTTATTTGAATATACTTGACATCATTGACTCAGTTTTCATTGTTTTCCTTGCACAAGAACTAAGTACAGCAAATATAGAGAGACAAGCAGAAAATAAGTATCAGCATTGCATGTTTTGTGGTGGTTATCAGAAGCTTGAGTGGAGGATGATAGAAGAAGAGTTGGAGAAAATGAAGGAAGCAGCCAAATCAAATCTTAACGTTGTTGTCCAAGCTCCGGCTCCTTCTCCGCTCACAAAAAATGGAAAGCAGGGAGGATCAAGGATGGAAAGTACATAAATCCAGCTGTTGTTGAGGTTATTGCAAGGCTTGTAAGTATTTAAAGCATAAGTATTTAATTTTGAAATTTTTTCATATTGGAAGAGTTTAATTTTCATTTACGATAAATTGTATGCCATAAGATGGACTCAAAGATTAGAGTAGCCATGGTTCGTTTTGTAATGACCCAAAAATGGGATTAAGAGCTAAGACTTCAAAAGAGATGTAATTATTTTTAATTAAATACTTTTGAAGAGCATGATGTGAATTTTGATTCGGATGTGTTTTGATTGGTGCTCAAACCTTGCATTTAAGCTTAATTATGTGATAAAGCTTGCAATGAACCCTAATGTAGGGGGAGGCGTATGTTGAGTAATATGAATTATAAAATGCATTTGGTGGCGTTTCTAGTGGAATTCTCATAATCAGGGGCAAAACGGGTAAAAAGGAAAGTTACCGACCATTTGGTCAGTTATGAGAGGACAAGATGTTGCCAAGTGTCATTGCATGGACCATGGGATCAAGTCAAAGTGTCAACTATTTCCCTCTCTCATCTCTTCCTCAAGTCGGCCTAAGGGCCTTTATGCCCCAAAATTCTGATCATATTCATCATCATCCATACTCCCTCACTTGCCTCCATTTTTGTCCAGCTAGAAGAGGAAAGAGAAAGAAGAAATCTTGAGGTAGGTGTTCCATATGGCCTTGAATGCTCAATCCATCTTCTTTAATGTTGATCATGGTGTTGAGGGCTTCATGGCTATGTTTTTAGATTTTTGAAAAGTGGTGTTTGAGAGGTTGAAGAAATTTGGAAAGTTGAAGAATCACAAGATTTACTTTGGGAAGAGGAAGAGGTAAGAATTTGGCACATTTTGACCTAACTAATGTAGTCATTGATTAAGTTTTGAGATTTGTGATTTTTCCCTAATTTTCTTGTGAATTTCGAAATGAATGTCTTGGTTAGTGTATTGTGTTGTAAATGGTGTCATCTTGTGTCTTGGTTCCAATGAAACTGGTTTGGGATTTTGGAATGGAAAGGATTGCAATATTGAGTTTTGAATTGTGTTAATGTGACATGTTGTGAGCATTGGGAAACATGTCAATGTGATGTGAATTAGGTGGTTTTGGTGTTTCCAATGGCTTCATTGTGCAAATTGGTCTAGGGATGGTGTTTGATGGAAATTTGGAACCATTGGAAGCATTGGTGTGAAAACTGAAATTCTAGAATTTTGGTTATATGTAAAATGCTGTGTAAGGGCTCAAATTTTCATGGTATTTTAACATAGCAAACGGTGTTGGAATGATGTGAAATTTTTTAGGATTGTAGTTCACATTGCAAGCTTTTCATCCATATAAAGTTTGTGTCATTTTGAGTTCTGTGCACCAAGTTATGACCGTTTGAAAATGAGCCAAAGGATAGGTCATCGGTTGGCCGCAGCCCAAAGTGTTGGCCGCGACCCGAAACCTTCTAACCAATTGTTGGCCGCGGCCCAAAACTTTTTGATATGCTTTTGGCCGTGGCCAGGATGGCTGGCTGTGACCTAAATATTTCTGACCATCTGCTGGCCATGACCAACTACTCAAAATTGGCATGTTGAACTTTCAACGATGGTCTTTGAGTAAGCTTTCCCCAACCCTTTAGGCATGGGTCTAAACTTCTAGTAGCCACCTAAAGAGTCCAAATGATAACCAACTTTAAGTATTGTTAAAGTAAGAAACTGGAATAGAGAATTAATCCGCCGTTTTTTGTTTTGGTTTATAGGGTTTGATATTTGCCCTATTCGTGATCAACCTGTACCAGAGCACGTTAAGAAAGAACAAGGTAGTGACACTTTCCCTTATACTGTATGTGATATATTGTATGTTTGATGTATCATTATTTATGAATTCTTCACCCGCGGCTCATCAGTGTTGACGGTGGGAGGACCGTGCCTTCGGGGCAGTGGAATACGGGGGATGAGATTATGTGAAAGCCATGAGACTATATGTGAAAGCTGAAAATCTATTTGTGAATTCTTCACCCGCGGCCCATCGGTGTTGACAGTGGGAAGACCGTGCCTTCAGGGCGGTGGAATATGGGGGATGAGACTATGTGATTATGTGTACATGTGACAGCTTGTATGCTATGTTTCGTGTTGCTTGGTGATGTCATTACATGCTATGTGATTACATGTTGTATGAGTGATTTGTTACTACTGAGATTATTTAGAATCTCATTATTTCCATTGACTAACCTTCAGACAGGGCAAGTGGCTCTAAGGAGAAGGAGACGACCAAGGGCGGATAGGACTCCTTAGAGAGATTTTTATTCTGGTTGTTGGTTATTGATTTTGGATTGGGGATCACTGTATATTTTGTACATATTATTTTGGATACGGTTGTGTAATCCCCTAAATGGGAAACTGTAACCCTTAGTATATATATATGAAACCCGGGGGTTGCCGAGATTTTTGTTGTACACTCTGATATGTATGAATGCGATTTAACTACATAAGGTAATTATATTTGAAACTTGAATCTGAGATCAGGATGAGAAGAAATGTTGAAAGAATTTGTGAGAACCCTACCATAGGGTAGGGATTAGAAATGAATTTTAAATATCCATTGGTCTTTATCCATTTTAACTCCATGCTCTAGAATCATAATTATTATTGTAAGGCAGGGGTTTACACGTTCACTCTAAGTAGATGGATGGATATCTTGTTAACGGTGATCAGGAAGGAAGATCACCCCAATCGTGTTCGAGGTGAGCCAAGGGGAGTTGGTGTCACAAAGTATTTTGGACGAGCGTCACAAGGTAAACCCAATCGGGAGTTTGTGGCCAAGGTTTAAGAGGAAGTCAGACAAGAGCTCGAGGAAAAACTTCATGATTCACTTCGAGAAGAGTTGTTGACAGAGCTACGTGGTGAAATGAAAACATACTTTAATTTGCAGCAGAGGGAATTTAAGTCACGTAGAACTCAGGAATCCCTGGCCTTCCCTAGCACCAAAGGAAGTTATAACCTGCCGGAGGAACCATTTGGCGACCCTTCTCCCACTCCAGGGCGGGAGAAACTTACACCCTTTATTTGGATGCCCCACTACTGCATGCTATTGCCAATGCTCATGTTCACACACAAGCTACCACCCACCATCATAAGCAAATTCCACAGCATTTATGTAGGGTGACCGTGACAAGTGTTCGAGAGGGGCAAGAACGTACAACCATCCTTATTCGTGGTGAAGAGGTTGCCATGCTAGGTTAACCAATAGGATCTTTCATCCTTTGGCTTCAAAATCTTATTGGCACAGTGGCAACACCTCTAATGGTATAAACTACCTTACTATTACTTGAGATCTGTTGGCATCCTACTAATAATCTATTTTTTATGTTCTAATAGGATGAGTAAGATGTGGCAAAATGGCCCTTCTTGGCATGACCATAATAGCTCCAGAAAGGCATTCGCCTGATCGACTTGCAGATGCCTCTAGGGATTGCGGGCTTAACATTGACATATCCCTTTATGATTGACAGGAAAGATCTCATGGAGTTCATTAATTTGGAGGAGATAGATGTAAAATGGGTTAAACTTGCAATCCGGTAAGTTTTTTTTTTTTTTCATTTTTTCCTTCAATTAATGCAATGGTTTTTTTGTTTCATACATTCAATAATTCATTTATCATTTTAATTCTATTATAGCTTATTCGACCACATATGCATCGACATGGAAAGACATGATTTATATGGATTTTTATGTCTTACAAATACGACAAGGAATACTAATACTTTGGAAGTAAGGACAAGCAATGTGGGTGACACAATGGGACAGACCAAATTTCGTTAATATCTAGCACTAATTGTTCAAAGGTACGTATTTTAATTTTGTTTATTTAAGATGTTTAAGAAATAATTGCCTTGTCATCTAACTTCAATTTAATTTGTATATGTTGTTATAGTTACCATTGGAGTCTATGTGTTGTTTGTCCTCACCTCCATTGTCTATTGGTTTGATTCCTTGGGTAAAAAGCCAGACAAAGAAACAAAATCCGTTTTCAACACGTAAGTTATTTTATTTGTATTTCATTGATTCTTGACTTAAATGAATTGTTCTAATTTCTGTTGATTTTCATTTTAATAATAGTGTGGCCCAGACATATAAATTCCTTGGCAGGTTATGTGAGGGTAAAATTATTAGAGATCTAAAATGGTTTTATCTGAAAGTAAGTAGTTTCAATTCAATTTCTTTCATTGACGGTCATTTTATATTTGCCTTTATTGATTTTAATCATTTGCTTTTGATTTATAGTGCCCTCGACAACTAGGGAGCACTGAATGTGGATACTATATTATACTTTATATGTATAACATCATTCAGAGCGAAATTAAAAGCGATTTTCAACAGGTATTCGCTTCTTCATTCTCAAATGATAATATTTTTTGTGTTGTCATTGAATTGTTAATTAATTCATTCACTTGATTGATTTTTCTAAGCTTATTTTCCAATTTCAAGATTTTTAATACTAAAGCTGCCTACTTATATGAAGATATTAATTTGATCAGAGACCTTTTGGCTGGACGTCTTTTTTAACATATAGATTAGTAAAGTTTACTTTATATTAGTTAGTAGTTGTGTAGTAGAGAACTTTTTGACACTCTGTGGTGGTTATTGTACATAGTATTAGCTAGTAAGAGTTAACACTTTAATTAGCTAATGCTGGATATTTCCTTACTATTTGTAATGACATTGTGGTTTATGATTAATTCTTTGATTCTATTTCTATAATTTTTATTTGCAGGGTAGTGAAAAATAGAAATAAATATTTTTTTTAAAAACATCTCAACGTCCATAAAGAAAAAGGGACATAAAGGCACTCAAGACGTCCCTTTTTCAATGGACGTTATTGTCATGTTTTACTACATCGCTCATATAAGCATCCCCCTATAAAAAAGACGTAGAAATAGCCTAAAAATGGACGTTAAAAGTGCTTTCTGTAGTAGTGACGGTAACAAAGATAATCTAGATATTCATATATATATATATATATATATATTAATTGTGATCATGAAAAATATATATTAAAGAATAAATTGATAAAACAATTTTTTAAAAAAAAATCCAAATCAAGTATATAGTGTTGCATTAGTAACACTTTAGCCTTTGATTGCATTTCTTAATCTTACATCATGAATAAATTATTCAATGAAAATATTTCCCAAAAGTCATTCTTAATTGAAATTTACACGCAATATTACTACTACAGAAAATATATTTTATGATGGTTATTATCGGTCATATATGACGGTTCTGAACAGTCATATATGAGGGTGCTATATATACTCTATATGGATAAATAACGATTCTGTGCCATAACATATTAAAGGTATATATAACAATTATTTGTTAATAAATGTAATGTATTGGCTTTATTTTTTGATTATATATAGTTATTTTTATTATTTGTTCTTATTTATTTTTACTATTAATATTTATTATGTAAGACACAATATAATCACTAATAATAAAATAACAAAATAATAATATTAAATAAGAAACTTATATTTATAGAAATCAAAATTCAATACATTATAGATAAACATCATACAATTTAAAAGAAATTAATAACTTAAACACTCTCACAATAAAACATTACCTTATAATATTTTGAAATCTAAAAGAAAATTACTTAATAAAAAATTCCACACTATTCTCCAATGCTTTTGTTGTAGATGGTCCATAGATCACGTATCAGTGCACTCCAAGAGTTCCTGTCATAGATCCTTTAAATGCAAAAGGATAATATAAATATAAAAATAAGAATATATATATATATATATATATATATATATATATATATATATATATATATATATATATATATATATATAGAAAATAAGAATACATAAAAATTTAAACGAATCTCGGAATATAACTTTGAATATCATAATATAGTAAAAATTAGCAAATATAAAAACTTGAGCAAATCTCTGAACTTGAATCAATAAATCTGATTTCAACCTATAGTTTGAGTTGCTAAAGTTTAGGAATGTGAGATGCTCAACAATAAAAAATTTAGCATTTTACTTCATTGTTTTTTTTTTTTTTTTTGTGTTCTCAACTTTGTCTTACAATTTTTTTCTCTTTTAATCTTTAAACCAATGGCCAACATCATATTAGATATTGTAATCCAGATCGACGACCTTAAGCATCAACTAAAGAGCTCTTGTTATGAAAAAATAAAACGCAACTAAAAATGTCAACTAAAATAAATAAAAGCTTACATGAGGAAGAATCACAAGAGGAAGGAGTTGCAGAGTAAAGACTCATGGTAGTGGTGGGGGATAAGACCAATAGTGCCATACCAAAACTTACAAAAAAAAGAGTATGAGATGGAGTTTAAAGAGTTGCGTCAAATAACATGTTTTTTTAGAATCCCGCCTCCTTATATTTGATATTTCTTATAATTCCGCCTTTTTATTAAAAAATATTTAATGGTTCTTAGTGAAGAACCGTAACATATTCTTAAATATTTTTTTAGAACCTCGCATTTGTTTATAGTTTAGAATACTTAACGGTTCTTAGTAAAGAACTATAATGTATTGTTAAATAATTTTTTTTAAGAATCCCAATTTTATTTACTTTAAAGAATACTTAATTGTTCTTTGGGAAGAACAGTAATATATTGTCAATTTTTTTTAAGGATCCTACCTTCTTATATATGATATCTTTTAGAATCTCACTTTTATTTATAGTAAAGAATACTTAACAGTTCTTTGTGAAGAATCGTAATGTATTGTCAAATTATATTTTTCAGGATCCTGCTCCCTTATATTTGTTGTCTTTCAAAATCTTACTTTTATTTATATTAAATAATACTTTATAGTTATTTGTGAAGAACTGTAATGAATTGTCAAATAAATTTTTTATTGTTAAGTATTCTTGAAGAATATATAATGGTTTATTGTGAAGAATAGTCAAATGTTATCAAATAAAATTTTTCAGAATCTTGCCTTCTTATGTATGACGATTATTTTATAACAACCGTCATTTTTGTTAGTAAATATATGACGATTAATAATTACAACCATTATATTTATGTTTTCACAAATTTCGCCTCTCAATATATGTCGGTGCACATATTTAACCATTATGTTTCAGTATTATATATTATTGCCCGACTTCCGCCTTGACATATATAATGTTTATTCGCTGTAACTATTATTTATTAAGTGTTATATAAGCACGAATGTGTAGTTGTGCATCAAATGATTTTAAGCCAATTTTGGCTTTAAGAAACCTCAAAACCATTAAATAAGCACAAAAATACCCAACTCATATGCATTAGTATAAAAAGACATCTTAGCAAGGCTATTATACTGGTTGCGGCGGGGCAATGTTGAGAGTGTGACCAATGACAATTTAATAATTAAATGGTAGCTTTTTGAGTTTTTACAATGGTTACTACTTTCATTGGTGTAACTGGTGTAAAAAGTGTTTGTGGTGCGCCTTCCAAATAAGTTGTAGATTTTTACTTTTAAAACTAATCACCCTTTTGTCATTCATATAAAATATATTTATTTTATTTGATTAAATTAAGGAAGTCATTTAAATTAGTTAATATGACATGTATTTTGTAAAATACCCTAACCATCTTTCTTAATTCCTTCCTTCCCTCTCCTCCTTAATTATAGTTGAAGAAGTATCAAGTAACACCCCAAATTTTATATTCACTGAATATATTGTAATTATTCAAGAAATTCAATAAAATGGTGAATATTCATAAGAAAATGAGCAAATTAATTCAGGAAAGGAAATTAGATTACAAAGGTTATGGCAAAATCAAAACTTTGCCAATTTAGCACAAGATTAATTGTTTTCCAATTAATTGAAGTTGATTTCAATTAATCAAGGAAAATAAAGAAGAATGTATATTTGGAATATTTTTGGTTAAATAAATCAAGAGTTGTAAAATTGAAAGGAATTATGCATAAAGCCTTTAATTGACTTATGGAAATATTGAAACAATGCCTATTTCCCTTTTTCTTGCAATTTTTGCCTAGCACAAGAAATATAGAGGGAAAAATGATTTTTGGAATTAAATATGCCAAGTGTCATTATCTTATGGAGAGGGGATTAGTTTATAATTGATTAAGAACAACACATGTCTAATTGCATTAGAATAATGCTTCTTGGACAAAGTAATCATGATTATGGTACAGTACTTAAGTGCATAGTTAGATTAGTTGGAAGAAGCAATTTTTAACCCCCTGCCTCAATAACTGTAATTAAGTTTCGAAATGCGTAATTAGAATGGATTAGAGACTAACGGATAATTTAAAACTCATTTCAAATCCCTACCCTTCAGTAGGGTTTTCAAAAATGCTTTCAAAACTTTTCCTTATCCTGGTCTCAATTTCAAATTTCGAATATAATTATCTAGGTAGTTAATTCACATTCATACATATTAGAGTATACAACCCCCAGGTTTCATTCACTGCCTAAAGGTTTACAGGCTCCCATATAGGGGATTACATAACTATATCCAAAACAATATTTACATCCCAAATTCAAAATGGATAATCAACAATCAAAATCCAATATCTCTAAAGAGTCCTAACCGCTCTTAGTTGTCTGCTTCCCTGTGGAACCACCTGCCCTGTTTGTAGGTTTAACAATGGAAAGAATGAGATTCAAAAGAATCCCAGTAGTAACATATCACTCATACAATATATAAATACATAGCATGTAAGCAATCAGTAACAACATCATCAACAGCATCACAATGATACAAGACTTTCACCATAACGACAACACTCACAGTTGTATACATAATCATGACAGCTTTCGCTGTATAACGCCAGCTTGCACTGGATAATGACAGCTTTCACTGTATAGGTAGCAGCATCAGATATCATCACAAAACAATGATACACATACATACCATATATTTACACAAAGCATAAGAGAAAAGTCACTACCTTGTTCTTTCCTGACGCGCTCCGGCACCGATGGCTCATGACCAGGGAAAATGTCAAATCCTAAAACCAAGATCAAGGACGGCGAATCAATCCTTTTCCAAGTTCTTAATTCCATAACACTTAAAGTTGGTTATCATTTAAACTCTTTAGGTGACCACTAGAAGCCTGGACACATGTGTAAAGGGTTGTAAGAAACTTAACCAAAATCCTCTAAAGGAACCCAAAAAGACTGATTCCCACTGGGTCACTTGAGTGATAAAAGGCACACTCGAGTGAGGAAGGGATTTGCACTTCGAGTGATAAGCTCAACACTCGAGTGATAGCCTGCCTTATATTCACTCGAGTCCTATCGAGTAAGACACAGGAAGTGACTACCCGAGAGCAAATGTCCACCCCAAGATGACAAGTGCACTCAAGCACGATATCAACACTCGAGTGATAGCCAAAGGCTCACTCGAGTTCCCAAGAGTATGGCACTAAAAGTGTCCACCCGAGAGCAACTGAGGAATTCCTAAAGTGCAGAATACTCATGCACTCGAGTGACAACATGTGCACTCAAGTGATACCCCATATCACTCACAAGAAAGAAAGTGCACTCCTGCTTTCTACATGAAAACTCAAGTGAAAAAGAGAAAATATCACATTGCACTCGAGTGAGACCCTACCTCACTCGAGTGAGGCTTATCAAAAGCCAAAACACAGTAGCTGATATAATTTTCCAGACTTGCCCAATTTGCTTCCAATGGTTCCAAAACTTATACCAAAATTCATTCATACATAAAATTTCACAAGGAACCTATTGGTAACCTCAAAACAACCCAATTCTCATTCAATCAACGTATTTGGTCTTGGGACACCACGTTACACTCAAATCACCCAATAATTAAAACTTCCACTTCCCATTTCCAAACCAATTCTAATAGCTCAAAGATACACTATGCCACCAATTCTACTATTTCAAATTCACATGAAAATCAGGGCATAATTCCATAAATATCAAAACTTAACCAAAAATCACAACTTATATATCAAAATGCCACAAATGCTCACCTCTTCAACTTGCTAAGACCAAATCCTTGATTCTTCAACTTTCAAATTTGTTCAAGCACTAAAACACCACCTTTCAAAATTCTGAAGTCATGGCAATAAAGCCCTCAACACCATGAACAATATTAAAGAAGAGCACTTGAGTATTAGAAGACATCTAGCAAGTCAAAATCTTACCTTTACACTTTCTCTTTCCTTCCCTTGCTCAACGAAAATGGAGAAGTGGAGAGAGAAAATGAGATGATGATGAGGTGTAGATTTCCCTTTGCCTCATGCATGCTAGTCGACCTTGAAGGGAGAGAGGAGAGAGGGAAAAGTTTAAAAAGTTGACCATAATCCAATGGTTCTCATTTTGCCACTTGGCATAATCTTCTTCCTCCTTCCATAAGTTCACATAAACCCATTCGCACTAGATTTTGCCCCATTGATCATCCCAGAGTTAATCTTAGCCATTGTTCCTTAAGTTACCAATGAGTCTCCTCTTGGGTAATTGACCAACTAGTTGGTAACTTTATCATTTTGCCCCTGATTATCACAACATATGCTAAATCATCATTAAGCATATTCATATCATTCCATCATAACAACCATGCGCCCTCTCCTCCATTGCAACTCAATTTAGATGTTAATCTACAATTAAACTTAATCACAAGGTTTAAGCACTGGTCATGACACATTCAAGTCACCATTCAAATCACATTTCCCCAAAAGTGTTTGATTAACATTAATTACATCACTTTTGAAGTTATTAGCCCTTAATCACAAGTTGGGTCATTACAAATTGGGTTAGTAGAGAGTATAAGGGGGAAGGTTTTGTAGGCTAACCAAAGGGAGAGAAAATTAGTCCAAAGCTAATTGAAGCCTAATGACACAATTGGAAGAAGATAAAGCTAATGTCAAGTGTCACCATGTGATGTATTGATGAAATCAAGTGGTTAAAGGAAAGAGAGATATTTTTTAAAAACACTCTTCCTCTTCCTCTTCATATTTTCGGCCAAGCTAGAGAAAAGAAAGAGAGAGAGAGTTCAAGAGCTTTGGAGAACTAGAGAGAAGAAGGAGGAAGAAGCTTAACGTAAGGGTTGATTTCTTAAGCATTTTCTTGTACCATTCCAAAAAACCTTCTTTAAGCCCTTCTTCTCTATGGAATCATGGTTTAGAAGACACATCTTGAGCTCAAGAAGAGAGAGAGAGGAGGACATCTAGAGAGAGAGAACTCAAGAGGTAACCTCACAAACCTTGGATCTATTGTTGTATGATGTTGTTATTAAGGTTTGTGGTTGGTTTGGTGATTTTTGGTTAAGTTGTGAATTTGGAAAGTCCTAATCCTAAGGGGTTATGCTGCCCAAATTTTTTTTAAATCATGGTTAATATGTGTTTAAATGACTTACTAAGGGATTAGAAATGAAAAGGTACAAGCTTTGGAAGCTAAAACACAAAACTCCAATTTTTCTCTTTTCTTGGCATAAGTTTCGGCCAAGCACAGATATGGGGAAGGAGTTGAATATTCAATGATTTGATGGTTCCATTGGATTCAAGAGGAAAAAATAGGTAGGGTTACAATAGGTCATGTTTTCAGAAAAGCCCAAAAAAACATAATTACGAAAATGCCCTAAAACAGGGCTATCAAGGGCAATTTTATAATTTGACATTGAATTTGATAATTTCGAGCCCAGAAATGGATTCCTTGGGCGAAAATAGGTCAAGATAGCCCTAGTCAAAATTTTGAAAAAACGTGCATCGGGCAAGGTATGCGGGGCCGAGCCGGGGTCCTGGGGGCATTTTTTAAAATTTTTGCCATAGACTAGTATAACCACAAAAAACACTATGGAAGTGTCTAAAATGATACTTGGATAGGTTATGACCTATTTCTTGTACATTTAATATTTTAGGACCGAGTTGGAAGCCGGAAGCGACACGTTTTACGAGGCACACTAAAAAGGGGTTGAAAGAACTTTAAGGTAAGGACATTATCCTTCATACATCATGCTATAGTTATATGATTGTGTGGATACCATTGTTTATAAATGTGCTTTATTGATCAACATGTTTGCCTAAAGAGAGGCAATTAGTGCTAGAAGTGCACTTATACTGGGAGTTGGTGAGAATCCAACCGGTGTAGATTAGTGGGGCTGGGCCCTACTCATATATACATGATAATGATGTGTTTATGTTGTTCATTAATTGGTGCATATCATATTTACTTTTCGCATTTTCTATGAACGATATCGTGTTTCACTTGGATTCCTTGGAATCTCACCCATTTTTCTAAACAAACATCTCAGTGGGTGCCAGTGGGACGAAAGGCAAAGGCATATATGCCGAGAAGTGATTGGCATATGTATCGAGGCAAGGTTAAAGATGGTGATTATAATTAGTTTATACTTAAGATAATTTTGGGGAATCCTGTATATATTGAAGTTTCCGTTGTATTCTGTATTTTGTCTATAAACGACTTTGGGATTGTAAATGAATATTGTTATCAGTATATATGTACTTTTCTGTATGCCAACAGAATCTAGTCTTTGTTACTCTTCGTATATCAAAATGGAAACGGGTGTTGACACATCAATAGAGCTAATTTAGGAAAATATTGACAAATATGAAAAATATGTCTTATATTTAGAATCAAGTTCAACTCCCTAAATATGTCCTATATTGAGGACTAGTGGGAGTTTTATTTTAACTCTTGTAGAAAAGTTTCATTTTTTTAAAAAAAAGAAAGAAAGAATAACTTTCTACCGTAACTAATTATTTTAACTAATGTAGAAAGTGCAATATTCTTCACCTGCCCTTTTTACTTTACTAGTGTAAAATATCTTCCCAAAAACCATTACACCCCTTTCTCCTCTCTTGCCACCACACATAAACTCATACCCCCTTCTCCACTCCCTCTCACAAGTCACAACCTTCCATATTGAAACTTTATTGACCTCACCATCTTCATCTTGATCTTTAACTCTTTCTCTCTCTCTTTCACTAGTATTTATCCTCCTCATCAACACCATGTCTTATATAACATCTTGAAAATCTGGTGCCTGAATTTTATGTCATTCGCCAAGACAAAGGGTGCATTCGACACGGCAAACATCCTAAAATCTAGAGTCCCTCTTTGTGTCATTCACTTAGATTAAAAGACTATTTGCATCAACGAACAACTTGAACACATTTTCCCCCTCTACATTGTTCATCATGGTAAATGAACTAAATTACATATAAAGATTACATGATTCTGCATCATTTTCCACAAATTTCAAAGCAGCTCTACTTGGTGTACATCCCAACAAATTGCTCTTGAAATTGTCTGCTTTGGGTCCTATTACCCTCAAGGTTTTAAAACTTGTCGAGAGTGTAATGCATCCAAACCCTTATAATGTGTCTTTTGTTTACATCCCCAATTGACATGAGACTTCATAATCCACCACCTTAGGGGCCAACGTCCTTGCTGGCACATCAACATAAACTTGACTTTGATACCACTTGTAACATCAAAATGCCTCGCTCTCAAAATTGTTTACTTTGGGGCCTCATTACCCCTCTCTCCCAACTAATGTGAGACTTCACAACAATAGTTTTTATTTGAGCATTCAGATTTTTCTATTTAAAGTTGTATGGCTAAAAGTATAGACTGCCCTTCGTTGTATGAAATTAATTGCAATGACTATCATTGGTCAAGATCTGATGGATGAGACTAATATAAAGATTAAAGTGATTAAACTGAAATTTCTTACAGCTCAAAATCAACAAAAGAGCTATATATGTTGACAAATGCATAAGACCCTTGGAATTCACGATATAAGACTATATGTTCCTAAAGGTGTTCCCTATCACAGGTATTGGAAGGTCTATTAAGGCCAAGAAGCTGTCACCCTGCTTTATTAGATCATCTGAGACACAAGAGAGAATTGAGCTTGTTTCATATCATATTGTTTTGCCATTGTACCTATCCAATATGCATGGCGTATTTAATGTATCACAACTAAGGAAGTACCAACTGGAACCGTCCCATGTGATCGAACCTGAGGAGGTTGAATTATAAGAAAACTTTACATTTCAAGCATAACCTAAAAGAATCCTTAGTGCGAAGGACGAGCAACTTTGGAACAAGACTATTTGGCTACTAAAGATTTTTTGGAATATCTCAAATTTTAGGGCTAAAATTCCTTTAGGAGGAGATAATTGTAATATCCTAAGTTTTTTGTGTCATTTGCCACGATGAGGGATGGTTCTTATCACAGTGAAAATGTTTGAATGGTGAAGTTAAGGTGAGGTACTCATAATGGCGAAGGGTGTCGTTCGTTGTAGCAAGCATGTCTGATCAAACTATATTTTATATGACTATTTTCCATCATTTTAGGGATTTTTAATAGGATTATTGGGCTTAATTGCATATATTATGAATAATTGTGTGTCACAAGTGATTTCATAAGATTAGTGCTTTAAAGGGTATTTTGTCATAAATATTGGAATTACTTGTTAAATGACTTATTTCCTTGGATTATTAATGCTACACAAGCTTATTTGACTTTTTAGGAACCTGGGAAGTTCAAGAAAGAAGGTGCAAAGTCCAAACAATGAAGCATGTGAAAATTATAACGAAGGAGTAAGTTGACTCTATAGTGCAGATTTTACTTGTTGACAATTGGTTGTGGGTTGGCTGTAGTGAACCAACAGCAAAATTATGCACAAAAACACCTCCAAAATGAAGGATTTTACCGTGGATTCTCTATAACGAACACACGATCTTAGCAACATTGACTTTCATATTTAATTTGAAAAAAGGATCCAGCCACTTATGACTTGTCTTGAAAATGGCTAGAACACTTTAGTATAAACACTAATTGACCTCCAACTCATTAATTCACTCCCATTCATCTCTCAACATCAATTCTTCTCCTTTCTTTCTATCTTATTCGATTTCTTCCTCAAATTCACCATCTTCCATTTTTCTTTATCCTTCCACCATGGTTGATAGATTGGAATTGTTGTTTGGTGTCTTAATCCTTCCTATACATGGCTAGGAGCTTCAAGCTCTCTTGGTAATGGTCAAAACATGATTTAAGCTAGAGTTCTACATTAAGGGAGTGTTCCTTGTTCCATTTAAGTTGTTTAGATTTCCTATACATGTATTGTGATTATCATAATGTTAGATATTCATTTTATATGTATTAAGACATTTTATATTGGTTAATGAAGGGATATATGATCAAGTGATGGTATTTGTGAACAATTATATGCTGGTTGTTTTAACTGACGTAAAAAGTCTACATTATACATCCGTTTTTAAAAACCGACGTAGAATGTTATACTTAGGAAAAAAGCTTATTTCTTCATCTCATCTTTCTTGACCACAAACACCAGAACAAAAAAGGATTAAATATCACATATAAAGCACAAATAGATACGCAAGTCTTGAAATGCTTTTGACAGAGATGATGAAGATTGGCGAACTAGATCTAAAGAAGAAACCTACAACGCACCAAAAACAAGTTGAAAAGAAGACTGGAAGGGGGAGAGCGTTGAACCTCATAGTCTAAGTCATAACTGATGTACGAATCTCAAGATGTAAAATCCTGTCTTTAAAATTCAATTATTGATACAATTAATCCAAATTTTATGATAACAAATATTACTATGACGTAAAAGAAGAAACTTAAACCCGTAAGTACACCATAGTAGAATGTTTTCATCTCAACTTTTTAAACACCAAACCCTGATAATAAAAGTTCCTTTTTCAAATCGAAGTTAACCATGATAGAGAACAATTAAACCAACTCATCTAAAAATGCATATCATGGTTAAAAAGAATTAAAACCACTACAAATATCTATGCATGGTAGTCGGTAGAAAATAATACAACTAATTGTTTATAAGTTATCACGGATATAGAAACATTTATATAATGCTTGAATAACCATGTCATAAAAGGACACAATCTACCAAACATGGTTATTAAAACAAACCCTCATTTATAAAGTTGTTTCAATTAACATTTGGGCCTTGAGCTTCTTAAAGGTCAGAATATATAATATTCAATCATAAGCCTAGAGATAAACTTATTTTTTAAATAATATTCTTCCTTAAACATTAAGGAAAATGTCAAAATTCAACTATTCATTAGTCAAGCATTTAAAATCTATCATGAATAATTAGCACACTTGGGTCTTGGACTTCTCGAAGTTCAGAATATAATCATTTAACCACAAGTCAAATATCAAACTCAATTATCAAAATATTTAAGCAACAATTTTCTTAAATATCCACATGAGTTATTTATTCATGGTGGAAAATAGTATATGAAAGAGGCAAGCTTCACCCAAGAGGGGGGTGAATTGGGTGACGTTATAAATTTTTCGCTTGATGTGGTGATATGAAAAATAGAGTAGATAGAGTAGAGTTGAGAAGATTAGAACACATAGAGTTATACTGGTTCGGCCTAACAACCAGGCCTACGTCTAGCCCTCAGAGATCAAGACCTACTGAGATTTTCACTATTCTTCCAAGATTCAATGGGCTCTTAGAACGCCACAAAACAAAAATTGTCCTTAAAAGGACTACGAGCAAAAATATTCTCTCACTAAGAAATTTCACTCCCCCTGACGACAAGTCTTACGTGCAGAAAAACAACCTATGACCTTTCCCACTTGCTTATGTATACAAGACCTATGAGCAACGACGTTCTCTCCTGCTTACACCACTGTAAGTCTTACGAGCAGCAACGTTCTCTACTGCTTGTATCTTATAAGTCTTATAAGTGGAAGGTTTAACTAGGAATTCTCTCAACTGCTTCTCTCGTAAGGAAATCTACCCTCTCAAGGTCCCAATACCTTGAGATCAATTGAAAATAGAATTTGAATTGTATGAAGACTCTCTTACAGAGTAAATAAATGAACACTGAAGATTAATATGTATACAGAGAAAATTATGAATAACAGAGACTCATGTATATGCTTGTGAATTCTTGTGCTTCGTTGTTGTTGTCGATCTCTCTGAAACTCTGTATTTATAGATGTTCAGCTTTTACCCGTTTGAATAACGATCATTGTGGAGCGGGCCATGTTACTGTGAAACGGCATGCGCACGTTTGAAAACTTTGGATGTAGTAGGTGTGTGCTTGTCGTGATGTTGTCTGCCGTTATTTGACTTGATTCATGTCTGTTTATTTCAACGTTCATCCTCCTGTATCACACTTATAAAACATTCAAAATGATATTAAATAATAATAAGTGATGATAAGATAAATAAATAACATTAAAACACATTCGGATTAAACGTTGTGAGACTTGGTGTATTTGGTGTTCTGCTAGAGTATCACTCGAGCATGGATGGGCTCACTCGAGTGATATCGTAATTTTACTCCTTGATCTTCAGTTTTAAGTCTGTGCTCGCATAAGATTTCAGAGAGACAAAATTCTCACTCGCGAGTGATGTGGGGCCTCACTTGAGCACAACTCCTTCTGCTCGAGTAGCCTTACATTTTGCACTGGAAGTTTCTTCTCTGGACAGCACTCGTATATCATTTTAACAAGAGTGAGTTTTTGCACTCGCAGGTGATGTGGGCCCTCACTCGAGCACACATACTCCTGCTCGAGTGAGAGGAATATTCTCAAGTAATATACCCTTATTATCATCACTTGCATCAGAAATTGAGAGAGATAGATTTTTCACTCGCGAGTGCTGATGTGTCACTCGAGCATGGACAACCTTACTCTAGCACACTGTGCTTCTGTGATCTTCATGACTCTCGGCCAAGCACTCGCAGTTCCTCACTCGCTAGTGCTCGAGTACAAAACAACTTCATGCTCGAGTATTGAATTCTCTGCTCGAGTACATAAGGAAGAATGACAAAACTTGCTCTCGGCCAAGCACTCGCAGACTCTCACTTGCATGTGCTCGAGTGAGAAAGGCTCCTCTACTCGAGTGCTATCTCCAATGCTCGAGTGAATCAGTAAAAATGACAGTAGCATGCTTCTCGGGCAAACACTTTCTGGCTATCACTCGCACCTGCTCGAGCACAGAAGGGTTCCATGCTCAAGTGCTAGACTCATGCTCGAGCACACCAGTTCATTTTGACAGCAGACACCACAGAACATTGTTATATGCATTTGGTAACTTTGTAAACATTTCTTAAACTTATAAAAACATGATTTGTACACAATTGACTTTTGTTATCATCAAAACTTGGGGTCTAACAGTATAATCCAAATATAATATCACATCTGAGTATTCAACATAAGCCCTGCAGTGGCAATACACAACAATTATGATGGAGCCTCTAGAGGATGCTCAATGGCAATATCCCCTGCATATATATTTATATAGAATGAATCAGAATATACATTTATAGTCATTCATTTACAGAATAATACAAAAAATCAAAATATATTTACAATCATTTATTTGCATATATATACTATCAAAACCAAAAATTTAGAACAAACAAATCAGTATCTATAAATTTACGGTCGTTCAAAGTTTTCCCTCTTCCACTGATGTTGTAGAGATGTCACCAACTCTTCAGCCACTTCTTTCATTTGTGAATGGCTAATCCTCATGTAGGAGACATTAAAATACTATGCGTAAAAGGAAACAATAGATGGAAATTAGATATTATATTATATAGATGACCAAACATATATAAGAACGAACTAAGCATATAATATACCTTATTTGGATCAATATTTTCAAGACCGTGCGTGATTATGTCCTTTATAAATTGCATCACGTAGTACCCACAATTATTGTTGTTCTCTGGTTGCCGTGGGCACTATAAAAAATTAGAAGAAAAATTTGTCAGTTAGTCATATATAAACTATATATGTGCTTCAATTTAATAGTATAGTCATTAGTGAATAATATATATACCTTTAGACTTAATCATTGGAAGGCACATCTGTAGTGGTCATCAGTGAGGATGTATTTGGTGTAGTCGAGACTATTTTGCGTGTGGTTGTTGTCAATAATTATAAATAAGCAGCCTAATTGTTGGTCGTCGTCCCCTACGACCCCTAATTGATGGCCACACATGCCTAATTATATATTTTAGTTTTAAAAAAAGGGTTAAAGGGCTACAATGTCTTGGAAATTTTCATGAATGGGCACTAGGCACCAAGAGGAGGCAACTTTGCCCCGGAAGTTTAAAAAAAGGGGTAATATTGTCCTGGCATAGTGGTTTTAAATAGTCAATCGTTAGTTGACCGGCTATACAATGTGGCAAACCCATGTGGCATCCACGTCATATTGGTTAAGAGACATTTTTGCCTTGGAAATCTCTATAGAAGAAGAGCTGTGGGTAGTAGAAAGTTTTTCGAGGAGGGCAATAACACCCTAAGAGCCACATTTTTTTTTTGTTGATTTAATTCATATATGGGATGCGCCATCTAGCACCAAAAGATCAAATAAAATGAAAATTCAACAATAATGAAGAACCCATAAATCAAAACTAAATATATAAGTAGAGAAACTCATAAACCATAAGTTCAAAATCAAAAGAAAAACAAAAAATCATCAAGTCGAAAAAAGCAAACAAAAATTTTGGGTTCAGGAAACTAGAAAATGTAATACAAGAAGGGAAGATCACTCACTAAAAACTCTTCACAAATTTGTTCCGTAAAGCACACCCATATCTATCATTGGCAGGACAAAAGATATGGGTGTGCTTCACCAAACAAATTGTAAAAATTTTTTTGGTGAATGACTTTCTCCTCTTCTATGTTCTTTGTTTTTTGCCGTTGTAGCTTCTAGTTTCCAGAACCTAAATTGCCGTTTGTTTTTTCTGGATTTGAGGATTTTTTGTTTTGGTTTTGCTTTTGAGTTTTATAGTTTATGGTTTATAGGTTTATTTGCTCATATATATGAGTTTTGATTTATATATTCTTTATTTTTGTTGATTTTTCAATTTATTTTATCGGGTTAAAAGGCAATTTTGCACTGAAAAGTTTTCACAAGGGGCAATTTTGCTTCAAAAATTTTTTGAGGAGCAATTTTGCTCTGGAAGTGTCAAAAAGGGAGCAATTTTTGTGATGGTCATTTCTATCCTTGTTAATTTTAACAGTTAGTTGATCAAATATGTTAAGCTAACAATCCATATATCATCCACATCATTTTTGTTAATGTGCGAATTTGTCTTGAAAATCCATGTGTAATTTACTTCATTTTTTTAAAGTTAGATTTAAAAACTTTGGGATAAATTTGCACCTTAACAAAAATAATGTGGATGACATGTGAATCGCCGACTCAGCATCTTTGATCAACTAACCGTTCAAATTAAGTAGGATAACTATTAGGGCAAAATTGCTCTCTTTTTTATGCTTCCGAGGCAAAATTGCCCCTCAGAGGAAACTTTCAAGGAAAAATAGACCCTTAACTCTATTTTTTTTATTGTTTGGTACTTGTTTGTGGCGTCTCATATATAAGAAAATAAACAAAAAATCTATAACTTTTGAGCCATTATTACCCCTTGAAAAACTTACTGGTGCTCACAGTTCTTCCATAGAAACTTTCAAGGCAAAAATGCCTTTTAACAAAAAAAAATGCTGACATGGATACCACCTCAGCATAATTAATCAACTAAAAATTGATTGTTTAGATCTACTAGGTCAAGACAATATTAACCTGTTTTTTAAATTTCTAGGGCAAAGTTGTCTCTCAAAAACTTCTTGGTACCCAGTGCCTATTCGTAAAAACTTATAGAGAATCCCTTTCACCCTTTTAAAAAATGTTGTGAATTCAGACTTTAATAAATGTATAAAGTTCTTGCAACCACTATGAATTGTTTAATCATGGAGATGAAACTATCTCAAGATTTGTATTGGTTTCTATTAATTTTAGTTTTTAAAAATTCACGTTCTTTTAACAAGCTTCATGTAAGGCCATACCTTTGAATATGTCAAACTTAGACTGAAAAATAGGATTGTGATAGGTCACAAGCCATACTCAGTCCAACCTGCCTCAAGACAAGCCTACCTGTTAAGGAGGAAGTCTAGTCTAGTCTAGTCTAACATATTTCCACTCTTATGAGGGATAAATTAACTAGGATGTTTTTTTTAAAGATTTTTGTAAGACTTATATTCTTCTATATATATCATTTTTCATTAAAAAAGCTTGACTTTGTAGAAGGAAAAAATTTCATCCAGGCAAGAAAAGGGTAAAAAGAAAAGGGCGATGCAAATGGCAATTTGAATTAAAACATCCATATTGCATAATCCTAGTTTTTCGTAAAAGCGTGGAGCATTTGTTACGAGTTTCTGAAATTTACCATGAATTTTAGAATTTTTCAATTTTTTTGCAATTTATAATTTATTTTTAAATTAATACAATATTTCATCCTTATAATTTCCCTCATTCTGGTTTGCCTTAAACACCCTGAAAGTTTCTACAAATGGGCTCCAGTCACCTAAAAGTTTTCGAGGGGGCAATTTTACCCTAGAAGTTCTGAAAACAAGGTAATATTACCTTAACTTAATATATCTAAATGGTCAACCATTAATTGATTGATTATGCTAAGGTGGCATGCTGCATGGCATCCACGTCAACTTTTTTTGGGTTAGATGACATTTTTGCTTCAGATTTTTTCACAAAAGCACTGTAAGTACTAGGAAGTTTTTCAAGGGGCAATAACACCCCAAAAGTTACAAATTTTTTTTGTTGATTTTTTCATATTTGGAAGCCACCATCAAGTACCAAACAATCAAATAAATTGAAAAATCAACAAAAATGAGAAACCTATAAATCAAAACACATATATATGAGTAGAGAAGCCTATAAATCATAAACTATAAAACTCAAAATCAAAAGTAAAACCAAAATTTCTCAAATATTGTAAAAGCAGACAGAAAATTTAGGTTCAAGAAACTAAAGGCTACAATGGAAGAAACTAGAGAACATAAGAAGAGGAGAAAGTTACTCATCGGGAAACTCTTCACAATTTCTCTCCCATTAATGATAGATATGGGCATGCTTCATAGAACAAATTTGTGAAGAGTTTTTCAGTTGGTGACCTCCCTTCTTCTTCTCCATTTTTTTTCTATTACATCTTTTAGTTTATGAAGCCAAAATTTGTTGAATTTATGGTTTATGAGTTTCTCTACTCATATATTTAGTTTTGATTTATGGATTTTTTATTTTTGTTGATTTTTCATTTTTTTTAATCATTTGGTGCTTGATGACGACATCCCATATATAAAATAAATCAACAAAAAAAATTGTGACTCCTAGGGTGTTATTGCCCACTCAAAAAACTTTACGATGCTCATAGCTCTTCCTTAGAAATTGACAATGCCCTTTTACTAAGGTGATGTGGATGAACACTTGACTTTTTAGATATGTTAGGTAAGGACAATATTACTTTTTTTTGTAAACCTGCGGGCAAAGTTGGGCCCTTGAAAACCTTCAGGTTGTAATATCCCGATTTGTGATTAGGGCTAATGATACTGATAATTATTGTAATCATTTTAATTAAGCACTATTATGATTAATGTAATGAAAATCTTGGGATAAATACATGTGGTATTTAAGATCAAGGGATGAGATGCATTTCATATGGGTCGGAATCCTATGTGTTGTGATTTGGTGAGCTCATAAGGGAGTGAGTGGATGATGACATGTGGCAAGAGGGTGGCCATTGGATGTGGCACTAGAAGACAAAATACCACTTTTCTCTCTCCCTTCTCTCTCTTGTGCGGTTGTGTGTGGGTAGGGAGAAAGAGTGACTTCATCATCATCATCTCCTCCACTTCATTCTCTCTCTCCTCTCCTTCCTCCATTTCTGGCGCTGGTCAAGCAAGTGAGAGGGGAAGAAAAGCTTGAATCTTGGTAAGTTGTGATTCTCCTTTGCTCCAAACCTCTTCTATAATATTGTTCATCTCAATGAGAGCTACATTGTGATGATTGTAGAGCCTTGAATGGTGTTGATTGGGATTTTGGCCGAAATTGAAAGTTGAGGAATCAAGGTTCTGAATTGGGCAAAGAGAAGAGGTAGGCATTTAGTGCATTTTGATGTATTACTTGTGATTTTTGGCTAAGTTGGTCAAATCTGGAATTTTGCCCTAAATATGCCTATTTCTGGAAATGTGAAGATCATTATGATTGATGATTGAAAATGATTTAGTTTGGAGATATATGATCATTTGATGTAATTTGGAATGTTAAAAAGGTGTTAAGGGAATTTGGATATAGTGTGTCATTGAGACCTTAATGAATGATTGTGGTCAAATTGGTTTTTGAGGTGTTTTTGAAGTGGCCAATATGTTCCCTAGTTAGTGCTTAGTGTGTGTGAGCATTGGGAAGAGTTTGGGGAACCTTTGGGAGTGAATTTGACCATCTGGAGTTTCTGGTTTTTGGCTACGTTTCTGGTCTCTAATGCACATCACTCGAGCAGAGAAAGAACGTGCTCGAGTGATATGCAAGTTTTTCCTTGTTGTGCTTCGAGTTATCTGGGTTTTATGGGATTGTGCTCGAGAGCATCGCCTTATGCTCGAGTGAGCGAAGAACATGCTCGAGTGAGCATGGTTCTGCTCGAGTGAAGGTGCGAGTCCGGAGTTGAGGTTGCTTTCGGGACCTCACTCGCTGGTGGATGCCGAGAGTGTGCTCTGACACTCGCGAGCATAGCCGTTTCACTCGAGCACTGAGGGTCGTGCTCGAGTGAGCTTGTGCTTCTGGTGTGAGTTGGTGCTCTCGGGTTGATGCTCGCGGGAAAGTTGCACGAGTGTGCTTTCTCACTCACGAGTATGGGGTGTGTGCTCAAGCACACATGGCTGTGCTCGAGTGATCCAGTACTTGGAGAGCTGTGTGTGTGCTCTCGGGTGCTCACTCGCGGTCTCACTTTCTTTTGGTGCTCGAGTGATGTCCGTACCAATGCTCGAGTGAGAGCATCTGTGCTCGAGTGATGTCCGTACTTGTGCTCGAGTGAGAGCATCTGTGCTCGAGTGAGATGACCAAAAATCTGTGTTTTGCCTTCGAGTAAGGGGTCTTTTGGGTAGTGTCTCCCAACCCTTTAGGCATATGTTTAGGCCTATTTTAGTCACCTAAAGAGTCCTAAATGATAACCAACTAGGAGTATTATTGAAATATACATATGGACAAGAGATTGATTGGTTGTCCCTAATTGATATAGGATTTGATATCTGTCGCCCTCGTGAGGCCGCGGTGCCGGAGCCAGTCAGGAAGGATACAGGTAGTGACTCTTTCTTTATGCCTTGTGTGATACATTGTATGTATATTATGTCATTGTTTTTGAAATGAAAATCGTATGCTGCAAGTTTTGTGAAAACTGTGGAAGCACCGCTATACCAATAGTCCTTGAGTCGCTAACAACGGTTCGGGTAAAGGTCGTATGCCTTCCCGGCGGTAAAAGGGGATGAGGTTAGGGTGTGATATATGTGTATATGTGGGCCGAAAGGCTAATTGTGAGCCGAAAGGCTATTTGTGAAGGCCGACGGGCCATTGTGAAAGCCGAAAGGCTATATTTGAGCCGTGTGGCTAATTGTATGCACTGCCACGCCAATAGTCCCTGAGTCGCTAACAACGGTTCGGGTTAAGGTCGTATGCCTTCCCGACGGTAAAAGGGGATGAGGGTGGAGTGACTTGTGTTGCTGTATGAGATTATTGGTGTGCATATTCTGTGATTGCATGTGGTATGAAATTGTTGTTACTACTGGGATTCTTTAGAATCTCACCCCTTCCATATGACTAACCTTTTCAGACAGGGCGAGTGGCTCGAAAGAGAAGCGGACAACCAGGAGTAGTTAGGCGTACTCCGAAATCTAAGTGGTAGTTGGTTATCATAGTTTTGTATTTAGGGTATCAAGTGTACATAAGAATGTAAATGATTATTTTGGTTGTGTAATCCCCATAGTTGGGAAATCTTAAACCCAAGTTATTTATGCAAGTAACCCGGGGTTTTGCCGGGATTTTGGTTTCCGCACTTTGATATTTATTATGTACTCTGATTTCTCTGGTAGTTATTTCCGCATGTGAATGTGAGACCAGGATTAAGTATGCTTTATAACTGATTTTTAAATACCCCATCTCTCGGGGGTCGGATTATAAATTGTGATTTTATCGTATTGGTCTCTAATTCACTTAAATTTCGAAATTCGGATATGATTACGGTGAGGGGGTTACACAGGTCTTCGGTGCCTATTCGTCAAGGAACGAAAAACCGAACCGGTAATGAACCGATCGCAGCACAGGTTCAAGGATCAATGGGTCAACCGGGGTCGGACCGATGAGTGAACTGGTGATTGAACCGGGCATATTAAAATATTACAATTTAATTGACAATAACAAAATAATCAACATTCATAACTCATAACTCATCACTAACATCAAAATAGTTAAAATACCTAGTTAGTTCTTCAAAGCAAACCCATAACTAACATCAAAATATAGTCAAATCATAACAATATCAATAATCATTCATCAAACATAGCCAATAACATCAAAATAGTCAAAAAGATAGCCAATAATATCATTCATCAACCATAGCCAAATGAGTAAATCATCATTCAACAAACTCTACAACTCATCAAGCTGATCTATTGGAGATGAGTCAATAGGTGCTGGATTGGGGAAAGGGTAAGAAGTAGTGACATCATCATTCAAAGCCGGGAGATCAGGAATGTCCCTATCTTCGTCACCTATGCATATGCACAACAATAATTAATATCAATGGTTATGTATAATAAATAATTATATGGATGGATAATAAATAGTAACAGGATATTAATAGGACATATAATTATATAAACCTTCATTAATCCTATCCAGAGCTGATGAAAGTGCAACGTCTTCATTATTAAGAGCACTTTCAAGATTTTCAGCATCTTCATCATTGAAATCTGGAATGGGATCTTCTTCAGTCATCCAAAAATCCACCTCATCAATCGACTTATAGGCAATAGGATCATAACTTGTCCTGTTTTTTTTCAATGCACTCCTTCAATTTCCTAATGACAAATTATTTCAATTAAAATGTTAAACTTGATCCATATTAATTAAAAGCATTTTTCATAATATCTAAAGTTACCTATGCTTTAATCGCAAGTTATAGTTAGTATAAACCAAATCATTTAGCCTTTGATGTTGCAATCTATTTCTCCTTTTTATATGGATACACTCAAATAAGCTCCAGTTTCTCTCGCAACCAGAAGAAGTAGATGTTTGCCTAAGAATATGTGTTGCAACACGTTGCAATTCTGGAACTGAATTGCTATAGTACATCCACCATTCATCTATAGAATAAAACATGTACATAATATTAGTTGCAATCAATTAATATGTTGTTAATTAAACATTAAAACAATAAAGATAAGTACTTAGTTACTTAAAAGGATCAAGTTTTTCAGCCCCCTTTTTACATGTCTTTCTACTAAAAGATTCGCTGCAATCAAGATATAATGTCACTTGCTTCATTATCTTGTAGCAATCAACATTTTCATCTGAGTTAGTCTCCACAACGTCAATCAGAGCTTGCATTAACCCTCCCTTGTGAACAAAGTTTGGACCATATACGAATGCCGGATTCAATAAATAGGCAGCTGCATGGAGATTGGTCTTTAAATGTTTATCCCATCTTACTTCAATTATACTTGTGTAGGGCTTGTAGTGATCTTTATTCCTCTTGAACATCTCCTTAATTCCACTTTTTGCCCTTTGCATACCTTCATAAACATATGGAAGTAAAGGCTTCTCATTTGAGTCAACAATTCTCAACAATTTTATCAGAGGAGTTACAATCTTCACAATTTGATAGCATTTATTCCAAAACTGGCTATCCAATATGATCGCACTAAAAATTTTCCTTAGAGTAGTCCTAGATAGCTTATGGTCCGCAAAGTATTTATCAACAACAAGGGCTTGCAAGTCATGCTTGTGCATGTATATGCTATGCAATGTAATAAAGGTAGTGGTAAACCTTGTAGCACTAGGATGCACAATTTCTTTCCAACCTGGCCTTTTCCTCAACCAAGACAAGAATATCATGTGATTGTAAGCAAATACTGTTATCTTTGATGCCTTTGTTGCAATGTCCGACATATGAGGCATGCTTGAAATGTCTTTCAATACAAGATTTAAACAATGAGTAACACAAGGAGTCCAATAAATATTTTTATATTTCTCATTGATCAACCTTCCATATGCCACATAGTTGGCAGCATTGTCAGTCACCACATGGACAATATTCTTCGAACCAACCCACTCAATCACTTCAGAAAGCAGCAAGAATAGAGTTTTAGCATCTTTGACTAAGTTTGATGCGTCAACAGACTTAACAAACACCATTCCGTGGGTAGAATAAACTAAGAAGTTTATCAAAGTTCATTGTCTCACATTAGTCCATCCATCTGCCATAAGTGTGCAACCATTATTCTTCCATTTAGCCCTATGACCGTCAATAAGTAACTGACATTCCTCTTTCCATTCTCTCAACAAGTTGGTTTTAAAATCATAAGCACTAGGGGCTTTAAACCCAGGCCCTATAGAGCACATTCCATCCACAACTCTTTGAAATAAAGGGCACTCTAATGCTTTAAATAGAATGCAGTTGACTATAACCCATTCAGCAAGAAGCATTTTCACACTGTGTTGTGCTTCTTTTGAAGCTATGGCACTCTTGATGGTTGGCTGAGCTCCAGGAGTTGTCCTAGGAGGGAAATATTTATCCATTATCCCAGCTTTCCTCTTCTTAGCTCCACTATCAACCTCCTCTACTTCAACTCCCTCTTCTCTTATATCTTCAACTTCACTTGACTTTTTCTTGGAAGTTTCTTTCAAAGACTCTGCAATCCTATAACGCACATCAGAAGTAACCTTTTTGCAAGAAGCAATTTGTCCAGACACACCAGCAAGATGTTGCTTCATCCTGTTTATGCCTCCTTCTCTATAGCTATTACCACAAAAGAGACATGTGTATACATTATGTGTCCCCTCTTTTTTGAAGGCAACATGTGCCCATGCTGGATCAATTTTACCACGAATTATGGTATTAGGAGTAGGAGTAGGATTTGTGTTCGAATTGGAAGTGTGAGGCTCGGTGTTAGAAGTGTGAGGCTCGGTATTAGGAGTAGGAGTGACATTCTCATTTTCTGAACTTGATATATCCATCCTTGCAACAATGCTATTATTCATGGAATTCATGACTAGATATTAACAACATTGGTTATAAGCAAAGTAGCAAATTTATTACTTATAAACATTGGTTCTAAACAAAAATAAACATTGGATCTAAACATTGGTTATAAACATTTTTAGATTTGAAATTTGACAAACAAAACCAATGTTGCTTAACAAAATGGCTAGGTTGCATACTCTGTTTTTCAAAAATAGAGACTTTATTGAATCATGCTTGTAATAATTAAGATGGAACACATTCTCTGAGATACAAGAAACAGACTTCATTGGAGAAAACTTTCATAACTCACTCACAAGATCTGAGAGAATGATTCTTAAATCTTAAGATTTGAACAAGTCACCTAAGATTGCAAATTAAAATCACAAATTTTATATTTCATTGGAGCAACTATCATGTGAACATTCTCTGATGTTTCATTTGAAAAGTTGATTCTTTCAGTTACTGAGAATCAAAAGAATGAAGACTAGACCCTTACCAGAAGGAAAGACCCAAATGAACTTCCAAACACAAAGAGAACACCTCCAACTCCCTTTAGAAATATGATAGTGGCAACAGTCAAACCTGTATTTAAATTTTAATATCTCAATAAGAAAGGCAACTACTAAAAAGGAATTGAAAATCAAGCCATTTCAGAAATCTAGGTAGTAAATCAAGTAACCAAGATAAACCAAATGGCTAAATCTCAAGTAATCACAAAATCTGAAAATCTGAAAACGAAAATAGTCAAAAACTCAAAATACCTTTGATCGCCGTCACTCATCGTCACCGCTTGCTCCTCGCCACTCGCCGTTGTCACTCGTCGTTGTCACTCATCGTTCAAGTAGCCACTGCCGATTAGAGCTAGGGCACAGGGTTGGGACTCGAGAGGGAAGGGGATCTAATTTGAAAGAATGAAACTCGCTCAGTCTCGCATTCTGCTTCGGTTCTGTTTCTCTAATCGATCTCTGCTTTTTTTTAAATGTTCCAAAACGTCTTCGTTTTGGGACAAAATCTTATTATTTTGGTGACTCGGTCAAACCGCCTGACTCGGTGATTTGGCCAGGGCACACCCAAATCGGACTCGATTTTTCGATCCAACCGGCCGGTCCGGTCCTGTTTTTCTTTCATTGCTATTCATGGAAACTTCCACAACATGTTAAGTTTTTAACCCTTAAACCCTTTTCGTTTTATTTTCTGTACGGAAAGAATATCGAGGAATCCCGTATTTATAATGGAAAATTTTGGTATTTTACTTCCGGTCCGCTCAGTGCTCACGCCACTCACCGTCGATGCTCCTTTTCCCCTAGTGTAACCCCCTCTGTAATTATATCCGAAATACGTGATTAAAATGAAATAGAAACCAATAATAATCAAAACTCATTTAAAATCCATCCTTGAGATAGGGTTTTCAAAAATACCTTTTAAAATCTAATTAACTTGGTCTCATATTTACATTTCAAATACAATTACTACGCGAAGATAAATCACATTCATATAAATATCAGAGTGCACAACATAATTATCCCGACAATCCCGGGTACAACCTTCGCTAAAGATACACAGGGCACAATTGCCCATTACAATTCTTCAAATGGGGATTACACAATCTCATCTCAAATTCATAACCATATATTCAACCAAATCATATACAGTCTTCACAACTCATTGGTAACCAACTAACAACTCTTATCTCGAAGGAGTCCTAGCCGCTCCCTCCATGAGCCACTTGCCCTGTCTAAATTGTTGGTAGGGGAGGGTGAGATTCGAGAGAATCTCAGTGGGAAACAGATACCATAATGCATGCATGATAGATGCTATGTGTATGACATGTTAGCTTTATCTAGATACATGCCCCATAATGACATTTCTGCATGCTCAATGTTTCATGTAACAAAACTATGGCCACAGCAAAACAGAAACAGAGATTCATTTATTCAAATATGCTCTACAAAATCAAGTAAAGCAATCACATACATCACTCCATAAGCAAAGATATCAAATACATGCAAGTAAGGTAAGTCCCCTACCTTCAGTCTTTTCTCCTCGATTTGCGTGCCAGCAACTCGAGGCTTCACATTCGATCCTACAATGTCAAATGTACTATTTAGACACTTCCATAGTGTTTATGGGGGTTATAGGAGGCTATATTGAAACTTTACTAAAATACCCCCAGGGACCCGGCCCGGCCCGGCCCCTCCGTACTCGGTCCGGTGTACTTTTCTTGAAATTTTGACATGGGCTATCCTGACACATTTTCGCCCAAGGAATCCATTTCCGAACTCGGAATTATCAAATTCAATGTCAATTTATAAATTTACCCTTGGCAGCCCCACTTTAAGGGTTTCAGGGGCGTTTTCGTAATTATGCTTTTTCGGCCTTTTCCGAAAAAGTGACCAACTATAACCCCACCTAATTTTTGCTCCTAAACTCAATTGAATAATCAAATCATTGAAAATCCATCTCTAACCCCTCCAAACTAGCCTTGGCCAAAATTCTCAATTCCCCAGAAAAAAATTGGGGTTTTTCGGTTTCAGCTCCGTAAACGTGTTTCTTTCTGCTCCTAACTACTTTATTAACCATTACATTAGGTTACAACTAACATTAAGACCCAATTTGGGCAGCATAACCCCTAGGCCATGTTATTTCCAAACTTTAAAACCAATGGCAATCCGGTGAAATTTCACTGATTAAATTGCCCACAACAGCCAGAATAAGCAATATATGAAAGTTTGGAAGTTACCTCAAGCTCCTAATAGCTTTTCCTTGACTTGGCTGAAAACCCTAGCCTCTTGAACATCAAATTTGCTTCTCAAACACCTTAAATAACATAGAAGAGAAGCTTAGGAACAATGTTATACGCATTAGGTACGAATTCACCGAAGAAATCAACCTACCTTGTAAGTTATCTTCTCTTTCTCTCTCTAAAAGCTCTCAAACTTTCTCTCTCTTGGCTGCTGGTTCAGCACGAAAATGAGAGCTGAAGATGATGAGAAAATGTTTTAATTTCCATGCTGATGTCATCTTTTATTTTGATGATGTCATAATTCCCATTTTCGGATTTTCTAGCAGATTTTCTGCCCAAACTTTGAAAAATCATAACTAATTCTAGAAAAATCGAAATAAAGTGATTCCAAAGCCAATGAAAGGTATTTGAGTCCCCTTTATAGAAAAAATATGGGCCATTATCCAAAATTCCAGAATTACATAAAACTCATCACTACCCCAAAAAAGAGTTCAACTTCCATCTCAAACTTTGGACAGTCATATCTCCTAGCTCACAAAACGAAATGGCACAAATTATATGTCCATTTTGAAGCTTGGGATGTGAACTTTAAGACTGGAAAGTGTTAGAATTTTTAGACATCATTTAGTCATTCAAAACGTTCACACAAACTGATTGCCCAAAATAGAGTTTCACTGGATAGAATTTCAGATTTTGCATCTTTGCTTTCAATGGTTCCACTTTCATACCAAACATCATTCTCACATAAATTTTCACAAGGAATCCATTGGAAACACCAAATCAATCAAATTCACTTCTCATTGACATGTTTTCACAATAATCTCAACATGTCGACACAATTCACATTTCAAAACCTAACATTGCAACTTTTCCATTCCAAAGTTCCAAACTAATTTCAATGACATCAAAACACATTATGACACCATTTCCAACACAATAACCCATTCAATTCTTCCCTTTATTCTAAGTCAATTTGGATGTTAATCCACAATTGAACTCAAATATAGGGTTTCAGCGCTGCTCACAACACACACGAATCACATTCGAGTGCCAAATCACATCATATTCTCCAAAAGGGTTATTTATCACTAACCACATCCATTTTTGAAGTCATTAACCCTTAATAACATTTTGGGATCTTGCTAAACTGGGGCTTAGCAATCCACTAATCTCAGGCTTATTCTCTAAGCTCAAGTCTCAAAAGTCGGGGTATTACACTTGCTCACTGTGAAATCTGAAACTGTATGGTCGACATGTATCTAGGGCCTTCACCCTTGAAGATTTGAAAGATCCCTTTTTTCTTCCAGTGCGCTTTCACCTTCATATTTCTTTTTATTTTTTTTTCTCTTAAGTGTTAACTCTGTTCTTTTGCTCCTTCTAGCTCTTACTCTGCTCCCTGTAACACCCCAATTTTCAATTAAAGGCTAATGGTAATTATTGAGGATAATTATCGAATTAAAGTGGAATAATTATGGGTTTGGTGGCTATATTAATTAATATGCCATGATTAGTGGAAAATTGAAAGAATGAAATTATTAGCCATAAGTTAGTGATTAATGGAGAAATTAATTACTAACTAAGGAGAAATGAGATATGTAACTAAATGGCTAATGGAATTAGTAGAGTAACCAAGTGGTTACTTACTTTATGAGAATGCATAAGATGTGGACAAGTGTCACTTGATGATGAAGAGAGATGAGAAGAAAAGTCAAAGGACCATTTTTTATTCATTTCCTCTCTTTTCTCTCTCTCCCATGCGCATAGAAAGGGGCTAGGGGACAGATTTTCTGCACTTCATCCCTCTTCTCCTTCTCTCTCTCACGTTCTCTCTCTTCTCTCTTCATTTCCTCCATTGTTGGCCAAGAGAGAGAAAAGAAAAGCTGGATTTGAGGTAAGCAAATGGCCTCAAATGCCAAAATGCTCTTCATTAACATTGTTCCTTGAGCTAAGAGCTTTCATCCTATGGTTGTAGATTCTCCATTGGTGGTGATTTGAGGAATCACGAAATTATGGACTTGGGAGAATCATGAAGTGCCTTTGGGAAAGTTGTTAAGGTAAGTGAAAGCTTCATTTTCATATAAGTTTTGTGGCCATTTGTTGGGCCTTGAATTTCTGGAATTTAAGCCCTAATTTTCGTGATTTAGGGTCTTGGGGAGTATAACATGTTGTTGTCATGGAATTGGTGCCTTGTTTAGTGTTTTGAATTGATAGAAGGGAATTGAAGCTTAAATGTGAAAGTTGATCCCTTTGTGATAGCTTTGGTGCTTTGGTTAAAACAGGGCATGTTGATAGGTTGTGATTTTGGTCATTTTGAGGTTACCATTGTGTTCCTTGAGTGATTTTGTGTGGGAATAAGCTTGGTTATTAATTTTGGAGTTATTGAACACTTTGGTAGAAAATTGGAAATCTGTTTGGTTTAAGCTCTGTTTTGCGCAGTAATTTTATATGAGCGTTTTGAATGACCAAATGGTATTGGAAAATTCTGAAAATTTCCAGTCTTAAAGTTCTCATCCCAAGCTTCAAAATGGACATATATTTTGTGTCATTTCGTTGAGTATTCTGTGAGATATAGTTGTCCAAAGTTTGGGATTGAAACAGAACTCTGTTTTGGGGGCAGTGATGAGTGTTGTATAATTCTGGAATTGTGTAGTGATTTCCAGTGAAGGGCTATATTTTTCCTTGAAAGAGGACTCATATACCTTTCATTTGGCTTTGGAATCACTTCGTTTCGATTTTTCTAGAATTAGTTATGGTTTTTCGAAGTTCAGCCCAGAGTCAGGAAATTTCTGGGCCGCGGCCCAAGCCTTTCTGACCTGATTTGGGCCACGGCCCATGAGTGGCGGGCCGCGCCCAAGACCTTCTGACCATATTTGGGCCGCCGCCCAACCCTGTGTTCCAGCACTTTGTGTTTTCAAAAAGTGACCTTCAACCTTTTGTTTCCCAACCTTTTAGGGCTTCCATTAGAGACATTTGTGGTCTCTTAAGAGTCCTAAATGATAACCATTTAAGTTATAAGAAGTCACTGAGAATTGGAATAAAGGATTGATACTTCGTCACGCATTGTGAATTATAGGAAGCGACGTGTGCCCTCTTGGGAGCAAGTGTAATATCCCAAAATGTACTCAAGGGCTAAATGTACAGAATAGATGGTGGGATTAATGACAGAATTACCTCTAGAAATTTTGTTACGACTTTAGTAAATTTTCACATGCAAAAATTGGCAATTGAATATTATATTGCAAGTGGACAATATAGGTTATTAATATATGACATGTGAAGGCAATTTGACCAAGTTGTAAAAGGTGGTGACTAAGTAAACAATTTCAACTAAAGAAGTAATATTTGAAGAGTTGGAATTATGATTGATTCAAGAAGCTCTTTTGGCTATTCCAAGGGCTACAATTCGTATGGCATGAGGAGGAAAAGAAAATATGTTGAATTGGTCAAATATTGCAACTAAAGTAATGTATTTGAAGAGGCAAAATTTATGATAAATCAAGGAGTATTTGTTTTGCTCTTTAAGAGTTATTTTCGGTGACAATAAAGAGAGAAAGAGAAGCACATGAAAGACCATGTAAGGAGATGAAGACTTGGTCAATAATTGTAGGCCAAGCATAAGATGATATCTTGAATTCAAAGGGGAAAACATTTCGGTCAAAAAGGGAGGAGGAAGGAAAGAGAAAACTTGAAGTAATTTTCACCACATCTTTTATCTACTTTTGCACCATATTTTCGTTTGGACTTTGAGAGATAAGAGTGGCCAAAAATCTGATCATTAAGTCACATATTTCATCTCTCCTCAAGTCGGTTACATCAGCAAAAACGTAGAGGAAGAAAAGCAAGGTTTTAAGGTGAGCTTAATCTTGACTTTTCACCTTCTTAACCTCATCTATGGCTCAAGTGACCTTCATGAAACTTGTTCCTCTCTTCCTTAGCTTCATTTCTATGGTTTTTGTTTTTGAAGAAGAGGAGTTTTCAGCCACCTTGCAAGAACAAAAGTTGAGGAATCAAGAAAAGAACACAAGAAGAAGCAAGAGGTGAGTAAGAGCATTATGTTGATGTATATGATGCTTTAATTGGCTGAGTTGTGGTGGGCTATTGTGACAGCCCTAATTTCGTTTTTTAGGGTATATTAGGGATCATGAAGCTTTCATCCTATATATGTGCTTATATGTTGGTTTGGAGGCAAATGAGCTAAGCTTAGTGATTAGATAGTGAAGTGGTTGTTTGTTGTGAAATACCCTAAAATTCTGCCAAAACAGGACGTGGGGAATGAGTTGGAATTTGTTCATTTTGATGTTACCATTGTGTTCTACATGAAAAATTATGTGGGAATAGGTTTGGTTATTGATTTTGAAGCCATTGGACACATTGGTTGAAAATTGGAAAAAACTGTCAAGTGTAACTTTGTGCGGGGCAGTCAGTTTGTAGGGACATTTTGAATGGGCAATTGGTGTCTAAAAATTCTGAAACTTTCCAGTCTTAAATTCAGTGTGTCATTTCGGTTTTTGAGCTGGGAGTTCTAGTTGCCCAAAGGTTGATGTCGAAACTGGATCTAATTCTGGAGCAGTGTGGAATGTTGTGTAATTCTGGAATTGTGTGGTGATTTCTGGTAATGATTCATATTTTTCCTATGAAGAGGACTTCAATAGCTTTCAATAGGCTTTGAGATCACCTCATTTTGATTTTTCTAAAATTAGTTATGATTTTTCAAATATGTTGGAAAATTCTGGCAGATTGGTCACCTATGCGAAAATTGAAGATTTTATGGCATAATGTAATATTGTGGAACTTTGAAGGTAGAAATTAGCCTTTTAGGTTAATTGACCACTTTAGCTCCTTAGTTGACTTGATTAATTGACCATAGTGATAATAAACTTAAGTATTATAGAGATAAAACTTGGGAAAGAGAATGACGGGTTGTCCTTAACTTGGTTTGCAGGATTTGATATTTGCCGTCCTCGTGAGCCCGCTGTGCCAAGAAACGTCAGGAAAGGATCAGGTAGTGACTCTCTCTCTTATACTATGTATAATGCTCTGTATGTGTGTGTTATCACTGTTCTGTGATGAATCTTTGATGCTGCTGCGGTTACAGCTGGTGATAGCTGTCGTTTACAGCGTAAGCTGTCGTTATTGTGATTACAGCGTAAGCTGTCGTTATTGTGAATACAGCGTAAGCTGTCATGATTATTATTACAGCGAGAGCTGTCGTATTGTGCATACAGCCGTGAGTGCTGTCATTTGTGGTGAAAACCATGTATCTTTGAGATTGCTGCTGCTGTTGCTGGTTGTGATTTATATACATGCTTAGTGTTATGCATTGTGTGAGTGGTTTGTTACTACTGGGATTCACTCGAATCTCATTCTTTCCTATGACTAATATTTAGGACAGGGCATGTGGCTCAAAGGAGAAGCGGCCAACCCGAAGCACTTAGGATCTTTAGTGATACTAGGGATTTTTGAGATGTTGGTTATCTATTTTGAACTCAGGATTACTGTATATTTTGAATTAGGAATATTACCTTCAGTTTTGGTTGTGTAATCCCCTAGTGGATACTTATAAACCTCAGGTTATATGTATAGAACCCGGGAGTTGCCGGGGATTTGGTTATACACTCTGATATGATTGAATGTATATTAACTGCACAGGTAATTATATTCGAATGTTGAAATTGAGACCAGGATGGGAAAAATATTTTTGAAAGTTTTGTGAAAATTTCACTGTGAGACTGAAGGTTTAAAATGAGGTTAAAGCGAGGTTAAAGTATCCAATGGTCTCTAATCCGAATTAAATATGCATTATCGAATTATAATTACATGTTTAAAAGCAGGGGGTTACAGCAAGCAGTGCTAGAGTGTGCACGGAAGGAACGAACAGGTAGTGATTTCTCACTCATATTGTGTATGATATATGGTATGCATGATTTATCATAGTGTTTGTGAAACGTGACTTTGTGCTTAGTGATTTGTGAATTGTATGTGCCATGGTCCATTACAGCGTGAGCAGGTTAGCGTGAGCCGTTTAGGGAGTGACAGTGGTCATCTCTAGCTCGGCCGTTGAACTACCGTTGTAATCGATATGGATCGATTGTGAACTGAAAACCGGCCAGTACGGCTGTGCATTGTGAATTGTTATATGAATCCCAGCTGTGTTGAAGTATATATGTGTTTGTGAACTGTGATACGTGCGATACAGCGTGAGCAAACGTAAGGGTGACATGAGTCATGCCTGCCTTTGCCGCTGTAACTGCCGTTGTAGTTGCAATGTCTGTGTTATGTGATTGCTTTCATGCCTTACTGTTATGCACATTCTGAGTGATTTGACACTACGGGGATTCTTTAGAATCTCACTCTCCCAAAAATAATGTTTTAGACAGGGCCGAAGGATCAAAGGGAAAGCGAGTGACGAAGAGCGGCTAGAGCTCTAATGTAGAGTTCCTTTTGGTTATTTGGATATTGGTTATAGTTGGTATTTTGGATAATTGTATATGGATATTGAATAGATTTTGTGTAATCCCCAAGTTAAGGGTAATGAATTGTGGGTTTTGTGCCTTTGTAAATCCCTTATTTAATGAATGGAACCCGAGTGTGTCGGGAATTTGCCTTATACTTTGATATTTGTGAATGAAATCAACTTGTACATGCCATTTAGTATTAAAATGTGAATATGAGACCGTCATGAATAAATTTTGTAAAAGTTTTTGTAAGCCATGATTTTGGGAAGTTTGATTTTGTTTAAGTCCCAAAATCATCTAAGGTTTCTAATTCTACATCAATTACGTGTTTATGAACTAAATCTCGGCCTTAAGCGTGAAGGGGGTTACACTCCCGCTCACTATTTTTGAGTTCCTCTCATGCTTCTTTGAAACTGAAGTCTAAAATCTGAAGTCAAAGCTTGTTTGCTCTCCTCTTGTACTCCCTGTCCCTCATCTCCTATGCTTGTTGTATCAGGTAAGACATTGACACTTGAGAGCTCTCGTAACTTGTCCTAAATTCTGCTGGTCTAGTTATGAACTTGTGTCTAGTGCTTATGCTGATTGCTGGTCTGGTTATAATGTGCATTGGTCATTTTGTTGATGAAAATTGGGGGTTGAATAGTAGGATACTTTGCTCTTTCAGGCATGATAGTGTTTTAGTATCCATCTGTCCCCTCCCCTTTTTCTCCTCCAACGGCCTAGGACTCACTTCCTCTCTAATTCTCTTTCAACTTTCCTCTCCCTCCCCTACTTTTTCTTCCACCTCTTGCTTCTGGACTTGGATCTGTTGTGACTTTTTGGGATTAATTTGTTGCTTTGATTCGAATGGGTATATACACTTCTTTAATTTCTTCTCTCCCCTTATATATATATATTCAACAGCAACAATAAAGCTAAATTCTACGAGATGACGTTGGCTATATGAATCATACAACGTGCTATTGAGCTTAATAATCTCTTGATAAATTGTTAAAAGAGGTCTCGCTCAATAACCTCGTTATCCTCTAGCCATTTTTACTAAGCTCCAAATAGTTTGATCTATCTACCTCACTAGCTCATCCAATGTATGGCCTTCTCTATCCTCAAACTTCTGTCTCAACATCCCTATCTCAACTACCCCCATTTTGTGTATGCGCGCGCATTTGTGTGCCACCCTCCGCACGCAAAAACGCAAGCATGTGCGAGCTTCTATTAATTATTAACACTTTGGTAGTCTTGCTGCATTTATCTTCTTCATGCTATGCAACGACTGAGCATGTGTAGGGAATTGATGGGACATGAATTGGATAGCCTCTTCCAGATATGCAGACATACGTAGGGAATCCAATATGTTGATACTCTTGGTACTTACTAAGTAAATTAAATAGACACGAGTTTGTGGTTCTGTTGCGAACTTGGTACGTGGTTGTTGGTTATGTTGCATTCTTTTTTGTCCTTGCTTTCTGTAAAGTAATTAAGGATGAAAGGCATATATAGGTGTTCTGCTTTACCTCATGGATGAGGGAAAAAAAAAAATCTGATGGTCCAAGTAACCCGGTTTGACCCAATCTGACCTGGCCCGACCCAGTTTGCTAAAAAAAATTTGGCCTGAAACATTTCCTGATAGACCTAGATTAGACTAGTTTGCTTGGGCCGGACTGGACTTCAGACCAAGGCCTAAACCCCTTAGTCTGGTCTAGTCCAGTCCAACCCGAATAGTGTATTTCTTTTTTAATAATTCCACCACACACCATTGAGTGTGTTTGGTTTGGGGGAAAGGGGGAGGGGGTAAATTATAATTTTGGTCAGGAGAAACCTAAATTTACCCTCTCATTCTTTTTAAATCCTGGGTTTCTGTTCAAAATTTAACTACCTTCAACCAAAAAGGTAATTTAACCCTAGGGTGTGTTTGGTTTGAGGGGAGGGGAGGGGGTTAAATTACCTTTTTTAGTTAAAGGTATTTAAATTTTGAACGGTAACCCATGATTTAAAAGGAATGAGAGGATAAAAGGTGTGCTTAGTTTAAGAGAAGGGAATGAGGTTAGATTACCTTTTTAGATTGAAGATATTTAAATTTTAAACGAAAACTCAAAATTTAAAAGGAATTGAAGGATAAATCGTAGATTTCTTCGGTATAAAATTGTACACTCAATCGGTCACACTTGCTTAGCGTCTCAGCCCACGACTTGAGAGACATGGACCCAGTTCACTTCAGCTTCGCCCCAGGTCCAGCGGCGGTGACTCACTCCCACCTCCGAACCCAGTGACGACCTCCGGCAGCTTCGTGGCTGATCGAACAGAGCCTGAGTCGAAGCCCCAACTTGCGCCTCTCCTCTGCTCACCGGTCACCTCTCCTCTTCGGCCTCTTCTCTTCGGCCTCTCCTCTTGTTTCAGGAGTTCAGGTCAGTAACTTTCGTTAAATCTTTAGCATCAAATTTCTTCTTTCGATTACTCTACCATATGGTTTCGATTTGTAGAGAAGGAAGGAGATGAAGTGGGGGGTTTCGATCGGTAGATTTGATCTCCGCCTATCCCCCTTGATCTGTCATCATCATAAATTCATTTCTTTGCCTCTCTCTGTTTTTCTATTTATGTTATTCAACTATTGCTTTTCTGGATTTGTTTTGGGCTTTTGGTTTGGAGAGTCCCAAAGAAATGTGTCTATAAGGATTTATTTTAATTTCTCTGCGGTCTGCGTCTCTGCCTCGTTGTCATTTTCACCATCATCAAGTATAAACTATAAAGAGTCCCAAAGAAAAATCTTATGAATGAGTATGAGTAATATATAATATATGTTGAACGCTTAACCCCTCGGTATATATGTGCATGCAAGTTCTACTCCAAACTGGAATTCCCATGAATTTAAAAAATTGCCGTATATATATACATTATATTATCGCTATGATTTTTCTGATATTAAGTAAATACGGTACTTTCTGTGTTGTATAATTGGTTTTCTCGGTGTCTTGAATTGCTTTTTGCTTGTCGACGTGGGATTAACGGTGTAAATAAAAATCGAAAGCGTTTGTCATTACATTCCAGGGATATATTTCTTTGCATAGAATTGACGTCTTATTGTTGTATATATCTTCATCATGTCTCAATTCTTGCCCAGTTGCACTCATCTTTAATTGCCCATCCGTTCGTTGCGGAAGTAAATCCAAGCGCAGTCTTCCTTTTATATATCTATTAATCAAAATTATGCAAAGACAATTCACTTAATTATCATACACACACTTACACCCTATTGCATTGTGCTGATATGGCTTCTTCTTAACTATGTTGTATTTTTATGCACCTGAACATGTTCCCTTTGAACTGAGTGAGTTTATAACTTAGAATCGTTGAGATTGACCAACATCCCTTGAACTGATTTTTTTGCAGGCATGGTAACTTGGGATTTGTTTTGAGATTTTGAATGCGCCATATTCATACACATACTTCACATAATTAACTACTTAGATACATTCACTTACACATACTTCATTTTTTTGCAGGCATGGACAATGAGCAAAGTTCAAGTGTGGACAATTTGTTTTTTAAGATGAATCAAGCATTATTGAAGGTGGAGGAGACAAGTGAATGACAATGGATGCTCAACAAAAAGAAATTAGATCTCACTCGTTTGTTTTCCTCTTGTGTGTAATGTGATAGACTTGTTGTTACTTGTTATGTTTAGTGTTTGATTGATTGTTAGGAATGTGTTTAATTCATTGTTATGGATTGTATTAAAGTAACTTGAATGTTGTTGCTTTTTATTGTTTTTTGAATGTTATTGGAGATTATTACGGATTTATGATTGGGTTTTAATGTTTTGTGATGAGTTTTATATGATTGTATGTATTATTATGGTCTTAATAGGTTCAAAATTGCCTCACAAATAAGGCAAAAAATTTTTTTAAAAAAATTACCAAATAGGTCCTGGACTACTTGGACTGATCTAGGCAATCTACTGGACCTGGTCTGGTCCAGACCAAGCTTGGGTTGGTGCTGGACCAGACCAGACCTTGGGCTGTCTTGTTCAGCCTGAGGTACTACCAGATCAGACCTCGGGTTAAGGCTAAACCCAATCTTGTTTGATCCATGATCAACCCTACTTTACCTTAGATGACTGGTTAAGTTGGTAATTCCTAAATAACAAAATGCATACCTTTTTGCATAAAATTTCTTTACTCATGTATTTTGATTTGTCAACAATTAGCTTCAAACTCAATTTACTTATTGCCATTGTTCCTTTTGTCCCTTTATCCACTGTGTTATTCAGTTTGAGGTTGTATTCTAGTGTGAACCTTTCTTATTTCTATTTTCATAATTAAAATAAACGGCCTTTGTTGGTTGTTCCAGACATTTGGCTATCATTTCTTGTTCTAATTTGTTGTCCCGCTTATACTCTTTCCTTGTGTAGTCATATCACCTGTGAGATTGGCATTCTCAAAATCATCTCCTGGCAATTTATAACCTGAGACTGTGACTTCTCTTAAATGTGTTATCACAATATCTGGTCTTGTGGGGGAATTATTGACAACCATCTTTGCTTTGCGGACAAACATCTTTTCCCCTAGTCTCCATGAAGCTTGTGAGTGTCTGATACCATATGTTTGTATTTTTGTGCTGTAGCAGAGTTCTTTTTATAATATTTGTGGATAACTTTCGTTTGGTTTGAAATTTGCTTTTCCTGAGTTTTCTGCAGACTTGTTTGAGCAAAGGCGGGGGCTTTCACTTCCCACCATGTCATATGCTGAATTTTTGTGGGCTTCGGATTTTATTGGATTGCCCGCTTGACCTCTCAGCTCTTACTGTGTTCTCTCCTGCACCTGCTGGATTTATATCTTTTCCCGGCAAAGAAAGCAGCAGCTCTCAAACCTTTGGTTCTCTAGGCTTAGACGTTGGATCTGACAAGAGGTTCAAAATTGAAAAGCCCCTTGATGCTAATAGTTTAATTGTTGCAGAACCTTGGTACAAGTCTGTTAAGAACTTGCATCTGTGGAACTGGTGTTCCATTGATATTATATTGATCTCAAGACCTATGGGTATACTGGGACTACCCTTTCTTACTCAAATGAAGGGTTTTTCAGCTAAGGTACCCACATTGAAGTTCTTCTATGCACATTGAAATATTGTTACATGGTCTTATTTTTGTTATACTCTAATTCTGTTTGCTTAGTCACCTGTTTAAATTTGCTAGATTTATGTAACTGAAGTATCAGCAAGATTCGGCCAACTTATGATGGAGGATCTTGTATCAATGCATGCAGAGTTAAGGAAGATTTATGGACCAGAGGAATCTAACTTCCCTCCATGGATGAGGCAGGAAGGGCTTGAAATGCTTCCTTCTAAGTTGAGAGAAATAATTTTGGGCAAAGATGGAGAAGAGCTTGGAAGTTGGATGCCGTTGTATAGGTAGTCTAATATATCCTTTAATTAGTTATGATGCATTGATCATGCAATATGTACCTGAAACTGAAGGCTATTTGTCGGACGTAACTGATCAAAGTTTGTCTCACCCTCTCTGTTCATGGTTTCAACTGTTTTTAAATCTTAGCAGCTGGAGGTTGACAATGAGCCAAAAAGCACACCCTCTCTGTTCAGGGGAAGATATATATTGAGTCAACTCATTACTGAATCCATCGGCTATTTGACTTTGATATTTTTGTATTTTGTAGCATGCAGTCATTTTGGCATACATGGGGCATAGTGCAGTTAATGTGTTGCTTCTTTTTTGTGCTAATGTTATTGCTTATTTTCACTTTATTCATGAAGACAAATAATGCAAAATTTAGTTGTCTTGGCTATAATTTGGAAATTTCTCAGTGCCGCAGATGTGAAGGATTGCATACTGAAGGTTCAGACACTAAAATATGCAGAAGAAGCCTGTTATAATGGCACTTTAATTATAAAGGCATTGAGTTCCGGTGTAGAATTTGGTAGTTGTAACTGGATTTTAAGTGGTCCAAAGGGGGATGTTGGCTATATTTCATGCTCTAGCTTCAACTCTGCTCATGCAATGAATTTTGATTTCCGAAGTCTACATGGGACTCGTACATTAATTTATTCAGATTTCTCATCCTTGAGTGTCACACAAGATGTCGAGGATGGCAATTCCTCTAAACCATCTGTTAATGACTCATTATTTCTCAGGTATGAATTTTGTTTGAGTATTAGTGCATGTTTGGCTGACTATAAAACCATGGTTTCTGAAGCCTTTTTGCACAAACCAAGATAAGACTCCTCTCACATACTTACCTCGTAAATCGTAGAAGTTAGTTTCAAAAGCTAATTCAAAGATGCACTTAACATTTTGTTCTTGTGTTTCAAAATCTTTTCCAGGCATTTCTTTTATTATTAAGATGTCATTGTACAGTCAAGGCAATGAAAGTTTGTTATTAAATTAACTTTGACAGTGACAACAATAGCAGCTCTGTAGAACAAGCAGAATGCTTCCTCAATTCTGATGAAAATTTAGAAGAAAAGGAAAAGCTGGTTTTCATATCGTCCTGTGCTATTGAGTGTGTCAAAGGTGGTGGTTCAGTGCTAATTCCAGTTAGTCAAATTGGAACTCTTCTACAGTTTTTGGAGCAACTGATAGCTTCGCTAGAATCTTCATCAATGGAGGTGCACTTTCGCTAGAGATCTCTAACGAGATCTCGTTAGAGAACCATTCCAACACATGCTTCTAATAACTTTTTGCGTTGTTGGTCCTGGTTAAGTGGTCAAGAGTTTGACCCGTTGGCAATGTTCATAATTAAATTAAATTTCAACATAATGTAACATGGGCTGGTACACATCCATACTTCAAACTATGCTTATTAAGCTACAAATTTATCTCTTTGTAGGTTCCAATTTTTATAATTTCTTCTGTGGCAGAGGAATTACTGGCATTCCTTAATATCATACCGGAATGGCTTTGCAAACAGCGACAAGAAAGGGCAAGACACTTAGTACTTATGAATTTGTAAACGTTGCATTTGTATTCATTCCTTTTAAATATATTTGTCTAGTTATCTGCAGAAACTGATGTTTAAATAACTTGTTGATGCAGCTATATGCTGGGGAACCATTGTTTATGCACGCCAATCTTATAAAACAGAAAAGGCTTCATGTGGTTCCAGCTATTTATTCACATAAACTCCTGTAAGTTTTCTACCTTGTCCCTTCCTCGCCGTCTTGGAGTCAACTAGTGGTAGAATGGTGATTTTCTTATCAATCTGTGGTGGCTGTCCTTCCTAGACCCAAAATTTCAACATCTTCTGGAAAAAGAAAAACTCATTTTGAATTGTTGTCAGTAGCTTCAAACTTCATGGGAATGGCTTGAAAGGAACTGATGTTCTGTGCTTAGAATGAATTGGCAGGAACCATGTATTGTATTTTCTCCTCATTGGAGTCTGCGCCTTGGTCCTGTTGTTCATTTGCTTCGACGTTGGTGTGGGGATCCAGAATCTTTACTTATCCTTGAGGTGCTAATGCATTACATTACTCTCTCTCTCTCTCTCTTTTTGCCTTTTGCGAAGATCATTCACAATTTTTCTTTTTCCTCTGAACAAAAGTTGATATATTTATGTATCTTGAACACGTAGATTTTCTCTATTGAAACCACAGCCGAGGTGCCTAACATTGGGCTGAATTTATAATGTTTGCAGGATGATCTGAATCCGGAACTAGCACTTCTACCTTTTAAGCCAATTGCAATGAAGGTTCTTCAATGCGCGTTTCCATCTGGAATAGAGTGCGTTTCTGTTTCCCTTTCCTATATCATTGAATATGAACATTGATTTGTGCGTATTCTCTTTGTTTGGATAAAAGTTATTTAGGGAGGAAAGGGTAGATAGCCAAAGGTTTAAAAGTGAATAAGCTGTTCAAACTCTCTGCATGTCAAAAATAGAAGCTCCCTTAAAACAACTATGTATAGAGCCTCTAAGCAAAGCTGGAAACTCAACCAACCACAACAAGCTTGATTCCACTAAGTGGGGTTAGAAAGCTAGAAACTCGAACCTTTTTCATAAATTATGTGATGGTGTTGCGGATCTTAAACCTTTATTTTGTTACTGCTGCCTACCACTGGAAGAGTAGGTGGCTGTTCCTAGCTAGCCCCAGTTTTTATTTGGGCTTGGGCCCTCCCATACCTTGTCACTGTTCCCTCCATCAAAGGGCAAAGAGAGGCCCTGATGATTTGCATCAATAAAAGTATATGGCCTCAATACCATGTGAGTGGTTAGGGCTGTAGCAGTTTAAGCAAGTGGTTGGGAGTTTGATGCTCAACTCTTGTGTAAGGAGCAGATTAATAAGAAACCAAGCCACCACTAATTACCTACTATTAGAGACGAAAGAGGAGGAAAATAGCTGAAGCTGATTCTGTGATGCAGAATTTCAGGAATTAAATTAGCCATGTTTTATATTATTTTATGATTGTTAGTTGCTGAGTTATTTTATTTTAATCCTTGGGAAAATTAATTTTTTGGTCCTTGAACTTTTAGCTCACTTATAACTCAATTCCTCAATTTTGACTCGATGAGACTCAGTCAGTGAACTTTTAACTCACCTATGACTCAGTCACTTATCTTTTCACCATGATTAAAGTCTGTCCTTCTCTGTCAGATCTCACATTCTATGTAAGCACCACATCTGATAGTGAAATAGCATGAAACAAAAAGAAAGCAATTTTTTTCAAAACTAAATAATTTAATATTCTTTAGGGAAAATTAATCTTTTAGTCCTTCAACTTTTAACTTACTTATAACCTAGTCTCTCAACTATGACTTGGTACAATTTAGTTTCTAAACTTTTGACTCGCTTAAAATTCAATCCTTATTCTTGTTACTTTTTAAAAATTGACCCTTATCATCCATGAGTTTGCCGAGATGTCAAACCATATGATTATATTAATATTTTAATATAATTTTTGTTATTTATGTGATGTTTAATCATATGATAAAAATAGGGGGCCATGAATGTAGTGAGCAAGATGATCGATCATGCGTATTTTGAACAAGATAACACATCTTTAGATAATGTGAATGCCTTAATGTTGGCTGAAGATGTAGGCTCTCTGTAATCTAATCGCAAAAATAATTTATTAAAATCTATAGATGAATCTGACTTGGTTTAAGAAGAGGGTGTTGTGACTAGTAGGCAAAACAGAATAATTCATGAGATGTGCAAAGATTATATCTTTGAATTTGAAAGGGAAGCTTATCTCAATTGATCAATTTTGGGAAGTTGTTAGGGAGTATTCATTTATGAATGAGTATGAAACAATGTATATTAAAAAATGATAGTGTGAGGTGTCGTATAAAGTATGTACATTGTGATTAGCAAAGGGATTTTATGACATATCATGTGAAGACTAATAATCTAAGCCACACTTCTAGTGTGACTTTTAGTTCTAGGTATGTTTCATCTAAATAGGTGTTGAGAAAGATTAAAAATAGAATGAAAACAAATAAGAATACGTCTTGGAGATGTGATACCCATAATTAAAGAGGATTATGCGGTGGAGTTGTCAGTACCCAAGACTTATTGAAGACTTATTGGCATGAAGATGGGCAAACATGATATTGAAGGCGATTTTGTAGATGATTATATGATATTGTGGGATAACGTCAATGAGGTCTTCCTGAAAAGCCCTGAAATTAAATTTGTTCTTTAAGATTGTCCCTTTATTGATATGACCACCAAGATTTAAAAGATTATATCATTGTTTGGATGCTACCAAGATAGATTTAGTAGCATGTAGACCAACCATTGGTTTAGATGGATGTTTTTGGAAGGGACCTTATGATGGAATGTTGTTTGGAGCAGTGGGACATAATCCGAATAAGTAGTATTTTATTTTGACGGTAGTTATAATCGAAGTTGAAAATCAAGTTCACAGTTGTGGGTTATTGAGCATATGACATAAGAACACAGATGTGTCTCTGTTCATGACAAGTAGAATGTGTGTAATATGTGTTTGTATTTCTTTTAACTATATGCATTTATGTCTTTATTTAATCCTTGCAACAAAAAAAAAATCTGTTAAAGTACTAATGACATAAATGCATATAGGCTAAAGAAATAGAAATGCATATTAAATTTCATTTGTTAGGCAGAAATAAGGATTCATCTTTGTTTTTTTCTTGTCGTTTAAAATTTGCTTAAAAAACCTCCACCATGAATCTCAATTTTCACCTTCAACTACAGTTACTACCAAAGAAAAATACTGCTCATTTGGATCACGTGCCACTATTACTAGCAATATTTCATCATAAGGTCCTTTTGGAAAGCATCTATCTAAGCCAATGGTTGGTTTTCATGCTTCTAGGTGGTCTATCAATAAAGAGATTTGTTGCCAAAATTTTGAATGTAGTTTTAGGACTTTTTGAGGGGATCTACTTGTTGTAATCCCACAATCTCTTGTATTCATCGATAAAATTTTCTTAAATATATTGTTTGGTTTTCTTCAGGGCTAGTATGTCTGATACTGACACCTCCGTCATATAATCCTCTTTCATTGCGGATATCACATTTTCAAGACTCGTATTCTTATTTGACTTCGTTCTAATTTTAATTTTTCCTGACACTCATTTAGATGAAACATCCCTAGAACTAAAAGTAACATTACAAGTGTGTCGTGGATTATAAGTTTTTAAATGATATGTCATGGATGTTGGATGTGGGAAATTAGTCCCACATCGCATAATTGCAAAGGAGGGAGGGAGGATTTGTAGTATAAAAGGGAGCTTCCTCCTCCCTTTCTCTTCACCTCTTCAACTTGCCTATTTCCTTCTATAAGGCATTTTGTATTTCCTCTTCTCTTATAGAATTTCACTTGTGAATTATTTAGAGTGAAATTAGATTCTGGTATTTCCCTTATTGGAGTCCTATTTATTATTTATTAGCTGTTATTTGATATAGTAGTTGTGATTTATTATATTATTAAATTACGTCTAGAGACTTTGTTTCTAGTTTGTGATTTTTTAGTATAATTGGTTACGCTCTATATATCCCGCTTCCGCAACAATTGGTATCAGAGCCAAGGTTCTGTCTGAGTATGCTCTGTGGTTGCAGTGTAATCTGAACTTCCACATCAGAAAAGAATTACTTTGGGTTTTTGTATTAACAGCTATTAAATAGTATCTGAAGCAGAAATGGCGGACAAGAAGATTGAAGAAACCACATCAAATGTCGACAACTCGTCGTTGACATCTTCACTTATGGCAAGAATTGTGTCAAATGCGAAGGTTGCAGTTGAAATATTTGACGGATCTGGACATTTTGGGATGTGGCAGAGCGAAGTTTTTGATGCCCTTTTGCAACAATCACTAGACTTTGCTATTGAAGAGAGAAAACCAGATAGCATGGGGGAGGAAGATTGGAGGAGGATCAATCGTGTTGCTTGTGGTACCATTCGATCGTTCCTTTCAAGAGAACAGAAGTATCCATACACAAAGGAAACTTCTGGATATAAACTGTGGAAGGCACTGGAGGACAAATTTTTGAAGAAAAGCACTCAGAATAAACTTCATATGAAGAAAAGACTGTTTCGCTTCACCTATGTACCTGGTACCACAATGAATGATCATATTACCAGCTTCAATAAGTTGGTAACAGATTTGCAGAATCTGGACGTGACTTTTGAAGATGAAGATCTGGCCTTGATGTTGTTGGGATCACTTCCTGATGAGTACGAGCACCTGGAGACTACTCTACTTCATGGCAAAGAGGAGGTATCTCTTAGAGACGTTTGTTCTGCGCTATACAGCTATGAACAAAGAAAGAAAGAGAAACAAAGAAGCGGAGAAGCAGAGGCACTAGTCACAAGAGGACGTACTGAAAATCAGTCGAGATCAAGGAAAGGGAGATCCAAATCGAGGTCCAAACCCGGTAAAGATGAATGTGCCTTTTGTCGAGAAAAAGGCCACTGGAAGAAGGATTGTCCGAAATTGAAGAACAAATCCAAACACAACAATGAGAAGGCTGCTATGGATTCAAATGTAGCTGACTGTGATGATGAAAATTCAGATTTTTCACTATCTACAACGACGTCGTCAAAATCGTCAGGCGTATGGTTGTTAGACTCAGCTTGCAGCCATCATATGTGTCCCGATCGAGACTGGTTCACTGATTTCCAAGAAGGAGGATGTGGAGTTGTCCACACAGCAGACAACACTTCACTTACCGCATATGGCATTGGTTCAATTCGTTTGAGGAACCATGATGGACTGATCAGAACATTGACTGATGTTCGATATGTACCGGATTTGAAGAAAAATCTCATTTCTGTGGGAACTCTGGATTCAAAGGGATTCAAAATCACCATAGAAAGTGGAGTAATGAAGATACTTTCCGGTGCACTGGTGGTAATGAAGGGTATACGGAAGAACAATAACACGTATCACTATCAAGGTAGTACGGTTATTGGAACAGCAGCAGTGACATCCAGTGATGAGAAGGAAGTAGAAGCGACGAGGTTGTGGCATATGCGCTTGGGACATGCTGGAGGTAAATCCTTAAAAACTCTATCAGATCAAGGGTTGTTAAAAGGATTAAAGCATTGCAGTTTGGATTTTTGTGAGCACTGTGTAAAGGGGAAGCAGACAAGGGTTAAGTTTGGAACAGCTATTCATAATACAAAAGGTATTTTGGATTATGTTCACTCTGATGTTTGGGGTCCTTCCAAAACACCGTCATTGGGAGGAAAACATTATTTTGTAACCTTTGTTGATGATTTTTCCCGAAGAGTCTGGGTGTATACAATGAAGACCAAGGATGAAGTGTTGGGAATCTTTCTCAAATGGAAGGTGATGATAGAAACACAAACAGGCAGGAGGATCAAATGTCTTCGTACAGATAACGGAGGAGAATACAGAAATGATCCTTTCCAGAAGATTTGTGAGGAAGATGGCATCGTCAGACACTTCACAGTCAGGCATACACCACAACAGAATGGAGTGGCAGAACGCATGAACCGGACTTTGCTGGAGAAGGTTCGGTGTATGTTGTCCAATGCTGGCTTGGGCAAAGAATTTTGGGCTGAGGCAATTACATATGCGAGCCACCTCATTAATCGTCTACCATCTTCTGCTACTGGTGGTAAGACACCATTGGAACAATGGTATGAAAAACCTGCTACAGATTATGATTCTTTACATGTATTTGGCTCAACTGCATATTACCATGTGAAAGAATCAAAATTGGATCCGAGAGCAAAGAAAGCCATTTTTCTGGGAATCACTTCTGGAGTCAAAGGATATCGTTTATGGTGTCCAGAGACAAAGAAGATTGTATTCAGTAGGGATGTTACCTTTGATGAATCTGCCATGGTGAGAAAGGTAGCAGCTGAAGATACCAAGCAAGATGATGGTGTTTCAAAGCAGGTGGAGTTTGAAGGAAAGTTAATTTTCCCAGTACAAGGTGCAGACGGGGAAACAAGAGAAGACTTTCCTGTAGCAGATGAAGAGCCAGTTGAAAGGGAGGTTTCAACTCATGAACCTCAACAGCAACGTGAATCAATAGCAACCAGCAAGCCAAAACGAACAATAAGAAAGCCTACTCGTTTCGCAGACATGGTGGCTTGTGCAACCTCAATTGCAGCTGATGATATTCCTTCAACTTACAAGTGGGCTATCCAGAGCTCAGAGAAGGATAAGTGGAGGAATGCCATGAATGAAGAAATGCAGTCCCTTCATCAGAACGGTACGTGGAAATTGGCCAAACTCCCGAAGGGTAAGAAGGCAATTGGTTGCAAATGGGTATATGCAAAGAAAGAAGGATTTCCTAACCAAGGTGATGTACGCTACAAAGCAAGATTGGTAGCTAAAGGCTATGCTCAGAAGGAGGGAATTGATTACAATGAGGTATTTTCTCCAGTTGTGAAACATTCCTCCATTAGAATTTTGTTGGCTTTGGTAGCACAGTTGGATTTGGAACTAGTTCAGATGGATGTTAAAACTGCATTTCTAAATGGAGACTTGGAAGAGGAAATCTATATGACTCAGCCGGAAGGATTCAAAGTTGCTGGAAAGGAGAATATGGTGTGTAAACTTGAAAAATCGTTATACGGATTGAAACAATCTTCAAGACAATGGTATAAACGATTTGACAAGTTTATGTTGCGGCATAAGTACAAAAGAAGCAGATACGATCATTGTGTTTATTTGCGAAAGCTTGAAGATGGATCCTTTATATATCTCCTCTTATATGTTGATGATATGTTGATAGCTTCGAAAAATCAGGCAGAAATTGAGAAGCTGAAGGTTCAACTAAAAGGGGAATTTGAGATGAAGGACTTAGGAGAGGCAAAGAAGATTCTCGGCATGGAGATAACAAGAGATAGACAATCAAAGAAACTCTTTTTATCTCAGAAGGAGTATTTGAAGAGAGTGCTAAATCGATTTGGTATGGATGAGAGAACGAAGCCGGTTAGCACTCCACTTGCCCCTCATTTTAAGCTTAGTGCTGATATGTCGCCGAAGGATGAAGATGAACGAGAATATATGTCAAGGGTACCATACGCAAATGCTGTTGGTAGCTTGATGTATGCAATGGTTTGTACGAGACCTGACATTTCACAAGCTGTTGGAGTTGTGAGTAGGTATATGCATGATCCAGGAAAGGAGCATTGGCAAGCTGTGAAATGGATTCTACGGTATATATGTAATACTGTGGATGTTGGTTTGGTTTTTGAGCAGGAAGATGATCGATCTTTAGTTGGGTATTGTGACTCAGATTTTGCAGGTGATTTGGACAAACGAAGATAAACTACTGGTTATGTGTTTACTCTTGCAAAGGCACCAGTTAGTTGGAAGTCGACTTTACAGTCAACAGTTGCTTTGTCTACCACAGAGGCAGAGTACATGGCAATTACAGAGGCTGTGAAGGAGGCAATTTGGCTTCAAGGATTGCTAGGAGAACTTGGTATTGGTCAAGAAGACATTGTAGTATTTTGTGATAGCCAAAGTGCTATTCAATTAGCAAAGAACCAAGTTTACCATGCAAGGACGAAGCATATTGATGTCCGATATCACTTCGTACGAGAAATTTTAGAAGAAGGTGGAGTCATGATACAGAAGATACGGACGAGCGAGAATCCTGCTGATATGCTGACAAAGGTGGTAACCTCTGTCAAATTTCAACATTGTTTGGATTTGATCAACATTGTTGAACATTGATTGCTGAATTGTAAATAGAATTTGTATGTGGGAATTTTCCCAAGGTGGAGATTTGTTGGATGTGGGAAATTAGTCCCACATCGCATAATTGCAAAGGAGGGAGGGAGGATTTGTAGTATAAAAGGGAGCTTCCTCCTCCCTTTCTCTTCACCTCTTCAACTTGCCTATTTCCTTCTATAAGGCATTTTGTATTTCCTCTTCTCTTATAGAATTTCACTTGTGAATTATTTAGAGTGAAATTAGATTCTGGTATTTCCCTTATTGGAGTCCTATTTATTATTTATTAGCTGTTATTTGATATAGTAGTTGTGATTTATTATATTATTAAATTACGTCTAGAGACTTTGTTTCTAGTTTGTGATTTTTTAGTATAATTGGTTACGCTCTATATATCCCGCTTCCGCAACAATGGAATCCCTCTTTGTACTCAAAAATATTAGTCATTCACAATGTACACGCTTTATACAAAACTTCTCACTATCATTTTTACTGTATATTGTTTCATACCTATTCATAAGTGAATACTCTCTAATATCTTCCCTAAATCGATCAGTCGTGGTGAACTTTATTCCAAGTTCAATACCTAATTCATAAGTGAATACTCTCTAACAGCTTCCCTAAATTGATCAGTCGAGGTGAATTTCATTCCAAGTTCAAAGATATAGTCTTTTGCACATATCATTTGGTTATACTTTTTGTACCTATTAGTTACAACACCTTCTTCCAAATCCAAGTCAAATTCATTCATAGATTTTAATCAGTTTTGCGATTACATGACAAAGAGCCTATATCTTCATCAATCAATGTTAAGGCATCCATGTTATCTAATAACATGTCATCCTTTTTAAAATAATTATGATAATCTTCCTCACTACTCCATTCATGACCCCCTAGTTTTTATCATATGGTTAGATATCACATAAATAACAAATTATATTTTAATATTAATCAAACTATATGTTAACAATTAAACGACGCCTATTGCTACCATCGATTTTTAAATTCTCACAAAGGGGACAACTAAATAGAGCCAAAGTCGAGGAATATGATAACTATAGGATGACACATTATTCAAATGACTTAGTGGGACCACTAAAGCTTTCTGCCATATAAAATAGAACCACTTTTAACATATATGTTACCAACAATTCTAGGAGACCATGTATCTGCTAACTCGCACACCAACAAGCAGAGCTTCAAGTGGGCCCTTGGAATTTATAAAGCACATGGATACGCTATTACAAAGTAAACCTTTCTCACTTACCACTACCCTTCTGTAGCACAAAGGTCTACCTTATCTCTCTGATCTGGTCTTCATCACATTTGCTCTTCTTCGTTGTCACCTCTAGTCTCCTTCTTCTCATCTTTGTCCACCTTGGTTGCCGCTGGTTTGCTCTTCACAAACCCAACCCTAATTGAAAATGATTTCTACCTGTCTTACATTTTGTTTCTCAATTTCATATAAATTCCACTTGGTGACAACAGCAATTATTGTTAGCGTTAATAATGTGTTTTTACACGTAGGATGATTGAGTTACAAGTTGGGCTGACTTATGGATGATATGGATCATCTTTTAAAAATGTGAAAAGAATAAGGACTGAGATTCAAGGGAGTCAAAGGCTCGGAGACTGTCAAATCGAGTCGTAGTTGAGGGACTATGTTAAAAGTTGAAGAATTAAAAAATTAATTTTCCCTTAATTGTTAGAATGGTTCCAATGTTCTAGCTTGTTTTAGAGACCTTTGAGTCTGTTAAGATATTTTTCTGAATTCACTAAACAAAGAAGATATTTTCCTGAATTATTCAATTATTTTCATGTATCTCCATCTCTATAAATAAGCTAGCTTGCCTCACAAGCTAGTCATTCAGAAATATAACTTCGTTTTTTCCCATTTGGAGATTTTCCTCAAGTCTTTGGCTATGAAGAACACCTAGAGTGATATTCTTGCTGTGTCTTTTCTTATTATATTTAACCCTTCCCTTATATATCTTAATAAGTAGTATCCCTCCGTACCTTGGAAAAGGTTAGTCTCTGGTATTGGCAAAAGATGCTCCTTATCATTTTGCATTGCATAAAATATAAAGTATGCAATACAAGTGTCATTTGTAATCCACAAACAAAAAAGTAATAATAATTCAGTCTCCCTATCCGTTCTCATTTTGTGTTCCAAATGAGACATCTTATGGTTCCTGTTGCACTATTAATGAGTAACTTTTTCAAGAAGAAGGTGGACTCTACATGGGGGTGGACCTGTCTCACTTGCACTCCTTTTGTCACTTAAAAGTACCATATTCATAAGATTTCTTGTGTATTTAAAGAGATCCTTGCGAATCTGTTTGAACATCTAAGTTTATGTCTGTTGTAAATTTGATCATAGTACTCTTTCATGTCTTTGTAGGTTGCACAAAGTACAACCTTTGTTGAAGATATTGCAGCCAAAGATAGTTCTGGTGATCTTATACAACTTATTTGAATACCCTTTATGTTTACCTTGCTTCCTTTTGACTTCCCTTATTTTTGTTTGTAGTTTCCTGAGGATTTAAGGTCACAGATCAGTTTTTCAAGTGCAAATTCATTCACAGCTTCTTATTACACCGAAGGAGAAACTCTGCGAGTACCGTGCCAAAAAGACAACGCAGAGTTAAAAATCGCAACAGACTTGGCTTCTCAGTTCCAATGGAATAAGTTGAAGGAGGAAGACATCAATATCTCAAGATTAAAGGGGGAGTTATTCCTGGAAAATGCCAAACATCATTTGCTTTTGCAAAACGAGCAAGACGATTCCTCAAAGCGAAGGCCTCTGCTTCATTGGGGTTCACCTGATGTGGGAAGGCTTTTGACAGCACTATCAAAGTTGGGCATTAACTCAACTCTGGAACCAGTTACAAGTAATACTGAGTCACAAAGTTCCTGTATACTTCATGTGCAGGACCCTCACAAAGCTTTTATTGAGGTTGGAGCAACCAGCACTGTTATTACTTCTGCAAATGAGAATGTGGCTAACTTGATTTTTGAAGCTATAGATAGCATTATGGATGGGATTTGATTTAGTGCCTTTTTCTTTCTCCAATGTTTGTGCAGAAATTTTTTTCATGGCAACAAAGTTAATCATGATTTGGTGACTTGCTTGGTGATTAACATTGGGATTATCATTTAAATGAAACTAAAGGTTTTGTCACGGAAGATTCAAGACATTTGCCACAATGGAAGTCCATACCACATTATTTGGAATTGTTCCGAGGAACATCAACTTGCTCTTTTCGGTGGTGGTGGTGTAGAATCTTAGGGGGAAAATTGCATTAATACTTTAATATTTGAAAGGCCACTCTCATTTTGGTTCTTTGAAGATAAAATTTCTAGCTTACGAAGTGCTTTCCTAAACAAAGTAATACAGCCATTATTCAGAAGCGACCTTTCACATTACCAGATATGATTTTATAGACTTATTTTATTGTTTGGTATGACGGATTTGGAGGGGTAGAGGGGGGAGGGAAAATTTTTGTGCATTGGATATTTTTAAAAAAAAAATTAGAGAAACGTGGTTAAAAGGTTTTTTATTTTTCTTTTTCTTTTATTTTACATTTTATCTTTATTAAAAGTTTACAACTGTATTTCAATTTTTTTAAATTCAATTTATAAAAATTTTCCTTCATCTCCATTTCCCTCCTGCCAAACATACATGTGTATTGAACTTCTAAAATGACACAAGTTGTTGGTTGAAGTTATTGTTAAGCAGCATCATCCCATAAAGAAAACGCAAATTTGAGTTTAAGGAGGCCTTCATCCCATAAAGAGAACAAAAATTTGAGTTTAAGAAGGTACACTTGTTGGAAAAGACAAAAATTTTTATATGAACCTTGAAAGGGATTAGAGCATAAAGGGCTTAGGGATACTTTTAATCAACTCAAAAATAAAAGGAAAAAATTTCACCAAAAAAATAAAATAAAAGGAAAAATTCCAGAAAAAGTACAACTAAAAATGGAAAAAAAATAAATTGGTGTTGTGAATTTATTAAATCCTCAAAACTGAAGTAGGAATTTGAGATTTCCAATTCTGACAAAATGACCAAATTGTCCTGTGTTAATATGTGATACATGAAAGTGAAGTTGTTAATGTAAAATATGATGTTGTTAATATAGATACAAATATTGTTATTAATCTGTGAAACTTGTGCCTTCAAAAGCATCCCTGGTTTTTGGGATATGAAGTTGTGAAACATGAAAGCAAAGTTGTTAATATAAAATACGATATTGTTAATACATATACAAATGTTGTTACTAACCCTTAAAACTTGTGCCCTCAAAATTATCTTTGATTTTTGGGATATGAAATTGTGAAACATGAAAGTAAAATCATTCATGTAAAATATGATGTTAATATAAATATAGATGTTATTAATCCCTGAAATTTGTGCCCTCAAAATTATCTCTGATTTTTGGGATATAAAGTTGTAAAGCATAAAAGTAAAGTCGTTAATATAAAATGTGATGCTATTAATATAGATATAGATATTGTTATTGACCCTCTAAAACTTATGGCCTCAATTTAAGGCATTTTGATCATTTGGTCAGAATTGAAGTCCTAAATTCCTACTTCAGTTTAGATTTATGATTTGATAAATTCGCAACACCAATATATCTTTTCCTATTTTTAATTGTAGTTTTCTGGAATTTTCCCAAAATAAAATGACAATGGTTTGATTTTAACACATCAGAGATACAGATACTCTTCTCAAGGACTTTTTTATTTTTTCTGATAATAGGGACAATTACAATCAAGAGTCTGAAAGTAATAGCACAGCTAAACAAACATTCATATTAAAATATTCAAGGAATTAAAAGTACAGTCCAACTGAAAATGCCAACGTTAACGGTATTGTTCATCTGTTTGCAACACCCTGCGCTATACCGCCTTGACTAATTCATACCAAATAAATATCATGCCACAATAAATATTCACAGACAATAATTTCAGAATCACAAACAACTGGTTTTGTCTCAACCTTCACTTCTGCAACATATATTTCAAAGTCTCAAGCAATCTCAGATCACGAACAGAATACAGAGAGAAGTTTTAAGGCTATGAAGCATCAGATTATTTTCCCAACCAAAGTCATCAGGAACTTCCTGTAGTCTCCTGAGGTATCGCCAGTTACATCATCATCAAGGCTGACTTTGTACATGAAGGCATACTCCTCTCTAACTTTCGACAGGTCAATTTCAGCTCGAGTTACAATGGCTCGAGTGAGAGAATCTTCATCAGTTCCCAGCCCAACAATGGAGTCTCTTACAACCTGTTAATGGATAAAAGTCAAGAAATTTGAACTAGACAGTTGGAGTCTCTGGTCTAGCCATCAATAATTTTTCAATATGTGTGCATTTGTTCATCCTTGATCTCTTTTTCTTTTTCTGCCCATTCTCCCTTTTTCTTATTGGAATTTCTGCACCTATTTTCTTATTCTCCCTTTCTGAATTCTTCTTGGCTTAAGAAAAAATAGAAGTTGGCTCAAGATTGTCCGTTGTTCTACACCTCAATAATTGTCCATTGTTTTAAGTGATATCTTTGCCGAACCTCGAGCTAAATTGTGGAAACCCCAAGACATTTCTTCTGTTTTCGGCCCAATTTATGAAGTGTTTTGAGAAATATGTTTCCTAAACTCTACTAAACATGTTCTCCTTCTCAACTATGGCTCTGAAACTTCATCAACATAACATAACTAAACCATAGAGCTTGACAAGTTATTTTCATTGTTAGCTACATAACAAATCAAGTCACATATTTTAATTATCAAGAAGAAAATTACCTTAGCAAAATGCCTCTCAGGGCAATCTATGCACCATACTATCACATTTAAGAGGGACTCCAAATCTCCTTTCCCACAGTTTTTGATATCCTACCAATGAAATTATCATTCAAAATTAAGTTTCATTAGTTTAAAGGTAAAAATTATGAGAAACTAAGGTATTCTTCCGGAACCTGTTGCAATGGATTCCCATATAGTTGCTTGTAGCTTGCAAAAGTCGCCCTGAGCTGGAAAACATTTCTGGTGCTAAGTATCCAAATAATGTCGTCATGGTCTAATTGCTTTTTGTTGATGGCTTCATTGAGTCTTTCTGCCTCCGATATTGCTGCCTCGGGATCCACAACCTCTTTATCATATCTGTAGGAGCTCACTAGGCCCACCAAAAGCTGCACAATGACCAGATTATGATCCCATGAAGAATTATAGAACAGATTAAATATAATATGAGAGTGAAATATGAATGAAGTAAGAGATTCTGCTGCTAAAACTTGGCTTAAACAAGTCCTGAATCTTATTTCAGCAAGGAGCTAATGAGAACAACTCAAGTCTTGTATAAAGCAACATCTATTAAGGATTGTCCAAAAGTTCCCACGTCTTAGAAATCAAGTTTGAAAGCTGCACTTGCATGATCTGTTCTTCATCATTGTCATCAATCATGATTATTTCATCAAGCACATTTGATGATTAAAGAAATATATTGAGGATCAGTTTTAGACCAGAGAATTGAATTAAGTGATTGTAAGAAACACCCATCAATAATAATGTTCTGTAATACTGTGCTTTTGTTTCAGTGGATATACCTTGCTTGTGGACAACCACTTCAGAAAACGCAAACCAAAAACAATCTAGAAAACTTGAGTTTTAAACCTTATATAACTGAGGGATCTGGTGCATGTAAGGATCTTCTAAAATTATTAATCGTAAAATTTTTGTAATGCTTAAAAAAGGAGTGACACGAAAAGTGAAAGAGCATATAGAACTCATTTCTTCCCGTTTTAAGAAAAAATAGCAATTTAGAAATTGTAAAAGATACAAACTCCTTTGAAAATTTTCAGGCAAATTCACCAATCAAACAACTACTTTTTGTCAATTAACAGTGAACAGAAAGTAGGTTCCAACACTCAACCAGAAATATTTTCCAAATGCTTTCATCCTATGTTTCTAACAAACTATATGTTTTACTTTTTACCTTGCTGAGGGGCTTGTAAACATTGGATACAATGTCCTCCTCCAGTGAGCAATCAAAGAGAGAGCAGTAAGCCTGCCTCACAGCCATTAGATGATGAGGAGACGATGCGCATGCTATTTCAACGAGAACTTGAAGTTCTCTAATCCCTTTTCTCCTAGTCTTCAAGGCAGCATTTGCCAATTTTGCATCCCTTTCAGGAGGATCAGTTGTCCATATAATCACTGCATTCTGTTACAGAACACAAGCCCAAGTTGAAGAATTTAATAAGGCATCACATGGTTACTTCTTCCAAGACAAAAGGATTATTCTACCAACATGCTTTACAGTACACAAATGCTAGGGCTTGGGACAAATAACTAATGCAACTTATAATGACAAAACACAAGTACAAAGAAAATGTGCAATTCATACAGTTGTATGAAAATTAAATCAAAGACTGAAGTTCCTGAGAAACGGAACTCCTGTTTTAAGATCACCTATTTGATGCTTTAGCTTACATCTCTTATAAAAGCAATATCCTAGTATAAGAAAAAGAAAAAGAAAGTAAACTAAATAGGAAGCATAGTTCTGCTAACAGTGGAACATTTTCGTTGAGAGAGAGAAAAAGGAGAACAGGAAAAGTTAACCAGTGTGCTCCATTTGTCCAACAATATATTACCATATGAGATAAAATAAAAAATAAATAAATAAAAACTCCATATTCTGAGCAAGCATAATCATGAATTTTAGTCCGAGAAACAGAAGACAGAGTTGTTCAGTGCAGACAACCAAGGCAATTTCACCAAAGTGACATTATTATCCAGTTGAGATATATATACAAATATCACAAGTGAATAAAATACAATTCCGTTGTAATGTCTTCTTGACATGTATTTGCAAACAAAAAAGACAAGGGAAGGGAAGGAAGATCAATATACTCTAAAATCTCCGGAGAGTTCAGAATGTAAACGATCAATGAGTGATTCATTGTAAAGCTGCTGATAGGTTTCTCTAATTTTCTTCCTTTGGCTTGCATTTCTGTGACCCAATACAAATATTACTGCCTCCTCATCCGTTCCAAATCCTACATACATTTTCCTAGATGAGTCATCATTGACAATGATATCGAGACAAGAAGTAACCCACGTAGAGGTTTTTTATATTATGAGGTTATAATCAGCACAACTCAGCACACAAAATTGAGTTTTCCTCAAACAAAGAATAGCTATGAAACTTTAGACATAAGATGTCCCAAGAACAAACTCGAAACATTCATTCAGCTCTCGCATTTCATTTGAAGAAATGAACTTTTAAACAAAAGAATCTTGAAGACTCAAATGCATTCAAATTACAAAATGTTATTTGATGAGGTCCCACGAACAGAGCTTAAACAAAATTTCATCACTAACATGAACTAGGGCACACAAATTCAGAGATAGCTTAAATTATCAGGAACAAGCGAATGTAAATGAACGAAACTAAAGCACAGATACAATATTGTGTCCAAGTTCATAAATCTTTAGAGTTAAAAATTTGTGAGAAAAATACCTTGAAAAGCCTTTCGGAGTCTCTCGCTGTCCTGGATTGGAGCAGTAACCTCAGGCACTCTCAGAGAAGCCATTTTACTTCTCAGACGTTGGCTACTTCGTTCCTCTCCAGTAATCTTCCTCCTCCTTTCATGCAAGCAACCGCATTTTTTTTCTGGACTTTTTTGCCCCTGAGGGAAACAGGAAATGCATTCTTGAGGGAATATTGCATCTATATACCCAAATTTAACAAAAAATATTACATTGAAGCTTTTTTTTTTTTTTTTTTTTAATTACAAGGGTAGACACTGACGCGAGATCCAATCTGTAACCTCCCACTTATAAGGAAGCACATGATGCTGGATGCAATCTGCAACCTTCCACCTATAAGAAAATATCTATACTATTAGTTATTAGACTATAAGACCATTATTACGTTAAAAGCTTTTAAAGACAATAATAACTTTTAATACAAAATGTTGTTACTAAATTTGAATGATTTGTTATAATTTTCTAAAAATGAAATTTTCCTAAAATCCTTTTGCAAGTATTTGAAAGTTAATTGCAATTTTTGGACATTAATAATTATAATTTATAAAATTTTTGTACACAGATTGATGCAATTCTATCCATAGTTTATAAAAATAAGTATGTTTTATTATATATATATATATACACACTATATTGATCTAATTGCTCTCGTTTTTTTTTTTTTTTTCCAACTAAACTCTAAAACAATATGTTGGATTTAAGCAACCTATTTTAGATATAATTTAAAATTTGAAAAAACATGGTTGAAATTAGAATTGGAACCTTATTTTAAACATATTTATGATATATGTTTTTTTTTTTTTTTTGCTTGTTTTGTGAGTTCAAAAATAACTAGCATTTATTTGAACAATCAATGCAATAATTGGGCATCAAATTAATTCACATATGACTTGGTTTAGAAGCAAGGTATTGTTATTTATTATTATATTATATATGCAAGAATCACAAGGAAGTATTAATTATATTATTATATCAAATGCATTGTTTGTAAGAAAATATATATAACATTATATTAAAAGTAAAGGATGGTCCCATGGTCATATCATATATCCTCTCAGTGAAATTAATTACTGTTATTATTATAATATAATCTGCATGCAAGCAACATATGGATTATTATATTATTATATGCAATGGATTGTTCTATTAATTAAATCAGTGATTTAATTTATTAATTATTCACATGTCATATCAAGAGAAATGCATTATTACTATATAATATACAATAATTTTTTGGGGCTAAAAAATAGTATATGCATTCATAACAAAGGATTATTTAGTAAGATATTATTATATCGTATGGATACAAAGTAAAGAATATTATCATATCTTATGCTTAGCATAGCAAGGAAATGTGCTTATATATTATAGAGGTATTGACTATGATAGTTTTTTTACTTTTGATTTATTTTATTTTATTTTCTTAGTGCAATAATTGATGTGCTATGTATTAGAATCCATAAAAAAATGTGTGAAATTATGATAATATATAAAATATTAACTTGCAATTCATATGATATAATTTTTTATTCATTCAAAGTCTTAGATCAATGTTTTCTCTCTTCATTATCTGTCAACTATTGTAAGAGGAGTGATCCAGTAATGTTCATTTAGAAATAATCACTTGTTCACATTTTTAAAGATAGTTCACATTTGATTTCAACAACTCATATATTATTTTTCTTATTTTTGTTCTTTGCTAAAATCATGATTATTTTAATTTAGTAGTTTGTAGAATTATTTAAATTTGAATTTTATTTTCTGCAAATTAAATATATCTAAATTCTGAATTAACAGAAATATATGATAAACAATTAAATTTTTTATTTGATATAAAATTATAATTATTTTATTTTACGGATTAATTCTTTCAAAATAGAAAAATAAATTTTCAAATAAAATAAAATGCAATAAAAATTGTTCAAATATGAAAAAGGATTGATGAGAGAGATTAGTAAGATGTTCATATATGACAAAAGGGAACAAAATAAATATATCCTCTCTAAGACTTTCAAATGTTTTTGCTGTCCAAAATGATACTCCCTTCTGTCCTAATTATAAAATAAAGTTGACTTGTTTGAAGAAATTAAGGAAGCTGATTAAATTACTTTATAGTATTTATATTTTTATTTTTTTCTCCAAACTAATTAATTTGACTAATAAACTAATGTATAATTTAAGGATACTAAAAATATAAACATTTTAAAGTAATTTAATTGACTTCCTTAATTTCTTTAAAAAAGTCAACTTTATCTTATAATCAGGACAGAAAGAATACAATACAAAATTTGGAATCCACATGTAATGATACCGTTCCTTACGCCTAAGAAAAGAATAGATACTTTCAATTTTTTTTTTTTTTTTTTTTTTTGGGCCAGAACGATACATTCATATATAAAAGAGAGAAAGGTCAAATTTAATACACCCGCGTCTTGTCATATACTATGAGCTGTATGCTTGATTAATAATAAGTTAATCATAAGTAACTAAATGCGTTGGCCAAAAATATTGTGAATCATGTGGGTTGCATAAAGATATAGAAATGAGTTGTATTACACATGACGTATAAATATTGTAATCTCAAAATTTCTATTTATAAAATAAACTTAATTACGAAGGATCTTTTTTTTTTTTTTACTCTAAATATTCCTGGAGATTACTTTACATTATATATATATATGGGGTATATTCTTTATTCATAAATTTACACACACACATATTGATTTTATTGATGATAAATTAATGAAATAACATATCAACCGTTTTCACAAATACATGTATTACAGTTTTACCTAAGTGTTCAATGTTTTAATTGCTCTTTAAAAAGGATAACTTGCTAATACAAATCCGTTTCTCTTTAATTATTGAATAACAGTTTGAATTGAATTAATGAATGAATGCATATAAAACTCATTCTAAAAAATAAAAGATGCATTATTCGATTATGTATGTGTATAAGCCTGTGTTTGATATAACTTATTTTTGGATAATAAGTCTTTATTACGCAAGCTGAAATAAAACTCATCTCACATATTTATCTCGTATACCGTAAATCACGATTTATAAATACTTATTGCCTAAAAATAAACTATTACAAACTAGCACCAAGTAAATATACCTTTAAGAGAGAGGTTTATGTTTAAGACTTATGTTTGAATATTTTTGTTTTCGTACACGAGACTAATGTTTGAATATAATGAAGGATAGTTTCGTCAGTTCATCTCTTCAGTTAATTCTCCTTTAGGACTCTGCAAGAAGAAGCGGGGGAGGCAAACTTTATTACAAAGAAAGCAAAAAGAAAGGATGAGATTTTTTCATGAAAATATATACCTAATTTTTTTGCCATCAAAATATATACCTAATTAAGTTGAGCCTCTGAATTCAAGAACTTCAGTTTTTATTTTCAAGAAAACATGTAAACTTTATTCAGAAAATAACGTGGATTAATATTATTTTTAAAATAAGGTTAATATAATCTTTGGTTCCTCAAGTTTACCCTTATTTTTGTTTCGGTTTCTTGAGTTTCAAATTTTAGTTTTAGTTTCTAGTGACAAAATGATTTAGGTTTTATTGAGTTATAAGGACCAATTTTTTAAATCAAATGAAACATGAGGGACTAAAACCTATGATTTGAAACTTAAAGAACTAAAATTAAAATGAGTACAAACTTGAGGGACTAAAAATTATATTAACCATCTAAAATAAGATAAAAGTTGTTCATGAAAAAAAATACCTTAACTCGAGCCTCAAATTGAGTAACTTCATTTTTTTTTTTTTTTTGTGTGGAAAATATGGGGACTTTATTAAAAAATGATGTAAACTAGTTGAATATTCAGAATTAGAGCCAAAGATTTTTTTTTAAAAAAAAAATTAATTCAAAACTTTGATTCTTACGGGGAAAACTTTTAATGTTGGTTTGGGAAGGATTTTAACATCGGTGTTAAGAGAAGCGTGTAATCAATCGATGTAGTTTTGTCAATATTTTTACATTGCTTAAAATAGCGACATTTATAGGTCATTCTCTAATTATAGATAAATGAAGAATATTGGAAGTAAATTGAAGGAAAAGGTCATTATTAGCTCTCCAATTGCAAAATAAAGGAAGAAAACAAAAGATATAACTGAAGAAGGAAGGAAATTGAAAAACTATGGAAGTGTCATATTTTCCTTAAAAATTTTCCATAATTTGGGACACAACCTTAGAATTACATTTCTTTCTGGCTTGATAAAATATTTAGTTTTTATAATTTCCTTTTATTTCTGTTTTTATTTCTATAATTTAGACCAAAGGTTTTGGTTCTTATTAAAATATATAAAGGCTAACATTTTAGACGGAATAAAACCTAAGGATCAAAATCAACGGTTTAAAACTGTATAAATCAAAATCAAAATAAAGGCAAACTATAAGAAACAAATATTGAAGTAACCCTTTCTATTTTGGGAAAATGACATTAAGGTCCCAATTAAAAAAATAATATTATAAAAATCTCAAAACTTGTCAATGATAGCTTCTTCACTTATTAATGGTTGCTCTTTCACTTGTCATTAATAAGCTATGGAATTTTTCTGATATAATTTCTCTTAATTGTGATCTTGGTGTCATTTTCCCTTCTTTTTTTAATTATAAAGGGCAATTTCGTGAAATCACATTATCAGTTATTCCCCATCCAGGATCAGAATCCATTTTTCAGATGTTTACTTGGGCAGTCGGTCGTTTTTCCCAATTTCTCCCATATGGGACAAGTTTGGATTATGACCAAAGCGAAATGACAAAAATGGGCTTCTGAGATTCCTATAAATAGAATCAGTCAATGGCTTGCTTCATTTGTGAGAAGTGAATCAGAATTCAGAAACAAAAAAATGGCACTCATCAATCGAGAGGTCGAAGCTCTCACAACTGCTCTCTCAGGTTCCTCTCTTTCTTCTTTTTTTCTTATGATTTATTTCTCTCCGTTTAAATTATAGATATCCACATCACACACTCACACACAAAGACTTCGATCAAATTTTTTGGAAAATTCCTGCAAGAAAAAAAAAGAATTATTTTTTTAAAAATAATAAATTACTTAAATTCTTTTCTTCTGGTGGCCGGGTGTTTCCCTTATTTTTGGGTAAAGAATCAACTGGAAAAATGGGTCAATTATTTTATATTTTTTTGTTTTCTCCGAGGCAAAAACCATTACATTTTAGTATTTTATAACCTTTTCCAGATTAGATCCTTACCAAGCTTTTTTTTTAAAAAAAAAAAAAAATTCCCTCTCAGTATTTACAGTGTATCGCTTAAAAGTTAATATAAAATTTGATAGGTGGGTTTATAATCAACCAATTAAGTGATATACTGTCAATATTCGAGTGCCATGTTTGATCAGTTGAGAGGAATAGTTTCTTCTCACATGTTCATGTATTAGAATGAAGTGATGTACTAACATGAAAACTTTTACAACTGTTAATGAATTTAAAAATTAAGAAAATAATGGGAGGGGACATCAAAATAAAGTATTTATATGGAGGGCTAATTTGAAATTTTACCTATTAAAATGTCGCCGAGATAAGAATTTTTTTTTTTCTATGTGAGGATGTCAAGATGATGTGTGGCTATATAAAAAAAAGATAAGATTGTAAGAAGGCCGGTATTGGGTGAATCAGAGTCTCTTGAAACAGAGGAAGTTGGAAAAGAACACTCTTCATTATAGAAAAAAAAAAAAGGACTGAAAATAACACTTAGTAAAGTTTATGAATAGAATCTTTTAGTGCGTGTTTGTTTAAGCTTTTTGCACAGTAAAAACGCACTTATTACGCAAGCCGAGAAAAAACTCCTCTCACATACTTACCTCGTATACCGTGAATCACGAATTATAAGCACTTATTGCCCAAAAATAAGCTCTTCCAAACACACACTTAATTGTATATCTAAAAATTTGGTTGTTCTATGACTTATATCTAACGATTTGGAATAAAATTTGTTGCATTTATTTTTCATTGGCAAAAAAAAAAAAAAAAGTTATTTCTCTACTTTTAAATTATAGAAATGGACATCTCACACACTCACACACAAGACTTCGATCAGATTTTTGGAAAATTCCAGCAAAGAAACACAAAGAATTAATCTTTTAAATTAAAAATCACTTATATTCTTTTCTTTGATAGCGGGATATAGTGTTTCCCTTATTTTTGGAGAAAGAATCAACTAAAAAATAATGGGAGTGTCATGTTGGTTAGTTGAGAGGAATAATTTCCTCTCACATGGTCACATATTGAAATGAAGTAAAGTGATGTATTGTATGAAAACTTCTAGAACTGTTGATGAATTCAAAATTTAAGCAATTAAAATAATGGGAGGGGACATTAAAAGAAGATCGTATTTATGTGGAGGGCTAAGTTGAAAATGTACCTATTAAAATGTGTCGGGAATATATTCTTTTTCTATGTGAGGATTTCAAGATGATGTGAGAATGTATAGAAAAAGATAAAAGTGATAAGAAGGCCAGCATTGGGTGAATCAGACAATGTAAAATAAAGTCTTCTAAAACAGAGAACTAGGAAAAATAACACTATTTATTAAAGGGTTAAGGTGTAAATTTATTAATGAAATTTTGTCTGAGGAGTGTCTAGCATAAATATCTTTTAGAAGGGGTAAAAATATCAAATGAACAATTAAAAAGAGGCATCCACCACAAAAACCGTTAATCTATACTAATGGCGTTAAATTATAAGAGAAGAAAATCCCTAACGGCGTTAGTACGGATTTAATGGTTTTTGTGGTGGATGTCCCTTTTTAATTATTCATTGGTATTTTTGCCCCTTCTAAAAGATATTTGTGCCAGACACTCTTCGAACAAAACTTCATTGATAAATTTACACCTTAACCCTTTATTAAAAAAAAAAAAAGACTAAAAATAACACTTAGCAATGTTTATGAACATAATCTTTTGATTAATAATATGAGTATATCTAAGGATTTAGTTCTTAGAAGAATATAAAGACACTTTGTGACTTATATATTTGATTATGTCTAGTGGAATAAGATTTGTTGTATTTATTATTCGATATTGAACCACCTTTTTAATTAATCATTTTTATTTGAATGAAGGGATTGGAATTGATGAGAAATCGGTAATATCAATATTGGGAAAATGGGAACCAAACGAAAGAGAAGGTTTCAGAGACGCAAATTCCAACTTCTTCATAAAAGATGAACGTAACTTTCATAAGTGGAATGATCACTGCGTTCGTCTTCTCAAGCATGAATTTATGCGTTTCAAGGTACTCTTTTATGAATCATATTAGTTTTTTTAATTAATTTAAATCCCGCACATTGACCTATTTTTTCAGCAGCTTTAGTATTCTAATAAACTAATTTGGAAAGTATTTTTCCAATAGCATGCACTAAGCATTTCAAAGTAATTTTTTTATGCTATTTTATCGTTAAAGTATTTTTCTCAGTAGCGATGAGTACCGTTTTTTTTACCAGAGACGCGCACAATAAACTTAGGATACTACGTGCTAATTAAAAAACATACTTAAAGTTGTTAAACATATATACCCAAAAATCTACTTGAGAGGAAGCTGGGTGCACAAAAAAATTAGTTTAAGATATCGAGTACTGCTAAAAAAAATATTAATAAGACTCAATTTTTATTGTACATCTGGATGCTATTAAAAAAATACTTTAAGATACTAAATGTACAAAAATTTAGTTTAAGAGATGAGTGCTACTGAAAAATTACCAAAGATGCCGGATACTACTCAATTCTTATTTTTTAAAATAAAAAAATGATTTAATTGTCCTTTAAATTTTATTGAAATCATATATTCAAAAAACAATGAAAATTCATATAATTTTAATTCAATGTGAGTGTGTAGAATGCGGTGGTGCTACGCGCGATGCATCCGTGGGAAAAAGACGCACGGCTAGCGAAGGAGGCATTGCAGAATGGTTCGCAGGCGTACGGAGTGCTGATTGAGATCGCCTGCAGCAGATCGTCTGATCAACTCTTGGGAGCAAGAAAGGCTTACCATGCCCTCTTTGACCACTCCTTTGAGGAGGAACTCGCTATTCATGTCCCCACCAATGAACGCAAGGTCAGCCACTAGATTCTGTTCAAATTGCAGTATTCATATCTTAAAATTACATCTCATCTCAGTAATAAAACACCAGGGGCTCATTTTAACTCCCATTAGTCATTTCCGGCAAAAAAAAAAAAAAAAAAAAAATCCCATTAGTCATGATATATGTAAAAGTTATTTAACTAGTTTTGGCAAATTCAGAAAATAAAATAAATTGATTAATTCGAATAGATATGATATGATTTTTCTAAAATATCTCTACATACAGTAAGAATATGTATCGGTTTATATGTTAGATAAATTATTTTATAAGAAAATAATAAATATATGAAATAAAATTGTCAATTAACTCTTATATCATGAACAGGTGATAATATAAAATATCAATTGACTTTATTTCCCAAATTTATAAATTTTTTTCTAAACTCTAATGTGAATAATTAAAAGGGATATTTTAGAAAAAAAAAACAATACATTATTTTAATAATTAACCTAACTAATTTTCATTATCACTCCTACTCTCATATCTTTTTCAAACATTCCAAACATTATCATTCATTACTTTTACTAAGAATACTTATTTTGGTAATAATAATTTTTTGGTGAACTAATAATTTTTTTTTTTTTTGAAACAGCTCTTAGTAGCATTGGTGAGTTCATATAGATATGAAGGCCCAAAGGTGAAAGATGAGGATGCCGAACATGAAGCCCAAGAAATTTTCAACATAATTAAGAATAATGGGCCAAACAAGCCCATTATTGAAAATGATGAAATCGTAAGGATTCTATCAACAAGAAGCAAGCTCCATATTCAAGCCATCTACAAATATTACCACAGGATATCTGGCAGTTCCCTTGACGAGGTACCAGTCAAATCCTGCTCTAACTAAAATGAGTATTTTAGCCACAAGGTCAAGGCCTAGCATAGTTGATATTTAACTGGGTTCCTTAAATATATAATTAAGAGTTCGATTCTTGGCGATGTGTATAAAGAGGGTTCATGGATAGCACTAAAGTTCTTTTGGGAAGTCTATGATTCGAGGGGATTAGTCACTACTACCGGCGATGGATACCCTGGTCCTACAAAAAAAATGAGAATTTTTATAATATATATATATATTGCATCATAATTTTTATTTTTAAATTATTAGTTTTGAGCTTTTCATGATTGTTATTACAGACTAATGTGTATACATGTACCTCACTGCCATTGAACAGGATCTTGAGGATGTTAGGTTGAAGGAGACTGTGCAATGCCTTTGTGCTCCTCATACCTACTTTGCTAAGGTAAGATTTGGATATATGACAAATATGTTTTTTATTTTCAATTTTTTACTTTTAATTGTTTGTTAGATTATTTAGATATGCTCTCTCAATCCTAAATGTTTGGGTTAAATAACTATTTCTTAGAAATTAATAAAAATTAAATTAATTATGTGTAAAAATATATGTTGGTTTTCCCTAAAAGATCCTTTTTTTTTAATTATTAATATTAGATATTATGTGTGTAGCCAATAGAGATATATTTAAGACCAAAACAAACTCCTCAACTAACTCTTACATTTAAGATAGGTGGGAGTAATTCAAAATTGCGAAAAATATATTAAAAAAATTAGTACCTTAGAGGGATTTAGGTAATTAGCATCAAATTTCGCAAACAAGGACCAAAATTTGAAAACTATGTACATAATTTAAGCATTATCAAATTGTTCAACCATTTTACTCGCTCCGGTCTTTAATATAAGATATATTTTAGAAATTACTTTTGGTTCTAAATATAAGACATATTTTCATATTTATCAATATTTTTCTAATTTACCCTTATCAATGCTCCCTCAACAACAATCAATGAGGAGAGGGAATGAGGAAACTAAGGAAGATGACTAGGATGTTTTATAAATTGCACATCATATTAAATAACTCAACTAATTCCTTAATATAATCAAATTAGATAAATATATTTTATATTAATGACTGGAGGGAATAATTTACATGGTTGCAAGAATCTGTGAATTATTTTTCTGAAAAAATTCTGATAATTTTATTGAGTTTTATATATTTTTGTTCAGGTTTTGGAGGGAGCAATGAGAAGCGAAGATAAGAATATAAAGAAGGCATTGACCCGTGTGATTGTTACTCGAGCAGATGTAGATATGCCCAAAATCAAAGAAGAATACCAAAAGTTGTATGGAGCATCTTTATCCGAGAAAATTGCTGATGTGGCAAAGGGAAATTATGGGGATTTCTTGCTAGCTTTGATTGCAGGAGAAAAATAATTAATTAGAGTCATTATTTTTGAAAGAAAAAAAAAAACAAAAATAAAACCTTGGTCTTTATTTGAATAATTAGAAGGGAAAAAGGTAGAAAAAGAATTTTAAAATTGTAAAATCCCAAATCAGATTTATTACTAAGAGTTGATTAGGGAATGACGAAACTTGATAAGAAATTCACAACTTACTTCTTGGAAAATATTTGATTTAGAATTTTACAAATTTAAAGTTTTTTTCCTGTCTTTTTCCCTAATTATAATCCCTTGGGCTTGTTTTCTCTCCACAACTTTATGCATCTATATATTGTTCTTGTGGTGATCATGCGATTTGTGTCGGTTTTGCTGTGTTTATTTTTGTTGTTGTTGTTGTTGTTTATTTACTTTCCTATTTAAATGAATATAAGATGTGAGCAGAAGCATTCATGAATATATATATATATATATATATATAGTTGATAATTGGAGATATGCATCAAATTCAAAACTTTATACTTTCAATATATTTTTAATTTTTAATATTTACGTGCTTATTGATGGTTTGAATACAAGATTAGGCCTCACCCTACCTAAGTTCAAATTTTAAGAAGTGCACTTATTGAAAGAGACTAAAAATTTTTATGCTCTAAACCTCAATTGGGATTATATCTTTCACCAAATAAAAAAAAAACAAGAAGCCCAAATAGAAGGGGGCGATGAGAGAAAAATATCATGTCATAGAACTAGAAGTGGTACATCAAAGAGCTTGAGAATTACATTAGCAATACAAAATCACACCTAAAGCTAGTAAAATGGTTGGGCCCGCCAGCCCGCCATGGCTGGCAAGCCAGGAAGCGAGCTGAACCAGCCCGCCTTGCCCGGTTGATGGGCTTGCCCACTTTTTTTTTAGTTTTTTTTCTTTAAATAAAATAAATTCAAATACCCTTATTACCTTTCATTTGATGTCGTGTTTAATTAATTCCTCATACTTTTTATTTGACATTTTTATTTTCATATTATATTTATTTATTCTACTATTATTAAATTTAAAAGAGATGTTTTTATATGTTTTTGTTATGTGAGTAGATGAAAAAAAAGGAAAGTAAGAATGAAATTGACTTCATAACATAAATGTATAAAAAAAAAAGTGTGATATGAGTAGGTGAAAGAGAAAGAGAGTAAAATTTTTTAAAAAAGAGTGAAATAAAAAAGAATTCCGCCAGCCCACCTAAACGGTTTGCTAGCTCGCAAAGGGGGCGGCCTACACCAGCCCGCCCAGTCACAACCCGCAACCCGCGGGTCAGCCTGAATTACCACCTTTAATCACACCATTGTAAGAACACTACAAAAAAAAAAAAAAGAAAATTAGCGACAGAATTTCATTCCGTCACTAATCCATCACTAATATCTCACAAATTCCGTCACTAAAATTAGTGACGGAAGTTTTTTGTCACTAAATTAGGGATGGATTGATTCTATTGCTAAATTCCGTCACTAATCCATCTCTAATTCCATCATTAAAAATTAGCGACGAAAATTAGTGACAGAATTTTTCCGTCACTAAATTAGCAACGGATCAGAGACGGAATCACATTCCGCTGCTAAATTCCATCTCTAATTCTGTTATTAAAAATTAGCGACGGAAATTAGTAACGAAAAAATTCCGTCACAAATAATTAACTTTTTCAATAATTATATATTTTTTATAATTATAAATTTGTTAAATAATTTAAATTTTAAATTATTATAAATTTATAATATAAATATTAGAAAATATATAAAATTATTAATTCATATTTATTTTTGAAATTGAAATTATAATATAATATATTTTAATTTTTAATAATATATTATATACAAATAAAAATACAAATTAATTTTATAAATTCAAACAAAAAATAAAATATTTCATAAAATGAATAAAAAAGATATTAATAAAAAAATTTAGGTACAATATTTACATAAAATAAAATAAGAAAACTGAATTCAAATATTTAATAATAGATTAAATTTTATATTTCTAATTTTGTTCACAAAGCAAAAAAAAAATATATATATATATATATATATATATATATATATATGATTTTACATTTAAATTACACAGGTTCTTCTTAGCTCATCAACTGGCAAAAGCACAGGCATACGCGTGAGAGGTCAATGCTTTGAATCCTAACTTGGTTACAAAATGCAACCAATTTGTGATTTGGACATGTGGCGTGGGATGGAGGGTGACATGTGGCGGTTGACCGGGACACATGGAGGGCGGAGGCGAGGCGGCGGCTGATGGGGACACGTGGCCGGCGGTGGGCACACGTGGCTGCCGCCGGCGATGGACATGTGGAGGCTTGTTGTGAGGACATTTGACAATTTAAATTATATAAAAAAAATATTTTCTGACAGATTGGAGATAGAAATTCTGTTGCTAATTTGTAAATTAGAGACGGAATTTAGTGACTGAATTTTCAGTTGCTAATTTAGCGACGGAAAATTCCGTCGCAAATTAGAAACATAATTTAAAATTCCGTCACTAATTAATTAGTAATGGTCTTTTTACCAATGGAACAAATTCCGTCGCTAAATTGATTAGTGACAGAAATTCCATCGATAATTTGATGTTTTTTTATAGTGGAAGTTACAGATTCAATCCTACTTGTAACCTTGAATGCAGTTATTGTTGGCCCATTTGACCAAAAAAATTTAAAAAAGAATCAAATCGTGCTCTAATACATCAACAAACAACCCTTATCTCATTAATTAGGTGCACTCTATCAACAATTAAATTTTTATATAATTTTTGATCCAAAGGTCCCAATCAATTACTATATTTAGACTTCTTTTTGGCTTTTCTCTACATTTTTCAGATGACTCCATGTACAACTTGATTTACATTATTCACTGGCAATTCCAATAACATTTTTAGTATGCTTTTAAAGTCCATCTCAAATGATTTTCAACTATTTTTTTTAATAGATGTTACTTCAAATCCTTTTCGTATGTGTTCATGATCACACATTTACTATCATATATGTAGCAATGTTGTTTAATATGATAAAACTTTCCTTTTAACTTATTAGTTACTTTTCAATCACAAATAACACTAGCTATTAGCTTTTTTTTTTTTCCTATTTGAATGGCTGAACTTAAATTCTACAAGTGATATCTCCATTAATTTCACCCTCTAAAGCCAACGAAAGATACAACTCAAATTCATCTGCAGAAGCTTTTTAGAAGCAGTACATACATCAGTGAAAAATTTTGGAGGCCGTTACATTGAAGTGATTTTAGTACAGTGAAGAGCGGAATTATTTTTCATAATTATTATTTTAAGGCAAAAGTCTAAATTCAGTCATTTAATTTTACATATTATTTTATTTTAGTCCTAGCTTTTACAAAAGTGTCTTTTCAATCATCTAATAATTCTAACACAGCTGATTTCATTAACAAAAATATACTGTCATTAAAATTTTAAATGTTGATAAAACATTTTCAAATAATAATATAATAAGTTTAGTTTTTTTTTTAAGAAAATAGTATTAATTGACACATACAATCATCATTCGAGATTAAAAATGTTATGGTTATAGCTGTTAGCCGCCTAGCTTTACCGCAAGCGTACAAGTCGCAAGTAATATAAAAAGATCGTTTCCATGAGGATTATGACAAAAATGAATTAATTATCTCAATTAAGCTATCAATCAGGTTAAGTGAGAATATTTTGAAAGAGATTTTATACTTAAGAATTAATTCATTAAATCGAGAACTGTTAAGACAGGAGGAACCTAGGATTATCTATCCCCTATTTATTTCATGAACTAATTAATTTACCCTCAATGAGCAATAAAATGAAGATATGTATTTGTCTAAGATTTAAAGACATTCGATAACGCTCTCTCGAGTCAAAACCAAATATTTATCCTAATAAACTAATCAATCTCTTGTATTAATTTATAAGGACTAACTACCAATCTTAATATGACAATACTAGATTAGTAACTATATCTCTATGATACTAACAAACCAACTGTTTAATATACCTAAACTTCAAATCTAACATGATTTTACCCAAGTTTTACACTTAAATTATCTTCCTCAAAATTAATTTAAATGAACAAGACAACTAAATGGTGATCAGGCATTTAGAGGCATTAAGAGCAAGATAAAATCAATACAAAAATTTCATTCTATGCAAAAAAAGAGTAAATAAATAATTCAATCCATAAATAGGTTTAAGAAAATCCTAGAATGCGAAAATTAGCTACTCATGTTCATCAACAAATCAAAACCATAAATAATAATTCGGTTCATATCAAAAATTAAGGAAGAAAGAGGAGAAAATTAATAGAAAACCAAGTTTAGAATTCCAAATCTCTTTGAATTTTCAAGCCCCAACTCTCTAGTATCTGCTTCTCGCTCCGCTTCTCGTCTCCGCTCCCCTCGGTTCTGTCTCGCGTCTGGATCTCTGATTACTCTTTGCTGTGTCCGCCCCTGTGCGACTCAGCTCTCGCATATATATATATATATATAATGTATGCTGTCTCTCTGCCATGCCGTTTTGCGATTTTTGTTTGCCTGAGATCTTCTATCATAATCCATGTGGGGTCCGCGACACTATCTCAATTTCTCAAAGATATGGCATATCATATCTGTTGCCTTCAATTTTCTTTTCTTTCTTCCAATATCTGTTGTATATCTTTTATTGCCTGGGGTCCACATTTTTAGTTTTGCTTGAGTTGTTTTATCTGATTCTTCCATTGGATTATATATCTATATATCTGTACGTATATATAGATATATATATTCATACACCAGCTCCTTAATCTCCTGCCAGATAAAATAGGATATGATTAGATTTTATATTTAAATTCTTCTTTACTCTTATAATTAATTAAAGAATATAAAATATATAAAATATAATTAAACAGGCATAAAATATTAATAAATCCAGTGAATATATCTAAAATATATACCTATTTAATTATAAAATATATATTTATCAAACTCCCCCACACTAAATCTTTTGCACTTCTGGACAAAGAAAAATCAATCTTGAAAATAGGTTGAAGAAAGAAGAGAGACAAATTGAATTGACTAAGAAACTGCAAGAACTCAAGTAAACATACCCTAGGAACTAAGTGTGCAACATGGGTTGTCAATCACATATAAAGAAATTTATATTAAGATACGAAGTTTAACAAGATCAAATCTAGCTAAAATAGTCATACAAGGGTATAAAGTGTATCACTCAACTTACTAGTATATGGGTTCTTTTTCGCTCAATTCACTTGTTCAATCACCCTACCATAGGCTTGTAATAGTTCTAATTTTCCACCACCATTCACATGTGCATTCAAAAATCAAGAGGACTTTATGGCTTGTAATGTTGGAATATAGGCTAAGTGGAGTGGATGATGGATACCAAGCAATATGCATGTAATTCATGTTATACAGATAATTTAATGTAATAGTGATATGCGTGCTATTCTTCAAGATTCAAGAAGGGTATTCTCTCTCTCTATTTATTTATTTATTTTTTCATCTTGAGCTGTTGTAGGTTCCCTTTTGACGCAACCCTGCACATGGGTGATGCAGCACCAATTACTCAGTTACTCCAACAAGTGCCTCAAGAAGCTTTTAGCCCAACTCATAGCCCTCTTTGACTTCACTGTTTGACACAAGTGCTAACATTGATGATGAAGTGCCCCCGGTTACTAAGTGCGGTCAAGAGAACCCATTGGAGTTATGTTATTTTTTTCCCTTTTTTTTCCTCTTTTTTTTTCTATTTGAAATACCCTCCAACATAAAGCACTAATAGCAGCAATACCACATCTTGTGATTTGATAACATGATCAACTGCTGCAATAATGATTGTACATGCATATTAACTTAATATAGATATGATAGATGAAAAGAAAAAAAATTGATGGACTCAAAGGGGTAGCAATGGATGAAGTGTTTGTAGCTTGTGTTTAGGATTCAAGGGTATAAAAATGAATGCCTCTATCCTATTAAAGAATTGCACATGTATTAGGTAGCAGTGAAAAGAAATAAGACAAGTTCTGAAGAGTAAGTTGAGACAAGTGAAATATCACACTAGAATTGAATGTTTTAGGCTTAAATTTCCTTCCAACAAGGCTATACTATTGTTGACTCTTAGAAATTCATAACATTCCAACACATTTTCTTCTCTTTTTCCATACTTTTGGGTTCAAAATGTACATTGAAAGAAGTGTATAGAAGAAAATGTGCATATCAAAGTACAAATCAAAAAATCAAAGAAATTCTTGGTATATTTGTGAATGAATTGAGAATTTATAAATCCTCTCTCTTTGGTAGGAGGATGAAGACAAGTTTTAAAGCCTTACAAAAACCAAGAAACAAGGAAAGAGCGAAGGAGGTGAAGCAGTGCAAAGATAGAAGGAGCTTATGCAACTTGCCTCAGCAAGTTGACCAACTGGCTGTGGCAAGTAAACATTCTCAAGAAATATGCTCTCTGTGTAACTGGCCACAGCAAGTTGACAAACTTGCTGTAGCAAGTGAAGAATCAGAAGAAGAATTGGCTCTCTGTGTAACTGGCTACGGCAAGTTGACAGATTTGCTATAGCAAGTCCTGAAAAAGTGCAGCTGTGCGTTTTGATGTCAGAAGCGAAAAAACCCTATTTAACCTAGGGAAGGGCGCCAAAATGAGGGATTCTACACTCTGGGAAGTTGGAGCACGCAAGGGAAGAGCTTGGGAGAGATATTTGGAGCATTTTGGAGGCTTGGGTGCTCTTCTCAAAAGAGATTTTGGGATTTCCACCTTGGTTTTTCTTCTTTTCTCCTCTTTCTCCACTTAGCTTCTTATGTACTCAGCAACTATGTGTAGTATTTCTTTATATTTGAACATGAGTAGCTAGAACTCTAAGTTAGGATTACTTTTACCCATTGTATGGATTGAAACTACTAGATTAGCTTGCTTTTGTTGGTTAATGAGTATTATATGTTGATTTTTCTTTGAGCTTAATGCTATTTTGTGCTTGATCACCACATGATTAGAGTTGTTCAATTAGAAGATGCTTAAGAGAGCTATTTTGATTGTAGAACTCAAGAAAAATCATGCTAGACTTGAAGTTTAGGGATTAAATGGATGGTTTGTTGTAAGAATAGAGATATATCTAACAACCTAGCATAGTCAAGTGAAGGCTTGCTTTGGAAAGATGATTTTCATTAATTGTAAACAAGAGATTGAATATTTTTAATGAAGATTAAAAATCAATCTTGACTTGAGAGAGCTTGGTTGATGATTTTAGGATCTTCGACTAGCATATAGGCTCATTTAACTAGCATAAGCGAATATTTGCATAGTTTCATGAAATACAATGGGGAAGAAGTAATCCTAAGCCCTTAAACCTTGAAGTAGAATCAATTTTAAATTCACCTTTATTTTACCTTGTTGTTTTTAGCAAATTCTCTTAATTAACATACTCAATTCCAAATGATTCCATTCAACCTAATTAAACATATGGTTACATTAGTTAGCTCACTTTCGTCATAGTCCTCGTGGGAACGATCTTTATTTATCACTTTATTACTTGCGACTCGTGCGCTTGCGCAAGCTAAACGACGAACAACTATCTCACCCAATTTAATCAAGTTAAACAATATATCATCATATAAATTGCAATATATGTAATCAACTTCCCTTCATGCAACTAGTAACTAAGCTATATCTATTCAAATCCAACAGTCTCAAAATCAAGACGAAGTATCTCTTTTCCCTTCATTATTTTTTTTGAAACAAATGTCAATTAAATTGTGAATCCTAATTCTCTCCCCCACACTTAAATCAAACATTGTCCTCAATGTTGCAAAAATCAATAAAGGAGAAAGAAACTAGTACTTCCTTGGTTTAGGTCTCAGATTCTGATGTAGAGTTACTCTTATGATGCTTCAAAATTAAAGGAGGAAAGAGCGCACAATCTGGAACTTGGAGCTTCGAGAGGAGCGATCACCCTAAAGCCTAAATAACAATGAGAAAAAGAAAAAAAAAATAGTAAATGAAAATCAAATAATTGGGTTGCCTCCCAACAAGCGCTAAATTTATAGTCTTCAGTCAGACTATGGCAGCATCTCAAGAATCAACTGTTAGAGGTAATGTAGTGGTTTGACAATCCACTTCACCACCCCAATAGTGTTTCAATATTTGCCCATTGACTTTGAATTTCTCTCGACTTTTGCCTTCTAACTCTACTGCACCATGATCAAATACTTAAACCACAGTGAATGGTCCTGACCAACGAGATTTTAGCTTTCCTGGAAACAACCTCAGCCTAGAATTATACAAGAGCACCTGTTGTCCTGGTTCAAAGGTCTTGAGTACGATCTTCTTATCATGCCACTTCTTAGTCTTCTCTTTATACAATTTAGAGCTTTCATAGGCATGAAATCAAAACTCCTCTAGCTCATTCAATTGTAAGAGTCTCTTTTCTCCCACAGCCGTAGCATCAAAGTTGAGCTTTTTGATAGCCCAATAAGCATTGTGTTCTAATTCCACCTGGAGATGACAAGCTTTCCCAAATACCAATCGATAAGGAGACATATTGGTGTCTTGTAAGCAGTACGATAGGCCCACAATGCATCATCAAGTTTTATGGACCAATCTTTTCTTGTGACCCCCACTGTTTTTTCAAGAATCTTCTTAATCTCCCGATTAGAAATCTCAGCTTACCCATTAGTTTGAGGATGGTATGATAGGGTTACCTGTGCGTAACACCGTATTTCTTCAAGAGCGTTTTGAACTGGTTGTTACAAAAATGAGTACCTCCATCACTTATAATGGCTCGTGGCACACCAAATCAAGTGAAAATATGCTTCTTCAAGAATTTGACCACTACCTTACCACCATTGGTTGGAAAAACAGCCGCTTCAACCCATTTTGACACATAATCTACAGCCAAAAGAGTATATTGATTATTGAAGGATTTAGGGAAAGGTCCCATGAAGTCTATTCCCTAGATGTCAAATAATTCCACTTCAAGCATGTTATTAAGTGGCATCTCATTCCGTTTAGAGATGTTTCCCAATCTTTGGCACCGATCACATGTCAAGGCAAACTCATAAGAATCTTTAAACAAGGTGGGCCAGAAGAAGCCACATTGTTAGACTTTTGCGTAGTTTTATTACCTCCAAAGTGACCTCCATAATCAGAAGAATGACAGCACTTTAATATTTCCTGTTGCTCATTTTCCGGTACACATCTTCTTATCAATTGATCGGTACAATGATGAAACAAGAATGGTTCTTCCCAATAATATAGCTTAACATCATGCAAGAACTTTCTTCGTTGATGATAATTCAAATTAGGAGGAATAATGTCACAAACTAAATAGTTAACAAGGTCAGCATACCGGGGAGCATCAAAGTGGCTCACAGCAAATAGTTGCTCATCCGGGAAGGTCTTATGAATGGCTTTGTCAGCTTCCACTTGAGCATCAGTACTCAACCTAGATAAATGATCAGTAACTTGATTTTCTGTACCCTTCCTATCCACAATATCAAGATCAAATTCTTGTAAGAGAAGCACCTATCGAATTAATCTTGCCTTTGAATCTTTCTTGCAGAACAAATATTTAAGAGCTGCATGATCTGTGTGTATAATGACTTTGGTTCCTACCAGATAAGAACGAAACTTTCCAAAAGTAAATACCACAGCAAGAAGCTCTTTCTCAGTGGTTGAATAGTTTTCTTGAGCATAATCAAGTGTACAACTGGCATAATAGATTGGGTGAAAGGCTTTATCCCTCTTTTGGCCAAGAACTGCTCCCACAGCAAAGTCACTAGCATCACACATCACTATGAAGGGCAAACTCCAATATGGGGCCATCATTATAGGCGCAATCACAAGTTTATTCTTTAGTTCTTCAAATGCTTGAAGGCAGGCATCATCAAACTTGAATTCTACGTCTTTCTCAAGCAAAGCACAGAGAGGCTTGGTAATGTTGGAGAAGTTTTTAATGAAGCGACGGTAGAAACCAGCATGGCCAAGAAAGCTCCGCACCCCCTTAACATTCACCGGTGGAGGAAGTTGTTCAATCACTGCAATTTTTGCTCTATCTACTTCTAAGCCATTCTTTGAGACTTTATGGCCGAGCACAATTCCTTCTTTCACCATAAAGTGACATTTTTCCCAGTTAAGCACTAAGTTGGTGTCTTCACAACGTCTCAACACATTGGCCAAATTAAATAAGCATTCATAATAGGAATCTCCAAAGACTGTGAAGTCATCCATGAAAACTTCCATAGTTTGCTCAATCATATCAGCAAAAATGGCCATCATGCATCACTGAAAGGTAGCTAGTGCATTGCATAATCCAAATGGCATACGCTTAAAAGCGAAGGTCCCATATGGACAAGTAAAAGTGGTTTTTTCTTGATCTTCAGGGGCAATGGCAATCTGATTATACCCAGAATATCTATCCAAAAAACAAAAGAATTCCTTGCCAGCAAGTTTATCTAGCATCTGATCAATGAATGGAAGAGGAAAGTGATCCTTTCCAGTTGCTGCATTCAACTTAGGATAATCCATGCAAACCCTCCAATCAGTAACGGTGTGAGTAGGAATTAGCTCATTGTGGGTGTTAGCTACTACAGTCATACCACCCTTTTTGGGGACACATTGGACTGGGCTCACCCAAGAGCTGTCTGAGATAGGATATACTATGCCTGCGTCAAGCCATTTAAGAATTTCCTTTTTCACAACTTCACTCATGATTGGATTCAACCTCCTTTGATGCTCAATGGATGGTTTATGCTTATCTTCAAGGAGGATTTTATGCATACAAGTAGAGGGATTAATAACATTGATATCAGCAATAGTCCAACCAATGGCTCTTTTATGAGCCCTCAAGACGTCAACTAATTGCTCCTCCTGTTGAACAGTGAGATTAGAAGCAATGATAACAGGAAGAGTATTATTTGCTCTTAAGTAGACATACTGCAAGTGAGATGGCAAAGCTTTTAGCTCAAGTGAAGGTGGTTCCTCTAGGGAAGGTTTCAACTTTGGTCTGTCAATAAAACCTAAATCAAGTGATTCAAACTGCATTCATCCTTGAGGATAAGGAATTGATGCATCCATGATACTTTGCATTCCTCTATTATAACATTTTTTGAATCAATCCCAAGTATTGCAGCTTTAAGTGGGTTATCAGTCATACCTTTTTCATATTCTTTTTGTACCACAGGATCAAACATGTTAATGAAGAAACAGTCCTCTGGAATATTAGGAGATTTAATCAACTGAGTCATATTGAAGGTGACCTGCACATCAGCTACTCTCAGAGTTAACTCACCTTTCTCTACATCAATCAGTGTTCTAGCAGTTGCCAGAAATGGTCTCCCTAACAGCAAAGGTAATTCTTTATCTGCCTTAAAGTCAAGTACAATGAAGTATGCTGGAAAGATAAACTTGTCAACTTTTGCTAATACATTTTCAATGATTCCACGGGTTGAGATAGACTTCTATCAGCAAATTGAAGAGTAACTGTTGTTGGTCGAGTTTTACCCAATCCTAACTGGTTGAAGACAGACAAAGGCATGAGGTTAATGCTAGCTCCAAGGTCACACATTCCTTTTCCCAAGAATTTATCTCCAATATGGCAAGGAACAGAAAAGTTCCCAGGATCTTTTAATTTTGGAGGCATCTGCTCAATGATATAGTGAAGCTCTTAGTCACAGCAAATGTCTCAAACTCACTGAATCGTCGCTTCTTAGCTACATTATCCTTCATAAATTTGGCATATTTAGGCATATGCTCCAAAGCTTCAGCGAATGGTATGTTGATGTGGAGTTGCTTGAATATCTGAATGAACTTCTTGAATTGCGAATCTTCTTGATGTTTTTTAAGTCGTTGGGGGAATGGTGGAGGAGGCACATATTTTAAAGGGAAAGTGCAGGTTTTCTCCTTATTTTCATCCATTTTCTCAAGAGCAACAGATTGATCTCTAGCCACCTCATCAGTATTTGCCTGTATTTCATCTTCTTGCCTAGTAGTAGCCTCATTACTTGCGCTCTCTTTCTTTCCACTTTGGCTAGGAATGTCAGCTAGTTGCTTTCCACTTCTCAAGGTTACTGCTTTGCAATCTTCCTTACCATCCCTTCTAGGATTAGGAATGGTGTCACTGGGGAGACTATTTCTGTTGAATGAGTTCATTTGAGATGCTATTTGGCCCACTTGTATCTCAAGATTTCTGATAGTGGTATCATGAAGATTAACCTTGCTTATTATACCTTCTTGGCTCTTAAGAATCTATCTCAAGAGCTGGTTTGTCTCTGAATCACTTTTTCTAGATTTTTGTTGTTGCTCAAAACCTAGTGGTGCTATTGGCTTGCTAGCATAGTGATTAGGTGGATTATCACTTGGTCCATTCTTCCAGGAGAAATTTGGATAATCCCTCATACCTTGGTTGTAGGTGTTAGAATAGGGATTGCCACGCGGATATCTTTGATTGTTGTTCAAGTAATGGACTGTCTCTATAGTATGTGGGCAATCCTCATAAGAATGTGCTTCTCCACAAGTTTCACAAGAGAGGCCCAAGGCCTGGATAGCATGAATACCCTTAGAAGATGTCCTCTCTATCTTCATTTCAAGTTGATCAAACCTCTTGGCCATAGCTGCAAGTTGAGTGGCAATATCTTTAGACATACTAGAAGCATTGGAAGTATTTGGTTCCTTATAAGTCCTGTACCCAGAGCGTGCTTTATCGGATTGTTACGGAGTGCTAAAAGCAATTTCATCATACAACTTTAATAATTCAGACACTTTCTTCTTGCCAATCCTATCGTTGTAAGCATTTTTGACCACAGAAACGGTGGGACCATCCAATCCAGCCCAAAAAGTTTCCAATAACACATAAGTCTTCTGCTCATGATTAGGACAGTTGCGCCACATTTCTTTGAATCTCTCCCATGCCTTATGAAATAGTTCGCCTGGTTCTTGTGCAAAACCCAATAACTCAGCTCTCTGCACTGCTCGTTTATCGCTTGGAATGAATCTTGCTTTGAATAGAGAAGTTAGGGTGTCCTATGTAGAAATAGAATTGGGAGGTAGAGCTGTGAGCCAAGCTGTTGCATTTTTATCTAATGACAAAGGAAAGAGTCTCAATCTCAGTGTATCAGAAGACACTCCCTGCTATTTGAAACTTTCACACATTTGAACAAATTTTGTCAAATGCACAATTGGGTCTTCATTCTGATTTCTTGTGAACGTGCCAATCATCTGGAGCATCTGCAGCATAATTGGCCTCACCTCAAAATTTCTAGCAGTAATAGCTGGGAATTGAATGCTAGATTGATAGGTGGTGCTCTCCTGTTCCATATATTCATCCAAAGTACGATCCATATCCTCGTCATTAGGTTGTGCCATGATCTTTGGATTAGGTGACGTTGGTTCTTTTGATGATTCTGATTCAGATTTAAGTTCCACTTCTTCAAAATGATGCTCGTCGTCCAGGTTGTTAGAATGGATTACCAGTGCGCCACTCATATGTCGAGAAATACCTGCAAATCCAAACAACAACCAAGGAGTATCGAACTTATAATAAAAATCAAGAAAAGAAAGAAAATACTCAAACGTGAGTAATCACACACTTAAGATAACTAGTTGAATGAGCTTTTTGCCAAAGTCCTGGCAACGGCGCCAAAAAACTTGTTAGCCGTCTAGCTTTACCGCAAGCGTACGGGTCGCAAGTAATATAAAAAGATCATTCCCACGAGGACTATGACAAAAATGAATTAATTATCTCAATTAAGTTATCAATCAGGTTAAGTGAGAATATTTTGAAATAGATTTTATACTTAAGAATTAATTGATTAAATCGAGAACTTCAAGACAGAAGGAACCTAGGATTATCTATCCCCTATTTATTTCATGAACTAATTAATTTACCCTCAATGAGCAATAAAACGAAGATATGTATTTGTCTAAGATTCAAAGACATTCGATAACGCTCTCTCGAGTCAAAACCAAATATTTATCCTAATAAACTAATCAATCTCTTGTATTAATTTCTAAGGACTAACTTTCAACACCAATCTTAATATGACAATGCTAGGTTAGTAACTATATCTCTATGATACTAACAAACTATCTGTTTAATATACCTAAACTTCAAGTCTAACATGATTTTACCCAAGTTCTACACTTAAATTATCTTCCTCAAAATTAATTTAAATGAACAAGACAACTAAATGGTGATCAGGCATTTAGAGTCATTAAGAGCAAGATAAAATCAATACAAAAACTTCATTCTATGCAAAAAAAGAGTAAATAAATAATACAATCCATAAATAGGTTCAAGAAAATCCTAGAATGCGAAAATTAGCTACTCATGTTCATCAACAAATCAAAACCATAAATAATAATTCGGTTCATATAAGAAACTAAGAAAAAGAGAGAAGAAAATTAATAGAAAACCAAGTTTAGAATTTCAAATCTCTTTGAATCTTCAAGCCCCAACTCTCTAATATCTGCTTCTTGCTCAGCTCCTCGTCTCCGCTCCCCTCGGTTCTATCTCGCGTCTGGATCTCTGATTACTCTCTGCTGTGTCTGCCCCTGTGCGTCTCAGCTCTCTCATATATATATAATGTATGCTATCTCTCTGCCATGCTGTTTTGCGATTTTTGTTTGCCTGAGATCTTCTATCATAATCCATGTAGGGTCCCAGACACTATCTCAATTTCTCAAAGATATGGCATATCATATCTGTTGCCTTCAATTTTCTTTTCTTTCTTCCAATATCTGTTGTATATCTTTTATTGCATGGGGTCCACATTTTTACTTTTGCTTGAGTTGTTTTATCTGATTCTTCCATTGGATTATATATCTATATATCTATACGTATATATAGATATATATATATTTTTTCATACACCAGCTCCTTAATCTCCTGCCAGATAAAATAGGATATGATTAGATTTTATATTTAAATTCTTCTTTTCTCTTATAATTAATTAAAGAATATAAAATATATAAAATATAATTAAACATGCATAAAATATTAATAAAGCCAGTGAATATATCTAAAATATATACCTATTTAATTATAAAATATATACTTATTAATAGCACTAAAAAATATAACTTATAAAACTAAGGGAACATATCATAAACTTGTATATGGGGGAAAAAAAGAAAAATCATAAACTTATATAAAGTTAGATGATCAAAAATACATTTTTACCTTATTTTATTGATTTAATTAGTCGTGCTGACTTAAGAGCAATGTTTTAAAAGCCAAATCTAATAGTTTAATTGAAAAGGGTAACAATTCAATGTTCTCATTGTCCAACTAGTTAGATTGTGCTAACGGTTAAACCGGCGACATAATACTTCAATAAAAATTTAATAAAAGTACTTATATGCATATATAAGAAAGAAATCCATAACAAGTCTCATTGTCAACATAATAGCACCACAATAACATAACATCATATAACCCAACCATAAAAACGATTTTCTAATCCAAACGAAGTCATTAACGAGCTTGAATAGCCGTCTGGTCCGATTTGATTCTTTAATAATCAGAGCCTAAGAGGGCGAGGAGGAATTTCTTGTAGTCACCAGAGTATTCTTTGGAAATTGCATGCTCAAGAGGAACACTGTTTCTCTTGTGATAAAGCTCTTTGATGTCATTTAGGTCTCTCTCAGCTCTTGTCACCACCACACGAGTCACTGCATCCTCATGATCACTTCCAACTCTTTTGATTGCATTCCTCAGAGCCTGCATAACATAATTAGGTTTCTAATTTTCAGGGGAAAAAATCCATTCCTAATATGATCGGTGGAAAAGGAGAGAATTGGTAGGCCCCTAAATTTTCATAATTATTTTTTATGATTTTCCAAATACATTGTGGAAAAATCAAATATTTTAATCTCTATGTTTGTCCTGTATTTGAAAAAAATGTTATTCTCATGTTAATTAATTTTCTTTCTCAGCCAAAGTGTAAACTTAAAATGTGTGAACTATAAAAGAAAGAAACTAGGACTTTCTTATTTTTCAATCTCAATCCAATAAAAATAAAAAAACAAGTTAGAATATAAATGATGTGTAAACTATATACGTGCTGAAAAAGTGTTGTGTATGTCAAATATATCCAGACATGCGTGATGAAATATTGGATATGGCATTAAAAATAATGTTAAATAACAGAGAAAATTAATAGTACTTGTAAGTCTAGGGACCAGAGAGTGAGAATCGTGAGAATCATATCTGACCTTTTCATAGTACTTGTGACTATCATTGATGCAACGAATTGCTGTGTGCAATGCCTTACTGAAGTCATCTGATGCTTCATTCAATTGTTTCTACAGTGGTATATACAGAATGGAAATCATAAAATGATACATAAATTTATAAAAATTACTAATGACCGGAAAGTTACATAAATTGTTGTAATAGTTTCATTTGATCATTGATAATAAATAAGTTCTAGCATTTAACTATATATGTTTCCCATTGTATTATCTGTAGAATGAACTACTTTAATTTAATTCATGATTCATAAATAATGCTAATTACTATATATTTTATTGTATGAATGTTTTCCATATGCATTGCTTTGCTTTGATGAATAGTTTATTAGGATGTTCATAGCTTATGACTATAATACAACTTGTTATAAATTTTGGACTAAATTACAAAAATTTCCCCTAAAATTTAAATTATGTATAAATAACTTTCTTAACATTTAAAACTTAGTAATAAACCTCCGAGCTTTTAAATTTGTACAGATAATCCCCAACTCTTAATTATATATCCCTTAAATTGGGATTATTGATGCGTAGATAATCCCCCTAAACTTTAAACTGAAGGCGGATAAGTAATGTACAAAATTAATTGTATAAAATTTATTTGTGTAAATGTAAGATCGAGTTTAAGGAGTTCATTCTATAGTGTCAAAAGTTATGGAAGTCACATGTACATAGTTTAAAATTCAGGACAGTTAAGGATGATTTAGCCTAAATTTTATTGTATATAGTATATTAGATTTTTTATGAAATATATATATATATATATATTATACGCACTTGGCAAATATATATATATATATATATATATATATTATACGCACCTTGGTGATGGAGGTACCATAGAGGTCTTTGTAGCGATTAAAAGTTGCGACAAGTTGAGTTTTGCTTCTTGTGGTGAGGATCCTTATGACCTCATCATAATTGGCTTTATTGTATTTGATTGTGTCATGAAGGATTTCAGCTTCACTTTGTGCCAATTTTGGATTTATCTCATCTCCTCCATACCTAAACGAGCTCACCAACCCCACCAATAGCTGCACCAATATTCCAACAAATTAAACCATGCAAAATTAAACACACTCACACTACTTTCAATAATTTTAATTTTTTTTTCAATATATAGCAACTAATTATTTGGATTTTATAATTTTTAGTTATAAAATTTATTAGATCGAGTTTTCATTTTTTCACGATGTTTTAGCATATAAAAATTAAAATATTTTTTTATACAATTATATTATGTTGCGTATAACTCAGATCACATCCAATCCTTTTGGGGAACTCGGAGTAGCATTTCTAATGTTAATTGATATATTTTTTCAATTATAATCGCACTTTTCATTAAGTATGAGTCTTAATCAAAGAAAATAAACTAACATCTAATAAAGGCATATTAGGAAAGTTACATTTCTCAGATTAACTAACGAAACATTAAATGTTAGATAAAAACGGGGGAGAATAATACTTGTCCGTGTGCAAACATATATGTATGTGAATTATAATTTGATTCTTTAAAGTCATTTCAGGAGATTATTTTTTATAAAGGGAAAATAGCTGCATATAGTATTACCGTATAGGTACTGAAAACGAGGATAGACAGTTGTCCAAATGTAAACCCAATCATAATAAAAATAATATAACATACAAAAATATTTATATATATTTCTCGTAAGAATAATATTTAAATAAAAATACATTGATTTAAAAGTAAATACTAAATAGAACATTCATGTATAAACTATATATATAATCCAACAAAATAAAATTATTAAAGTATAAATCTCATGGGTCGCTATTTTTTAACTCAAAACAACGTTGTTTTATTCATTAAGGAAAAAAAAAGTATAATCTTACTGGGGTGACCCATCTAAAAGACTGAAACTCTTGATCTAGGTTGGGTTTTAATCAAGGAACAAAAAAAGATCAGGTAATGAATCGGTTACGGCACAGGTTCAAAGGTTAATAGATCAACCGGGGTCTAACTAGTGATCGAACATGTCATATTAAAATATTATTATAATTTATTAGTGACAATATATATATATATATATATATATATATATATATATATATATATATATATATATATATATATATATATATATATATATTAATATATGTTTAAACTTCTATAGATAAAAATGAAGATCTTTACAAAAAATGCTTAAAATCTATTAATATTAGTTATGATGCCTATACTTATACAATGATATCTCCTTTCCTATAATTGTTATATCCTTTTAAATAGATTTTTTCATCATCATCTTCTTTTTTTTAGATTTATTCTTTCTTTACCTCCTTTTCTCTTAATCTTGGTCTTCAATCTTTCATTTTTCTCTAAAAAATAGCGTGAGATAATAGTTGGAAAAACTAAAAAAATAAATAAATAGGAAATCGGTCCAAACAGTGAGCCACCAGTTTTGATCGGTTCGACCGGTTCCTGACCGGTTTGCGGTCTAATGGTTGAACCGGAACGGATCACTAACCAGTTACCGGTTTAACCGGTCGAACCGGCTGGTCCGGTCCCTTTTTTATACTATGGTTTTAATACCATGAAAGGGTGAGATCATCATGATAATAGAAAATATTTTAAAAATCGGTAATCTAAAACATATTAAAATATTCATATACACTCTTAGAAAGAATAATGCTTAAATAAAAAGATATTAATCTGAAAATTATATAATCCAACAAAATATAATTATTAAAGCACAAATCTCATGGATTGCTAAGACTAGTTCACCGATTCACATAGTCAAACCAATAGATCTAGGTTGGGGTTTAATTAATACTCCCTCATGTTCTAAATATAAGGCAAAATTGATTTTTTTAAAAAGATTAAGGAAACTAATTAAATTAATTTAAAATATTTATATTTTTCATTTTTTCTTCAAATTATTTTACCAAACTTATAAACTGATATATAATCTGAGGATATACAACATATGATATGATTAAATAACTTATTTAGCTTTTTCAATCTCTTAAAAATAAGTTAATTATATCCTAGATTTAGGACCAAAGGTAGTACCATGAAAGGGTGAGATCATCGTGATAATAAAAAAAAAGTTGTAAAAAATCTGTATAATAAGAAATATATATATACACACTTACCTGACGGAGATGGCCAGTAGTATGAACAGCAGTGTCTTCTTCCAAGGAAGAATTGTAACGACTGTGATAGGCTCTCCTCACAACCAACAATTCTTCAGGTGAAAGAACAGAAGCGATTTCCACAATCACGTTGAAATCCACATTCTTATGTTTCATTAACGCCACGTTAAACAGAACTGCTTCCCTTTCTGCCGGCTCCAACATCCACCGATACACAGCTCTCTGATTCATTCATTCAAACAAATAATCCATCAACAAGTGTTTGTATCAAAGGAAATTAATTAATAACATAACAAGATCTCCAAATTCATATAAAGAAGACCTCGAAGTGGCTCGAGAGCTCCGATTCAAGGCGTTTGAGGAGATCTTCTTGGTAAAGTTGTTGATATGTTTCTCTGATTTGCAGTCTCTGATGAGCATTTCTATGAGCCAATATTGCTATTATCCCCTTCTCATCAGCACCCCATCCTTCTCATCATACAAAACTCAAAAGTTCAAGGTACTGGAAATGGACTGATCACTAAATCGGTCGAAGCAGTGATACAACAGTAATAAATTCAAAATGATGTTGTTTCAAGCTTAGTAAACGAAGTAAAAAAATACAAAATCCAACTCGGTTGACCCATCCAAATCTCTTAACCAAACCGTCACCAAAAAAAAAAAAAAATGCACACACTTAACCAAACCAAAAGACTAATAAAATGGATGGATGTTGAAGGAGTGATTTTGGTACCTTTGACAGCTTTTCGAAGAGCTTCTGCATCTTCGTGAGGAGAATGGTCGCTAGGGGCAATCAGGGTAGCCATGGTTTTCTCAGTGATATGGTATGGTGCTAATATAGAACTGCTTTTAATTGGTTAAATACAATGTGTGGTGGTTTAAAGGCCTTCTATTCTATTTATAATAAACTCATTCACCTATGTGCTTAAGTTTCTTCTTGGGTAGGTTTGACTGAATAAAGTAATGGGGAAAATTTTTATATTTTCAGATATAGAATTTGATTGATTCAATGAATGATGATATATAAGTGGAAATGATATTTACTCCCTCAGATGTGGTTCTTAAAATATATTATAAAAAAAATGTATTTTATGGTAAACATAAATGCAAGGTAAAGATTATTATAGTTTCAATTTGTGATTTCCTAATTAATTTAAACACTAATGTACTTTCTATAAGAAATAAAAAAAAAGTAACATATTAAGTGGTAAAAAAGTTATGGGGATGCCTGATATAATATATAGTACAAGTACTGATTAATTAATACCTATTACCCAGTTTTGGTAAAGAAATTCTCTTTATGTTTAATTTAAGTTTATTTAGAAATTCATTATTTATTCTTTTTCATCATTTTAAATTTTTTTCCAAAAAAACTTTTTCTAATTGGTAAATACTATTTTTAACAAGTTCACTGCATATACATTGCCATAGGTTAGATGAAAAGGAAAAAAAGTTAAAGAACCAAAATTAGAAATTGTGAAAACAGTGGGTATGATAAATTGGCTAGTATATGTAAACCACTGGAATCTGGTTTTGTCCCAAACCACAATGTCCAAAATCAATATATTAATATATAATCAATATTCACATAATATTCAATAATCAAGAAAGGTCTAGCTAGCTAGAGCGGAATATCAAATATCAGATGTGCAGTAGTGAGGATGATGAGAAATAAATGGCACTGGTGTTATATAGACATGTTTTTCCTTTTGATTCATTTATATTTTTTTTTTCAAGTATTACAATATTGATATTCTTTCCCTTTTTTTCCCCAATTATAATATAACTTACAAAAATTGAAAGGAAAAATATTTCTTTCATTTCTTTTTTCATTTGATAAGGGTCCTTTTTCTGGGGTAAGGTTGCTTATCACCTCAACCAATAGTTTATTAGTTTCCGACTGTCCCAATTTAATTTTTTCATCCATTCATTTGTCAATTCATCTTAGAACAAATTAAAGCTTCATTGCATGTTGTCCTAAATTCATCTTAATAGATAGTGATAAAATGATGTGATATATTGCTTGAAATTTCAAACAAGAAAAGGTGTGTGTGTGTATGCATGCATGTTATAAGCAGAAAAAGGTATATATATACATTGAAATAATGAACATCGGGAAAGCTCCAATGAGCCGAATTTATTGTAAATGTCGACCTGTTTGGCTTTACAAGTAATATTTTATGTATAACTTAGTTTAGATAAACTATTTTCCGTCCTAGATATAAACTCATCCTAATTAATATGTAAAATAAAAGAAATTGATAAATTGATTGTTTAAATTTATAATTAATACGTAGAGTATTTATAATATTCTTTAAAACATAAGCATGCCATTTAATTAATTATTAAAATTGAATGCACAAAGATAAAATTACTCCAATAATATTGGAAAAACTCAAATAAAAGAAAAAAAATATTAAGAGATTTAAAAATTATAGTTATATTTAAAAATTGAAATTATAATTAAACTCTGCACAATTTTTTTCCGAAAACCAATCTTGTTTAAATTTATAAAGATGTTAGCGACAAAAATATTTAAAATTTCAATCTTTGAAAATATTATATTTTTTCCTTAAAATCTGATGGAAAATATTGTATATTTAACGGCAATTTTAATATTTGAGACTTATATAATTTTGTTAGTTCATTTAGCTAGTTTGATCTAAATATTAATACTTTAAAATTCAAACATTTAACCGTATTTTTCCCTCAAAAATAACGATCACAGTGAGGGCCCAAGAAAAATAAAAAAGATTATCACAGTGACATAGTGTTTTAGTTAAACACTACTCTGGCTCTTACCGGCGTAGTGCTGACACTTGTCAAGTTTGGTGGTTTAACTTGTTGAAATATTGTTGTCCTAATCCCTCTCCATTAATTAAATTTTTTGGTGATTTCTACGATGTGCAACATGATGTTCCATACTCACAAGTGACAAAAATGCTTCTAGAGGAAGGCGAAGGAATTATTAATTATATTAATTATTATTGATTACTAATACTTTTAATATTGTGAAGCAACTCAAATTAAAGAAAGCATGAAAAAAATCCAATTCAAAGCGATACTATTGATTACCAACGCATGTCGTTGTCAAACTCTTAAAATGCAATTAAATATTTGATTAAATATCCTAATTATCTTTTGCCAACAAAATCCTTTATATTTAAGGAACATTTTTATGTTCTTTCTAATTCTTAATATAAATCAAATACTTTTCGACCTAAAAAAATATAACTCACTTATACTAAAAGGTTTTTACAATACTATATATAAGTTGTCACTTTACAAAAATTTAATAACATTATTTTTTTTTCTCGTAAATGTCCTGAACACCTTATTAATCCTAAATATTATTGACATTGAACCCTTTTAGGATAATTTCGTATATCCTTTTCAAACTAGAAAATTTGAAATACAAAACTCATAATAGTTATACCTAATATTTTTAAACTATTAATTAAGAAATTATGTCAAAACCCACTCATATTATTTTTTTCCCCTGAAGATCCAATAAATTTCATTAGTGCTTGTCTTTTCTTTTCTTCTTTTTTTTGTTGTATGCAATGGATCATTTTTTGGCCTTCGGTGCACCACATTCCAGGTATTTGGCGTTAACTTGAAAGCCAACGCCGGATTTACTGGTATGGGCCCTTGACAACCTACTAGTCCTGGCGCCCCTAATCGAGTAGGCCCAAAAGGAAACACCTCTTTGAGGCACCCCAGAGAAGAGAGCTCCTAACGGAAATTCTTTACACCTTACGTTTCCTGGTCGACCCTTTGGATTGAACCCAGGAACGGATTGGTGTGACGCAAATGCCTATCCATCTATGCCAACCTCCGTTGGTAGTGTTTGTCTTTTCTAATCTTCATTTTTAGACAGTAATTAAGTTAATTAGGTTGGAATTGTAGCCGATTAATAACATCCTAAACTCTATTGGGCTTTGACATAAATTAGAAGCAGATAGTGACCCATACCCCTGCATCTTCCCTTTTTTTCCCTTGAGAGGTCAGTTTTTCTTTCTCTGTACATTCCTCTACTAATAATACGAGCAATCTTTTCCATTTATTTTGGTAATATATTCTTCTCCAGAGAAGGAAAAAAAACTTCTTTTCATGACTAGTTGCCTTTTAATTGTGTCTCACTTGCTTTTTTTGGGGATATAATTGAGTTATAAACTTTGTTGTAAAGTTTAAGAGCTGTTAAGTTTTGCCTCTAAATGGTTTTGTTTTCTTGTTTTCGCCACCCACGCTAGTGAAGCCTTGGTTACCATTTGTGCCACCTTAATTTCTACCTTTAGTCTTAAATATAAAAGTTAGTAGATGGATATATTTTGATATTTAATATAAGACCTCAATCGATGATAATATCTAGAAATTTATTAATTTCTATTAGGTTTTGCAATCAATTTGTGCATAAAATAGATGTACATAAAGGAAAATGTGACTTGGTGAAACAATGTTTAAATTTTAGAAATTTTTGAGCTAAATGTTAATAGTTTTGGTCATTTAAATAGTTTCAAGTAGCTCATAAAATCCTTTTTTTTTTTTTTTTTGTAGAAGCATGATGACCAAATGTGAAAGCTTGAGAATATTATGGAAAGCTTATGAAAAAAAGAAAAGAATGCAAAGATCAAATGAAAAAGGAAAGAGATGATACATGCACTTGCCGTGGGTTTGCCCCAGCTAAACCATGGTGAAACTAAGCGATCTCTTTGTACCTCTCTGTCTCAAGTTCGATACAGCTTTGCTACAGAAAAACCATGGCATAACTTAGTGACCTTTCTGCCTCAATTGAGTTCAACTTCGCTACAAGTTTGCCACGACAAAGCAACATTGAATTGCTCGAAAGTGAAGCTGTGTGGTTTGAACAACTGATGTGAAAAAGAGAGATAAAACCTAATTTGATTGTTGTCAGCTCTCATTCTGACTTCCAGAGGTCAAAAATCTACTAAGGAGTGCTTAGGAAAAGAGAGCTTTGGAGATTTGGAGCTTTGGGTTGAAGTTCTAAAGATATTTGTACATAAAATCTTTGGTTTTTCTTGTTTCTCTGCATTTTATTCTCATTTTGCTGATATGAACTCTGTTTTTAAGCTTATTTTTTTATTTGTACATTATGAGCAGGTAAAACTCTCATTTAGGATTACTTTTACTTGTTATATAGATTGGAACAACTAGACTATCTTGCTTTTATTAACTAATGAGAATATATACTAATTTTTCTTTATGCTTAATGCTATCTTGTACTTAATCGTCGCATGATTAAATTAGTTTAATTGAATGATACTTGAGAGAGCTATTTTGATTGTAGAACTTAAGAAAAATCATGCCGGACTTAAAGTTTATAGATTAAATAGATGGTGTGTTGTTAGAATAGAGATATATCTAACAACTTAACATAATCTACTGAAGAATTGTTTTTGAAAAGATGGTTTTTATTAATATTAAACAAAAGATTGAATATTTTTAATGAAGATTAAAAATCAATCTTAACTTGAGAGAGTTTGGTTGATGATTTTAAAACCTTTGACTAGCATATAGGCTCATTTAATCAACATAAGTGCACAATTGTATAGTTTTATGCAATATAATGAGGAAGAAATAAACTTAAGCCTTTACCCTCTTGAAGTGATAAACAATTTTCCAATTTCCATAGCTTTTTTTTTTTATTGCTTTTCATCAAAAATTCCTATTCAACTTGATCGATTTCAAATAAATTTATTCAACATAGTTAAGAATACATTAATTACCTCACTTTATTTGTTATAGGTTTTGTGGAACGACACTTGTTTCTGTTAGGATCGGCAGGCATAGCGGAAGAATTTTAAAAATTTTACCATCCTAATCGAGGATTTATCAACGGCGTTTAAATTGGGTTAGAAAGAACTTGTACCTTTTTCAACTTAGGGTTTTCATGATCTCTAGGAGCCAACACGTTAGGTCCGCTCCCTCTACCGGTATCCACACAAATGCTCTCCAACCGAGACTGCGTGCTAGCGCCTCCAATGTTTTTAGGGTTTCCCTTGCGGCTCTAAATTCTCATGCGCATGAGTGTATCTGCTCTATCAAGTTTATAACCTATGATGGCTATATTCAAATTTCAAAATTAATCATCATTAATTTTGAAATTAATCAACAATTAATTATCTTGATGAGTTAATTAAATAAATTCAGTTTAAATTAAATCTGTTCAACAGTTTTAATTTAACCTATTTATTTAATCCAAATAAAGAGCCATTAGATTTAATTTATCTTCATAAATTAAATCTGAGATACTATATCTCTAGCATGTTAGTTATTAAATTTAATATATCTTAATAAATTAAATTTAGTTATTAAATTTAATATATCTTAATAAATTAAATTTAAAACTAACACAATATATAATAATATCATATAATATATATACATATACATATATATATATATACACATATACATATATATATATATATATATATATATATATATATATATATATATATATATAAGATATGTATTTCGAAAATATATATCTATATAATATTATTAACGAATTTTATATTATATATATATAAATATAAAATTCGTCCACCCTAAATTAAACATTATCTCGTGTTGAGCCATTCTTGTGTGTGACCCTGTAGGCCCATATGAAGTTAGCAGTGGGCCAATAACTATACTATCCCAAAAGTCGCAAGCCTCTAGCAAGACATTACAACTACCCAAATAGTATGAGGATCGTTATCACGATGCAACCTATCATATAACCATGTCACGTCCCTTTTGTCACACGATATATCGATCAAGGATAAGGCATGGATAATGTCATCCTCTTGTTCCTGACCATTACTTTCTCGATTCCTGAGTAGCCTGACAATAGAAATGGAAACTCCTTTCCATTGTAGTATGGCCATACATTTCTCAGACTCACTCATCGAGGGGCCTAGTAATATCTTTATACTAATATGAGGGATAAATTCCATCTTGATCATTCATATTCCTCTGTATGAAAAACCACCAAGCCCGATCATAGCCTTTATCATCACTCGGTCAAAAGTAACTTTTGACTAGTTCAAAGCTTAGCAACTCTCATGTAGGAATCTATGATGACCTCAGGTCTAAGGGCATTGTGACGTGGTTATACATGAGAAAAACTTATGACTTGATCCATGTAGCTTTCTCATAGTGGGTCGGTCTAGCACCTTGTACTCTCACAAGCGCCTAAGACTTTGATTCGTATCTCCATATCTTATCAAAGTCATACTGGTCTTGTTTCATCTCTGCTCCTGTATAGATGACCGACTAGGGACATTTTAGGAGAATCTTATGAATTATCCAAGGATACAATTATCATAGTTAACATGCAAATAATATGATAACAGAATGGAGAAATTTTATTAAAATAATAATATTTCAAATACAATGATTGGCCCTTAGGGCACAATTTCCAACAGTTTCAACACTATACTATTACTTGCGATTAGCTCATACGTTTGCTATAAGCAAAATGGCAAACAATCAATTTGGTTTAAAATTTATAATCTTTTTCTAAAATCTCACTATTAATTGTACATATTAAAAGGGTTTTCAATATTCATCAGGGATTCAATGCAAATGACTAAAATTTGTATTTTGGGAAACCAACACATAATTTAGAAAACTCAACATATACTAATATCTACAAATTAGTTATATAGTTGCTGCATTTAAAATTGGGGGGAGTATGATATTCTAACTTTCCTATGTTATTACTAACATGAGCGTGCCCATGTGCACACCTGTGTGTGAGAAACGATTTATATTTTTACACGAAAGTAAGAAACCAAAATGTGGTTGAGACTTTATTAACTAATTGATTAATAATTTATCTTAATTAATATATATTCTTTAACTATTATTTATTTAATCCCTACAAATTAGTTATTTTGTTCCTATGTATTAAAGACAGGTGGGAGTAACCAACAAGTTGTTGGTTAAAATGGTAAGCGGTTTCACCCTTAAAAAAAGGAGAATACAAGTTCGAATTCAGGAAGTGTACTTGTTAGGAAAGACGAAAACCTTATGCAGTCTAAGCCTTATAAGGAAAAGCCTTTAGTCAAATCATATAAAAAAAAAGCTAGTAGGAGTATGATATTTCTAACATATTCCAATTATTAACATGAATGCGTGCATGTGAACTCATGCATGTGTGTAAGAAAGAAAGATTTTATTTTTTACACAAAACACTACTAGAAAAAAAAAACTTACAAGACTATCGCATCTAGATCTCTCACTACAAAAAAAACATTCCGATAAATTTCTGAAGGAATTTTTGATGGAATTTTTTTCATTGCAAATTCTGTGGCAAATAATTTAACCACGGAAATTCTGTCGGAAGCGGAAAAATTCCATGGTTAATTCCGTTGGAAAAATTAAAAAATTATTATTATTTAATTAAATTTAATTTTAAAAAATATCTTTATAAAAATTAAAATTATGATATTATTAGTCATATAAATATTTAAAAATTTGGGTTAATATCATCTTTCATTCCTTAAGTTTTTCCTCTAGTTTTGGCTCAAGTTTCCAACCATAGGTTTTGGTCCATGTAGGGGTAAAATGGTCATATAAAAATTTATTTATAAAATATAAAATTTATTAGTTATTAATAAAAAATTATTAGTTATTAATTATTTATTAGTTATTAATTAATGTTAATAAAAAATTAGAATAAAAAATTAGAAATAGACAAAAATATAGTCATATGAAATTTAAAATTATAAGAATATATAAAATAATTTTATATTATTATTAAATTTATATATAAGAAAAAAATATATATATTTATAAATAATTGATTATATATAATCAGATTATATATATAATTGTATAATAATAAAACGCCAAAGCAATCGAGCCTATCCAGTAAGGCATCGCTCGCGCATGGATGAGTTCGTGGGTTCGAGACAAAGGAGGGCAAGTTGAGTTGTATTTTCAGGAAAAAAGAGGTTGCGACATGTGGCGGAAGAAGACTATGACACGTGGCGGAGGTCGCCAGAGCTGTCACGCGCCACCGCCGGCGATGAGGTGGCGGCCTTCAGAGTTGCCACGTAGATTTTTTAAATTTTAAAAATAAAAAATAATTTTGCAAGGGAAATTTAAACCAAATTGAGACAAAAAATTTCCGTCTGAAATTCCATCAGAAAATTTCCGATAGAATTGAATTCCGTCGGAAATTCTGTCACAAATTTCTGACAGAATTCAATTCCATAGCAAATTTCCGTCAGAAATTGCAACGAAATTAATTCCGTCAGAAATTCCGTAGGAAATTTGCAACGGAACCTAAATTCCGTTAGAAATTGGTTTGTTATGCTATTATTAGCGATGGAATCCATTCCATCGGAAACTCTGAATTCTGTGACAAATTCCGTGGCAAATTCTGTTAGAAATTTAGTGTGTTTTTGTAGTGAATGCATCTCTTCAAAATCTGAAGCCATCAACTCTAATAAATGTACTCTTCAACTATCATGTCTATTTAAACTCCTCTGGTCATTTTGTTTCTTCAAAATTGTCTTTCAAGCCCCCTTTTCTCTCCTCTCAATCAAAGTTAATATATTTCTATATATATAATTATATATGATAAATTATATTATCTGAGTATTTTTAATTATATAATCTAATTATATTTAGACCGATTGTAGTGGCACAATGTATAAATATGTTAATCTAAACCATCGTTTAACTCTTGACTTGTCTAAATGTCGATTAATCTTGTTGGAAATTGTGCCTTAGGAGTCAACCATTGTACTTTGAACATTGTTATTCAATAATTTTCTCCATTTGGTTATCATATTATTTGTGTGTTCACTATAATGACTATCCTTAGATAAATCATAATGATTGTCCTAAATGTTCGTGGTCGATCATTTATGCAGGAGCAAAAATGAAATAAGACCTGTATGACTTTAAAGTGGTATGAAGATACAAATCATAGTTGTAGGCACTTGTAAGAATATAGAGTGCTAGACCGATGTGCTATGAGAAAGTTGTATGGATCAAGTCATAAGCTTGTCTTATGTATAACCATGTCACTATACCCTTTTGACTTGAGAACACCATGGATTCCTACATGAGAGTCGCTCAACTTTGACCTAGTCAAAAGTTACCTTTGATTGGGTGATGATAAAAGCTATGTTCGGGCTTGGTGGTTTTCATGCAAAGGAATGTAAATGGTTAAGATGGAATTTATCCCATACATTAGTAGGGAGATATTACTCGGCTCCTCGATGAGTGAGTTTGAGGAATATATGGTCATACTACGATGGAAAGGAGTTTCCATTTCTATAGTCAGACTACTTAGGGATTGAGAAAGTAATGGTCAGGAATAGGAGGATAATATTCTCCATGCCTCATCCTTGACCGATATATCATGTGACAAAAGCGACATGATATGGTTGTATGACAAGTTGCATTGGTTTATCGATCTTCATATGAATTGGGTAGTCATAATGTCTTACTAGAGGCCTCTTACGACTTGTGAGTTAGTATAGTAATGGTCTACTAGCAACTTCATATGAACCTATAGGGTCGTACACAAAAATAGCCCAACACGACGTATAATGTTCATATTCATTGAATCTAAGATATGTTTAGATTTAATGAATGTAATGGGTAATCTAGGGTGGATGAATATATATATATATATATATTCAAAAATAAAATTAATAATATTATTTTTGAAATACATATATATAATGATAATATTATTATATTGTGTTAGTTTTAAATTTATTTTTATCTGATAAATTAAATTTAATAACTAACACGACAAAGATATAATATCTCAGATTTAATTTATGAAGATAAATTAGATCTATTTCCATTGGCTCTTTATTTAGATTAAATAATTAGGTTAAATTAAAATTGTTGGATAGATTTAATTACATATTTATTTAATTTGCTTATCGAAAGACAATTAAGTGTTAATTGATATGATATGGATTTCAAAGTTAATTAAAATTAATTTTAAAAATCCAATATCCATTATAAAATAGAAGCCCTGACTAGTTATTTAAAAAGGGTGAGCTAAGATTTTCTGCGGGTGATGAAAAAGATAGATAAAAAGCCATGAGAAAAGAAAACTCTAGAAAAGGATGTTGGTGGTGCTAGCATGCTGTTCGTGTTGGATTCCTATTGTGTGGATACTGGTAGAGAGAGCTGATTCGAGTTGTTAGCTCCTTGAGATCGAAAAGAAAGATTGAACAAATAAGAAAGGTATGTTTTTCTACTACTTAATTTAAATGCCACTGATAGATCTGCAGTCACGATTGGAATTTTTTTTTTGAATTTTAATTTTCTGTTGTGCCTACCAATCCTAACACTTTTAACGTTATATATATATATATATATATATATATATATATATATATATATATATATATATATATATATATATATATATATATATATATATATATATATATATATATATATATATATATATGCATGTACTACTACCTTTAGGCGAAGATATTAATGAAAAAGTTTCAATCTTTTTATGTCTTTTGATCTGTTACTATTATTTCCTGTTGATGATCTTCATCTTTTCATGCTATATGATCATTCATATTGTTTAAATTCTTGTTTATGAAATTTGTTTTTTAAATTTTATTTCTTTATTTTTAAAAATTACAAATTAGACCAGTTTTTTAAAAGACAGTCTCGTTATAAATTAAAAAATATTCTTTTAACATGTTGAGACTAGTTGATTTTAAAGCTAGTCTCATTATGAATATTTAGATAGTCTTTAAAGAGGATTGATCTAGAAAATTTTTCCCTATTATTTATACTTACTTTCGCACTTAGACTTCATCTCTTGCCTCCTAGAGTTGCACATGCACTCTTCCTCTCTTCGTCACCTTCGGACGCCATGATCTCTTTGTCTTTCTGTCGTTAGGATGGCTTAAGGGGGGCTCTCATTCTAACAAATCCCTATTTTTATTATATATTTTCATATTTATTTAGGTTTTTTGTTATAATAATTGAGCTTAAAATTATTTTCTTATGATAAATTGAGATTAAGGGTAAATACATTAAATTAAGACTAAAAAGGGAAAAATTATCAAAATAATTGTAATTATTCTTAATCATTGATTTTTGAGAATCTTTGATGTTGGTTTAATTGTTTTTAATTATAGGTGCTTGAAAATTAGATTAAAACTGATAATGTTAGTTTGGGGATTGATTTCAAAAATAACAGTTTAGTCCCTTGAATTTTAAAAATAACAATATGGCTCACGATGAAACTACTGTGCAAGGTTATTAAATCGGGACTGGTCAATGAACTGATTAGGATACTAGGTTAAGGGTCAATGGGTCAGACCGGTGTGAAACCGGAGCTAATCTAGAACCAAACCCGTGAGAGAGTGAAGATTTTAGACGTATTAATATGAAATTATAAAGAAATTAAAAAAATGATAAAAAAATTACTAAACTGGTCCGATTCACGAATTGGACTGGTTTTCAGACAAATCACCGGTTCCCAGGCCGGACCGGCCGGTTCGGTCTGGGTTTAATAACACTGCTATTGTGTTTAGACTGAGAAATTTAGGTTAGTTTTCAGAGAGCGTCCATCAAGACTTTCAGAGACAGCACCATGAACATTCACCATTTTCTCCTTCTTTCCATCGTCTTCTCCACCTCGACCATCATCATCTTCACCGGCGTCTTTCACCTCCACCTCCACCTCTACCTCCACCACCATCATCAACAGCGATGTACACAACCTCATCATGGAAGAAAATCAAAGAGAACAGAGCAGCCTTACCCCTGACCAAAACTTACCGCCTTCTCCTTCATCATCACCTCATCTCTTCCCTTCATCGTCATCACTTATCACCATCCTAGCTGCCACCAGTGGAGCTTCAAACAGGTGAAAGTTGAAGCCGCGAGTATAAGAGAAATAGAAACATAGTTGCAAAAACCTTATCACACTTTTAGACTAGATCGAGAAAACAGAGAGCTTCATTCCATTTTTGAAGTCCTGAATCTGAGCACGATAGAGAGGACCAGCGACGAGGACTGGACTTCACCTTCTTCATCTTCTATAGCATCGAACCTTTACCGTCGGCCTTCCTTTGCAATTTTTTGTTGACTTTCACTCTTTCATCCTTTACTTAGTTTGCCACCTCTTTGTTTCTCTTCCATTTTCATCATCGATCTCGTTTCTAGTGGTAATTTCATGACTGGGTGTTTGAATCTGAGAGTGATTTTGCTTCTTGAGGCTGGTTCCATGGGTGTTTATGGCCCAGCTTCTCAATCGTTATGGAGAGAGGCAATGGTAGGAACTTGGAACTTTAATACTAGAGTTTTGCTATTCCATTTCTATATTTCTATATTGGATTATGATTCCAATGTTTTATGACGAATCTTATAATGTTGGACTGATATATTTTGATGTATTTAGAGAGTGGATGTAGCTTTAACCTTTGTTAGATACTTGACATTTTGTTTCATTTGTTTAATTATCATTTCTGTGTCTTTGATAGTCATTGAATTGATGGTTTTGTGAATATTTTATGCTAATTTCAAGATGGCTTGATTAGTGGATCAATGGTGTCTTGTGTTCATGTTAGTTTATTAAAGATGAATTTATTAATTGTTTAATATTGGGTATTAGCATCATTAATCTTGATTTTTCATATGGATGACCATTGTTAAGTTTAGATAAATGAGAAAATCAAGCAGTAATGTGAGTTGGCTTGGCTATTGAATTAAAAGCTAAATACGATTTTTATGTTTATTTAATTGCTAGAATGTTTAATTAACTTAATTTAGAGAGATTAATATACAAGGTGGCTTGATATTAATCAATCTAAGTTAGGCCTAATATAAAGGGTGGCCCTTAGAGTCTTTCTAAGCTAGCTTGATTAATCTCCCATAATTATTTGAAGTGAGAATTGCTTGAGCCATTGTTATGAAGGATTGCTCATTCCATTATTGATTTTCTTGTTCCTTTCATTTCATTAATTTCATCATCATTCCATTTCATATTTTCAAGAAAACTCCTAAAAAGAATTAGTTTAGAACAATTAAATTTTCATTAGCGAAAAGTAGTTGGTAATTAAATGATCAAATCATTTTTATTTTTTTTATGCCAATCATCACATTTAGTTGCCAGGTAATTAATAAAAGGCATATAGAAAGACGATCTAGGATTGAACCTTTTATTGCAATCTTAAGTTCAAATTTGAAGAAGTTATCAAGGCATAGTCAACACGCTCCTTCACCCTTTCTATCGTTGTCATTTTGCTCTCATGTTCAACAAAAAATGTTGGCTTTCACAAACCCTCGCTAGCCCTCTTTTGTTATTATTCTCTTTCAGTGTCTTTGCTTGCATGGATGCTTTTATCAATTGATCTTGACATTCACTTCTTTTCTTTCTTTGTTAAGTGAGTGTTTGGGAAACATCCAAACCATGGTTTTAGAAGTTATTTTTCGCAAGTCGAGACAAACTCCTGTTACATACTTACCTCGTAAATTGTAAAAACTATTCTTAAAAGCTAATCCAAAACACATATGCTTATGCCTTTTGTTCTTTCTACTTCCTCAGTATTCTCTATGCTATATATGCAAGTCTTGTGTCCTTTGACCACCACATATATCATAAGGTTCAACCTGCAATGAAAATGGACACAAGGCATGCATATATAGCACAAAGGCTAGATGAGTGCTAAGCAAACTATATATTCATGAGTAAGTCCAAAACTTTCTTTTCAATACAATGCTTTTGTATATAATTTTCTTATCACAAATTTATTCTTTTTCTAATAATAACCACTGACAACTGCTGGCCTTATTTGCATTTGCCCTAATGATTGCATAATATACAAAAAAGAGTATGAAGAGTTTGAGAAATGTCTGATATGTAATATATGTGGTGATATTAGTTGACAGAATTATTTTGTTATTTGCTCCAAATGCAATGTAAAGCAGCAATTAATTTTGGACAACCAGGACCACCCCATATATAACAAGGTTCAACCTGCAATAGCAATGGACACAAGACATACATGCATAGCATAAAGGCTAGACGAGTGCCAAACAAACCATATTCTTGAGTAAGTCAAAAACTTTCTTTTCATTATAATACCTTTCTATTTAATTTTCTTATCAAAAATTCATTACAACTGATAGCCTTATTTGTATATACCCTAAAAATTATATATTGTATTGAAAAGAGTATGAAGAGTGCCAAAAAGACATGTGAAAGATGGCCTTATCTCATGTTCAGTTATAGCATTAGAAGCATTAAGTCTATGGTCTCTTGATATGTTCATGTTTAATGAAATTGTACAATTCTTATCATCATCATCATATTTATCTGTCCATAGAATTCATAATGAATGGAGTTGCAAAACTTGTCATTGTAACAATGATGCAATTTCATTGTATCATTCTCGTAATGGCAAGTTTCACAAATCTAGTCATCATTGTTTCACATATGAGGTTGATTAATTGAACCTCATTTGTCATGCCTTTGTTCTTTTTCAATTAATTTTTTTTTGTTTGGATGCCCTTTCTTGAAAGGGCTTATATCATTATTGAATATTGGGTGGAAGTGTCGATTGTAATTTTAAGCTCGACATGTGTGAGTTTTCAATGTGTGGTTTGTATCATGGGCCATCCTTATAGTTGAACACAACAACCCTTGGATTTGGAGCTAAGTTTACTAACCTTAGACATTTTGTTTCTTTTAAGACTTTATATAGAATATGGCTTTGATCTACCTCAGCTTTATGTGATAAAAGTGGAGTATCTTATTTAATGAAGTTGAATTTAACATGATTGATATACAAACATGAGAATTCTATTTTGTATGGTTGAATATGATCATGTGATGAGGTCTAGGTTGGGAGGGAAATCAAAGTGGAGGCCAATAATAAGGAGTTGACCGATTAGGTGGAGTTACTAATGATGGGTTGATGATAAATATTTCAAAATTAAACAATGAAAAATGTAGGCAAGATGATCTGTACATGCAAGGAAAAATTTGTTGAACTGGATTACCACTTAGTCCAACAAATTTGTTCTTATGAGTGATATATATTAATCCCCATCTCATCACTAGTATTTTCACCTAGTCATTTACTCCCTTATTATTGGCCTTGAGCTTGTTTTCTATCTCATCCAGAACATGATTACAATATCAAATTCACTCATATAAAATCTAGTTCTCATATTTTGTAAATCAACTCCATTATACTTAGGTTCATTAAATACAATTCTTCTCCTTTATCACCCGAGATTGAGGTAGGCCTGAGCCATGTTTCATATTTAAGGTCCAGAAGAATCAAAATGCATAAGTATGATATCTAGCACCTAATCCCTGGGTAGTTACATTTGACTTTTAGGGATGCTCACAATATGTATCATACATCAACAGCATACAGGTGCTAGGTCTAAAATTGCATCCACTATATCGAACATTAAAAATTCATCAAACTCCTTTGTGTTAGATCTCACATGTTTTGATGATAATAAAGAATGGTATGAAAAAGATTTGATAAACAAATAAGTTTGAACAAAGTAATAACAAGGCAAATCATCACTTGAAGAAGCACTGGAGTAATGAAGAAAGGTCAAGAGAAAAAGCTGAGAAACTTCATCACTGGCAAAATTTCTAAAGGGTTACTTGAGTAAGTACTTGAGTAATGAAACAGAAACTTGAAGTAACCTGAGTCAACCTTCAAGTAACCTGCCAACGTTACTCGAGTAAGTACTCGAGTAACCAGGTAAAAGACTTCCAGTTGCTCTCGGCCGACCAACATTACTCGAGTAACCAGGAAAATCACTTGCAATTGCTCTCGGCCTGCCGATGTTACTCGAGTGAGTACTCGAGTAATCAGGGAAATCACTTCCAGTTGCTCTCGGCCTGATAATGTTACTCGAGTCTGTACTCGAGTCCCCTGCTTCAAGAAATATGTTGCTCCCGGCATTTTCAATCCTGCCAATGTTACTTAAGGAGCTACTCGAGTAACTCACTGTGGTAAGCAAAACTTGAAAGTAATACTCGATTAACTTGAAATACTATTATCACACTTCACTCGAGGCACTACTCAAGTATGCAGGTATTAAATTGTTCTATGTCAAAGACTTGAAGGAGATTACTCGAGTCAGTAATCGAATAATCTGCAGAATTATTTACAAAACACTTGAAGTATCTACCCGAGTAAGTTATGCAAAAAATTGATGTTTACTCGAGGCAATACTCGAGTAACCAGGTAAGCAAACTTGAAGTGCTCTCGGCCCTGAAATCCTGCTAATATTACTGGAGTAAAGCATCGAGTAACCTGAAGTTTATTTGAGAGATTACTCGAGTAGCCACTCGAGTAACCTATGAAGAAAATTGTACCATACTCGAGTAAGTATCCGAGTAAACAGGTATTTCCAAGGTTTGTAAATTTGTTTACTTCATGCACTACCCGAGTAATGTGATGTTCATTTATTAACTTGCTATTTATCAATATTTTCACGATGATACTTGAGTAAGTACTCGAGTAAACTTAATGAATACTCGAGGAACTACTCGAGTATCCAAGTCCAGAAATTCAGAATTCATTCCAACATTCATTGATCTGTTTCCTATATGATTAACTCTTTATTGTATTAGTATTCTTAGCATATTCGTAGATAAACAATGAAGAGATCTTACCAAATAAGGAAAGTCAAATGTAACGTTCAAACGCCACCTACCGCCACCTACCGCAAACGGATATTTTTCAAAAACTGGAAAAGTCAACAATGGCTGTACACACTCTAACAGGCAAGAAGAAAATGTTCCAATGGTCATTATCAACACATCTATATATATGGGAACATCCATATAGAGAAGTACAACAAGAACACACACACGAACGCATTATCAAGTTCACGTTCAATACTCTGTTTTTACATATTTGTAATTCTGTACTTCAGTGATTCTTATTCACTCTGTGAGAGAGATATTTCATTCAAACTCAATATTTGTTATTGAGGTAACTTAAGGCTGTGGAACCTTGAATTGGGATTGGATTACAACTTGTAAGGGGGAGCGAGTGTCCAGGTGAAGGAACTTGCTTGTACTGAGGTGCCAAGAACCCACTGAACCTTGGAAGTTATAGTGAAACTCTCACAGATATTCTGAGGATTGGACGTAGGTCAAAGTGGTTATGGCCGAACCAGTATAACTCCCGGTGCACACTTTGGTGATATTTCTCCATACTCTTTACTGCATTATATTCACCGTCAAGTTTTTATTTTTGCAACAAAATTTTTAGTATCATCCAATTTACCCCCCTCTTGGGTGAAATGCTTGCTCTAACACTTTGGAGGTAGGAAAAATGCAAGTAAAAAATGTAAACTGTAAGACCTCTCTTTATTTTAACGTGTAGCGGAATATTAATGCGTGGTTTGGTGGGTACAATATAAATAACATAAATATATTGATATTATTGATATAATATACTTAAGTGTATACAGGAATTCCCATATAAGGTATCATACAATAAATTTCAAAACTTAAAGTAAAGAAAGATCTTCAGATAACCAACTAATTTGCTTGTACTGTCTAGAACCTTTGGTTGTCAAAAATTACGCTTATACCCTTTTAGCTATTGCTTGCAGTCGAAAACTATATATTTGTATGGAAATGGTGAGATTCAAAAGAATCTTAGTAGTAACAAATTATCAATCATATAAAATGTCATACATAAATATGCTAGGCACCAAATCATGTAACAGAACCATGACGTTGTGTATGCACCCTACGTGTCAATGTACCACAGTAGGGTCTTGGACCACAACTAGGTAATGTGTGTGTTCACTATTCATATCAAAGAATACAGTATACACAAGCATATAAATACTCACATAGTATATGAGAGATAGGTTACTACCTGGAATGTCCTTTCCTTGCCTTACTGTCAGTCCAAACTGTCTGTTAGACACGGGCTATCGGTATACCCTAAAATTCTAAATTTGGGATAAATGAGTTATTACTCATTCATAAATTACGCTAAACTTATTGTGTAGGTTATCTTAATTCAAAAACACATTTTGACCATTTTATCCTTAGGAACCTGGTCTAATTATACTTTTCAGAGAAATTATAACCTGGGCTATTCTTACACAATCTCGCCCAATAAATCCATTTTTTACCTCGATTTTTGAAAAAATCACTGTCAAATGATAGTTTTGCCCTTAACAGCCCCTATTTAGGGTTTTAGACGTATTTTTGTAATTTCACTTTTTAGGGTTTTTTCGAAAAAGTGTTCAACATCAACCCTACACAATTTTCCCTCTTGAACACCATGGAATCATCATATTTATGAAAATACAGCTCCTACCCCCTAATTTAGGTCTGGCCGAAACTTAGAGGGAAAAGGGGAAAAATTGTGATTTTGATTTTTAACTCCAAAAGCTTGTTCCTTCCTACTCCTAATCCCTTGATTAACCATTTAAACATATACTAAATAAAATTTGAGAAAATTTGGGCAGCATAACCCCTTAGGGTTTCCATTCCCCAAATTTACAAAACCAACAAACATACAACAAATCACAACCAAATCAACAACAACACCATCACAACATCAAATAGAAGGAGATTATAGAAGTTACCTCTTGATTCCACTCTTCCTCCCACTAGGCTGACCACTCTCACTCTCTCTTCCTTGAAGATTAGCATGCTAAATCACAAAGAACAACAAAGCTTACCTTGAGATTGCTCCTTCCTCTCTCTAGTTCTTTCATAAGCTTTCTCTCTCTCTCTCTCTCTCTCTCTCTCTCTCTCTCTCTCTCGCTTGCTTGCTCTTGGGATGGAAATATGAAGAGGAAAGAGGAAGCAAAAGCTTTATGAAATATCTCCTTATTTTCCCTAATTAACCAAATTCCAAAAATAGAATTTATGACACCATTGTGCTTGGGCTTATCTACTACCAACTAGTGTCATAATCTTCTATCAAACTTGAACCAATCCACATTCCCTTGGTCAGCCCAACATGATGCCTATGAGGGTCCTTCATGCTTCAATTTGGGCTTCTTCCAGTAGCCTAAATAATTGCCCAATTATATTGTAGTTTAATGCAATTAAGCATGTGCTCCAAATTTAACAATTATAAATTAATCCTTTGCCTTAAGATATTGACACTTGGCACATTTAAGATTCAAAATAATTATTTCCCCTCCTATTTTCTTTATTCCACAATTTACATAATATCCATTACATTCCTTTTTTCCAAATTCACAACAATTGACAATTTTGGCAGATTTTTTGACCAAACTTTGAAAAATCCTAACTTTATTTGTAAAACTTCAATTGGAGTGATTCCAAAGGTTATATGACCCTTATTGAGTCTAGTTTCAAAGAAAAATATAGAGTTTAGCTAACTAGAAGCTCACAGTTCCCAGAAGTTTTGTTTTTGGATGCTGCCACGAATGTTGGCTAGTTTCACTGGGTAAACTTCAAAAATGCATAACTCTTTGTGTACAGCTTCAAATATTTCATATGACCTATCAAATCAAAACTTAGGATGTCTACTTTCATCTTGTAAAAGTTCACAATTTTTGGACATCATTTGCCTATTTAAAAATTTCACATAACAGGACTACTACATAGGGAAAATCACTGGCAGCAAATTCAAATGTTTACCATTTATGTTCTAAGCATAATTATGTTGTGTAAAATCACTAATTGCTTGGTTTTGTCATTTCATGTGCTCTTTAATTCACCATTTTATTCTCTTGAATATAAGGAATTTTGATGACCGAAATTCAGGATGTTGCATAAACCTTGATAAAACAAATGTCGAAATTAGGATTCAATTTATCTAATAATATATTGGTAAGATTTATGGTTATTAGTTATAATTATTTTTTATATCGATTGCAGTTGTATTTTTATGGTTGTTTGTAGAATTTATATTACATAATTAGCTTTAAGATATAGTAATCCAATAGGACTTTTGTGGAACAAAATAAGAGTAATATTATTTTTAAAAAAAGTTGCCCACTTTTTAGACCAAGTATGAAATTACCTGGTCTAAAAAGTGGGTGTTTTTTTAATTATAAATTGAAACTTTTTAGATCGGTCATTAAAACAATCGGTTTTAAAACGTAATTTCTTAAACCGATTGTAGGAGCGGTTTTAATAAGGACAAACTTTTAAAACATATCGATATAAGACCGGATCTAAACTCAGCCTAAAAAACCAATTTCAACCGATCTAAAAGACATTTTCTCTAGTAGGGAAAATATCAAGCCAAAATGTAGGTGAGACTTGATTCACTAATTGATTAATAATATAGCTTAATTAATATACTTTCTTTATTTTGCTTTATCTCAATTTCTTGAGTACTTGTGATAGAAAAAATATCACAAAATGTTTACAGTTATCATTTATACTAAAAGAAAATTTGGGATGGATGTTTTTGTTCGTAAATCCATGGCAATTTTTTTTGTTTGGTAAAATGGGAAAACCCCAATCAATTTATTCAAATCAAAATTTCCTTGAACAACGTATCACCCCAACAGTCACTCAGCACCAGATCCTGAATCTCATATGGAACAAATTCATATTTTACCACATCAAAACCTGAGTCAAAACTCATATTAGCTAACCTATCTGCTACTCTATTACCTTCACGAAATGTATGCTGAAAACATATAATTGATACAGTCTCCAAACAATTAGCAATAAGCTTCTGCAATGCACCACTTGGTTCCTTTGCCTTATTCAGCTTAGAACACACTGATACAGCAACTGTTGAATCTCCCTCCACCACCAGCTGAGAAATACCCAACTTATTGGCTGTTTTTAAACCCTATAATGCTCCCCACAGTTCTGCTTCAAATGCATTACAAATCCCAATTCTTTTTGAAAAACCCAAAATCCATCTTCCATTGCAATCCCTTATTACTCCCCCATAGCCCGCCATCCCTGGGTTTCCTTTGACCGTCCTATTAAAATTCAGTTTTAAACAACCAGTTACAGGTTTATTCTATCCTATCTCAACAACCTCTGTCTTCCTCCTCACATATTCCTCCTCACCTCCCAAACACTCCATTTCCCTAACATATTTCTCTATTATACGTTTTGGGTCAGAAGGCATAGTAAAGTCCTCCTAAAAAGGAAAATTATGTCTCCAATGCCACTGCTACCAGCAAGTCACTGCAAATATATTTGCCGACTTACCTCCTTTGCCTAAATTTCCCTCAATCCAGTCCCTTACCAGATCCTGAAAGAAATTCTCTTACAGCACACTTCCTCTCACTGCATACCATATACTTTTTCCTATCACACAATCCCTTAGTGCATGCATCACATCTTCCTCATTTTCCTAAAACCTCCTACAAACCCCCGATCCTCCCAACAATTTCAATCTTCTGCTAGCTGTCAATAGCCTATCCCACACACCAAGCCATAGTAAGACTTGGATTCTCCTTAGCCCTTTCCACTTCCATATCCTCTTCCAAACACAGCCAGCAACACCTTTTCTTTGACATAATCTTCTATACATATCAGAGACAACATATTTCCTTATGTTTGTCCCTCTCCATCTGATGCAATCACCTCCTCTACCCGCACAAGGTACTAGAGTAGCACGTAACCTTAACACCTCCTCCTCTAGATAATCCTTTAGAAATATTAGCTCCCATTCTCCCCTTTCATTAACTAAATCCTTAACTTTACACTCCACAAGCCTTCCCATTGGTTTCCTATATGCTCGATCATAGAGACATAGATCACCACTAACCCATACATCCTTCCAAAAATTCACAGTACTGCCATCCCTACACTCCCAAGCAATTTGCCCTATTACCTCATGCCATAAACTTGACAAACACTTCCATAAATTGGAATCATACAGCTTGGCCACACATTCCCTATTTAAATCCACCTTCCTTCCATATTTCTCCCTTAAGACTTTAAAACAAAGATTATTTGGCTTTGACACAACATTCCATGCAATCCTTCCCAGCAATGCTTGATTCATTCCTTCCATCTCCTCAATACCAAACGCTTCTTGCTCCTTTAGTAAACAAATAAAGTCTCTTTGCATTTTCTCAATTTCTTTACACACTCCTGCAGGTAAATAGCATGCTGCATAGTAAATACCGACATTTGTGATGTCATAGATTGCACCAATGCTAACCTACTCGCTAATTATAGACATTTCTTCTTCCACCCATAAAGCTTCCCATGCACTTTGTTGATAATAAACTGGAATTTATTTCTAGATGCCCTTCCATTTGTGATAAAAGCACCCAAATACTTCCCCAGCTCTTCTTTCCTCTAAAATCCACACACTCTACATAATTCCTCTTGTTTACTACTAGGCACATTCCGAGAGAAATAAATGCTTGTCTTTTGCTTGTTTACCTTCTGACCCGAAATGCCACTAAAAAGATCCAAGCAATCCATCAAGTTACACAACTGCTTCACATCTACCTCACAGAAAATCAATAAGTCATCGGCAAACATTAAATGAGTTATTTCTACTCCTTTCCTCCCTATTTTCAACAGCTACCACTACTTAATGTTCACAACATCAGATATTGAGTGAGAGAACTTTTCCATCCCTAGCACAAACAAGATCTCCCTGCCTCACCCCTCTTGAAGAGTAAAATTCATCCCCCTTATCACTATTCCACAATATAGACATGTTTACCGAACAAATACAGCATCTAATTAAATTCACAATATGGCTCGGCAAACCAATCTCATTTAGCACATTCACAATGAAATTCCAATTCATTCTATCATATGCTTTTTCTAAATCGATTTTAACAGCTACTAAACCCTTACCTCCTTTCATTTTGCTCATCAAGTGTGCTGCCTCTTTAGCGATTACTATGTTGTCATGAATGCTACGTCTAGGCACAAAGCTAGCTTGATATGCTGACACCAATCTATCCAACAATCCCCTCATCCTCTACACAAGAATCTTGGTGAGCCCCTTATAAAGAACATTGCACAGTGTTATTGGTCTGAAGAGAGCTACCACCTCTAGATTTTCTACCTTTGGCACCAAAACAATGAGTGTTTTGTTCACCTTTTCAATCTTCTCAGGCTTTTCCCAAACATTCTTAATGTACTCACATATACTTTTACCTATTACATTCCAGTTTTGTTGGTAAAAAATCGCCTGGTACCTATCAATACCAGGAGCCTTATAGCTACCCATGCTGAAAAAAGCCATACGGATCTCCTCAGCTTGCAATGCTCTACCGACTCTACTAATCTCTTCCTCCTTCACAGCCCCCCATCTTTGTTTTCTTAAATGCCAGCACCTATTACTCTCTTCCTCATTGAATAATCTATAATAAAAGCTTGCACACAGCCTTTTTATTCCTTCCTCCTCCATTACCCAATTACCCTAATCATCCTTTAACATCTCCACCTTATTCCTCCTCCTTCTAACTATCATTTTCATATGATAATATCTTGTATTCCTATCCCCTTGCTCAATCCATCTTACCGTAGATTTTTGGTACCAAATGATTTCTTCCTGTTGTAAGATTTGGGCCAATTCATACTGCAACCTCTTTTCTTACTTAACAAGGTCATCCCTCTCCTCAATTTCTATCATCTGCTGCACATCTCTAATCTTCTTATTAATCTCCCTTTTCCTATGCTCAGTATGACCAAACACAGATTTATTCCACGACTTCAGCTCCCTTTGCAAATTCCACAACGCCACTGAAGCCTCCACACTACCTTCCCACTTCTCTTTTAAAAAATCTTTGAAATCCTCATGAATTAACCAAGCATCTTCAAAACGGAATGGCCTTCTTCTAGCAAACACTCAAACCGGCTTTAAATCAATTAGGATAGGATGATGGTCAGAACATATATGAGCACCCACTCTACATATAGCATCCAAAAAATCCCTCTGCCATTGTAAACTACATAAGCATCTATCTAATTTCTTAAATAAGCGCGCTCATAGCCTCTCCACTTAGGTCCCTTCTATGTAAATCTAGGACCCTTCAACACCACATCTATTAAATTCCAATCTTCTAATCTTCTTTTGAGCTTATTACATTTCTGCACATTTACTCTAGCTCCCCCTTTCTGCTCACAGGGTTCTGCAATTTCATTGAAATCCCCTACCATAAGCCATCTCCCTTCCATCTGATTAGCCAACCTATCCAAATTACTCTACAACACCATTCTCCCTTCTTCTTGTGGACAAGCATATATCATTGTGAAAAACCATTCTTCCTCCCTTCCATCCTCAAGACAACAATGAATATATTGTTCATGCTTTTCCAAAATTTTTATGCCGAATCCTTCTCCTTCCACATCACCCATATCCCACCAGAAAACCCTCTGGCCTCCTCAACTTCATAATAACTGAAACCCAAACTTCTTATAATTTGCCTAGCTCTTCTTCCACTCACATGAGGTTCTAGCAAAACAACCAAATCTGGCTTCAAATCCTTACACATGTTCCTCATGGACACAACAAAGCCCTTATTAGCTACCCCATGATAGTTCCATACAACAATCTTCATGACAAATTATCAACATGGTCAACCCACCTCCTGACATCCTCCATTCTCAACTCACCCTCTTCAAATTCTTCAGCAATCGGACGACTTCCCTCCATAACCTCCTCTTCATCCACCAACATTCCTGAATTACCAACTTCATCCACATGCTTCTTGACAAACAAACTAGCAATAGTTAAATTTTGCTTCCCAATACCTAGAGTTTTTGACCTGCCACCCTGTTTCTCCAATAAACCTCCACGAACCCTACTAGGACCACTATTATTCACATGCCCTACTCTCACACTGACTCTATCTCTACCATCGCCTTGTGTTTTATCCTTGATCTTACTATCCCCAACCTTTCCTTTTACCTCCCCACTTCTAGCAGTTACATGATTTGTAACATCCACTAAAGGCTTACCTCCTCTTACAACCCCAACTCCTTTCTTCAGCACTTCAAACCTATTTGCATCCCTCTTCCCATTAGACACAAATCTGGAGCTCCTCTGCCTCCAAGGTTTATGTACTACTTTCCACAGACATTCTTCATTAGCCACCTCTTTCCCTTCCTCCTCCACCTTCTCAGACACAGCCTCTTTCTCTCCCCCACTAGGCCTTTCTCGCCCTTTCTGTAATTTCAGAAAATCCCTACACGCCTCCTTTACATGGCCAAACCTTCCACAGTGTAGACATAGCAAATTCATACACTCATACTCAATAGAATAAGCTTGACCCTCAATACTGTACCTAGGCACCAGAGGCTTAGATAAATCAAGTTCCACACATATCCTAGCAAATTTCCGTCTTCCACGCTGAGCAGTAGGAACATCCACCCTTATGGCCTTCTCAATTGCATTTCCTAAGTTAAACAAGAACTTCCTATCATAATGAGTAGCTGGCAGATCCGACAATCTCACCCAAGCCACCACCCTATCAACCACCTCCCTTCTTAGATTGAAGTCAGCTTTCCACCTCATAACACTAAGATAACAATCCGCAACTACCCATGGTCCACCAGTTAGAGCAACATCATAATCTTCCTGGCTTTGAAACTTAATGAGATAAAAGTCATTTAGTAAATCAAACACACGAATCTTCCCTGCCTTTCCCTAAATCTGAGCTAACTTACCACAAATAAATTCGTAATTCGCAGTTGATCCCAACATATTCACGATCAGAGTTCTCGTAAACGGCTTTAGAAGTCGTTCCTTCTCAGAATCATTCAGCACAAAATTAGGGCACAATGAATCACTCAGGTTAGTAGTAATCCCTTTCGTTGGCTCCACAACATCATCAAATCTAGTCAAAACTACTCCTGCCTTATCTTCCATTCCCTCATCCAGATCACACCACGATGGCATAATGTTCTTTATCAATGAATCCTTGTAGTTCCCCTAATTCATCTTCAACGATTCATCCTCCATCCAATCATCCACTCGAGGTTTAGTAAAACCTCCCCCGAAAAGCTTCCACCTCTCTTCCTAATCTTCGTCCTATTCTGATCCACTTCAGCCTCTGACTTTCCTCTAACCTCCATCCACCTCACAGCCACACTCTTCCTCACTAGATCCGGATTCGCAAGACACGAATTAGAATCACCCTCTTTCCTCTGTCACAATAGGCGATAGAGATTCTCAATTCACCTTCGCAGTCCTCTCACCTATACGGAGTATGAGAGAACTTTGTATTACCTCTCTCAGTGATTTTTGTATCCATAGTATTGTCTTTTTCCTCCAAAATATTGGGCACTTTCTAAAAAAAATTTGATCTAAATATGAGTCATTTATAGAGTTATTAATATCAATTTTTTCAATCTTAACCCTATTTATTGGTAGTTTACATTAAATATTGAAAAGAAGAGAGATGTAAGACATTTGAATAGGAGCAAAGTTAAGAATTGTTTTTAGTTTAAGACAAATTTAATCAGTTAACTACTCTTTCTTAATTTTAGTGAGGTAGTTAAACACTTCAACCTTTTTTTTTTTCCGATGACAATGAGGTAATTAAAATTTAAAAGTGACTTATATGAATATATTGGATAGGAGGGAGTATAAATTTGTCTTCAATTGATCTCTCTTTTTTTTTTTTTTTTTAATTTTTCCCTATTTAAATGTCTCACCTCTCTTATCTTTTTTATATTAAAAATCTATATATTTTTTTATTTAATGCATCAAATTTTACATAATAACTTGTCCATTGTAATAAATATACATTTAACTACTTTTTGTTAGAAAAAAATTTTGCAACACTTTTGTTTTGTGCATATGATGATATTAATAACCATAGATATCCATCTTCAATTGTAACTGTAGCATTTTCAAGAGAGATAATTTGCATGTATGATTGGTCAAAATGTCAAATTGTACATCATAAATAGAACATTTAATCATGTTAGTTTTTTTTTTAAATGTTTATAAAAAATTTGCATATTTTTTTGAACAGATTGAATTTTATATTATTTATTATTTGTATTACTTAAAATTTGAAATTTTATATTATTTATATATTTTTTAACAAATTCAGTTTTTGCATAAAAACGTTACATGTTATCAAGCTCATGCCTTTTCAAATAATTATATATTAAAAAAATTATTTTTTAAAAAAAATTTACTTCATTCAAGAAATTTTTAGTTTACCAAACTGGCTTGTTTGAAGATTGAATCCAAACATAAATTTTGTCATAATAAATAATTTTATCAAATCTTATTTTGACAAGTATAGTTTTAATAAGCGGAATTTTAACAAACCAAATACCAATGAGTAACTAAGACTACAACACATTCAACCAAAAAAGTAATTTAAAAAAAAGTAATTTTTTATATAAAAAAATTTATGTAAGTTGGATCCCAAAAATTCACCAGATTAGAGCATGACTTCGGGGAATTAAGGGTGGAGTCATAGATCAGGGCCAGAGAGCCGGAGACCCATCAAGAAGGAGAATGACCAAATAGGAGTTGGGCTAGTTTGCTCTTTTCAATGTTATATAAATAAATATATATATATATATATATATATATATATATATATATATATATATTTTTCGATTTCGTATAAATTCCATGTGTGTCTGACTTGGCAATATTTTGTTGATACATAGGATGATTGAGCCAGAGTTGAGCTGACTCATGAGTGACTAGGTTCATTTTCTAACAAACTTGAAAGTTCAAGGATTGAGTTGTGTCACGCCTTTATTTTAATTTCACTTTTACCAGAGTATTCACAGAAAATGATATGCGGTTTGGTGGGCAACACAGGAATAACATAATTATACTGATAATATGTGCATGATTACAGAAAATCCCCATAAGGGTTCGTACATGATACTTATAATTAAGGTAGCCGCACAAGGCTCTAGGGTATCTAAACCCGTCCTAGTGAGACGGAGACATCTTTCCGTCTTCGTTGCACCACTGCAATCTCCTCGTATGGTTTTCTTTTTTATTCTTAGCATATTTTCTGTATTCACTTGTCTAGATTGTTAGTAGGGGATGGTGAGATTCGAGAGAATCTCAGTAGGAAACAGATACCATAATGCATGCATGATAGATGCTATGTGTATGGCATGTTAGCTTTATTTAGATGCATGCCCCATAATGACATTTCTGTATGTTCAATGTTTTGTGCAAAAACAAACTATGGCCACAGTATAAACAGAAACAGAGCATTAATCATTCATATATGTTTCACATAATCAAGCAAAGCAATAATATGCATCAATATACTAGGACAAATATCAAATATATGCAGGAGATATAAGTTTCCTACCTTAGACATTTTCCACCTTGAACTGTGTGCTTCGATTCGCGTGCCAATCCCTCAGGCTTTCAACTTGGTCCTAAAACATCAAATGTACCAATTTAGACACTTCCATAGTGTTTTTGGTTGTTATATGAGTTTATCATAAAAAATTACCAAAATGCCCCGGGGAACCCGGCCCGGTCCTACAGTACCTGGTTCGACTGTACTTTTCCTGAAATTCTAACATGGGCTATCTTGACATATTTCTACCCAAGGAATCCATTTTTGAACTCAAAATTACCAAATTCACTGCCAAAAGAAGAAATTGCCCTTGGCAGCCCACCAGCCTCACTTTAAGGGTTTCAAGGGTGTTTTCATAATTATATATTTTCAGCCCTTTACGAAAAAGTGACCAACTGTAACCCCACCTAATTTTTCCTCCTGAATTCAATGGAATCATCAAAGCATTAAAAATCCAGCTCTAACATGCACAAAACAGTACTGGCTGAAACAGGGGTTTGTGGAAAAACAAAGTAATTTTCAAACTTCCAACCTTCCAATACCTCCAACACACCTCTAATCACTTGTTTAACTATCTAATCACATCTCAACATGATAAATGGAAAATTTGGCAGCATAACTCCTAGGGTTTGCATCATTCTGAATTTACAAAATTCATGGAATCAAAGCCAAACAACCAAATAACAACAAATAACAACAAGAACAATCAAGAAGCGTCAAGATTCAATGAGTTCTTGTATTTACCTTAAATTTCTCATCTTTTATCTCACATGACCGTCCCTCACCTCTCCTGTTCTCTTAATTGAGTTGACTAAACATGGTTTAAGAGAGGGTTTGAGGTTTAGGAAGGGAATTCATGAGATTTGCAAGCAAAACCATAAGGATTTTCATGGGATACTCACCTTGGATGACCATGAAGCTTGGCCTTCTTGCTCCTTGGCTTCTCTTCTCTCTCTCTCTCTCTCTCTCTCTCTCTCTTAATTTCACTCAGCTGATACGAAATGAAGAAGGAAAGAAAGAATATTGGCTTTATTCTATTATCTCACTTCTTACCTTTAGAATATTTTATTGCAAGTTTTTAAACACATGCATAATTAAATTAATCCTCGTATTTTCTTGGGCACTTTTGCTTGGCCGAAAGTGTATGTGGGGAGGGAGTAATATTATGCTTTAATTCAGCAAATTTATCCTCCACCACAAACATTTACATGAGTTGCAATTGTTGACTTTTGTTGTGCTTGAATTTATCTATATGAAACTAATGTTATAAGCTTTATTAGAGCCAAGCTATTCTTTCCCTCTTTATTAAATCCATGGCAAATTTTATTGCGATGTATGTTTGTCCTTCGCAAAATTTATTGCAGTTTTTTTGTTCTTTTGGATACATGCAACTTATAATATATACTCCATGACTGAATTTCTAGTAATAAGAAAAAGTTAATATCTCAGAGATTTGAGATTTTCACTCTTCCTTTTCAAACTCAGTTAAGGACAAATTTAAATTTAATTAGCTAGGCCTGCCATCTCAACATGTTTGGTGGATAAATATGCATAGAAAATTAAAAGAATTATAATTTAGCTTGTTTAGTGCCAGTTATAATTAAGAATAGTTGTGACAAATTAATTTTGCGTTGTGTGAAATGAATATGCAAGATGAATTTGATCTTGTAAAGTACAAAAATACCTTTTAAGCTGGCCTATAGGAGTATCTAACATCACTTAAAGTAATATTGAAAATTTAAATTTATGAATATAAAAACCCACGCGCGTTTTGAAAATTATCCCCTATTTAATTAGGCCTAATTATGTGTGTATATACACCCACACTTCATGTGGCTTAGGCATGATATAACACACACACACGTTAATTGCATTGCAAAAAAACAAAAAAAAAAAAGTATGATAGAGTTGGCGATAAAAAAATTCTATTGCAAAATCCGTTTGCAAAAATTTAGCAATGTTCTTATTATGACGGAATTGTTTGCCGCAATGTTGATGACAAAATCAATTTGTGATTAATATTTTTTAGTTTTTTATAGCAAATTTTCAATATTTTTATTGCTGTAGTGTTATAGTCATTAGATGTCAAAATAATTATTAAGAAAGCATTATATTTTGGCAGGAAGGACTTATTAATCATTATTCTAGTAAAAGCAACTATTGCAATATTACTGTCAAATGTAGAAGAGGAAATATGCATGAGACCACCAACATACAAGTGGCTCTGAGAAATAAAACAGACTCAAATGAAGAGGAAACACTCATTAGACCACCAACCAAATAGATTAATTCATCATAATTAAATTCCCTCACTAGATAATTAAACCGCTTAATTAATTATCTTCTCTCTTAGTTTCCCAGAAGAGTGAGAAGAAACTTCTTGTAATCTCCAGAAAGTTCCTTGGCCACGGAATGTTCCAGATGCTCACTGTTTCTCTTGTAATAAAGATCTTTTATTTCCTTCAAATCCTTCTCAGCTCTTGTCACGATCACTCGAGTGAGTGCATCCTCATAATTCCCTATCCTTTTAATCGCATTTCGCACAACCTATAAATAATCACAAATTAAATTTACCTAATTTAATTAATTCTTCTTAGTTATGCTTATTTATAACACAAGTAGGGGTAATGTTATTATCAAACTTAATCAAATAATTAAGGATTAAGGTCATTTTAATCCAGAAGTTTTTGGGTAAAAATTGTGGGTACCCGAAATTTTTTTGGATCAATATCATACGAAAGGTGTTAAAATAATTAATGTAAATGTTAAATTCCAAGGATGACATTGTTTTTTTTTTTCCTAACACTTTTTAGGCTATATTGATTCAAAAAAAAAAAAGAAAGAGAAAAAAAGCTTTCTGAATGCCCATGATTACAGAAAAACTTCTGGGAGGAAAAAATTGAATCTTAACCCAAGAATTAATTAAATATACCTTTTCATAGTACTTCTTATGGTCATTGATGCAACGAATGACAGTGTGCACTGCCCTCAGGAAATCTTCAGATGCATCATCCAGCAATTTCTGCACAAAAAATGAATATAAATGAGAAGTTTCAATATTAATTATTAAGGTTGTGTTTTTTTAAAAAATTTTAATGATTTTATTTGATACAACAATAATAACTATAAAATTAATGGAACATGTAATTGTGGAACCTTAGTGATGGAAGTGGCATGATCATCTCTGTAGCAATTGAAAGTTGCAACAAGCTGAGACTTGCTTCTTGTAGTAAGGATCCTAATTACTTCTTCATAATTGCCATTCTTGTGCTTGAGCGCTTCATGAAGAATATTAGCCTCACTTTGTGCCAACCTCACATTTATCTCTTCACCTTCATGCCTGTACGAGCTCACCAACCCGACCAAAAGCTGCTCCAAACAATCAACTAACATTATTATAACACACATTGACGATTTATGTGTTACCTCTTATCCTTAATATAAAATTCACTCAATACAAAAATTATTGTATATAACTATAGAGTATATCTTATATTAAGGGCCGGAAGTAGTATATAACTAATGAGCAATTATTGTAGTGGGCTCTGCTAACTTAACCAATAATCTCATATATGACCGCTAGGTATGCATTATTAAAATATATTAAGTTCCACCTCAACTAATTAGAAGATGAATTAAGGAAATTTAGACTCGAGGTAAGTTCTATCTAATTGTTTTAAATTATTTTGATATAAAGACAACATAGCATGATATCAAGAGTGTGGCCTCCGACACTCGAAAGAAGCATAAACCTAGACCACGAGGGGGAGAATAGTAGTGGGACAAATATTAGAATATGTTAAATCTCACTCTTAAGGTATGTCATATCAAATTAGCTTCAACTATTTTGATTAAAAAAACAAGCTTAGTTAATAAACAAGTTTGGTCCTTATTATAAGTTCAGTTGGTCAAAAATTGTTAGTCTTGAATATTAGTTAATCCTGAGAGTCAGTAATAACTGTTTTCTAATTTTTTTTACCTATTAAATAGGTGAGAGAAAATGTACCAATAGTATGTTTTTTCAATACTCATAATTAAAAAATGGAAAATTTGAAAAAAGTTAATTAATTTAAGATATATCAAATATCTTAACTACCATTTTTTATAGTACGTGAGATTTGATCAAACTAGACTCATAAGTAATAAAGCAGTATACTGCTAATTCATTAAAGATCTAATCTGCATTAATATTGTAAAACTTATTTGCTAATTGTTCTACACTCAGATTAGTTTTAGAAAGTTATGCCTACCTCGTTTATCAACGTAAATTCAAGACATACAAATATGTTTTTATATATTATTTCTCCACTATACCCTCGTGAAAAGCTCTTTCTCACCGATGTAATAAAAAGTCCTAATTAATGTTTTAATTAGGAAAAACTTGCCTGACGAAGATGACCAGAGGTATTAGCTGCCAAATCCTCTTCCAAAGAATGCTTATAACGATTGAGATAGGCTCTTCTCACAGCCAAGAGCTCTTCAGATGAATACACACAAGCGATTTCCGCAATCACATTGTAATCAACTTTCTTGCTATTTCTAATGGCCACATTTGCAAACACTGCATCTCGATCTGTTGGTTCCAACACCCATCTATACACTGCCCTCTATATTATTTTAGCCCAAACGAACTCGTAAGTAAATACATGAGTGAATTAATATAATAAAAGAAAATAGAGCTATAATTTTTTAAGATATATATATACACACACACACCTCGAAGTCACCAGAGAGCTCAGATTCGAGTCTTTTGATGAGATTCTCTTGGTAAAGTTCTTCATAAGCCTGTCCGATTAGCTGAATTTGAAAAGAAGTTCTGTGACCCAATATTGTTATTACTGCCTTCTCATCAGTACCCCATCCTACAAAAATTCACCTCCACGTCATCAATAAAAGGGATTTGAGTTCAAAATTTATTAAAAACAGGGTAATGAAGATTGGAAGACCGATTATTAAACAGGTCAAGGAAATGGTTCAAAGATCAAGTCCAACTATAGTTGAACCGGTATCAACCTAATTTGTCCAGTTCAATTTGGGGTAACTCCCTCAAAGACACATTTTAGATTCATAGGAGTTCAAATTCTGAGACATCGTGATTAAGCAGCCAAAACCTCTTCTACTAGGACTAACACCTATTGGTTGGAATATTCATGTATAAAACACACTTAATCCAACAAAAGAGAGTTATTAAACAACAAATTTAATGGACTATAGTTTCTCTCTCTCTTTTAACTCAAAAAGGTTATTGCTTCCAGCTCAACAACGAAAAAAAATATAAAATCCAATCCGTTTGATCCGCCCAAAACTCTTAAGTGAACCAGTTAGAGGAATGGTTTACCGCTTCATTAGTATGACTAGTCGACTCGGGTTGATTTTTAATACTATGATTAAAAGTGTTCCTTTTATTTAGAACCCGACCGGGCTTAAAATTCCGATATCTTTTAGCATGAATAAACTCCAGCATAGTGACACTTCATTTTCTGTAATGAAACCTATAAATGCAAAATTTTCATTTTCATGAACAGCAATTAATGTGGTCAAATGGAAGGTATTTAAGCCGACAGATGAGAAGACGTTTGAGTTCAGAACTAATGAATAAATATGGAACACAATTTTAAAAAATGTAAAAAGTTGGTAGCACTAAATACCGAACAAATTGATTAAAAAAATTATTCAAGTTTTGGCGAGAAATTACATCTTATACCTTTGAAGGCCTTGTAGAGAGCCTCAGCATCTTGAACAGGAGAGATTTCATTAGGAGCAACCAAGGTAGCCATTGATGAAATTACTTCGAGCTTCCTTTAACACAGATAGATGAAAAAAAGAGAGAAGTGATGTGTATTATGGTGAGTATAGGGTTTCATGGAAACCTCAATTTATAAGCCAAACTGGCTTCATTGGAATCAACGCCTGCTCATGCTTGTCATGTGTTTGAGAACTTTATTATTATTACTATTATTATTATTTTGCCAGCGAGAACTTTATCTAATTAATATAATTTAATTAATAGTTAATTTAGTATTCCTTAGCTGCTAAGGACACATAAAATAATATAGAAATTAAAACTTGATTCCCTGCTTCAATGGCTGAAGGTTCTTTCCTTTGAAACTTAAATATGTGGTTGCAATTATCATTAGTTCATGAGGTGTTTTTTTTTGGCCGCCCATTATCATTGCATAGAGGACATTTATCAATTTTTTTTAAAACTTTTATTTAGGTAATTATTTTACGTTTTCATATGTTAAAGGGAAGCACTTGATATGTCAATCTATAACACTCTTTCCGGTCCATTTTGTAAGATATAAATGACCAAATTATATAGATAAAAAATTTGGTTAATTAAAAGAAATATGTATGTAAAATATAATTTTATTTTTAAAAAATCCCTTATTTAGAGAGAGACAATGTAATGAGATAGAATAAGAAAATATGACATAATAAAGTATTAATGCAATGAAACTAACCAATTATTTATGGAGGCAAAAATAGGAAAGGATACTGAAAATTTTATATAGGTTAATCGTCTCTTACAAATAGGACCCTATAATCCATAAAAAAATTCTTAAACTCTATATAGGATTGGAGGGAGTATAAGATACAGATGACTAATTTATGAAGATAAGAAAAAAATAGTTGAAAGCATTTACTCTTCATAAGTATGTTAGTAAGTGTAATTTCTTTTTCTTTTTTTGAAAAAAAAAACCCCCAATAGGACCTAACAGGCTCCCTAATTTCTCTTATATGCCCCATTGCAAGAATAGTGGCTAGCTATTAAATCTATCTTAAAGTGATTTTTTTCAACTTGGCCTATGTTTATGTATGTCTCAAACCTCTTTTCTCTTTCTCGATATCTAATTATTGAGACTCTAATAAATAGAGATAAAATTTAAAAAAGATAATTAATAACTCTTTAAGTGACTTATATATTATGGATTAAGAATTTCTTTTAAAAGATTCTATATTTGGAACCGAACGACTATGTACGACTGGAGAGGTATAAAACATATAACAAATCATCTTATATATGAGTAAAAAACATATGATATATTTCAAATTTTTTGCAATGGACCAAAAAATGTCTAGACATTGGGAAAAAGAAAGAAATCTCTCTTAAGCGGGGGTGAGGACTCGGGGAGTGAATTGGTTACTACAGTTTTCCCTTCTTTTTTTTTTTTAATAAAAGCAGTTTTCCCATTTAATATATTAAAACATTGCGTTGAAGTTGATGTTAAGAAAAACAGTTTTCATGAAGTTTTGTCTCCATATCAAGGCAGAAACAAATCCCTTCAAAAAAAAAAAAAAAAAATCCTTAATAATGTATCTCACCGGGGGCAACATGAGTTTGAAAATTTAACTTAGTAGTGTGAAAGCAAGGAAAGTAGACTGAAACTCACGTGAAGCATTTTGGAACGTTGTGGTTTCATTTTGCATTGGATTGATCAATTCCACCTAATCGAAAAACCTATGTATATGTTTTTGTAGGAGTTGAATTCCTCTTTTGTTAAAATAATTGATAGGATTTATTAGTTTGATTTGAAATCATTTTATCCCTTCTAGTTGAGTGTGTGAGATTCAAACCCTCCTATAGTTTGTTCTTTTAATTGTTTTTTTTTTTCTCTTTTTCTTTTTCTTTTTTTACCAGAATATTATCTGCTGAATCATTATTAAAGACACGAAGTTAAAGATCGGAGAGGGTAATCAATAGATTATGCCTTAAACCTCGTACTTGTTTATCCCGGGAGAGGGCATCGTGATCACGTGTGGGGGGACAATGCAATCTGAGGATTCCTGCGTATCTAAGGATTCCCTGCGTGTAAAAATGCGCATTGGTCAGTGAATGTTAAACTATTTAATTAATTGTAATTATTGAAAAAGAAAATTAGATATGATAATGTCAATTTTTTAGAAAAAACAACTTTATCGTTACCCCTAATATTCTTATTATGAGTCACTTATAACTCATTCTTATAAACTAAGGAATGACAACTAAATTGGTATAAGTTTCCAAATTTACCCTCCTTAAAGTTTCTCTTTTCCCATTATTTCAAATTATTCTCATCCTTCTCTCTTCTTTTTCACTTTTCAACGAGAATTAAATAAGGATGATAAAACCAACAAGCTATTGGTCGATGTGATAAGCAGCATCGCTTCAATAACGAGGAGGGTTTAAATCCCGGGAATCGCACTTGTTATGAGAGGTAAAAACCCTTTACGTTCTAAGCTTCGAAATGAGAACCCTTCATATTCTAAAAAAAGATGATAAAATTTGAAAATGATCATTAAATATTCCATAAGTGACTTGTATTTATAACCAAAAAAAAATTTCCCTACGAGTAATTTATAACAAGAACTACAGTGGTAACTGGTAAGAGTTAGCCCCCTATTTTACAAACTCCAAAGTGATTGCTTGTAGGGGATAAATTATTTCCGTTTTCTAATGTTTTTTATTCTACATTTTAGTTTCATATCCTTAAAATAATTTTGTTAAATTAGAACAAGTTTAAGGAATTAAAAATATCTTTAGGATCAATTGTTCATTCTCTCTATATCCTCGCATCGAGAATGCGCGCCATTTAATTCAAACAAAAAGAAAGATTAGAGGATAGAAGGATTGCTTTCGGAAAGAGAATTAAAAATGTCATTAAAGAGATGAATTATTCACTCTCTAACAGGAAAAAAAATAGAAAGAAGAAAGAAATGAAATTTTCTCGATGTGTCTCAAATTTGGTGTTTTAAAAGATAAAAATAAAATTAAACATCTAAAAGGTACTATTATTCTATATTTTGATTTTTCAGAATACTTGTTCAAAACCATATTAACACATCAATCAACTTTTATTTTTGTTTTAAAAGGATAAAAATATTTCTTATAGAAAAACAAGTCCTATATCTTATAAAAAACACACACACATCAAGTTTGACACAATTACTTACTGTGACAAGCTTATTAATAGTGATGATGTTGAATAATGCCAATATTTTTGTTTGTTATAGCGTATGAAATACACAGATGGTCAGAAAAAAAATTATTACATTAGAAATAATAATATGATTTAATGAATAACAACATAAAATAAAACTAGAGGAAGTTATACTTTTTACAATTAACTGATAAAGAGTCTATAATTCTGCCTGAAATTTCATTTTCTTAATTGATCAATAATTTTAGGCTTTTATGTAATATCCTGAATTTTGGGATTAAAGGCCAGACAATAAGCCTGAATTAAGTAGACTACTAAGCTCTAGTTTAGTAGATGTCCCAAATATATTCTCTAATATTTTTTATATCTTTGGGGCATTATAGAAAATAAAATGGTGAATTTTGAAGAAAGTAATTATGTTTCTAGTGAAATTTCCTATGAGAAAGTGAGCTTGTCATGTGGTTTTGGAAGACTAAATGATGAGCAAAAATTATGAAATTTTACAGGGTGAAAGTAGACATACTAAGCTTTAATTTTATAGGTCATTTGAATTATTTGAAGCTATATACAAAAAAGATATGAATTTTTGAAGTTAGTCCAAAAAATCTGGAAAGTCTCTAGAGTAGCAGTCAAAGAAATGAAATCTGGTATTGATATGCTTTCAACTGACTAAAGACCATATTTTTCCTTGAAACTAGACTCAATAAGCATTCTATAGCCTTTGGAATCACTCCAAAACAACGTCTACAAAATTAGTTATGATTTTTCAAAGTTAGGGCAGAAAATCTGCCAAAATTGGCATTATTCTGAAAATTGAAAATAAAATGTGTTAGCAATTGTGTAAATTGTGGAATTAAAGATGCCAAGTGTCATTATCATATGAAGAGGGGAGTAGGTTATGATTTATGAAGATGAGCACATGTCCAAATGCATTAAAATAATGCTACATGGACATAGCAATCATGATTGATGATGGTAAGGATTATCTTGAGTGTAAGGTTGGAGTAACTTGAGTGCATGGTTCAGTGCATGGTTGGTTTAGTTGGAGGAAAATTCATTTGGTTAGAAGAGCAAGAGGGGGACGGTTTTATGCTAACCAAAAGGGGGGGAAGATTAGTTCAAAGCCAACTAGAAGCCTAATGGAGTAAGTATGATATAATGCGAAGGAGGTATGGGTTGTGACAAGTGTCACCATCATATGCCTTGATGAAATCAAATGATGTAGGGTGAAGGGAGATGTTTATGAAGCACTTTTTCCTTCCTCTTCCCTTCCTCATTTTCGTCCAACACAAGAAGAGAAGAGAGAGAGAGAGAGAGAGAGAGAGAGAGAGAGAGAGAGAGAGCTCTCAAGTTTTAGAGAGAAAGAAGAAGAAGTTTAAGGTAAGTGTGATTTTTTAAGAGTATTCTTGTGATTTTGTTTAGAAACCTTCTCTAAACCTTTCTTCTTTATGGAATCTATGATTTTGAAGACACATTTTGAGCTCAAGGAGAGAAATAGGAGACGCCTAGAGAGAGAGGATTCAAGATCTCAAGAAGTAACCTCACAAACCTTAGATCTATTCTAGCATGATGTTGTTGTCACTACTACAAAAAAGGGGCTTTAACCTCCCAAATTTGGCACTTTTAACGTCCCAAAACGGGGGGACGTATATACTGGGGGCGTAGTAAGTTGAAACAAAAGATGTCCCAAATGATAGGGACGTGTAAAGTCGAACTTTAGGCGTCCCAAATAACAATTTGGGATGCCTAAAGTCCCCCCAGGGTGGGACTTTAGACCTCCCAATTCTTAATTTGGGACGTCTAAAAGTTAGGTTTTTTTTTATACCATAATTTATATTCTGTATTACCCAACGAATTCAAACTGCAGAAACAGAATAGAAGATGGATTCATAAACCACACTGTCCGTTACAAACTGGTAAGGACATCCAGCACTACAATCTTTACTATATATACATACAATAACATACTACTACAAACTACAATTTCATACAACCTACTACAATTTCATCCAGCACTACAATTTCATACAACCTACTACTATATATATCAACAAAAAACAACCAGAAAGTGTCAAAACGCTGTCATCACACAACTACAAACTGATATAAAATAAAAAGTTTACTGCTCTATATGTTGAAGAAGATTTCCAGCCAAAAGATCTCTGATCAAATCAAGGTCTTCACGTAGGTAGGCATCTTCATTATCAAAAATCTGAAAATTAGAAAGTAAGCTTTGATGAAATGAATCTCAAGCAAATGAATTAATTAGCATTTCGATTAGAACACCAAAAATATTATCATTTGAGAATGAAGAAGCGATTACCTTTTCAAAATCGCTAGTAATTCCACTTTGAGTTATGTTATACATATAAAGTATAACATAATATCCGCATTCAGTGTTGCCAGGTTACCGAGGGCACTTTAAATCAAAGGGATGCAATTGGTTGTTAAAATCAATAAAGGTATGTCTAAAAGGACCGTCAATGAAACAATTAGGTAGGATCGAATGTACTTACTATCGGATAAAACCACTTTGGCTTTTTAACAACTCTACCTTCGCGTGACCCACCTAGGACTCTATATGTTTGACAAGTACTATCAAGAAAAGCAAAATGAACAGAAATTAGAACCATTCATTTTTTTTGGTTGTCAATGAAATACAAACAGAATAACTTACGTGTCGAAGACGGATTTTGTATCTCTGTCTGGCTTTTTACTCAAGGGATCAAACCAATAGACTACGTTGCGGCGGGGACATATAACACACAAACTCCAGTGGTAACTTTAACAACATGTACACATTAAAATGAAGTTAGATGAGTGAGAAGACAATTATTTATTAAACTTCTTAAATTGACAAAATGTAAATACGAACCGTTGGACAATGGGTGCTAGATAACAATGAATTTTGGTTTGTGACATCACGTAGCCGACATAGTGAGTCCTATGTGCCACAGTACAAGTATCCCCTGTCGTATTCGCAGGACATAAGAATCCATACCAATCACGTCTTTCCATGTTTGTGCAGAGATCGTGGAAGGTGCTATAATAGAATTAAAATAAGGAATCAATTATTGAATGTATGAAAACAAAAAACCAGTAAATGAATTCTATGGGAAAATTGAAAAAAAAACTTACCGGACTGCAAATTTCACCCAGCCTGCATCTATCTCCTCCAACCTGATAAACTACTTGAGATCTGTATTGTCAATCATGTAGGGATACTCCTCTTGGCCCACAATCTTTGGAGGCATCTTCAAGTCAATCTGTTTAACGCCCTTGTAGATCTGTTGCAGCGGTGCTAAGTAGGGCCATTTTCTCGCAGCTTTGTCATCCTTTTAGAACATCAAAAAACAAATTGTTATTAGGATGCCAACAGATTTTCAGTAACAGTAAGGTAATTCCTACCATTGGAGGTGTTGCATCTGAACCAATAAGATTGCGAGGCCAAAGGATGAAAGATCCTATCGCTTGACCTAACGTGCCAACCTCTAGATCAGGAATAGGGATGGCTGTACCTTCTTCCCCCTTTCTAACACTCGTCACATTCACCCTACGAAAATCCTCCGGAATTTGCTGATTATGGTGGGTGGTAGCACGAGTGTGAACGAGAGCATCAGCAACAAACGCAACAGTGGATCATCCAAATAGAGGGTGCAAGGGTCTCCCGACACTAGAGTGGGAGAAGGGTCGCCAAGTGGTTGCGCCAGAGGGTTGTAACTTCCTCCGGTGCTAATGAAGGCCAGGGATTCCTGAGTTCTATGCTCGTCCCTTGCCCTTTGTGCTTCAAACATCTTTGCCATTTCAAGTTGAAGCTCTGGCAACAGCTCTTGTCGGAGCTTGTCGCGAAGGTTGGCCTTGATCTCTTGTTCGAGCTCCTCTCGAATCTTGGCCACAACGTCCTTACTAGGTCCAGCTTGTGACGAATAATGTGGGTCTCGTCCAAAATACTTCGCGGTACTAACTCCCCGTATCTCTCCTCGAACACGACCAAGGTCATCTGCCTTCCCAATAGCCGTTGACAAGATGTCCATCCGTTTACTTGGATTGAATGAACCTTGGCTACTCTGCTCGTCCAATTCATCCTGTAGCATGCAGTTTATCGTAAATGTATCGAAACCACTCGCGATATGTAAAAAATTAGGTACGTATGGTATAACTACTTACAATCCTCACAGCAACCTCAGCAACAGTTGGAAGTGTGTGTCTGCTTCACATATTGGGCATGCTTTGTGACCCTTCACACTGTACCCTGACAAGTTTCCGTACACAGGGAAGTCGTTTATCATTGTGAAAATCATTGCACGTAGCTTGAAAGACTCCTTCTTATAAGCATCAAACACATCTACGCCTTCCTCCCACAACTTCTTCAAGTCCTCAATCAAAGGCGCCAAATAGACATCAATATCGTTCCCTGGCTGTTTTGGTCCAGAAATCATCATAGATAGCATCATATACTTACGTTTCATACATAGCCAAGGAGACAAGTTGTATATTACAAGGAGAACCGGCCACGCACTATGTGTGCTAGTAAGAGTTCTATACGGATTGATGCCGTCTGTACAAAGCCCAAGCCGTAGGTTTCTCGGCTCGCTGCCAAATTGAGGGAACATTTCATCTATTTTTTGCCATTGTGGAGAGTCAGCTGGGTGCCGAAGATATTTCCCATAAGATATTCTCTCATCAGAGTGCCATCTCAACTTCTTCGCTTTTGTTGCACTCGCAAACAAACGTTTAAAACGTGGTATTATTGGAAGATACCACATAACCTTTAAAGGTTGCCTTTTACTTGTCACATCACCACAACCACCATCTTTTTTCACTTTGTATCGTGCAATTTTACACTTAGGACACTCACTAATACCTCCGTACTCATTTCTGTACAGTACGCAGTCATTAGGGCAAGCATGTATCTTCTTATACTCCATACCCATTGTAGATAGGATTTTCTTGGCCTCATACATACGATTTGGAAGTACATTATCCTCCGGAAACATATCACACAATAGTTCAAGTAGCAATGTGAAACTACTATCGGTCCACCCACAAGTTGCCTTTAAGTTAACCAAATGTAATGTTCCTGTAAGCCGCGTGTACTTACTACCACTGTACAATGGTGTCTCTGCATCACTCCACAGGCTGTCATACTCCTGCGATTGCGCAAAGGATTCTGCCTCAACATCGTTAATCATTCTCTCCATTCTATCTTCATCTATGACATCCAAAGCTTCCTTCTTGTGTGACGGACAATCAGTTACTTCCTCACCATGCCATATCCACCTTGTGTATCGCAGATTTATTCCATCGCAAAGTAGGTGATCCTTTATGACATCAACATCCCGTCTACTCTCATTCAAACAATTGACACAAGGACAAAAATACTTCCCATTTCTTGCAGGAGCATTCTTTTTAGCGAATTCAATAAATTCGTCCACCCCTTTCTCATATTCTTCACTAGTTCTCAAAGCATTCATCCAACTATGATCCATTTTGTTACCACCTAAGACATTACCAACAACATTCACACGTTTAGTACAATTCTCAACGACATATGATGGGATTGCCTAATTAAGTTATCAACCCAATTTAGGATTTTAAAATATGGGCTTAATAACTTTATTGCCCCTTCCTAGCCTCATCTCTCCTCTTAAAAGGGTTTCAGTGCTATGTAACTTATTTTTTTAATAAGTATATGTATATAAAATTAATGTATAATAAAATAAATACAATAAGATTAAATTAAAGAATTTTTTTGAGGTTTGGAAGAATTAAAAACCAAACGAGTTTCATATTAACAAAAACAATTTTAAGTTGAGTTCTTCCAAAAATAAAATTGTTTTATTGAAAATATTTAGATAAAAATCATTTAATGAATATTGGGGTTATGGTTATCTTTTCAAGTTTTGGCTTGAATTATTCTTCATAATTCATTTGGAATACAAGAATTTCTTTAATTTAAATAAATCATATTTTATTTTATTATATATACTAATTAATGGGGCAGGAACAAGACCAATGAAATGGGGTGGTGCCACTACGTGTGTATGGATAAATCTCCATTGGCTTATAAAAGCTAGATTTCCCTAAAACTGAACAACAGGGATTTCTATTATACACAACTAAATTTATATTTAAACAAGAAAATAAATCATTCCTGAATAAATGCAATTTAAGCAATATAACCACAACAAACACATCAGGCTAATCTCAACTATCTCAATATAAGCAATATATAAGCACAATCTCAACCATTTCAAGTAAATTTATATTTCAAAAACAAAATATACCATTCTGTTACAAAAAAAACGAAGAAAATAAACCAACCTGATCTTATTAGTATGTTGGAGAGGTAGAGAACGTTAGAGATCCACGGTTGTGTGCACAATAATGGAAGGACGGAGGTGGAGGAGAGAGCAAAAATCTACCCACTGTGGAGGAGGTGAAGTTGCAGCAAGGTCGGTTGCGTGCGTTGAAGAAACAAAGAAACAAAGAGGAAGAAGAAGGGAGGAGGGAGGAGGGAGGAGTTGAACAAGAAGGGCCGACAGTGGAGGAGAGAGCTTGAACAAGGGAGGAGGGAGGAGTTGAAGAAAAAAACAGAGGAGGAGGGCCGATGGTGGGTGGGGAGAGGAGGAAGAAGAGTAAAGTTGTTGTTGAGAGGATGTGAGGAGAGGTGTGATAGATGAGAAGACGCATGTCAGACAAGTGTCTGACATACGGGTAGGGGACGCCTAAAGTCTTAGTTTAGGCGTCCCAAATGAATTTGGGACGCCTAAACCCACACTTTAGGCGTCCCAAATGGATTTGGGACGCCTAAACTAAGACTTTAGGCCTCCCAAATGGCATTTGGGACGCCTAAAGTCCCTACTTTAGGCGTCTCAAATGGCATTTGGGACGCCTAAAGTCCTTACTTTAGGCGTCCCAAATGAATTTGGGACCATTTGGGACGCCTAAACCCAGCTCCAGGCGCTAAAAAAATTTATGAAGTGTGTATTTCGCACCCGGAAGCACTTTAGACGTCCCAAATTCAAATTTGGGACGCCTAAAGGTTCCCCTACATATATATAATTACGAAAATGCCACAGCCTCCCTTTTTAACCACCCAATTTTCAATTTGGGACGTCCTTGGGGGTGGTTATATCTCAATTCTGTAGTAGTGTGTTGAGGTTTGTGGTTGGTTTTGGTGATTTTTGTCAAGTTTGTAAATTTAGAAAGTCCTAATACTAAGGGGTTATGCTGCCCAAATTTCTTTGAATCATGGTTAGAATATGTTTAAATAACTTAATAAGGGATTAAAAGTTGAAAAGTACAAGCTTTGGAAACTAAAACATAAAAGAGCAATTTTACCTTTTCTTGACCAATGTTTCGGCCAATACCAGATCTAGGGGAAGGAGCTTGATTTTCATGAAATATATGGTTCCATTAAATTCAGTAGGCAAAAATAGGTGGGGTTACAATTAGTCACTTTTTTGGAAAAGGCCAGAAAAACGTAATTATGAAAACGCCCCTAAAACCCTAAATCGGGGATGTCAAAGGTATTTTCATAATTTGACATTGAATTTGGCAATTTTGAACCCGGAAATGGATTCCTTGGGTGAAAATAAGTTAGGATAGCCCTAGTCGAAATTTCAAAAAAAGTACGGTCGAACTGGGTACAGCGGGGCCATGTCAGGTTCCCAAGGGCATTTTGGTCATTTTTCAATATAGACTCATATAACCCCTAGAAGCACTATGGAAGTGTCTAAACTGTACATTTAAATTTTTAGGACTGAGTTGAGAGCCTAATGGATTGGCACGCAAATCAAGGCACGTTATTCAAGGATCAAGGGAGGGTGATTAAAGTATAGAACTTACATCTCCTGCATGTATTTGATATTTGTACTAGTGTATTGATGCATGTTATTGTTTTGCTTGATTATGTGAAACATATATGAATAATTGAAGCTCTGTTTCTATTTATGCTATAGCCATACGTATGTTGTTTGAAACATTGAGCATGCAGATATGTCATTATGTGAACATGAGTTATGTAATGTAAGCATGTCATGCATTAAATACTTATCTTACATGCATATTGGTATTGTTTTCCTACTGAGATTCTCTCGAATCTCACCCTCCCCTACCAACAATTTAAACAGGTGAAGATAGAAGTTATGCTAAGAGCAACGAAGAGAACCGTATGAGGGGAATACCGTGGTGGAACAAAGATTGGAAGATGTCTTCATTTTCATGGGATGGGTTTAGACACCCACGTAAGGCTGCGGGGTTATATTAATTGTAATTGTCAAGTACGAACTCCTATGGGGAATTCTCGTAATGTGCACATAATATCAGTATATTTATGTTATTCCTGTGTTGTCCATCGAACTACGTATCGTTTTCCTCAAATACTCTGAAATAGATGAAAATAAGATAAGAGTGTGACATTTAGGTACTAATTATACTTTAAATGTGTCCTTTATATAAAAATAGTTTATGTCATTTATTAGGATTCACCTTTATCTATATATCTTAAACCTTTATTGATGAAAATCAATAATTGAATTTAAATAGATTAATGATTGAATCTATTTTAAAATTTATACATTCTTTGTTTTATAGATCTATACATTTATAAAAGGGAAAAAGACAAGAAAATACCACTTAAATTTTAAAATCTCAAATCAGTGATTTCCTACTAAAATGTGTTGTTAATTGCTATACTTTTATAGTTAATACATATACTCTTATAAGTAACAAGACTAATTTGAAATTTTAAAGTTTGAGTGGTATTTTTTTATTTTTTTTTCCTTTATAAGACATCATATTTTGAAGTAAAAAACTATTTGAAAGTTTATCAACATAGAGTTGGCTTTAGTAGAGAGGGCTAAGGCTACTATTATAGAAAAATGGCTTTAATCACAGTTACTTTTGACCATAAATCACGGTTCATAATTGTTATATATATAGTGGTGTTATATATTATCAGTGTAATATCCCAAATTTTGGGATTTGAGGTTAGAAAATAAGCCTGAATTAAGTGAACTGCTAAGGCCTAGTTTAGCAGGTGTCCCACATCTATTCCCTAATATTTCTTATTTTTTATATCTTTGGGATATTAAAGAAAATAAAATGGTGAATTTTGGAGAATGTGATTATGATTCTAGTGAAATTTCCTGTGAGGTAGTGAGTTTGTCATAAGGTTTTGGAAGAACAAATGATGACTAAAAATTATGAAATTTTTTAGAGTGAAAGTAAACATCCTAAGCTTTAGTTTGATAGGCATATGAATCAATTAGAGCTATATTCAAAAAGTTATGATTTTTTGAAGTTAGCCTAGAAAAACTGGAAAGTTTCTGGAGCAGCGTCCAAACAATTTAATTTTGAGAATTTTGTGCTTCTAATTGGAAAAATTTTATATTTTTTCTTGAAACTAAACTCAATAAATATTTTATAGTCGTTGGAATTACTCTGATTCGATGTCTACAAAATTAGTTATGATTTTTCAAAGTTTGGGCAGAAAATCTGCCAAAAATTGTAAAAAATCCAAAAATGGGAAAATAAATTATGGAATAATTACGAAATACTATAAAAACATTTTTCCCATCATCTTCCTCCTCCAAAATGACGCCTTATGCAGACAAAAGAGAGAGAAAACTTGAGAGAATTTTATAGAGAGAAGGAGAAGAAAACTCACAAGGTAGGTCGATTTCTTCGATGAATTCGTTCCTAACGTATATAACTCTTCTCTTAAGCTTCTCTTCTATGCTTTTTAAGGTGTTTTGAAGCAAAAAATTGGTGTTTAAAGAGTTAGGGTTTCGGCCATATGAAGGAAAAGCAAGAAGGAGCTTAAGGTAATTTTCAAAACTTTGAATATTGATTGTTCTGATTGCTGTGAGCAAATTAATCGGTGAATTTCTGTTAGATTTGCTCTTATTTAAAAATTTGGGAAAGGGTGTGCCCTAGGCGTTATGCTGCTAAAATTGAGTCTAAGTGGTGGTTTTAATGTAATTAAATAGTTAATAAAGTGATTAGGAGTAGAAAGGAGTAAGTCTACGAAGTCAAAACTCAAAAACCCCAATTTTCCCTTGAGAATTTCAGGTTTCAACCAGTGCTGTTTAGAGGGGTTAGGGCTAGATTTTGGATAATTTGATGATTCCATTGTGTTCAGGGGGGAAGATTAGGTAGAATTACAGTTGATCACTTATTCAGAAAAAGCCTTAAAAAGCACAATTACCAAAATGCCCTGAAATAGGGGCTGCCAAGGGCATTCTGGTCTTTTGGCAGTGAATTTGATCATTTTGAGTCTGAAAATGGATTCCTTGGACAAAAATATGTCAGAATAGCTTAAGTTAAAATTTCAGGAATAGTACGGCCGGGACGAGTTCCCAGGGGCATTTTGGTAAATTTTCACAATAGACTCATATAACCACCAGAAACACTAATGGTGGCATAGTATGACAAGTGTCCTTTAAGCCTCTTCTTTTCTCTTCTCTCTCTGTAGGGCATCCTTTTTGGTCTGGGGAAGAGAGGCCTAATGAATTCCCCTGACTCTTGGGTTTGGTGTTCGAGAAAGTCAAGTATCTGACTAGACCGGAGACCGATAGAGTCCCCAAAATTAGAGGCTAAGTGGCGCCCTTTCGGAGTGCCACCTCAAAAGGCAAAAAGCAAGTGTTATCATAAGGGACTCTCATCACCTTCCTATTAAGCCAACATAAAAGTCAAATCGTACTTTGTCATGATGAGAGGATACTTGTCACTCTTTTGTGAAGCCACCACAAAAGTTGTGTCATAATTGCTTACTTTATTAAAGTTACTTTATCGATGTTTCCATGAAACTCTACTTCGGTTTTACTCGAGATTGTGGCATGCATATCGAGGCTGGATAAATGGCACCATGTGTCTATGTGCCGGTACATTCTTCCCGATCGACTAAATACTTAGCACAAAGGTTGTTAAACGTCGGTATGCCATATGTGGGGCCCACATAGTGCCACCTATAATTGAGCATGCCATCAAAACAGCGCATATGTGTACTCCTGTACATATACATCGATATATTCTACTAATGACTTTCACATATTGGGCCCTTATACTATATAGAGAGTCACTTTCTACCCGAAGGGCTGAGTCTTACAGTCCTTGAGAGTCACTCTACCTCTCATCAGTCTTAGGACGGTTCCCAAATTAGGCTTATTCGTCTGCCTAATACAAGCTTTTCCTCAAATTTCTAGGCTTAAAATTCAGGATATTACATCTATGATCATTCTAGGCAAAAAGGCACCAAGTAATTACATCATATGTATCTCCAACTGCTTATTGCGGAATTGCTGGACTTGTGTAATGTCACTATTCAACTTGTGTGCAGCCTTGATGTGATTGATAAGTGACTTTCCCAGGCTTGGAACATTATCTGGGAGGAATGGGCATATTGGGACAGCCTATCCAGCTTATAATTTTAACTCCAACTCAATACGCCTTTCCCATAGTCAAAAGTAGTGCTTTATGGGTCATCAAAGGTTTCTCAATGGTAAGCACAAGTTTAGATTGCAACTGAATTGTTTTAATGGTAAACTGGAAAAAAGGGATCTCCTCAGACTTTTACTGGTACATATATCTTATAGCAGCTTTAGGATGTTGAATTCAAGTTTGGAAAAGGCAAAGATGCAGCAAAGGCAGGGCAAAATACTGCCAAGACTTCTGCTTCTGCAGCTCAGCAATGATGGATGATAAGCATTTTCTTCACTCTTCCATATTAGAAATCTAATTTACTTTGACACAGTCTTGATGTCATGAACATTGAAAAAAAATTTATGCGACAATATGCTATACCCATTACTTAATGAACCCGGTAAGTCAAAAGATCATCTTCAAGAAAGAAAAAATTTATGGGCCATGGGAGTTTGTGAAGACATGTGGCCAGATGAGCATGAAAAATTTCACCTGACAAAATTCACCCTCACAAAACCAAACAAGGAAGTCTTCCTCTTGACGTTGAAGAAAATAAAAGTCCCTGATAGGTATTCAAGTAACATTTCATGATGTACTGACATGCAGGCTCGAAAGGTTGCTGGGCTAAAGAGTCATGACTCATATGTTCTTATGCAACAGTTACTTCCGCTGGCTATAAAAAATACACTGCCTCCCAAAGTGTCCATCATTTTGGTGGAGATGTGTTCCTCCGTTCTTTTTCACTGTGATGGTTCACCTAACAGTTCACCTTGTTCATGAAACAAAGCTTGCTGGCCTAGTTCAATGTCGATGGATGTATCCTATTAAGAGGTACTCATTTTACATGTGCGTTAGCATTACTTTATAAATTTTCTATTCACCCATTTAAGCATTTAGTATCATTTTTCCTTCTTGACTTTATAGGTTTCTTGGGAAATTGAAATCTTATGTAAGGAATAAGGCGTGGCCAAAAGGTTCTATAGCTGAAGGTTATATAGAGAATCATGTCCTACATTTCTGCCCAGGGTACTTTGATGACATGACATTGAGATGGCTTTCAACTAACCACCTCATGTAGACAATTGTCCTGAACTTGAGCCATCATCAAGGGAGTTGTTAATCCCTTGTGTTAGTAAACCAGTTGGAGGAAGTAAGAACTTCAAACTAACGACAATAGAAAAGTTGCAAGCACATAGACATATTTTAATTAATTGTACTCAAGTGGAACCCTTCCTTCAGTAATAATTGTACATTCATATGTTTTTCTACATCTTTCCTAACATTTTGTACTTACATTTCATGATCGCCTTCCTATGATTAATTGCAGGGAATTCAGAAGTCAGGTGAAGCGTCAACTCAGGATCCGCACACAAACATCCTCCGAAGTTGACAGAAAGGTCCAAAGAAAATTCCCAAGTTAGTTTGCGCATAGAATACTAAATGACCACAACCCATACTCACTATATTTCAAAGCTCTCATAATCTACCTTCTTGACCATGCAAAAATTCTGGTGTTTATGCACGGTTTCATGAGATCAAGGATTGCAAACTCAAAATTCGGGTATTTATGGGACCTTTGGGACAAGGAGTTATGCGAGCAATAATGATGGCAACATGCAGTTCAAAGGCATCCCTTACTATGGAAAGCTTCTTGATATTATTGAACTAAATTACTAAGGTCGTTTCACCATGACGCTGTTCAAGTGTTTGTGGGCAAATAAAATAACTTCCTTGGGATTCAACTAACAATTTAGGCATCACATTAGTCAATTTCTCCTAGCCAATTCACACTGGTCAATATGATGATGAGCCATATATTCTTGCCTCAGAGGCACACCAGGTTTATTATATCGAAGATGAGAGGCACAAGGAATGGAACATGGTTGTTCACTTAAAGCCTCGAGACCTTTACGACATGAGTGATAGTGATAACATCACCTACAAGAGTGAGCCATTCCAGCCCGCTGATAAGTAAAATATTTGCATATTTATAATCCATTATATGATGATTTTGTGGATTATATTTTAGCTTAACAAAATGAATGTGGGTGTAATTGATAAATAAATAATGATATTGGTATAAAATAGAATTTATCATAAAATACTAAATTTTAACCCTATTTCAGTTTTTAGGAATATCTAGAGCTCTAGACATCGGATTGGAATGTTCTTTATATGGATAAAAAGCTAAGAAAAAGCTATACAACTTTTCTATTGAGGGCAAAACTTAGTCCTATCTTCAAGGGTTCCGAATTTTGCATGGAAATTGAGAACATTAATTTGTCCCAGGTTGACATTTGTCCATTAATTTGACCATAACTTGAGCTGCAAATGTTGAAATGAGGAGCTTCCACTTGCTTCTTCAAGAAAGATCCAAAGTGACAACTTTCATGGAGATCAAAATGTGAAATTACACCATTTTGAATGTCAAAATTAGGCAGCAATCAAGAAGCATGGTTGCCACAAGGTCAATATTGGTGGCTTACAATCAAGATTCATGCCTAACAAGTTGAAATCTTTGCACCCCATTCATCTATAAATAGAGAAGTAGAAGACACAAGGAGAACACACCATCTTAGAGTTTAATTTCATGCATTGTAATATTTTTTACATGTCTCCTTCATAGAAGGCTTAGGTAGTCCTCCTTTATGGATGGTATAGGGTGCCACCTACATGGGAGGCTTTACCTCTGTAACACCCTGCCTTTAATTACGTAATTATAATTCGATAATGCATATTTAATTCGGATTAGAGACCATCGGATAACTTAAACTCATTTCAATCTCCTACTTTGTAGTAGGGTTTTCACAAAACATTCAAAATCTCTTTCTGTTCCTGGTCTCCATTTCAAAATTCGAATATAATTACCTGTGCAGTTTATCTACATTCATGTATAACAGAGTGTATAACCAAATCCCCGGCAACTCCCGGGTCCTATACATATATAATCTAGAGGTTACAAGTATCTATTAGGGGATTACACAACCAAAATCGAATGTAGTGTTCCTGATTCAGGATATACAGTAATCCCGAGTTTAAAGTAGATAACCAACATCTCAAAAATCCTTAGTATCACTAAAGATCCTAAGTGCTTCGGGTTGGCCGCTTCTCCTTTGAGCCACATGCCCTGTCTGAAATGTTAGTCATAGGAAAGAATGAGATTCGAGCGAATCCCAGTAGTAACAAACCACTCACACAATGCATAACACAAAGCATGTATATAAATCACAACCAGCAACAGCAGCAGCAATCTCAAAGATACATGGTTTTCACCACAAACGACAGCACTCACGGCTGTATGCATAATACGACAGCTCTCGCTGTAATAATAATCACGACAGCTTACGCTGTAATCACAATAACGACAGCTTACGCTGTAAACGACAGCTTGCGCTGTAAACGACAGCTATCACCAGCTGTAATCGCAGCAGCATCAAAGAATCATCACATAACAATGATAACACACACATACAGAGCATTATACATAGTATAAGAGAGAGAGTCACTACCTGATCCTTTCCCGACGTTTCTTGGCACTGCGGGCTCCCGAGGGCGGCAAATATCGAATCCTACATTTCCAAATGCACCATTTAGACACTTCCATAGTGTTACTTGGGGTTATATGAGTCTATAATGAAAATTTACAAAACTACCCCCAGGGACCCGGCCCGGGCCCACCGTACCCGGTCCGGCTGCACTTTTCCCGAAATTCTAATATGGGCTATCCTAACATATTTCCGCCCAAGGAATCTATTTCCGGACTCGGAATTATCAAATTCAATGTAAAATTACAAATTTACCCTTGGCAGCCCTACTTCAAGGGTTTCAGGGGCGTTTTCGTAATTATGCTTTTTTGGCCTTTTCCGAAAAAGTGGCCAACTGTAACCCCACCTAATTTTCGCTCCTGAACTCAATGGAACCATAAAATCATTGAAAATCCAACTCTAAGACCCATTTCTAGAGCTGGCCGAAATTTATGAGTTCTCCGGGGAAAATCGGGGTTTTACGATTTCGGCTCCGTAAACGCGTTCCTTTCTACTCCTAACCACTTTATTAACCATTACATTAGGTTAAAACTAACATTAAGACCCAATTTGGGCAGCATAACCCCTAGGCCATATCATTTCCAAACTTTAAAACCAATGGCAATCCGGCGAAATTTCACCGATTAAATTGCCCACAGCAGCCAGAATAAGCAATATATGAAAGTTTGGAAGTTACCTCAAGCTCCCACTAGCTTTTCCCAAATTTGGCTGAACCCTAGCCTCTTTGAAACACCAAATTTTGAGCTTCACAACCTTAAAGAATAAAGAGGAGTAGCTTAGAGTCGGAGTTATACGCGTTAGGAGCTAAATCGTCGGAGAAATCGGCTTACCTTGCGAGATTTCTCCTCTTTCTCTCTCTAAGAGCTCTCAACTTTCTCTCACTAGTGCAGCTGGTTCATCACGACAGAAAATGAGCTGAAGAAGATGAGAATATATCTAATTCCATGCAGATGTCATCTTTTAGTGAGATGATGTCATAATTCCCATTTTCGGATTTTCTGGCAGATTTTCTACCCAAACTTTGAAAAATCATAACTAATTCTAGAAAAATCGAAATGAGGTGATCCCAAAGCCAAATGAAAGTTATTTAAGTCCTCTATATAGGAAAAATATGAGCCATTACCAGAAATCACCACAAAATTCCAGAATTATACAAATTTCAACACTGCTCCAAAACAGAGTCCAGTTTTGATCTCAAACTTTGAACAGACATATCTCCAAGTTCCCAAAACGAAATGGTACAAATTATATGTCCATTTTGAAGCTTGGGATGTGAACTTTAATACTGGAAAGTTTCATAATTTTTAGACACCATTTGATCATTCAAAACGTTCACACAAACGGACTGCCCAGAATAGAATTTCACTGGACAGAATTTTAGATTTTGCATCTTTGCTTTCATTGGTTCCATTTTCATACCAAACATCATTCCCACATAAATTTTCACAAGGAAGCCATTGGAATCATTAAAATATCCAAATTCCCATCACACATTCTTCAAAAGTGTTTATTCAACAATAATTACATCCACTTTTGAAGTCATTAGCCCTTAATCACTTTTTGGGATATTACAACCTCCTATATAAAAGGCTAGATTTTTCCATTTTCATGCATCTTGTACGTTTTAGAATTTAATAATTAAGTCTTATGCAATGTTTATGAAGTTTTTAATTTATTTTTGTTTTGTTTTAAATTTTATCATGAGCTAAATTTTCATTTTCCTAAGGTGGTGATATAGCTTACTAATGACGAATTGAATCTTAACTTATTAAATCTAGTTTTAATTTTTCCTTCATGATTGAGTTTTGATTATTGTTCTTAATGCTTTCAATTGATTGGTCATCTTTTGAATGATTTCAATATATATGTTAAGACCGGAAGGAGATACATGTGTGTAGATCTTATAATTAAAACCATAACTTGCATATGAAATAAGAATATATTCATATGAGTTGTGTAGTCTGAATGAGTTCTATAAATCTCAATGCATGATTAATTGCTTTAATTCATATAGGGATATATTGGATTAGCAATTAATTAGAAAAGGCTGGTAATTAAATTAGGGAAACTCGACTATCAAACATGTAGAATAAATTGACTAGAATAAATAAGTGATTCAATCTGAAATTTGCGAAGTAAAATTTGATCCCTAGGCCTTTTTCTCACAGTTGTTTTCATATAAATTGCATTTATATTTAGTTATTTTTAATTTTGTAATCTCATTCACCAACTAATCTATCAACTAAATAAAATTAAAATTACCAATTTTGGTACTTAGTGATCAATCCTTATGAAACGATACTTTACTCACATCTATATTATTTGGTTACGACAGTGTACACTTACACTTTTTAATAAACCATTTATACTTGTAACACCAACTAATTTTGCAAACTTCTTCCCTGAAGGTGATGACAATTTACTTATAGTTCAGTGCATTTTTATAAGTTCACATCATTTAAATTTAATTTTTGTACAAAATAATACCATACTAACATTTTCTTCACACAATTGTTTTAGGGATGACAATGAAGAATGATTAAACAAATTATGCTTTTATTCTTGTAAACCTCAATTTATATTTTTTTAAAAAAAATTAGACCAATATTTGTAAAATGGCTACAAAATTAAATAAAAACTGCTACAAAATCAAACACTCCTCCATTTTTTTCAACTATTCTTCTCTTTTGTTTTCCCTCGTTTGAAAATTTCTTTTAAGAGTTGAGGAGCTGAGTAAGGTGATCAAATATGGTAAAAAAATTTTAATTCTTTGATTTCAACATTTTTCCCTCTCATAATATTTATTCTCATTATTTTTTTTTTGTCCAGAAATTGAAGGACATTTTATCACCATTTTCAATATTCCTTTCATAATGATCACCACATAGTAGACAAATATAAAGTTTATACTTATCTAACTTAATTTAATAATCATTCGTTTTAAATAATAACTACTATCAGCTAAGCTACTTAAATAATAAACTATTCAATCATGTATTATAAAAATGGAGTCAGATAATTGTATATATTTTTTTATATTTTACATAATTTGTAGCAGTTTTACAACCGCTGCAAATTTAAACATAAAATGGGATTAAATTTTTTGTGCTACTTTTGAAATTTCATATTATATTAGTAGCGGTTTATTAACCACTACAAAGGTGATAGCGCCTTTTTTTAAAAATTTCTATTTCAATTTAGTAGCGATTTTTTAACCACTACAAAATGGACCCAAATTTTTATTTTTCATTTCTCGCCACGTGAAATTGTGGCGCCAACATATGTAATGGTTTTATAACCACTACAATTTTGATCGATAATGTGTTATCAACATAAGAATCTTGTGACTGTTGGATTGAACCGCTACAAATGTAGTAGTGGTTGTGTTACTTGAGTAGCAGTTATGTTGAACCACTACAAATCATTTTGCAACAGTGAATTTTATAGCGATTTTGGCAACCGCTACTAATGTCATTTGTAACATTTAAAACCGCTACAAATACATCTTTTTAACCACTACTTTTTTTTTTTAATGTTTCAATCATGGCCTTATGGCAAAAAAAAGAAAGAAAGAAATATGTTTTTAGTCATTTAAAAGAAAACTAAATAAATAGATAAAAAATAAAAAGTATTATAATATATTGAAAATTTTGAATATATATGTATTAGAATTATTTTTTGGTTGTCTAAAAAATTATTTTTAGGCAAATAAAAATGTTTATTCATTTGTTGAAAGAGGGGTGCTTATTCATTTTTAGTCAAACTTAATGGTCACCTAACGGTTGGGTGGATGGAAATGGAATCTCAAATATACAAGAGATGTTTCTGTAACATGCATTTTAGTTTCAAGGGAAACTTACATATGTTTTCAAACTAGAGGGGAGGTTTCTGTAATTTAGGTAAAATAAAGAGGTAGTTAATGTACTTTACTCAAAATATAAAAAATTGAACAAACCTCGAAACCTAATTCAACAAACCTGATTTCAACATGCAGTTTGAGCAGCTAAAGTTTAGGAATGAGAGATGTAAGATCTCGCCTTACATACCACTTACTATCGATATTAATCAAAGTAACAACTGCATAGTTCGGTGGGCACATAGAAATAGCAAAAATATACTGATATTATTGAAACAATATTGCTTGATTATATTACAAGAGTTCTCCACATGGGTTCGTACATAATAATTACAGACCTTAAAACAATAAAAGGTCTTTAGATAACCAACATCTCCTCTTGTGCTCGTTCAGAATCTTCTGTTGCCGATAATTACGATTCTACCCTCTGAGCCGTTGTTGCTGCTGAAACTTTTTTTACATTTATGGAAAGGGTGAGATTCAAAAAATCTCAGTAGTAACATACAATCAGACATATACAATGTGAGAATAAATATACCATGCACCATGTTATGAAAAATGATAGAATATTGTGTGATAGAATGATGTGTGCACACTGTCTAAGGCCAAACGACTGTTTGCAACCCTGGCTTAACTCTGCACCTCCATTGGGTCCCAGACCACAACTAAGCTAATATGCTTGTCCAAGACACTATGCTCATATTATAGAAGATGGCATACATAAACATACAATAATCACATAGTACATAAAAGAAAGAGTTACTACCTGGAATTGCCCTTTCCTGCTCTATTATCTGTTCAGTATCTTTGATCCCGCTTGGGCTATTACTGATTCCTATAAATTAAATTTAACAAGTAACTAGTTATTACTTAAACTATTAATGCCTTTAATCAAGTTTGTTGGTTATCTATCATAGTTTCAGCGATCTCTGTATAGTACAGTTTCACTGTTTCTAGAAAACTGGCAAATTTTCAGTCAATTTTGGAAAATCACAATTAATTCTAGAAAATTCTAAATTGACTAGTTTCAAAGCCTATGTGAAGCTCTTTAAGTGTTCTTTTAAGAAAAAATACTTAAGTCTCACCACTACAATCATATTGGCTAACGAATTTCATTACACAATAACACTGCCTCCAGTGAAGTAAATCAAACAGCATTTCCTTTTAATTTCAAAAATTTCCAGATTTGCATACCAACATCCAAAAATTATGAACATATGTATTCCTACACAATTTTTCCTACTAAATCCAGTGGAATCATTAAATCAACCAAATTCTAGTAGTCCAAACAGGACAAAAATGCCCTTGGCCGAAATTTTCAGAATTTAGGGAAAATGTGATTTTCACTTTTCATGCAATTAAACATCTTCCTTACACTTCTGATCACATGATTAACCACTTAAACACCTTTTAAACATGATAAATCTATATTTGGGCAGCACCTCCCCTTAGGGTTTTGCATTCCCAAATCACAAAATAAAGCCAATACAAAGCCACAAATCATCCACAACAACAATAATCATCATGAATCCAACAAGAAAATCAAGGTTTATGGCTTTACTCTTATTTCTCTCTCTAGGCCTCAAAAACCGTGGCTCCCCTTGTTTTTTGCCTTGATTTTGTCTTGCAACATATGTTATTCAAGGAGGATATCAAGATTAGAAGAGGTGTACAAGATATTCAAGACAAGAGCAAGTGAATTTTACAACCAAACTCACCTTGATCTTGCTCCTGCTTTTGCTCTTGAATCTCTGCTCTTTCTCTTGCCTTTTATGTTCTTAAAGCTCTCTCTCTGTCACGCCCTTACCTTGTTTTAACTTTTTTTTTCAGAGTATTCACGGAAAATTATATGCGGTTCGGTGGGCAACACTGGAATAACATAAATATACTGATAATAAGTGCATGATTACATAAATTCCCCATAAGGGTTCATACATGATCATTACCATCAATGTAGCCACACAGGGCTATTTGGGAATCTAAACCCATTCCAGTGAAATAGAGACATCTTCTCATCTTCGTTCCACCACTGCAATCCCCTCATATGGTTCTCTCTATTGTTCTCAACATATCTTTTGTCTTCTCCTATCTAAATTGTTGGTAGGGGAGGGTGAGATTCGAGAGAATCTCAGTAGGAAAACAATACCAATATGCATGTACGATAAATGTTTAATGCATGACATGTTTGCATCACATAACTCATGCTCACACAATGACAAATCTGTAAGCTCAATACTTCGAATAATATACTTATAGCCATAGCATAAATTGAAACATAGCTTCAAATCATTCAGACATGTTTCACATAATCAAGAAAAGTAATAACATGCATCAACACGCTAACACAAATATCAAATACATGCAGGAGAAGTAAGTTCCCTACCTTAACTCTTTTTCGCCTTGAGATGTGTGCCTCGTAAAGCATACCAACAGCTCAGGCTCCATATTTGATCCTACAACGCCAAAGGTTCCGTTCAGATACTTCCAAAGTGTTTTTGGGGGGGGTTATATGAGTCTATTGTGAAAATTTACTAAAATGCTCTCAGGGACCCCGCCCGGCCCCGCCGTACCCCTCCGACTGTACTTTTTTTTAAATTCTATCCTAGGCTGTCCTGACATATTTTCGCCCAAGGAATCCATTTCCGGACTCAGAATTATCAAATTCAATGTCCAATTTTAATATTACCCTTGGCAAACCCACTTTAAGGGTTTCAGGGGCGTTTTCATAATTATATTTTTTCGGGCTTTTCCGAAAAAGTGACCAACTGTAACCCCATCTAATTTTTGCTCCTGAACTCATTGGAACCATCAAATCATTGAAAATCCAAATCTAACCCTCAGATCTAGCCCTAGCCAAAATCTTGGTATACTTTGGGAAGAATCGGTGTTTTTTGGTTTCAGCTCCGTAAACGTGTTCCTTTCTACTCCTAACCACTTTATTGACTATTTCATTAGGTTACAACTACCATTTACTACCAATTTGGATAGCATAACAAGCCCACACACCCATTTTCCATTTTTAAAATCAATGACAATCTGACGAGATTTCACCAATTAAATTGTCCACAACAGCCATAATAGTCAATATACAAGAGTTTGGAAGTTACCTCAAGCTCCCAATAGCTTTTTCTTGACTTGGCTGAAAACTGTAAGTGTTCCACAACAGATTTTGAGCTTCACAACCTTAAAGAACATAGAGGAGTAGCTTAGGAACGGAGTTATACGCATTAGGAGTTAAATCGTCGGAGAAACCGGCTTACCTTGTGATTTTTCTTCTCCTTTCTCTCTCTACAATTCCAAACATTCTCTCTCTACATTCAGCTGAAACTCACAACAGAAATGAGAGGAAGAAGAATATAGGAAATATTTCATAGTCCATGCTGATGTCATCTTTTAATGAGCTAATGTCATAATTCCTTATTTTCCCATTTTCGGATTTTCTGGCAGATTTTCTACCTAATCTTTGAAAAATCATAACTAATTCTAGAAAATTAAAATGAGGTGATCCCAAAGCCCAATAAAATCTCTTTAAGTCCTCTTCATAGGAAAAATATGGATCATTGCAAGAAATCACCACACAATTACAGAATTACACAAATATCCACACTGCTTCAGAATTAAGTCCAGTTTTGACATCAAATTTGGGCAACCATAACTCCCAGCTCAAAAAACGAAATGACACAAATTATATATCCATTTTGAGGTTTGGAATGTGAAATTTAAGACTGGAAAGTTTCATAATTTTTAGAGATCATTTTCCAATTCAAAACATTAATACAAACAGACTGCCCAGAACAAAACTCACACTGGACAGAATTTCAGATTTTGCACTTTGGCTTCCAATGGTCCCATTTTCACATCAAACATCATTCCCACACAAATTTTCTCAAGGAATCCTTTGGAAACACCAAATCAACCAAATTCACATCACATTGACATGTTTTCACAATAATCACAACATGTCAACACAATTCACAATTCCAACCTCAACATTGCAATTCTTCCATTTCCAATTCAAAATCAATTCCAATGGCACCAAAACACAATATGACACCATTGTAACCACAATACTCTATCCAGTTCATCCATTTCACAAGTATACCAAAATCAGGGCAAAATTCACAATTCACATCGTATTCTCCAAAGTTCACCATTTTATTTTCTTTAATACCTCAAAGATATAAGAATCATTAGGGAATAAATTTGAGCTTCTACTAAACTGGGGCTTAGCAGGCTACTTATCTCAGGCTTATTCTATAGCCTCAAATCTCAAAATTCAGGGTATTACACACTCTCTCTTCTTTCTCAAATCTGGCAAAAAATGAGGACTTGGTTGATGTTAAATAAACTTTAAAAATATCAACTCCACCTCCTCAATTTATGTTATTTAATTACCTTTTATCACATGCCAATTTATGATGCTTTATCCCTTTTACTTGTTCATAATTGTCTTCTCTTTCCTCTCTCCCAAAAGTGATGTAAAAGAGGGCTTTTGGTTGAACCAAATATGCCTCTTATATTAGCTTCTTCTATCTCTTGAAACTAATATTTAATATGTAATGCTTTTTGACTTTTCAACTACACCTTTTTACTTGGCTTAAAATTATTCAACTTGTCAATTGGAATTCAATCATCAATTCCCTTTTCCTCTTGCCTAAAAGGGACGAAAATAATGGCCTATTGAAAGAGTATATTGAGCTCTTGAAATATGACAATTTACCTCCTTAATATTACTTTTAATTTGCCTACAATTGTTGACTTTTCAACCTCCTTTTTCCTTGGCTCAAATTGCTTCATCTTTTAGCATATTTATTTCAAACATTAATTTCCCTTGGTGCTCCCTCTTTTGGACATCCAAGACCACATAAGAAAGGAAAAATTATGGCTTTGGATTAAATCTAGTCAAATGACTATTTTGCCCATACATTTTTACCATAACCTTTTCAATTTTGCACATAGACTAAAAAATGGCAGAATTTTCATCAAACTTTGAAAATTCATCTCTTTATTTATAGATATCCAATTGGTGTAGTTCTAAAGGCTATTTGACCCTTATTAAGTCTATTTTCAAGAAAAAATATAGAATTTAGCCAACTAGAAGCTCAAAATTCCCATAATTATAGTTTTTGGACTCTGCCATAAAAACTCTCCAATTTTATTGGGCTAACTTCAAATATACATAACTCTTTATGTACAGCTCCAAATGATCTATATGACCTATCAAATTAAAGCTTGATAATTCTACTTTCATTCTAGAAAATTTTACATTTATTGAATATCATTTGATTATCCAAAACCATCACACAACCAGACTACCACGCAGTAAAACACTTTGGCAACAAATTGTAACTTTGCTAGTTGTTCCAATGACCCAGAATTTATAACCAGGGGCTAACAGTCCACCTGATTCATGCTTACTCTCAATCCTCTAATCCCAAAATTTGGGATATTACAAGAGATGCTTAACAATAAAAAATGCAATGTTTTACCTTATTGTTTTCTGTGTTCACTACTTTTCTCCTGCCCTTTTTTCTTTGTTTTTATCTTTAAACCAATGGCCATTATCATAAATTAGATATCATTTTTGGTATGCCATTTTTCTTATATAATCCCAACAAGTGACCTTATGCATCAATTAGCAAGCTCTCTTTAAATAAGAAATAAAATGAAACTAACAACATTAATTGAAAAAAGATGAAAGCATTACTATAGATTCCTGCATATATAGCATTTAATAAATAATAGTTACACCAAATAAACGTCAATATATACTTTAAAACTAGTTATTCTTTTGTAAGGATACTTATCAAAAGCTTCACCATACTAGATTAAGAAAGAGATTTTGTGATTTGTCTTCAAGAACAAAACCATATCACTCGAGTGCCTACTCAAGTGATATAATTGATTGTCTCAGAAAGTTATCTGTTGCTTGTTCAAAACATTTTATTTAACATTAAAACCTTTTGTAATACCTTTCTAAACTTTATTATCATCAAAACATGAGATCTAACACACACATCTTTGGTTTTATCAAGTGCATGTGGACTTAAGTTTAATCATGCGCCCTCTAAAGTCGTCACACTTCCACACTCTATGGATTTTAGACTAAGTAAAAGTCAAATTCAAGTTTTATCGTACGACTGTATAGGTCAATTGCACATTCCCATAGTCATTTTGAGTGGTAGCTCATTAGACTTATGTTTTCATAAGTGAAAACGAAGATGAAATTATGACTAAAAAAGAATTAGAAGTTACCACATTTGCTATAGAAGAGTTTCCAAATAAAGTGAAACTGATCACTTTGTATCTATTTACAAGACATATGGACAAGGCAATACAGAACAAGCCGAAGATCCTTAATTAGTTTTATAAGTGGGAGCTTAGGTCAATAAAGAAACCAAACAAAATAAAGATAAAATGCAAAAAGCTTAAGTGAAAAAGGATAACTGAGAAAAATATTCACGATTATTCCAAATGAGGATGTTGAATTATGTACAAGAGAACTTGTAAAGGAAGAATGGAAGAAAGCAAAGAAAAGAGAAATGGATTCTTTGTGATTGAATTTAGTATGAGAATTAGTTTATCTACTACCAAGTTAAAAGCTATTGGGAACTAATGAGTTCTCAAGTTTAAGAGAAAAGGAGGTGGATCAATTGGCATACATAAGACTCATTTGGTTACAAAGAGATAAGCATAGCAAAAGGCATCCTTCTCTCTTGTTGTGAACTTAAATTAGACTCAATATGGCAATTGTTAACCTTCTGGATTTTAGATTTACATCAGCAAATGTAAAACCTATACTTTGAGAGGTGATCTGGATGAAGAAATCTATATGTAGTGACTATCAGATTTCACTAAAAGTGGTATTTGAAGTTTCATGTTGGGGTGACTTCATATGTTATTTTGGAAAAGTCCTTTTATTGATTGGAACAATCATTTGGAGAGTAATGTTTAATGCTTCAAAAGAGAGGTAACATAATGTGGTTTTTGAAATGGTTAAAGAAAGCTTTTAAGAAATGGTTTGTGATGTTATTCCTTTAAGTGAATTATATACTATTGGCCATAAATAGTTTGAATTTTGTAGTGCTTATTAAAGAATGGTACTAATAAATTTTGAAAAAGAAGTACATAGGTAAAGTAGTTGGATTTGAGATCTAAAGAGATAGCTTAAGAAGACTCCTCTCTTTTACAAGAGAATTACATTAAGAAGATTCTTAAATAGTTTAAAGTGAGTAAATGAAATCCCATGGATATCCCAGTGACTTTAAGAGTGAGTTTGAGTCTTGATAAGTTTTTCTAACTGAATAACCAAAAAGAAAATTGAAAAGAATTTGCATACAAAAACTATTGAGAGTGTGATGTATGCAGTAAAGTGTACAAGCCCAGATATCTGTTCATGGTAGGACTTGAAAGATGGTACTAGTTAAAACATTGTGAAAGACACTAGATGGCTATCACAAAATGGTCTTGAGATATTTGTAGGTATATTGATTATGTGTATTCAAAGTATGACAGTGGTAGTACAAGTGGCTATATGGCTAGTAGTGTTCATGGTACATGTTCAATTTGAAAGTGAGCTTTATAAGGTATGAATGTATTGTGAGTACATGTAGTCATTACCTAAACAAAATACCTTAAGCATCATAGCGAAACTATATGCAAAATATATAACTATATGAGAGATACTATAGCACATAAAGTTGCTGTTAAACAACGTATTCCTATACAAAGTTCCCTGACTAAGTCTAATGACTAAGGACATGTATGAGAAACATGTTAAGTCCTTTGACATACATATGGTATAAAGTGATAGATACTTCATTATGGCTTTAAATTTTTGTGTAAATATACAATGTCTAGTACGTCGTACAGGTTGGTAAAGTTGACTTTCGCACACAAACAACCGCCTTTGACACTCAAGAGGAGTGTGCAAAGATGAGACAATTGTGCTCACCAGTAAAGCAACAAGAGTGCTGATATGGTAGAGAAGAAACTCAAACTATGTCGCCTCAACTTAAAGTGCAGTAAGTTGAGATAAGATCCATGATTGTAAATATGGATCGAATCATGGAAACCCACATCCATGATACCTGCTAAAAAATAGGAAATTCTTCAAAATTGACGTCATATAATATGAGTGGAGGTGAAGAATTTGGGTTTAGATACTAGGAAATATCTAGACTTAAGTCTGTACAATGTCGATGATAAAATCAAAATGACATACGCTCTTAAAGTATAAGAGTAACACCGTAGAATGCGATTCATACAGCATGTGCTAAAGAACCGTAAATGGGAAGCAAGTGAATAGATCCCTGCTTCATTGTTTTGTGAGTCTCAAAAAGTTTAACCCTTTTAATGATGTCCTTTGACTTTGACATTATCTTTCTTTTTTACCAAAACTTTGACATTATCATGGAGATATATTTTAGCACCTACTATTTTAGAATTTTGTCTTATGATCATGGTTGATGCGATCTGAAGGTATTTTGCTAGGAAAGTGGTTGATTCATATCAAAGTGATATATAGGCGAAACGAAGATTATTACCTAAAATATACATGCCTATATTGGTGTCTAAGACCGATCCCTTATGATATTATTTTGCATTTCATAAGTGTGAACACTATGCATACGAGAAAGGCAATATGAGTTTTATACCAACTCAATAGGAATTAGATTGGCCATAAGAGAGTGTATATTGATAAATCTAGGACATCTAGGCATTATATCAATATCAATATGCACAATAGGGCAATTTTGTGCTGATCTCTATAAAAAGGGATTTCTGGTACAAGTGCCCAAATGAAGACATTATGCATACACAGTAATGATAAAACACCTAGTATGTAAGAAGTAAGAGAAAGAGACTTGACCCATAACATCTAACCCACCAAGTGTGAGTGGGAGATGTTAGAATATATTAGTCCACCCTTGGTGGATTATGGCCCATGCCCGAATCATGAGGGCTCATTATGTAAATACGGAGAGAGATGGGTTAATAAAGAGAGATATCCTTTATGGTTTAAAAGTTACATATATTACCATATAACCGTACATTTAAGGGTTACATATATTGATATGTGATTATACATACGCTATATATATGGGATATGGGATTGGGGAAGGAGTCGAGTCTATACATAACACAAACAATCTTCCCTCTGAAAAGTTTTCTCATAAGAGTTCTCTCTTCTCTTCCTCTTTAGTGTATTTGATGTGTAATGTGATCGGGTCTGCATTGATGCTCTACTTTCGTGTGCGTACTTTAGCGAGTTAGTCAGGTTCAAGGTACGTCCGAAATTCCTACAAAACACATAACGCGCACACACACACATAAAATCAATAATAATTAACTTGACATTTCTCTCTGATTTGGGTTCTCTCATTTTTCTTCTCAGAATCTTATTTTCACCATCAGATTAAGAAAATGGATGGTTTAGATTCAATATTTTATAAAACTATTATTTTAAACGTAAATAAATAAAGGGTTAAGGTGCAAATTTGTCCTGAAAGTTTTTTATGAGGAGCAATGTTTCCTCGAAAGTCTTTTCAGGTTCAATGTCACCCTAAAAATGTCAAAACATAGCAATGTTGGCCCATACTATTAAAAACTAATGTTAACCGTTAAAAAATTGACATTGCACTACTAAAGAATCGTCAAAATATGACAGTTATTATCAGCCAAAAATTATGGTTCCAAATCATTATATATGCGGGCGCTATATACGCTTAGTGTAAGATACATAGCGGTTTCGAACCATAATATATTGAGTGTATATGTAATAGTTATTTGTTAACAACTATAAGGTATTGACTTTATTTTGTTATTATATATAGTCATTTTTATTATTTATTTTTATTTAGTTTTAGTGTTAATATTTATTATATGAAACACAACGTGATCATTGATAATAAAAAAATAATAATATTCTCTAATGCCTTTGTTGTAGATTGTCGATCACGTATTAGTACTCCAGACTTTCAGTAACTGCAAAAGGATAACATAAATATGAAAATCAAAATATATATAGTAGAAATTGGCAAATATTAAAACTTAAGCAACACTCAGATCTGATTCAACAAATCTGATTTCAACATGCCTGTTAAATTTTAGGAACATCAAGTGGTGAATGTTCAAGTAGATCGTGAATCAACAAGCTGCTAAAAATTAGGAGAAAACTTATGCTGATTTTAGTCTATATAATCTAGTGTAATCAAAATTATTTTCATATCAATAAAAAAATTTGGCATTTTACTTCATCGTTTTTTCGTGCTCTTTACTTTTCTCTGATGTTTTTATTATGTTTTTGTCTTCAAACCAACGACCATCATCAGAAATTAGATATCCGTTTTTGTCTGTGATTCTTCTTCCTAGATAATCTGGCAACCTTGAGCCTCAACTAGTGAGCTCTCGTTATATAAAAAATTAAATGAAACTAAATGTATATTGAAAAAATTGAAAGCTTACCCGAAGAAGAATCACGAGGGGAAGGAGCTGCAGAGTGAAGATCCATGTTAGTAGTGGAGGACGGAACCCGCTATGGTAGAGCAAAACCTATGGAAAGAAGAGTATGAGACCCACTAGGGAAGCTCAAAATATTTAAGAAGTTGGAAGGGTTGCATCAAATAGCTTTTTTTCAGAATCTCGCCTCCTTATATTTGATATTTTTTAGATTTCTGCCTTTTTAGATGAAACAATACTTAACATTTCTTTATGAGGAACTGTAATGTATTGTCTATAATATTAATTAATATGTCAATAAAAAATATATTAATATTGTTAGAACCAGCTGACACCCAAGAGGGGGGCGAATTGGGTGTATGATAAAAACTTAAGGACTTTGAAAATCTTTTCGCATCTTAACGAAAGCGGTAAGTATGAAGGTAATGAATTATAAATCAACAGTTAGATTAAATAATATATGCTGGAAATATAAGAGCTTAAGAAAGAGAATATGCAAACTATGATTTATCCTGGATCGGTCCAATCTGTGATGGCCTACGTCCAGTCCCCAGGCTCCTCCTGAGATTTTCAAATCCACTATTTTCTTGTTTAATCCAGGCACAATAAAAGTCTTTACAAATCCACAAGTTTAGCCTGGTACTTGTGAAACCTTTTACAAATCTTTCACCAAGATACTTCCCCTTACGGCAAGTCTTACAAGCAGAGAAATCCTAAAGACTTTTCCCTCCTGCATACCCATGCAAGTCTTACGAGCAGCAACGTTCTCTCCTACTTAAACCCCTGTAAGTCTTACAAGCAGCAACGTTCTCTACTACTTGCACCTTGTAAATCTTACGAGCAGAAAGCCTTACCAACGATTCTCTCAATAGCTTCCCCCGTAAGGTAATCAATACTCTCAAGGTCCCTTTATTTTAAGATCAATTCAAAAATATAGTTGAAAGTGTTTACAGACTCTCTTACAGAGTGGATATAATGATCATTAAAGTACAATACAAATAATCACTCTCATATATACATGATATAGAATATAGATAAGAATAAAGAGTGTTTGGGTCGAAGTGTATGACTTATTTCGCATGTTGGCATCATTGCTCTGTTCTCTATTACCCATCAACTTTGAATTCTCTCTTATTTATAGTTGATAAAGATGATGACCGTTGTGAGCATTTGTTTGTTAGAGCCCCATTACTTCATTTTAACGGTTGAGTGCATTTGAAAAACTAGCTACTATGAGATTTCCGTTGTAGAGCAGAGCGTCCCGTTGAGGAGCGGGATGTTTCATTATGAGTTGTACATCACGTTATGGAATGGGATGAATACGTCTGAGTTTCCAGATAATCTTTCATGGTGGGTCAATCTTTTGTCATGGTAGGTAGACGATATTCAATGTGTAATGATGCCGCCTGCCACAATTGACCGTTTCATTTGAATCTGTAATCTCAACGTTAAATTTCCTGTTTCAAACTACAAAATTCTTAATCACTAATATGATGAAGTGTTAGTCATAGATATGTTGGATCAATGGTCAAAAGATGAATTTCTGATTTATGGACTCATCACGTTGAGTGATGATATTTGTCATACGTGACCTCCGTTCTTAAAGATGCAATCCAAATGTTTAACCTTCCATTTCTCACTTAAAATATATGTTAGTTAACGTTAGAGTTGGGAATTAGGGCCGGCCCTAAAGGGCCCGGGATCAGGAATATTGCAGTTTTTCAAAGCCCAGCCCTAGAGCATGCGGGCCAGGGCCGGCTCGTAGGGTCTGGAAGTCCTTTTCACAATATTTAACTATTTTTCCTATGTATTTTTTTCAGAGAGATATATAAAGCTCTAATTTAACACATAAATGCTGTCAACATGATAGTTTATAGACAAGAATGCAGTTGCTGAGCCCAGTCAAGATTCTGCCTTTCACTTGGATCCATTTAAATTCAAAGCTAAGTAACTAACCTTGGTTGGCCGGAAGGGAAGGGACGAGCTGCGGAGACAAATCAAAAAATAGATAGGGACGAGCTACGACATGGCTACTGTTACAACAATCAGAGACGGCATCTGGCAATGGCGACCTGCGACCTTTGACCTTCAAACTTTGACACACGAAGCTTAGTAGAAGGAAGGGAAGGGAATTTAGGGAAGTCACCGGCGAGATCAGACTTCAGAGGCAAAGAAGCGGTGAGATCATATGTCAAAGAATCAGAGGCAGAGAACTGTGGAAGCGGTAATGGCAGTTTGGAAAGTTGTAGGGAGTGGGACTGTGGGAGTGGGACTTAAGGTTATCTATTATTAATCCGGGCAAGGGCAGCGGCAACTGGGCGAGGGGCAGGGGGTTTGGAAAAAAAATTAAACGGGCTTCACGGGCCGGCCCTTTTAAGCCTGACTTCCTTTAGAGGCTCCAACTTACAAGCCTGGACCTTGACTTAACAGGGCTTAAACGGGCCGGCTTGATGGGCTTGGCCCGATTTCCTAGCTCTAATTAACGTTTTTGTATACTAACAAGTGAAAACATAATGAATAAGTAACATTTAACCATGTTTGAGTTTATTGCTGTAAGGCTCTATTTCGTTTCTGGATTCTACCAAGTTCTCACTCGAGTGCAAAGAATCCTCACTCAAGTGCAACACCAATTCTCCACTTTTTCTTTGTATTTGAGTAGCACTTCAATGTGAATTTGAGAGAGTGTGATTTCTCACTCATAGGTGATGTAGGGCCTCACTCGAGTGCATTAGTATATTTCATCTTCAGACTTCACTTCTAGACAGCACTCGCACCATGTTTTCAAAGAGTGTAATTTTGCACTCGCAAGTGTTACGTCTTCACTCAAGTGCAGTATGGTTCACTCGAGTGCATTTCTTATTTTCACATCCTGGCTTCCTCTCTATACTTCACTTGTAGGACTTGAGTGTATTTATTGCCATCACTCGAGTGTTACCAGTCATGCTCGAGTGCTCTTCACATTTCTCTAGTTATATTTCTTCTCGGGTTAACACTTTCATGTCAACACTTGCATAACTCAGGTGTAAACCTTCACTTCACTCGAGTGTATTGTCATTCACTCGAGTGTAGCTGAAATACTTCCACTTCACAGCCACTTCTGGACAACACTCGCATCAAAATGTCAAGAGTGTGATTTTGCACTCGTAAGTGATATGGGGCTATGTCAGACTCGATTTATTCATTTGATTCTAAATATGGAAAATGATGTATCATAAGAAAGTTCTTGTCATATGCATTCCAATACAAAAAGAATCATCTCCAAGCTCCTTGTATTCTGCAAGTTATGATTGAAAGAGTATTTATCGCATTAGACCGCACAAGCATCAACTTCCAGAAGGCATATCTCCTAGAATATAACTTCATATTAGGCAAATTACCTCTCCATGGAAAGCTTTTTGAGTCTAGTTTCATATGGCACCAATTTTGTCTCAATCCAAAGTGTCTTTTATGAGTTATGTCCAAAATAGCGAACATCTCTTGAAAATTGATTGTGATTTCAGTGTCAACTTCCACGGATCATATCTCCTTCATCTAAGCTTCTTTCAATGTGTTCTTGGTGTAAATTTTTTGTGTTGTGAGTCTTCTTTCATATGCCACCAGTTTCAGGTCAATCCGACATATGGTTTGAGAGATATGGCCAAAATACTAGACCTCTATCAAGCTGAATGAAAAACAGAGTAGAACAGAGTGGCCCTACACTCAAGTGTGTTCTTCCTTCTCTCGAGTGCTACAGTGCCGCACTTGCTACAGTGATTCTACACTTTCAGTCTACACCTCGAGTGCTACAGTGCATGCATGCTGCAATGCCAAATAGTGCTCGATTGCTACAATATCGACCGCTATAGCGCCAAATAGTGCCGACTACTAAGTGCCAAACAGTGTTGTCTAATTTCCTTCTGACCAAAGAAATCTCAGAGTTATTGCTAAGAACTTGAATCTTGATATTCCCATTAGATCTTGAAAGTTCTTTTGTCAATATCTTTCTTTTTTATTTTCCTCTTGATAATCATTCTCCATAACCCCACAAGATAGCTTCTTTATTTTCTTGATTATCTTCAATCTTTGCTTGAATAATCTATAAGATATGTAATATTAAACACAGTAATTAGGCCAAGTATAAATACATTATATAAACTTTTTGCTCTGATCATTTCATATCTATATTGGACATCATCAAAACTAATCATATCTAACAAATATATGGTTAGATTACTTGACAATTCTTTAAAAAAGAATTGTAATGTATTATCAAAATATTTTTTTTTTCATATTACATGATACTTAATGGTTCTTTGTAAAGAACTATAATATATTATCAAGTAATTTTTTTTCAGAATCCCACTTTTTTATATTAAATAATACCTAACGGTTTTTTATAAGGAACTATAATATATTGTCAAATAAATTTCTTATAGAATCCTGCCTCCTTATATTTGACATTTTTCAGAATCCTGCCTTCTTATATATGAGTGTTATCATTTTTAACTGTTAAATAATCTTAAAGAATATAAAATGATTCTTTTTGAAAAATTGTCAAGTATTGTGAAATAATTATTGTTTTGGAATTTTGTTGTCTTATATATGACGATTTTCATTGATAACTGTTAAGTATTTAAAAAAAAAAAGAATACATAACAGTTCTTTATGAAGAACTACCAAATATTGTCAAATTAATTTTTTTTCAAAATCCTACCTTCAAGCCTCCTTAAGATATTTACAGATATTATATATTAGACTAATATCTTAATATATTATATTTATTTTAAAAGTATAAATCTAAGAAAGTGTTATATGACGGTTCTTTCGTAAGAATCGTCATATTTGTTACTAAATAAATGACGATTATTAACTACAACCGTTATTTTTGTGTTTTCATGAATTTCACCTCTTAACACATGGCGGTGTACATATTTAAACGTTATATTTTAGCATTATATATTCTTGCGTAACATTTGCCTCGACATATATGATGTTTATTTACTGTAACTATTATTTATTAAGTGTTATATATGCCTAAATTTGTAGTAGCGTTGATTGTTACCTTTTTAATTGAAAAGGGTAACATTGTTCCATTTTAACATTTACTTGGCAACATTGATTCTAAAAAAATTCCAGTGTAACATTGATCTTCAACAAAAACTCCAGGACAAATTTACACCTTAACCCATAAATAAATTTAAACTGTTAAAATATTATATATATATATATATATATATATATCAGAGCTTATGGCTCGATAAAATGGAACTTTTAGATCCCTATTAATTCTCATACTACTTTCGTTACCTTATTTGAGATAATAATTTTAAAATTTGCTATAAATTGTGGTGATCAATTAGTTTAATTTATTATTTACAATCTTATAGTTGATAATTGTAGAAATATAATATGAATATTATAAAGAAAATAGAACCCCGTATGTATGAAGTAGAAATAACTAATTTACCTATAAGTTCTCATTTATCATTAATAGGAAATCAAGAAGAAACATGTATATTTACACCTTTTATGCCAGGAGGAAATGGAAATAATACTTGGAATTTAATGAATTGGAATAATATGTATATAATGAAACAATTAGGAACATATATAAACCCCAATATTTATGATTTAATGCAAATATATAATTTAGATGAAATATTAGAAATGGTCCCAGAAGATATTAAAGAAAAAGTAAAAATAGAAAAACCCAGTAATAGGAAAGATAGATTAGAATTTTTAAGCCAGTCTTTAGAAGAGAGAATATATAATATAAAGAAGAAGATAGATAATAACACTGAAGATTTAAGAATAATAAAATCAAATGTAAAAACTATAATGAATTCACTAGGAGTAACAGATATGGAAATAGAAGAACCTGAAATAAAATCTGAATTAGACTTATTAGAACCTATAACACATAAACACCGAAAATTAAATATGATGAAAGCTTTAGAAGAGATGGAAAAATTAGATAATACTAAAGAAAAGATTTATAAACAAAATATGGATGAAAATGTAAGACAAACAAGATTAATAACAGAACAAATAATGAAAGGTCAACAAATAATGAATAATAATTTATGGACAATTCATGATAAGCTTAATAGTTTAGGAATTACAGAAGAAGAGAAAAAACAATTAATAGAAATAACGAAGGGAAAAAATAAAAGAGAAAATTATGAAAGAAATGAAGAGATTGAGGAAGGAAGTAAAATTGCAGAAATAATATATTCCAAAGATATAATAGATATTTTTAAAATTCATAATCCACAAATAAAAATGATGAATGTAATAGATGATGAAGATTTGAATGAGGAAGATGATGAAATTGAAAAATTAATGGGATTACAAGAACAAGAATTAGAACAAATTCAAAAAGATTTCAAAAATGCAACAATTATAAAAGGAAATATAGAAGAATATAAAGAATTAAATACAGGAGTAAAACTAGATGAACCAGGAGATTCGAGTAAAAAAGAAGAAACAGAATCCTCTAAAATAAGAACAGAAAATGATTATAATAAACATAAAGAACAAAGAGAAGAAGAAATTGGAAAACAAGATTTACCACATGATAAGAAAACAAAAAATCAAGAATTTGATATAAGATTTGAAATACCAAGAGGAAGAGGATTTACACCAACGCCTATAGATCAATATGAAAGTAAAAGTATACCAGTATCTGGAATATGGTTAAATTTAGATTGTGTATTAGACCCTGAAAAAATAATTGAAGAATGGTCAAGAGCAACTATAATAGCATTAATAGGAAGAAATAATTTAGATTTCCAATCAACTAATTTACTTATAGAGCCAAGCTTTTTAGGAAATGTATATTATTGGTGGAGAAGCCAAGAAGAAAGTTGGAGAAATCAAATAAGACAAATAGCGAAAGAAGAATATAATAGCAGGAAAGAATATTATGTAAAATTAGTAAAAAGATATGAATATGTGCTTAGAACAGAATTTGTAGGAAGAAGTAATACATTAGAAGAACAAATAACAAGTAATGAAGCAATAAAAAGATTATATCAAATAGAAATATGTTCATTAGAACCAAGATATTTAAATCCTTATATATGTGAATTTCAAAAGTATTATTATGAAATAAAAGAAAATCCAGAAATGAAAAGAATAAAATATTTAGAACTTTTTTATAGAAAATTACCAAAATTAATAAGAGATGAAATAATAGATGATTATTCTAAAATATTTAAAGAAACACCAGAATTAATACCTTATATAGATTCCTTAGGAAAAAGAATAGATTATTTAAGAAATTATTTATCTGAAAAATGTAAACAAGCTTGGAGGAATATGAAATACTATAAACAGAATAAATTAATATTAAGATGTTCAGAATATGAAAGACCACATAGATGGGGATGTAAAGATGAAAATAAAAAGATGAGAAGAAAATATAGTAAGGGAAAATATAAAAATAAAAGATGGAAACCCATGAAAAGATATAATAAATATAGGTATAAATTCAAAAAATATCCAAAACAGAAATTTTATAAAAAATACAAACCTAAGAAATATTTTAGAAAATATTTTAAGAAAGGAAATAAAATAGATTATAGTAAAAAACCTAGAAAATGTAGATGTTATAATTGTGGAAAGATAGGTCATATATCAATAGAATGTAAAGAACCAAAAGATAAGAAGTTTATGAATATATTAGAGCAAGCTCAAGAATATGAATTAGAACCTTTAGAATTTGATGAAGAAATATATAGTGATATAGAAAACCCTGAGATAGAAATATATAAAATAAAAGTAATAAGTGAAAATGAAGAAGAAGAATAAGAATCAGAAGAATCAGAATTAGAAATAGAATATTTAGATAGTTCAGAAGAAGAATTTAAATTATATATGATGAAAAGTAAAGAAATAGAAGAAGTAAGAGAAGAAGATGAATATGAAACTTATGAAGAATATAGAAATACATCAGAAGGAAGTGTAGAAAAAAGGTTAACATTTAATGCTAAACAATATGAAAAAATAAAAGATATGAAATTAAATTTAAAACCAGACCAAATAGTTAATGAAAATTTTATGAGTAGAGTTAATAGAATAATAAAATCGAAAAAAGATATTAAAAGTCAATGTGTAATATTACAAAAGAAACATCCTATAGAATCAACTCTAACAGAAGGAATATTAAGAATACCATTAATAAGTAAAGGATTAATAGAAAATGAAATATCTAAACTACCTTTTAAAGAAGAAGTCACTGAAATTTATATTGCAGGAATACAGTTATTAGTAAAAGCTTATTTTAAAGAAGGAATAGATTCACCTATAGAATTATTAATAACAGATGGAAGAATAATAAGTAGTGTACAAGATAGTGTATTAGGAATGTTAACAGGCAATTTAATATATCAAAAATTAAAATTTACTTTGAATACTAATTTTGCAATATCTAGAAATGATGAACATATAGATCAATCAATAATGGTATATCATAAATTAAAAGGAATAAAATTATTAAAAGGTGCTAAAACAATAAGTATAACAGCAATGGTAGGATTAGTATTTACAAATGAACATAAAATATATAATAAATCAATAGGTAGAGTAAGTATAGAAAAACAGTTTATGCCTATATTAAAAGAAGTAAAAACAGATCCTATAAATATAACCTTACCTAAAATACTGGAAATAGAATTAGACAAAACTATAAGTATCAATGATAAAAGAGGAAAAAGGTTAATTGCAAATAATAATTTAGGTAATAGATCATTAAGAATAAATACATTAAATGAACCTTTACACATAAATATAATGAATCCAAGAAAAAGTATTGATATAGCAAGTAATAGCAGATTAGCTGAAATGTCCCTATTAAACCCTATAAATACAGAACTAGTTGAAATAAACCAAAAAATAACAAGTTTAGATATAACTAAAGAAAATGAACAGAGTAAAATTCTAATGGAAATTAAAAAGAATGGAATTTGGCAAGAAATAATAACATTAGTGGATGAAAATATAGAAAAAAGTAAGATAGAAATAGGATATATAGAAAATGACTATGAAGAGACAGATGAAGGTATAAAAACAAATATAATATTGAGATTTAATAAAAGAGATGTAATACAATTAACTTTATGGGTAGAACAAGATTCGAATAGATCATATAAAGTAACCTTAGGAAAAGACTTTTTAGAAAGAGTAAGACCTTATAGAAATCAAAAAGATAGAATAATCTTTAACATAAATCATCAGACAATTATAATCCAGAAATTAATATGATGATAAATACACATTACACAGCAAAAATAATAAGAATAATATTAGCAGAAGACAATAGTAAAGATTATTATTACATAGATAATGAAAAAATAGTAATACCAAAATCTGATAAGTCAATGATGAATCATATAATTCACCAAATAAATAAGTGCAATGAAAAAGAAAAAAGACAATTAAGAATAGTATATAATAATCAACCACAAGATTTTGTAGAAGCCTATAATGCAGTAGTAAACAATATGATGAACAGAAATGATATCAAGAAAGAATTAAAGGAAAGATTAAAAGTATTATCTAGGTCTTAAATGGATAGAAAGATAACATTATATGATGACAATAATTGGTATTATTTTAAGAATAATGAAGGAATAAGAATACCCAAAGTAGCAAGAGAATTAATGAAAAGTTTTATTAATAAACTAAGACAATGTGATGAAATAGAAGAACAAGCATTAAATTTAGCGTTACAAGATATAGATAATAGAGAAGTAAGAGTAAGATTAATACAATATCAAATAAATAGAAGGTATCATAGAAATGAAGTAGAAAATGAGTTTAAGAAACAATTAAATTTGTTATCTAGAGTTTAATGGATAGAAGAATCACACTTTATGATAAAAATAATTGGTATTACAATAAAGAAAATAATGATATAAGAATACCTAAAAGTAATATAGGATTATTAAGGTACTTAATAAATAAAACAAACAAAACAGATAAAATAGAACATACAGTTATAAGCCAATTGTTAGAAATAGTTCAACATAATGATCAAATGTACATACAGTTAGTAAATGAAGTCATAACTAGGAAAAGACAAAGAAGAAGTATAAAGAAAGAATTAAAGAAACAATTAGACTTACTATCTAGAGTTTAATATGGGAGACATTCATATGTTAAACGAAGAATTAAGAAACAAAAGTAGACTAATAATAGATGGGGAATTTTGGGCATATAAAAAAGAGAATATATAACAAAGATACCAAAAAAATGATAAGAGTTTTTTAAGAATGATAATTAAGAGATTGAGTAAAACCTATAAATGGGAAAATAGAAGACTAAATTTTATATATGATAATCATTATTTATTGTATGAAGAAGAATATGCTAGAGTAATGAAAGAAAGACAAGATAGAAAAGAAATTAAGAAAACGTTAAAAGAACGTTTAGAAGTATTATCTAGGATATGAGTAGATCATTATACTATATACTTATAAAATTCATATATGCAAAATATAGATCTAGAAAATATCATGCTTTGGTTGACACTGGAGCAAACTTAACTGTAGCAAAATATAATGTATTACCACCAGAATTATGGAAAAGAAAAAATAAAATGCTAAGAATGGAAAGTGCAGGAAAAGGAATCCATATGTTAGAATTAGAAGCAAAAGATGTAAAAGTTCAAATAGGAAACTATGAATTAGTAATAAAAGAATTAAATCAATATAATGAACCCTCTTGTGATGTAATTTTAGGATTAGATTTCTTAGAACAATATTTTCCTATACATATGATTAGTAAAGCCTTAATATTAACAACACCTTGTAGACATGAAGCTTGGGGTATAAGAATAACTAGACCATATAGAAGAAAAGATGAAAAATTTCAGAAAAAGAATAATGAACATGAGGTCCAATTCTTACAAAATAATAATCCAGTAGAAATTCAACATATGTTAGCAACCTTGAATATCATAGAGATAAAAACTATAGAACAAAGAATTATAGATAACTATAGTGAAAATCCCTTGATACATTGGGAAAAGTCTAAACCTATGGCTAAAATAGAATTAAAAGATTATAGTAAAGAGATAAATTGTAAACCTTATGTATGGACAAAAGAAGATAGGAAAGAATTTATAATACATATAGAAGAAATGAAAAAATATAATCTTATAAGAGAAAGTAGATCAGAATATTCATCACCAGCTATAATTGTGTCTAAACATAGTGAAGAAAAAAGAGGAAAAACTAGAATGGTTATAAATTACCAAAAATTAAATGAATTAGCTATAAGAAATAGATATCCAATACCTAAAATGGATTTATTATTCAATCTAATAAGAGGAAAAATTATATTTAGTAAATTTGACTGTAAATCAGGATTTTTCCAAGTAAAACTTGAAGAAGATAGTAAAAAATATACAGCATTCAGTACTTCAGAAGGACTATATGAATGGAATGTATTACCAATGGGTTATCATAATAGCCCTAGTATATTTCAGGAATACGTGTCAAAAATGTTATTACCAATAAGAGATTTTGCTATAATTTATATTGATGACATATTAATATTTTCAAAAGATGAAAGAGAACATGAAATTCATTTGGAACAATTTGTAAATATTATAGAAGAAAAAGGACTAAATATATCACCATCAAAAATGGAACTAAGAAAAGAAAAAGTAAATTTTCTAGGACAAATATTAACCAAAGATGGGATAGAATTACAAGATCATATAAGTCAGAAAATATTACAATTTAAGAAAATAAATAATAAGAAAGATTTACAATCTTTTTTAGGACTAGTAAACTAGGCTAGAAACTATATCCCTAATTTATCGGCATTAACCTCAAAAATATCTAAATTAGCAGGAGAAAAGACTATATGAAAATGGGATAATAATATAGAAAAAATAGTAGAAAACATAAAAGTCTTATGTAAAGAATTGCCAAAGTTGACCATACCTTTAAAAGAAAATATAAAATGGATTATATATACAGATGCCTCTGATAATTATTGGGGAGCAGCTTTATACTATGAAGATGAAGATGGAATTGAAAAAATAACTAGATATACAAGTGGAAAGTTTAATGATTCTCAAAGTAGATATCATTCAAATTGGAAAGAATTATTAGCTGTTGTAAAAGCTATAGAAAAATTGGAATTATTTGTAGTAAATAATAGATTTGTAATAAGGACAAATAATACGCAAGTTAAACATTGGTTATCTAGAGGAATAAAACAAAATAAACTAAGTAGTAAAATGTTGATTAAATGGCAAGCAGATTTATCTTATTATGATTATGAAGTTGAATATATTAAAGGAAAGAATAACTTAATTGCTGATTATTTAAGCAGATGGAGTCAGTAAGCCGACTTGGCAGAAAAAGTCCTGTAAATCAGACGAATAAGGAAGAAGAATCTTCCCCTTTGATGAACCAACTTATAATGAAGATGAATATTCTTGAAATGAATATGAGTCTATTAAGTAGTCAAGTTAGTACCAGTATACAAGGGTTAACAACCTCAATATCTGGTATTAATGACTCTCTTAATGACATCTATATTCAGCTTGAGAATTTGAAGATATGTAAGGCGGATGCCAACCCACTTATAAGGACAGAAGTCCAAACTACGAATAAAGGAAAAGAAGTTGAAGCTTATAAGCCAAGTCTACCTATAATGGAGTCCTTCACTCCAGGTGAGTCATCTACTCACAATACCCAAAGTATAATCGAGTCATTTGGACTTGAATCTCTCCTAACCTCTAATTCATTATTAACTTCCACTCCTATAAGCCAACCATCTCCAGAAACTTTAACTTTTTCTCAGATAATGACAACCCAAGAAAAACAAAAAGAAAAAGAGAAACCTTCTAATAATTCTCCTCCTCCAAAAGAACCTTCCAATAATACTGATATTTTTGAAATTCCAAAGCTTTATAATTTCTATAAAGTAATCATCAAAAAGTTGAACCAACTTTCTTTATCCCATAAGACCATTAAATACGTGTCCCACTATACATTTAATAAAGCTATTATATATCTAGGAACTCCTCCAGGTATTGTCAGAACCTTATACCAGTATGGATTAATCCAAAGTATATACCCGTCCAGGAATTTATCTGAAATAGCCGAATTACCGGAAAAGTTTATAAAAGCTGTAGGAGATTACTATGATATAGTAACTCAACATCAAGTATTCATAAGGTGTTATTCAACTGTAGCTGAAATTACTCCAGATCAATTTTACATGCCTATAAATCTTATCAGACTTGGAACCACCAAGAAGCCTTTGGTATACGAACCAGAAATAAAAGAAGATATAACAGATGATGATGATTTTCAGTTTCGTGTATCAAATATAAGGGCTCAAGATTACCATATAATATTCCAGGAGATGAACCGTATAAAGGTGGCGAATATGACTATAAATCCAGACAAAGAAGAAAAGATATATGTATGTTATTGTACAGATAAGACTTGTATGTATTCTCTTGGAAAGAAGCCAAAGAACGACAAGCAATTTGGGTTATGGTATGACCAAATAAAAAAGAATAAGATGGAAAATACTCCTGATACAAAAAGAAGAATTTGTCAAATAATAGGAGAATATCCAAATCACAAGTGTGAATACTGCCAAGAAGTCCGAGGAAAAGATAGAAACCCAAATATCAATATGGATCCAAGCCTATTATGAAGTGTCGGCAGAAGAATACAAATATAAATTGTCGGCAGAAGCAGACGAAGATTGGAAAAGAAGATGACAGACAAGGATGGCCGACAATTACAGGGCACTCAGAAAAGTAAAAGAATCTTATCGTCCTTCATAAGATTATCTGTAAAGATGTATTGTCCTCTTGTAATGATATTTGTAAAAGAAACCAAGGTAGGATAACTGAAGTAAACATTATGTAATCAGGGTTGAGACTTCGATTCTATAAAAAGCCATGTAAGCCTCTCAGTAAGGCACCACTCTTGTAATACATTGCAATCACTTTTGAATGCAAAGTACTCCTTCCAGAAATTCTCTCTCTTGTGTTTGTGAGTTGTGTGAAAAGTTCTCCGTGGTAGCTGCAACAAATATTATCTTTAATCAACTTTTATTGAAGAGTAACCAGGTATGAGGGGCTAAACTCCTTTAGGGATCTAAGAGGGAAATTTTATTCGATCATAAGGAAAGTATTATAGATTATGTTACTGGGCAATATGTTAAAAAAAAAAAAGAGTCTTTTTTAATTTTAGGATGAGATAAATGAAAGTAAGATGAATACGCCTCCAGTAGGAAACGAAGGAAGGCTATGCTGTTATGGTCTGAAGGGAGAAGGTCGAGATTCCAAATTATGAATGCTCTGTGAGATATTCGGAAGGAATTCTCTGTAAATGGTCCATGTATGAAAGAGGACATGGTTCCTTCTATAACCCGGATCATTTTCGGTCAAACCTCATCTTAGTTTTATTTATTAAATCTTTTTAATAAATATCTGTACAGACTTTGATTTTGAAAATGTGTCCCTGTTTATATTTTTATTTTATTCCGCACAAAAAATGCATGTTGCCCAGGTCTGCATAAGCTATGGTGTACATATATATATATATAATTCATAGCTGCAATATAGGTAAAATTAAAAAAAAAAAGTATAAAATACTTTAACAATAGTTTTATAATATTAAATTTGAACTATCCAATTTTTAAATCTAAAGATGAAGATAAGATTCTGAAAAGAAAATAAGAAAAAAGATTATAAGAGAGAGATGAAGTGGAAAGTACTGAATGACGAACAGAGTTTGACGACTAAGAAGTGTGAGAGACAAAATGGAGACCTTGACCACGAGTGTAAAAGAGAATTAAAAAAATAACAAAACAGGAAAAAATAGAAAACAAAAAAATAAGTGAAAGTTGTTTTGAGTTTTTGTTTTAAAAACCATGTTTCTATTTTTTTTTTTACACAGTTCTTTATTAAAAATTAACAACCAAACAAGTTTTTTCTTATTTTGTTTTTTAAAAAAATTATACAAACATACCCTTAATTTTTTTCTGCGGAAACAAATAATAGGTTTAAATGTCCACTAATTAAATATGAATAAACGTTAAGTCCATTAGCTTATATTCATAAGTCATAATGTCTAATTTTTCTATCCATCTTGTTATGTGGTCTTTTTCAATAATAAAAGTTCACATTGATAAAATTTCAAAACTCTGCTAGACTATTATTAATAAAAAAAATAACACATGAAAAGATTTGATTGAAAAATTGGACCTAATGAATATAAACAAATGAATATAAGTTTTATATATACATTGAATATTGAATATGTAGGTCTATTGAAATCGGTATACTAAAAATTCCAATGAAAAGAAAAGAAAGCAACTGGGCACCAATAAGGACCCGTTTGGTTCGATCCCATTACACCCTGCGGTACAGTGCAATGCGATGCAATGGTAATGCAATGCAATATTAATTACAGGGGTAGTGTTTGGTTTGATTTTTAAACAACGTGCAATGAGTTAATATTTTAACAATTATTTAAAATTAATATATTACACAAAGTCTATTTTACCCCTTAATATAATCTTTGTAGAAAAAATAATTACAAGACGGCAACGACTGGGATGGAGGAGGAGGAGGAGGTAGTGGCGGCGGCAATGATGGGGGTGGCGGGGGAGGAGGAGGTGGTGGTGGGTCGGGGGCGGCGGCGGCGAAAGAAGTGGTGGTGGTGGAGGAGGAGGAGGTTGTGGTGGCGGCGGTGGGCAATGGGGGTGGAGGAGATGGTGGTGGGCAGTGGGCCGGTGGGGGCAGTGGGGGTGAGGGTAGCGGCGAAGGAGGAGGTTGTGGCGGCGGTGGTGGAGAAGGAGGTGGTGGTGGCGGTAGGCGGCAGGGGGTGGAAGAGGTGGTGGTGGATGGTTGGCCGGTGGCGGCGGAGGAGGTGGTGGCGAGATGCGGGGGTGAGGGTAGCAGCAGAGGAAGAAGTGGTGGTGGTGGTGGTGGCGGTGGGAGGTGGGCGGGTGGCGGGGCCGGGGGTCGAGGCGGCGGATGGAGGTGACGGCGGTGAAGGAGGTAGTGGCGACGGCAGAGGGTGGAGGTGACGGCGGTGGAAGAGGAGGAGGTTGTAGCGGTGGCAGTTGTGACGTAATGCGGCAAGTGAAATGAAATATGTAAAACAAAGACAAGGGAAACTAAAGGGTAAATTGGACTTTTTAGATCATGCAATGTGATGGTAATGAGGATTCATAGGGGGGGAGGTATGAATGAGGATTACCAATTTTTTGGTAATCATCATTACCATGTTAAACCCTATTACCATGCTAAAGAGCAACCAAACACTCTTCTCTTGGTAATGCAATCATGATTACCATTGCAGGCATGCAATGTGATTGAACCAAACGGGCTCTAATTCTCTTTCCTTTCCATGTTATTCCTTTTTTTTTTTTTTGGCCAGCCCTTTCCATGTTATTCCTATTCTATAAGATAATTGCAAACATCAATTAATTATAATTAGTCATTTTTATGTCGGCCAGAATATTCAAATTCCTCCAGTTTTGCCGCTGTGACAGATGATAATTCACACGTTTATCTACCGGCGCCAAGTAAAAATAATGAATATCGAACAATTCATGGAAAAAAAAAAGTATTTCTTTGCTCCATTATTAGTTATTTATTTTAATTACTTTTACACCATTTCTTAACTAGTGTTGCTCCCTCCCATCCTAAATATGATACTTTAATATATTTTATTTCTCAAATTTATAATTTTTTAAGAGAAAATTTATTAGTTTTACCTCAACTATAATTCAATTTTTAAAATATAATTTAACTCGATGCAATTCACTCCTTATTGTTTTGACTTGTTGAAACGTAATCCTGAAGTTTTAACTTATTGCAATTCAATACATATAGTTTAGTTCGTAGGTTAAAAGAACTTTAGTCCTTATAATTTTATTTTTTAAAATGTAGGAACTAACATTTTAAATTAAAACTATAAAGATTAATTTGCTCAAAGACAAAGTTAAGGGATAGAGTTGAACTAGGTTAAAGTCGAAAGAATAAATTATAATCAAATCAAAACTATATGGACTTAATGATTAATTTTTTTTCTCAAACTATCCATATTACACATTTTAATCATTAAAAACAATACTTTTTATGAAAATCATTAAAATGGATACTTTAAAAAAGTCAATCCATATTTTAAAAAAGGCTAAAGTATACTTTTAATTATTTAAGTTTGTATGAGGATTCATTTTAATCTCATAACTTTATAAAATATATTTTTAATCCTATAACATTAACACCGTGAATGTAATTAATGAAAAATGCTGATTCAGCAAACCTAAATGATTATGGTAAAGCTGAAAAATCATGCTTAAATTTTAATTTCTTAATATAATATTTTAGTTTTTAAAACTAACATAAATTAAATCTTCATGCATATCACGACAAATTTAAAATTTATATATCATCATTTAATTATATAGTCATTATTTAACTTTGTCCAAATCAACATTTTCAATTAGTATTATTAAGATTTTAAAATTTTAGGACTAAAATTATATTTTATAAAGTTAGGGGATCAAAATAAAACTTCATGTAAATTTAAATGATTTAAAATATATTTTAGCCTTTTATAAATAACTAACTTAACAAAAAAAAATTTTTAATATTTATAGTTATATAGTTTCGAAATTTAGAAACACAGGGAGAACTACTACACATAGTGGAAATGATATATATATATACATACGTATATATATAGACACACACATGTGTAACTTTAAATTAAGAAGTTAAAATAAAAAGGCTGACTTTTCTAATTTTATAAGAATGCTTCCATAATCCATGTTGTTGTTATGTAAGAATAAAAGAGGCACGTTTGAGCAACTTGTTCCAGAATAATTGTAATAAGGGGTTATTTGTGGAAGAAGACGATACATGGGGACATCATCCACCAAACCCCGTCCATCCTTGGGGCCCACCCATAACCAACAAACGGATCCGAGACCCGAAATCCCAACCAATCACGGCTCAATATTAGATAGACAACTCTCAGCCACGAATTTAGATATGCGTGCTTCCTACGTGTCAACCACGTGGCTCACAAAATCACCCAACGAGCCACGTGACGTCAATTGCGATGGACCCCACGCCCCGCCCTCCCTCTCTCGCCCTTCATCTGGAAACTTGTTTCACCATGTGAATCTTGAAGAGGAAGAGGGAAAAGAAGAACAAGAACAAGAAGAAGGATGAACTGAAAGAGCTTTGCTTCTTTCTCTCTCTCTCGTTGCATGCGATTCTGTTTTTCCTTTCTGCCATATCTCTGAAATTTTGTGTTCTCTAGACCCGAGTGGATGGTAGAGTTGGGCTACTTTTCTCTCTGATTTTTCTGCGGAATCTGGCGATGAGTGAGCTAACTCCCTGGATTGCGTTTGATTCTGGTTTTCGCTTTGAAGATTTCTGCGTTGAATATATAAGAAATGTTTGATTGGAACGACGAAGAGGTGACTCAATTTTTCTTTTGGTGATTTTTTTTAGTTGTGTTCTAAGTTGATTATTTGTAAACTTTATAGTAATCATGGGAAATTGAGGCGAATTCGTTACTTGGTTTGCTGCGTTCCCCCTTACTGTTTTAGTGTCTTTCTATTTCTTGGTTGGTACAATGGTTTTAGATGTGGCACTCTTCTGTATGAGTTAAGGACCCTTTGAATCTTTTCTTTAGTGTGAAATATGTCATACACATTATGGGAGCTGTGAGGAACGTCGGCTCTGTCATTGGTCTATCTTTGAGGCCTAACTCCGAACAAGGATCGAAGAAGAGATGAACTTCGATCTCTTTTCATTAGTTCAGATGTTAGTTTGCTGAATTATTTAGACATATTGAATAATGATAAAACATTTAAACGAAGAGAGGAAGGTTTTTTATATATGAGAAATCATAATGGTTGTATGTAAGTTAGGATAAGATTAGAAAGAGTTTGTTAGTTGCAGACTAACATGAATTCACTGGTATACTCAATACGCTGCCGCTACTCTTCGGTTTACAGCAGTCCTGAACTTGTTTCAGAATATGCCAATGCGAGTTATTGGTGAGTATAAAAGAGTTTTTTTCCCCTTAAAAAATAAAATTAATCAGCTATTCAGTTGTAGAGGGGATTGGGAATTGGGTATTACTCCCTCTAGTCCCTAATATAAAACCTATTTTCCCGATTTGATTAGATTAAGGAAGTTAGTTAAGGTAGCTAATATGATATTTTGTTTTCAAAACACCCTAATATCTTCCTTAATTATCTCCATCTCTTTTTTACTTGATTATGATTGAGGGAGCATCAATAAAGATAAATTGAGAAAAGATTGACAAATATGAGAAGTAGGTTTCATATTTAGGATCAAGATCAACTTCAGAATTAGGCACTACATTAAGGACCGGAGGTAGTAACTAGTTTTTGAGAGAAGATATGACATGTACCTCGACCTCAACATGGAGTGGTACAGAGTGGAGGACATGGCTAGCGGTAATTAACTATAGCTACAGCCTATAACTAGAAGCCTCAGATTGAAGTATTAGCTGAACCTGGTTTAAGGGAGATAGACCAATATTATAATTTGTAGGGCCTTATTCCTGGAAGGGATCAGAAAATCACAACTGCATGGAGTTGTGTGGATACCTTCTGGGAGGGTGAGTTTTCTCTGATTCACTATCTTCTGTGGTCTCTTATTTTACAATAGAGGCGTGGGTGAAGAGTGGAGTGAGATATTGCATCAGAGCTATCCAGATGATTTGGTTTCTTCCCATAATGATGCTTTTATTTTTGGTTCTTATTAGCCAATATTTAGAGAAGCGGACTTAAAAAGATGAATCTAGAAAATCACTGAAACATTCGTTTTATTTAATTTTTCACTCGAATAATGATTCTGTTGTTTTTCCCTCCGAGTTCCTTCAGCTTTTCCTTCTGTTCTCAACGCGAAAATCCAGATTGATGGAATCACATGATTCTCTTGGTCTTCTGTCTATCATAGTCAATTTGGAAATAAAAGGCCTTGTGATATTGGACACAGTCTCAGGTGAAATTGCCGCTGTTATACTGGGTGGCTTTATAGTGCTTTTTTTTTTTTTTTTTTTTGGCCTGCGATCTCTTTTTAGTTCTTGTTACTATAACTTATTACTATATTCGTGGATAATTTTACCCCTTGTGGCTGGCGTGCCTCACCTTTTATATGTTACCCTTTCATTATACATTGATTTGGATCTTCCCTTATACCTTAAGGGTGAAAATCAGGGTTTATTATTCAGGAGGACGGAGTGTGTCATAGATATTTCAATTCTGAAGTTTAAGATGTTAAGTCATGGTTGTTAAATAGTATGATGGTAATCTCTAATGCACTTTTTCACGCACAAGTCCTGTTATATCTTTGATAACATAGACCTATTATATCTTTCGCGGGAAATTTACCTTAATTAAGGAAAAAAATAAAATAATGGGTACAAAGAAGTAGCTTTGAAGGTAGGAGTTTGAAAATAGTTGAAAAGAATAAAAGATATGCTGCAGGCGCTGTAGATTATAAATTTAATTAAAACAAGGTGCTATCATAGGAAAATTGAAGTTTTTGGACAAGCATTCATTTTTGAATCATTCTATACTTTATTGTTATATTAAAAAAAGTAAAAGTACACATTTCATCCTCTAACTTTATACAGAGTTTTAAAAAGGTTTTTTCAACATTGAAAATTTCAATGTCAGTATTTTTTATTAATGGCGTTAAAAGGCTAAAAAGACACTTTATAAAGTTAAGGGACCAAAATGGAACCTTGCATGAAGTTAAAGGAGTAAATGTATACTTTTAACAATAAAAAATATTTGAATTTGGTCCATTGCCTCCTTGATTCAAACTCAGATCTTGTGCAGTCTTGGTCAACCTTGTATGATGCATTTAAGTCTTTTTTATTTCATCTTTTATTCTATGTTTTTCCTTTTCTAAAGAGTTGACTGTTTAAGCTTTTATTTCTTTTCTTGTTTTGCTATCATGGATAAGGAAGCTATATTGCCTTGATTCCTATTTATGTATAAACCCTAAAAAGAAAAAAGAAATAAATTATCCAGGGAAATAGTATTTCTCTCATCTTTTTAAAACGGTATTGGAGTGTCGCTGGCCTGATTTTTTCAGTACGGCTAGAGATCCCACTGAAAAGGAAACCCAAACCTCTCAGACCTTCTCTGTCAGCACCCATGGAACACCAATCACATACTAAACAGATAAGGTCACAGTTATCTATTATAGAACCAATCTGTGGTGATGTTTGATTGAGGGAAGGAAAGGGAAATTACTTGAGTGGAGAGGCTGATAAGCCAATTCACAGTGATGCCAAAAGTAAACTTGAAGAGATGATGCTAACTGTGAGCAAAGAGATAGGAGAGATTTATATGCTTTTCAGGGCTGCCCATGAAATGCAACTGAGATGCAACTCATGAAGCCTGTTCTGCTCGTGATAGTGTAGTTGAGACATTTGAGATAGAATGCTCAATTCATGAGCTTATTCAGGGAAATACCCTGTCAATAAAAATGTTGTGAAGAAAGAGAATTTATAAATTTCTGAAGGATCCCAACCCACTACTACCCCCAAAACACTTATTAGGAAACAAAAGGGTGACGCAAGGGGCAGAAAAATGAATTTTTGCAATGTGTAGAAATGCTAATACGACTGGATTTCAAAGTTTTTTCTTTTTCTTGTTGACTATTTTCCTTATCTATATTTATTATTTGCTTTATAATGACTTGTTTACTGCTAGCCAACATAATATGGGGTGATGCTACTGAGAGTGATGATCATATTGTGCCTTTCCCAGAGGCAAGTGAGGATCTTTGCAACAAGAAAGAATGGAATAAGGAAGCTGCTGAAGTTTCACTTGCTGAACAGAAGAAACCAGAGGCTCAAATTGATTTTCAGGGCAAAAAGATAGGAAGCAGTTCAAACATTGATAACAGAGAAGGTTTATCTCCCTCAGGATATGGCAAAAGCTCATGGCCTGACTTATCTTTATCTAGTCCAGCTAAAACTGATCAGGGCACTCCGGGAAGTGAAGTGTCTAAAAGTTTGAGTGAAATAAGCAAGAACTGCTCATCAAAAGGTAGTAGTAAATTTCTTAATTACTTGAATTATGATTAAACACTAAATAGCATGCGTTTCTGTGCATGTGAATTTACCTTAGACATTTTTCTGCCTATGTTTTCTGTGCACTGAGTGTTTTTATCTTTCTACAAAAACTAAAAATCGCATGCATTATGCAATTTTGGCTATTGCTAATTTCATGCATATTTGACAGAAGAGGCTGCTCAACCAGATAAGGATGTTGAGTTTTTCCAGAATGAACTCCAAGGGAAAGAACAAGGAGATTTAATTGACTATGGCTGGGCTAATATAGGAAGTTTTGATGACCTTGATCGCATTTTCAGGTAAAGTAGGAAACCTATATCATGAAATATTTGATATATTCATAGTTATTATGTCTTTACGCTGGAGATTCCATAAACATCTTTATGATTGTTCTCACACATCACTATACTTTACAAACATGGTTATAGAAACTAAGAAAAGCAAAGGACAAAATTTATCTCTCTCATTGCACTGAGATATGAAAAAAATAATGCTACTTAAACAATTATTGCAAATTTACAAGCACAAGAATACTATGGTCAGAAAGCTCATTTGTGGATGCATCAATGGGAGGTAACACTATTTGAATTTTTTGAGGAGGCCTTTAGTAACAAAGTACTTTTTGAAAACATCCTGACTCATCAAAACATGAATGAAACTTCATTTGTTGGTTCTTTATATATATTTTAATTTTAGAATTTTTTTTTGTAGTATTGTTATGCTTCCTTGGAATTCACTTGATAGTCCTTGTAATTGGACTGAACCCAAGTTTGTTATTGACGGTGTATATCTTTTGACACACATATTATTGTTAATTGTTATGCAATTTATTGTATTTCATAATGGCATTAGTCTGACTCATTATTCTCACAAGTGACGGTTTTGCAGCAATGATGACCCTATTTTTAGCCATGTAAGTATTGATAATGTTGAGCTGTGGTCTTCAAAAGATGAGAGCAACAACCCTGCACCCATATCCTTGGGCACAAAACCAGCAAGTGGTTTAAGGAACAGATTTGAGCCTTCAGAAATTAAATCAGAATCTGTTCAATGTGATGGTGATCAGTCATATAATCTCTATTATGACAAAATCACTGGTCCTGCATCCCAAGATACACAAAATGCACCTGAAATTGCTGTTGATGTGGGATATGTTGGGACTCGAAGCAAGCTTACCGTAAAGGATCAGCTGGTATGTCCAGTAAACTGGTAGCAGGCTCAACCAATGTACCGTCCAGTTTTAAGTTTAACTTGTGTGGTGGAGTAAAGAAAATTCTCATTTCATTTTCTTCCCACAGGCAAGCCATGAGTTGGGAGGAACTATCACTTCTGTGGCCTCTGGTTTAGCTTCTGAAAATGTTGGAACAGTAAATGAATTTACTGATAAGGTATTTCGTTGATTCTTCTATAACATTATAATAATACCATAAGATAACTGTCTCCTATTTTTTTTGTTACAGAATATGACAAACTCAACTAACATCGGTATTCTTCCCTAGAAAACATAAAAATTAGGAGATTTAACATGTTCAAAGTGTAAACTCAAATTATATACGTGCAAGAGTTTATAGTTTTCACCTCACTGTATAGGTAATAAAAACTCATCTGAGTTGCTCTTCATAAAATGAATAATTCTTGTAGCTCTGATACAAAAACGATGGAGCCCAACCCAAATTATAGAGATCCAACACTGAATTTATATTCAATATCGAAATACTCTCCTTCTTAGTGGAAAGAAAGAGAACTACAGTATGAATAAACCCACGCACGGAGGAAATTAATTGTTGAAAATGACAGAAAATACAGAGCTCCGCACACAAAGCACACTAACAGTAAAACACTGAAAACAGAAAAGATATGGATGAAGAAAGACCCTTTTGTCCACTCCAACCTGGGGTCCAAGAGACCAGGAACTCTCTCTCACAAAACCACAATCTACCTGCCTAGCAGAAAACCTCCAAACCCCCCTAACAAGTCTCTACAATCCCACTAACACACTCTCATCCAGCTCACCCCACTTGGGGCCCAAGTGGCTATCTCAGCACCCAACTCTCTTTCTCCTCCCTCTGGCCAGCCCTTTTTAAATGGTGTTGTTCTTGTATTAAATTGTACCTTTTATTTTCTACATGTATTCACTTAGAACTTCACTTTTGTTTACTTTGTGTATGTTTGTGTATCCTTGGTTTTTTTAATGATTTTCATGGATACTTTAGACAACCATTTGATAATTATGCGTTATTGATCTGGTCAAAAAATCGATATCCATCTTGTTCCCCAATCAAAGCGATTAAGTTCTATCTTTTTATCATTATGTTTTTGTGGGTGTGGGTGTGTGTGTAAATGCAGGCTTTTGAGCAAAAGAATCTGTTGAAAGCCCAGAAAAAATCACAGGGGGAACACGGGGAAAAGGTATTGCAGAATTATGGAAGTTGGTCTCCATCAACAAGTTCATTGAGACCATTTGAGAATCAACTTGCACCTTCTGCCACACAATCTTCTCCCTCTCCAATTTTAGGGCAACAGAAGCAGCTTCAAGGAGTTGAGACATTATACCAGAACATCATGAATCCGTATGCAGCATCTCCTGTCAATGAAAACCTTACAAATACTTATCCTGCAATGCCATTATTCTCACAGGCCCAATCAGAAGATCTTAGGCATCAACCTCTACTTTCTGGCTACGAAGTGTCTCCTGATATAGTGAATGCTGCTGACTCAGTCAAGCCTCTGACCATGACTCCTCAGGAAAAAATTGAAAAGTTAAGGAGGTGGCAGCAATTTCAGGCAATGCTTGCTATTCAGAAACAACAACAACAACAACAATTAAGCCATCAAGTTCTTAGCAGCAATGAATCCAACACTCAGAAACGTCCTTTAGAAATGCAAATTCATTCCTTTGATGGGACTGATCCTCAAATTGGCGATCTGATCAGTCTTCCTGCACCCGAGCATCCTCAGGGACAAGATGATTCTAATACAATTTCTGTGCCAGTTGATGATTATTTTGATGAAGACGCGATACTATACAGGCTTCAGGATATCATATCAAAGGTATGGTTGAGTTGTTAGTGGTGTCTGTTTTGTAATATATTAATCTCCCGGTTTACTAATTTGGACATGGCTACAATCCCGAGGCGAACTTTTTGTACAGTTAGACATCAAAATAAGGCTCTGTATCAGAGATAGCTTGTTCCGGTTGGCACAAAGTGCAATGCAAAGGCATTTTGCTAGTGATACAAGCAGTACGAACAAAAGTAGCAAAGAAGAACTTGAAGTTGTTGCAAGAGAGGAAAGCAATTTCTCGAACAGGTTTGTAAGCTACAAAGATTCAGCATTAATAACTGCTATAACTAGCTGATTTTTTATGGAACTAGAATACCATAAAACTTACAAGTCAAGCATACGCTATTATGAGTATAGTATAATTCCTCCTCCAATGATTGGCATCTACAAGCCAGTTTCACTGTATCTATTATTTCTTGATGTTGGTGTTGATTTACCTGAGGGTTATTAGATAATTATTTGCATGCAAAGTCCAGTGGACTTGCAGTCTTTTGTTTGATTGGTTAGGAGCTTTTTTCTAGATGATTAATGGCAAGTTCGAGTTGACAGTTTAAACCTGTCCTATAAATTGCTTATTGAAGAAATTAACTTCTTGGTGGCTCTTATTGTTCTGTTACTGTCACTGAACAATAAGAGCCACCAAGTCTTGGGTTTTCTTCAATAAGCAATTTATAGGATAAGTTCGAGTTGAACAGTTTAAACATGTCCTATAAATTGCTTGTTGTAGACAACCAAAGTCTCGGTGGCTCTTATTGTTCTGTTATTGCCACAGAACTATAAGAGCCACCAAGACTTTGGTTTCCATCAATAAGCAATTTACAGGACAGATTTAAAACATGATAAAAGTTCTGAAAGTACTGCAAATAATTATGACATAATAATAGAGAAAACATGACGAAAGTGCTTGATAATACGGCATATAAATATGATAAAATGGATTTACTGAACTGAACTGCGCAAAGCGCGCAGTTCAGTTCTTCAACACTAACCCTGTTTGACTTTCTGTATTAAAGGAACACCTGCTCATAACCTAACTATGGCTATAAATTCCTAGTTACTGATTGTAGTCTGACATACTCCTCTAGTCATATTTACAAGGCAGAGGAGAGAGAAGATTTTTTTTCCTATTTATAAGTCACTTCATTAAATTTTTCATATGAATATATAATTTTACTCTTCATTTATTATTGCGTAGACAATAGGGTATTGTGTATATTAAGTAGGGGCAAAGTTGAAAAGTTATTAAATTTTAAGGCAGAGTTAATGAAGTTTAAGGTTTTTCTTGGTTTGTGTGAAATATGCTAGAAGTAACTTATAAATAGAATCAGAAGAGTATGTCTTAGCTGAATAACATGTTTGGTGGGCACAATGGTGATGATATATTTAAATTGCTGATTTTTTTTTTTTTCCTTTTAATGAATCATTTTTGGGATCACAGAAGTACCAAGATATCCAATGCTGAAACAGAAACAAACCCTATCGATCGAACTGTGGCTCATTTGCTCTTTCATAGACCTCTTGAATTAAGAGGAAATCATCCTGACAAACTGAAATCACCTCTTTCTGCCAACATGCAATGTGAAAACAAGGCAACTAACCTGGCAAACTTGCCTTTGGATTGCTTGCCAGATGGCGACTTGAAAAGTAATCAACCTTTTTCTCTCCAAGGGTTTAAGAATTCTAGCCCGATGTTTGAGGTCCCGTGTATGGATCAGCTTAAAAACATTCCTCCTGTTGACACATCTGAAAATGTGTCCACCAATGAGCCTGCTGATGTTGGAGTTCAGGAGTTTGAAGCTTCTCAATGAAGGAAGAGGTTCTCAATAAATACTGAGGGTAATTCCTTCCTATATGACTTCTCTGCTTATTGATATGCTTCTCACATGCAATTTATTTATGGATTTACTGGTAATGCAAAGGTTTTCTTTTATTGGCAGCCATCTTCTTCTTAATCTAGCACAAGTGTTGTGGACTATCATCGTAAAGAATCCCGAGTACCAGTGTCAAGCATGCACAATTCAAGTCTCAATAATATATATGTTTCCTCTGTTTTAAAACCATGACTAGTGTGTATCATCCAAACATATGGTGATATGCCGTCATAACTCTACATGAATGTGTTCAGTAGTAAAACCACTCAAATGTCAGATTGGTCAAGTCTTGGCCTGACTGATGTAGACCAAGTTTTTAATCTGTTGTAAGATTTTTATTTATGCGATTTGGGAAACAGATTCCCTTCATCATCTTATTAGAGTAGCCAAAAATCAGCTTGTGATTTTGATTAGGATATCAATTACATCTTTGGTTGCAGGCAAAAAGTCGTCTTTAAGTGGGATACAAGAAGCTCCAATGGTTAGTATTTTTTTTTTCTAGTCGAATGATCTTTTGATTTGGCAATCAGGGTTATACTTGATTATCAGCTCAATTTCTGTCTTTAATTTCCAAAGCAAGGGCCTAACTCGGATATAGGGATGATTTGTGGTTTACAAGATGCACAAGGTTTTGTGTTGATAATTGATTTTAGCATATATAGGGGTGCTTGAGATAATCATGATTTTGTACAAGTGTGTTGGGTGCTTTTTAAGAAAATGTTGTTTTGGCTTTTCAATAATCATTTTTAATCATATCCAAAACCAATCTTATGTTCGAGTTACAACCAAAGCCATTTTTAAAATCATAATTTATATCAATTTTTTTCAAAATCTATTTTCTAACCACTAATTCAAAATATACAGAGGAGGACGGAGGACCGTTGAAGAAGAAGGATGCATCTATAGAGATTATATTACCCATATCATTATATTTAATTCTCACACATTTTCTTCCACATAAATGAAAGTATTTATGGGAGAGAAAAAAAGAATTACATTTTTTACATCTTTGTTGTTTCTAATTAATTTTAACCAACTTTTCAAACAGCATGATTCAGTTAATAGCGAGAATGGGAGCATAAAACAACAACAGAGAATCCAATCAATATACATATAAATTTGGAAACCTGATTTACCAAAATGAAAGCCTCGAAAAACAAAGTCTATTCAATGTGGTGCCACTAATTTCTGCAAAGCTGAGTGCCTTCTTGGACTAAATGATTAGTTGATGTGGTGGATAAGAACTAACACCTTGCCACCTATAAACAAACAAGCTCAAGTTGATCTTTCGGCTTCAGGTCTGAATCTCGCTTCTTCTCCATTACTCGCTGGACTTCCTCTCGGTAGCCTTTGTATTAAATTTCTTAGAGTATCTCTATAAGCAGAAGCTCTCGTCATGTATATACTGCTGTAACGAAATAAATATCACAAAAATTTATTTAATGAAATAGAAAAAACAAGCTAGAGGGAATTCTTTTACCAAATCAACCATCGCAACAAAATTGAACTCTCATGTATGGACCAACATGAACATCGAGAAGAGAGAGTTCAACGCAATTTTAAAAACGATGCTATTAAAAATAAGAATGAAAACGTTTTAAAAAATCAGTTTTTTTTTTCAAAATTTAATCAACTCCTTCCACCTGCTATTATGTGTTGTGCAAGTTGGAGTGATAGAGTGTTCTTTAGAATGAAGGGCATAGATGGCCATTTATAAGCTAGAGAAAGGCACTGAGTGCCTGGTTGATTCATGGAAATGCCACTGCGCAAGCTCGGAACAATCCGGTTGATTCATGCACCACCGAAACACATAAAAGAGGATTTTGATATTACAGTTTATTTAATTAACAGCTGTTAAGTGCCAGCGAAATTAACCCAAACACAAAGGCTTCGAGAGAAAAATTCTTTTATTCCTGTATGAGATAACTAAATCCAAATACAAAATTGTTGTGTCACTAGCGAAGTCCCTAAACTAATTACAATTAGGAAATTACCTAAACACCCTTACTTATAAATTGATATATAATGGTATAGAAACCAAACTCAAATGTGTTTATTCCAAATCTTGATGCATTACAATGAAAACACACACCTATTTATACTAAAATCACACCATTGTAAATTTTTTAAAATAATGCAAAAGTCAGAACCGACAGCCACACCAACCCCTCTGTCGTCGTTCCCTGTTCACAACGTCATTGCATACGTCATATGCATGTCCTCTGTTTCAACTCCCTGTTCTGTTTCATTCCCCCGGGGTTGGGCAAGACTCGTCCTCGAGTCAGAAACAACATCAATCATCAAGATATGGAGATAGACCCGCAACCTTATGCTTGAGTAAAAATGACTTGGACTCATTTTTGACTTTGATGTGTTTATCGGGTGGCAAAGGTTCAAGCTGAATCTTCACGTCATCCTTCTAGAAGGAATATGTGTTTGTATAACTGTCGTATAAAGCGCGTCGATCATATTGCCAAGGTCTTCCCAGAAGAAGATGACAAGCGTCCATTGGAACAACATCACACCAAACTTCATCATGATACCTTTTACCAATAGAAAAAGTAACAAGGCATCGTTTTGACACTTTTACCGCGCTTTCTTTATTAAACCATTGAAGCTTGTACGGATACGGATGATTGTGAGTTGGTAGTTGTAACTTTTCTACCATGTAATTAGAGACTACATTTTCACAGCTTCCGTTGTCAATAATGACGTCACAGACTTTACCTTGAGTAGTGCAGCGAGTATGAAAAATGTTGTGACGTAGCCAAAGCTCTTCTTTTACTGTGGCTATATGCAAGCTTCGTCTAATCACAAGTGTTTCACCTTGATCAGGAGGAATGACTTCTTCATCAAAGATTGGCTCTTCATCAAAGACTGGCTCTTTGTCAGGCATAAGCTCCTCTTCTTCTTCAAATACTGCAGAAGCTTCCCCTTCAATAATGGTAACAACTCTACGGGTAGGATATTCTAAAGTGATATGACCGAACCCTTGGCATTTGAAGCACTTAGGTGCTTTGGAGCTAAATTCCTTGGTAGCCTTTGGTGAATGCTTGCTTGAAGAGTTAGACTGATATACTTGTGTAGGCTTGCTTGAAGAGTTATGTTGATGCATTTGTGTAGGCCGATGCATGTGTGCTTCATGTTCATCAAAAGGAATTTCAGTGGAGGTTGACGGTTGAAACGGAAACCTTTTGGGGAACTATTTCTCAATATGGATGACTAGACGAATGACGTCATCTAGAGTCCAATATTGTTGGAACTGCACTGGATGGGCAATGTTAGTATTCAACCCTCCAAGATAACAGGCTATTGTTTGCTCCTCCCTTTCTTGGATATCACACTTCATCATGAGCTTATCAAATTCCCTTGTATATTCTTCCACAGTCATAGCCTTTTGGCGGAGATTATGTAATTGAAGGAAATTATCTTGATAATAATTATTTGGAAGAAACTTACGTGAGAGCTCACATCGCATTTTGTCCCACTTCCGGATCTTGCTTTTTCCTTCTCTTTCACGCCTTTTCTTGAGATTTTCCCACCATATGGAGGCATGTTTCTTTAATTTGATGGTAACAATTTTGACTTTCTGCTCATCGGGAATCTCTTTATATTCAAAAACTCGTTCGACGGTTTGAAGCCAATCGACAAATTCGTCTGGTTGAAGCCTTCCCTCAAATTCTGGTATATCTACCTTAATGTCATTAAGGCGGAATGGTTGTTGTTGAGGACGGCGGCGGTAGTCACTGGACGACGAATTATTGTTATCTGAATCATCCTTTGGATATTCACTGCGAGATTCTAGCATGACTTGCTACATTTGTACAGTGGTTTCCAGTTCCTGTATCCGACGTCTCATCTCGTCCATCTCAATCTTGCGTGTGTTTCTGCGTCTTGGAGGAATTTTGGAATTGTTCTTGTGAGATTAGGTATAGGGTGGAAAGGTACAAGGATAGGATCGGTTTTTATGACAAGTAAGGGGTAAAACTGGAAATTTTATGGACAATTGGGGTGGAAAGGTAATTTCTTAACTTTAAGGATGGAAATGTAATTTTGGCAAAAATCTGGGGTCAAAATGTAATTTAAGAAAGTTTTGGGGTCCGAAATGTAATTTTGACAGAAATTTGGGTCAAAATGTAATTTTAGAAAGTTTTGGGGTCCAAAATATAATTTTGGCAGAAATTTGGGGCCAAATGTAATTTCAGAAAGTTTTTGTTGCAGAAATTGTAATTTTTACCAAATTCAGGGGTCAAATTGCAATTTCTAAAAGTTGGGCTAACTGGGATTGGTGATGTGGCGGTTATGACACGTGGCACTCAACGAGTGGCTGACCTGTCGCTGACGCAGCAGATCTAGATGATGACATCATCATCTTCAACCTCTGAACGTCGGCGACCGTTTGAAATTCCGGCGACATCCATAGAGGCGCGTGAAGGTGTTTCACGGCGATGGCAGAAGCTATTCCTAGGTTTTTCGGCCTTCTGAACACGATGGTGCGGTCGGTTTCTTCAAAAACGCTCCGAGAGTGAAAATCTGACACCCCCTTTTTCTCACGTTTTTTGTTTCTCACCCACTCCTCACTCTTTCGCTCTCTGGCATTCTGGAACTCAGCTCTAGTACCAAAATGGTATAGAAACCAAACTCAAATGTGTTTATTCCAAATCTTGATGCATTACAATGAAAACACACACCTATTTATACTAAAATCACACCCTTGTAAATTCTTTAAAATAATGCAAAAGTCAGAACCGACAGCCACACCAACCCCTCTGTCGTCGTTCCTTGTTCACAACGTCATTGCATACGTCATATGCATGTCCTCTGTTTCAACTCCCTGTTCTGTTTCATATAATCTAAGAATATACTACCTATGATATAATTAAGTAATTTATATAATTTTTTTAATCTCTCTAAAAAAAATCAACCTTATTTTATATTTAGGATCGAAAAGAGTATAAAAGGTGAATGTCACAGTCCTCACATAAAACCCCAGCCTCTGCCAATAGCAAACCTACAGTTGCCTAGTCCTCTATTCATATCTCCATTGAGAGTGAGAAATTTAAGATTTTCATTTCCCACAAAAAATGTTCTAATAATAGACTTTAATATGAAATCTATATTTTGAGCGGGTGCAATTATTTTTTAATCATGTGCAAACTATATTTAACTATATGCAAAACAGAACATAACTGCACGTAACTAAAGATATCCATGTTGCATGTAACTAAAGATATACATATATTATTGCACCCGGTGAAGGACCTTAGTCTCTTTAGATACTATTGAGCAATAAATTTAGCGATGACGGATTTTTCAGCAATCTCCTTAATAAAAAATGGGAGAATTATCATGATATCCTAATGAAAGAATGTAATCACAAAAAAGCTACATAATAAGTGAGCAACATGCGATAATAAGTTTTAGTATAGGAAATGACAAATCTACACTACTCACCGGTAATTGGGGCATTTTTGCAACGATTTTCTTTCTTATGTCATCATAGCAATTCTCCCATAATAAATAGACTTCAAAAATTAACATATTAAGGTAATTGTTATTTAGATAAATTAAGTTATTACAAGAATTAAGTGGATACCATTTGATTCCTTTTATAATTCCTTTATCTAATTTTCACATATACTAAAAAAAATGATAGTTAAGTCATTAGATATTCCTTAAATTGACAAAATTTTCTTCATTTTTGTCTCTTCAATTACAAATCATTCTCACCTCGAGTTCCTCTTTCTCTAATTCCAATAAAAATTAAATAAAGATAAAATTAAAAACAGTCATTAATCCTATAAGTAAATTTATATTTAGGACTAAATTTTTGTTATAAGGAACTTATACTAAAGCCTGGAGTGATATTTCTAACTAATTTATAATTAAAGTTACTAGTTTTTTTTTTTTTTTGGTGAACAATTAAAGTTACTAATTATGAAAAAATAAAGCCCTTTTCTTAATAACATGGGAAAATTAATGTTTTGGTCATTGTAATGTTAACTTAATCAAAACTCAATCCTTATGGGACAACTGGGTTCTTGAACGGCTGAACCTATAATTATAACCTGTTTTTTTTTTTTTCTCTTCATTTTATATTTTTATTCTTGTCATCCAAAACTCACATCTAAATCATCCTAGCTATTTGGGGGAAAAAATGTTAATAACCTTGTTAACATTGCTCATAATAGCTTCCAACCTAGCTTCATGTCTTTTTATAAAATTGCAAAGAAAAACTAAGCATTAAGCAATGCAGAGCTCTATACTGAGCATTCGTTTATGCAATACACTCTATTTATTTTTAATAGTACTTTTTATGCATTTCAGAATTAAAGAAAAATACGCGTCTAAATGGAACCTGATCTTTATATTTTTATTATCTATTTTAAAAGTTCATGTTATTACTTTCTTATTTTTTTCAACATTTAAAATTTAAAATAACATGTAACTTAAAAGTAATTAATATTTTACCTCACCAAAGTTTATTGGGAGAATTGTTAAAAAAGACCTCATTGGCAACTTAATTGTCAAATAGGACCTGAGAAGATATATCTGCATACGGAGGTAAAATTTTTGCACACGTTTAGGGAAGAATATTGCACACAAGGAAAATATTCTGCACACCAAGGAAGATATTCTGCACACGAAGGTTTCATTTGACAAATAAGTCTCTAATGAGGTATTTTTTCACAATTTTCCCAAGCTTATTTTTCACATGAATATTATATAATACTCCCTCTGATCTTTTTTTATAAGCAGTTTTCTCTCTTTTAGTGTTGATCCTTTTTATAAACAATTTTCCCTTTGTGTTTCAAAATTTAAACCACTTTTTTCTTTTCTACCCTTATTAAATACACATCTTTATATTAATTATTCCTCATTCACTACTAATTCTCTTTCATTTACTCATTTATTTTTTTTTTTTTGAATTACAAAGACAAGAGAAAAATCTCTTGAGGCCACGACGGGCCGAAGCAGTAGTCCTGCTTACAGAAAAGATACCAAAAGGATCAAATGTTAGCTGAAATCAGCTAACATTTGAAACGAACAAAAATCTGGCGGATGATCCAGAAGTGACATATCATTGATCCAATCTAAAGCCGCCTTTGCCAAGGCATCGGCACATTTAAGGCCTTCTCGATGACAGTGATAGATTTCTAAGTCCCAATCCCTATAGATTAGTTGTCTTGCTTCTTCTACCTCGTTCTGAAGGGGATGATAATGGCCGCCTGACTGAAATAACAACTGGATTGCTTCGATTGAGTCAGTATGCAGCTTGATCTTTCTGAGATTCATGTTTTACATGTCTGGAGGCCTATTTTAATTGCTTGAATCTCGGAAGCTGTAGAGCCAAAAGTGAAACCTATGTTCTGTTGGAAACTGCAAAGCCAAGCTCCTGAGCTATCACGAATCACTCCTCCAACTGCAGAGTTTCTATGCTCGTCTACCGCAGCATCCACATCGACCCGAACAAAACCCACCGGCGGAGCATTCCATCTTACTGTGTCTCTATCTGGCACTCTGAATATCTTGTGTTTGAGCCGCCCCTCTTCTATGCCTTCGTGGAGAAAATGCAGACCTCTGTGAATAAGTTGTTGTGGAAGATCATTTGTCCCTTCAAACACTCTTCTACATCTGTTCTTCCAAATCAGCCAGCACATTGAACCAAAGACCCTGAGCCAGGGCCACTGGGACATCTTACTATCGCCTGGTGAGTGCTTCGTATTCCATTTGATCAATACCTGTAAATTTCCAGAAAAAAAATGCAGAGTAATAAATGGGGTTAATACAAGAAAGCCATACAGAACTGGCAAATTCACAATCTCTCAAAGTATGAATTGTTGTTTCCTCACAGTGACACTCAAATGGACACTCTGAATTTATTCTCACATCCCTCCTAGCTCGAATAGAATTTGTAGGAATTCTTTCCTGGAACAATTGCCACATGAAGAATTTAACTTTCTCAGGAATAGGCCATCTCCAGATACGTTGCCAGAATGGATCTGAGGATTCCTCAGACAACGCGTAGATCATGGAATAAGCAGATTTGACGCTGAAATTTCCATCTGAGGTTTTCCTCCACCAGAAAGTATCGTCACCTGATTGGGAAGAAGGGGACTTTCTTGATCCTCTTAATCACCCACCATGGTAGAAACATTCCCCATCTCTGAAGGTCTCACTCCCCATCTGTACCGACGAATTGATTAACCATATCCTCAGGATTTATTGAGTTTTGATTCTGTTCCACATAGTATATGAGCGGCTGATCCAGGTTTATCCATAAATCCCACCAGGCATTTGTAGACTGCCCGCTACAAAGCTTTTCTACCCACTGCTATCCTGAATGAATCCCATACTGTTGTAATTGCGTTCCAGATGGCTGATTGATTCCTTTTCTTCTCTACTCTTGGAAACTGATCATCTCCGCAGTCATATTTCGATCTGAGAGCTTTCACCCATAGAGCATCCGGTCTAGTAATGAGGTTCCAGCATAGTTTCATTTACTCATTTATTACACATTCTCCCTGTCTCTCATATTTTATATTCATTCATACTCTCTCATATTTGTTATTTATTTTCTCACATATGTTTTTTTCATAAATAGGGACATATTTGAAAGAAATATGACATTTTTAGTACATTTATTGTTTTTAATTAATCTTAACCGTCAATTCATTTTACACAATAATGAAAAAAGTTGCTTACAAAAAGACCAGAGGGAGTATATCTTTGAATATATTATATCTTTAAATATAAAACAATATTTCCCCAATAGTTATTAATTTTATCAAATCTTGCATTATACTCAATATCTTATCCAGGTAATACTGTTTAGCATTAATGTTAGAATTAAATTAAGCGTAAAATAATTTTTTTGTCAAAATAATTAACATAATTATAGTATCCATAGCATCATTTCATAGTTCAAAAAAACAAAAAAACAAAAAAATCATACCATTCAACCCAAGTTGACCGTTCCGCAGGTGTTTATAAACCCTCGATTGCCACTTGCCAGCCTTTAAACCCTTAAACCCTAACACGACCCAGCCTCCCGGCTGCGAAACTAGAACCTGCTCCTGGAAGTCTTCCTCTATCTCATTCTGATACTTCGTCATAGCAGGCAAGTGTTATTGAGTTTTGAACTTTAAACCTTCTTACTGTGATTGATACGTCGGGCTAAAGTGATTCTGGAACTTACTAGCAAAAAAGTTGTGTGTGTGTAGTTTAGTGATTTCTGGGAAGGCTACCAGTGACCCTTTTCTTTTTGGCTTCCATCATTATTAGTTTCTTTAGTGTACATAAATTGTGGCTGGGAGAGAGTGATTTTGGGATTTGTTAACTTTTCTTACTAAACACTTGTGTCTTTGTTGTTGTTGGTTTTTTTTCACAGGCTCGTTTGGGAAGTAATAAAATGCTTGTATTGTTTGAAACGCCGGCGGGTTTTGCCCTTTTCAAGGTGCTGGATGAAGGGAAGCTTTCAAAAGTTGAGGTAAAATACTGATAGTATTTGATTGTTAAGAGAATGCAAAATATCTGGCATTAGATTGTGATTTTATTTGCTTAAAATTTCTCCAAGTCCAACATATTTTGTTGGTGGTTGAGTGGTTTTGGGCGTATTTTTAAGCCATGAAGAAATGACTACTTTTTATTATACTATTTGTATCATCCATGTCTTGTAATTTGGCAAACCTTAAAGGGTATACATGTTCTCTTTCTATCATCCTCTCCCCTCTTAGCTACCATTTAGAAGGCTTCTGGAGAAATATGTGCGTTTCAAATGTTTGGGACAGAAGAAACTTGTATTTTAAAATCTGATACCTGCTTTATTTATCTTAAGCTCATGAGATAACTTATGAGCTATGTGTGGCACAGTGTCTCTTTTCCCATTTTGCCTACAATTGGAGCTTCATTCATGTTGTTCTTCTACATCTTAATCTATTTCTCAATGCAGGACTTGTGGAAGGAGTTTAACAGCGCAGAAACAGCTAGACAGGTTCTTGCATTCTCCGTCTCATGCTCTATGCTGACTTTATCAGTATTAAATTTGCTTCAATGTTCCAATAGCATATGCATAAGCTCACTTTGTTTGGCACCATATTAGGTTGTCAAATTGAAAGCATTTTCTAAGTTTGAGAATACTTCAGAAGCTTTGGAGGCTGCAACTTTGTTAATTGAAGGTAAAGCTAGCAAAGGACTACGAAAGTTCTTGCGTTCACATTGTGAAAATGAGACCTTAGCTGTGTCGGATTCCAAGCTTGGAAATGTGATAAAGGAAAAGCTGGTAGGAAGTCAGATTGCTTTTGAAGTGTTTTGGAAGTTGAAACTCTTTGCAGCCCTATTTGGAATTTTAAATTGGCATAATTTTGACTTTGCAGAAAATCGAATGTGTTCACAACAATGCTGTAATGGAGTTAATGAGAGGTGTAAGAAATCAGTTAAACGAGCTCATCACTGGTCTATCATCGCAAGATATGGCTCCAATGAGCTTGGGTTTATCTCATAGTCTATCAAGATACAAGTTGAAGTTTAGTGCAGATAAGGTGTTGTTTCTTTAAACTTTTGACAATTGGCATAATGAGTAAATGTTCATTCAATGGCTTGTAGCGTCATCAACTGTAAGATCTTATAGGACATGTGTTAAAAAATGCTTAAAATGTTTTTTCCCCCATAAATTCCCTTTTGGGTTTTTCCCCCTTTGGAACAAGGAGTTGAAACATATTGATAAAAGTCAACAAACATAAATCAAGTGAATTGCTGTTGGTTCACCCCAGCTTTATCCCTACTCAAGAACTCTAAACAAAACCAAGGTGGCGGGTCCAACCAAAAAAAAAAAAAAGAACAGCATGCTGACAGTAAATCATGGACATATGTAGTTATTGCATTGGCACGCTGGTTCACTTCCCCTTGAATTTTTGTTAACATGATTAATTTATATCATTAAAGATGTGATATCTGAATCATTGAAAGAAGAATGATGTATTTCAGGAACACTCGGTACAAAGAGCTTCTTTTTAATATCCCTTGTGAAACGTCGTTGGAGGTTGCTGTTTCTTGAATTTTACCTGCTGTGTGTTACAGGTAGATACCATGATTGTCCAGGCCATTGGTCTGCTTGATGATTTGGACAAAGAGCTAAATACATATGCCATGAGAGTTCGAGAATGGTATGGTTGGCATTTCCCTGAGCTCACTAAAATAATACAGGATAACATCCAGTATGCCAAGGCTGTCAAACTGATGGGCGATCGCGCTAATGCTGCTAACCTTGATTTCTCTGAGGTAGGGTTTGTGAGCTATTCTGAAAGAAACTTTTGGTTGTTCCACAATCATATATGTTTGGGGTCAGGGATGCTAAGTTGTTCCCAGGATAACGTTACATAGACTCCCTTTATTGTAATTCAAAGCAGGAAGCTAGGCTTGGGTGAGTTTCATGGATTCTTAAACTTTCTGACATTATGTGCCGCAGATCTTGTCAGAGGATATTGAGGCAGGGCTGAAGGAGGCAGCCGTGATATCTATGGGAACTGAAGTTGGTGAGCTTGATTTGATGAATATCAAAGAACTGTGTGACCAGGTGTTGTCGCTTTCTGAGTACAGAGCCCAGCTATATGATTATCTAAAAAGCAGGATGAACACCATTGCACCCAATTTGACCGCCCTTGTTGGGGAGCTCGTTGGTGCTCGCCTTATTGCCCATGGGGGCAGCTTATTAAATCTTGCAAAGCAGCCTGGGAGTACTGTGCAGATTCTTGGTGCTGAAAAGGCTCTCTTTAGGGCCTTGAAGACTAAACATGCTACTCCCAAGTACGGGCTCATTTACCATGCATCTTTGATTGGTCAGGCAGCTCCCAAGTTCAAGGGTAAAATATCTCGGTCACTTGCCGCGAAGGCTGCATTGGCCATCAGGTGTGATGCATTAGGAGACAGTGAAGATAACTCCATGGGCTTGGAGAACCGAGCCAAGGTACTTTCTCAACATTGAATTGGCAGTTTCCCTCTGTTCATGTCTCTTCAAGACTTACCTGACATGCATGTTCGAACAGCTTGAAGCACGATTGAGGAATCTTGAAGGCAAAGAATTAGGTCGATTTGCTGGCTCAGCTAAAGGGAAGCCCAAGATTGAAGCATATGACAAGGATAGGAAGAAGGGAGCCGGAGCACTGCTGACACCAGCTAAGGTCTGATAACATTATTTGATGTTTGTTTAACATTCTGCTCTATTTTCCTTGAGTGCTGACTCTAATCTGTATTTTGCAGACATATAATCCTGCCACCGACTCTACTCTCGGTCGAGCAGATATGAACACTGAACAGGAACCAATGAAAATTGATGATGGAACCCAGGAGCCTTCTGTTAATAAGAAGAAAGAAAAGAAAGAGAAAAAGAAAGGGAAGGAGAAGAATGAAGAGGATGCAGATGCTGTTCAGGAACATGAAAATGGAGTTGAGGAAAAGGAAAAGAAGAAAAGGAAAGAACCTAGTAAGAATGGTTTGTTGAATGGAGACAATGATGCGGGAGAAAAGAAGAAAAAGAGGAAAAAGCATGCCGAGGAAGAAGAATCAGCCGAAATGCCCAGGAAAAAGAGAGGCAAAAAGAAGAAAGTAGAGGATCAATAGGGATTGAATTTGTAGTTATCAGCCAATCCATATCTGCTGGTAACAATCAGTTTTGGATATCTCAGGCAACTCGGTACTTAATATCATACGAATATATTCTCATCTCTAATTGTTTTTTCCCCAGTGGGGGGTATGTTGTATTTGAGGAAATTTTGATGCTGTGATATTTTGTGCATGTTAAAGATGCTGCTGGTTCTAATCTTTTAGATTTTTCTATTTTTTCTTTCATAATCGTGGTAAATGATTTTGCAAACATGTTTAGCATGCAACTTTCAACTTTTCATTCATGTTGATGCAGTAGATTACTGATGTGATCTATGTTATGTCTCTTTGAAATGCTAGTCAGGTGCTCAATCTATGTCATGCCTGCTTTAAAATATCACTTACAAAGTTAAATTTAATTGTATAAATAGTTATTTTTCTAGAGGTACAAAGTAACAATTCGGACTGAATTTTTCTTTTTGGTCTAACTGAGCCATTTTATCAAATACTATAAAATATTACAGGGACTAAAGAAGAGGCTCTATGTAAACATGGCTGTAACGAATTTATGGTCATCCGCTAATCCATCTGCGGGTAACAATCAATTTTGGTTTTTGGACGTCTTAGGTAATTCGGTTATTTTTATATAAATATATCCTTATCCTTACATGTAATTGTTTTTCCTAATGGGGTTTATTGGAATGGAAAACTTACAAGGCAAAATTGTCATGAATAAAAGTCGTAAGACCCATCTATCAAGTTCTCACAAATCCCAAGTACCTTTTTCTATCCTTTTTATAACCAACGATTGATTGCTCAAAATGAATTCACATATTCATTAAAAATAATGAATATGTAAAAAATATAATATCTTTTTTAATTATGCTTTAATTTATGAAAAGAATATAAGAAAAAAATAAGTAAAAAAATATGAAAGAGAATGCATAAAAATATAAAATAAATAATTAATTAATTAAATAAAAAAATAATGATGAGGGTAAGATAATTAATATAAATAAATATATATATATATTTAATAGAAATAAAAAAAATACTTTAAATTTTAAGACGAAAAAAGTTACTTTTACCGCAAAGAGGAAGACCATATTACTGTAGAAATTTAATTTTGCAGTATTATATTATTTGAATAGCTATAAATGATTAAAATACTGGGGCGAATCCTGTTAATTTGAAATTTATTTATGTACTTGCATTCTTTTGACTGCTGAAAGATGATAAAGGTTACATCAAGCCATCAATATCCGTGTCAACCCCCGCCCCACATCAATCAATATTGTTGACTTCACGGGGCCCTCGTTATTGTAACACTTTATAAATGAGAACTCGTCTTCCACTGTCGAGTTCGCTCTCCTCTCCTCTGCTTGGATACCAGAAGCCATGGCTGCTGAGCTTGTGGGAGGAGCATTTCTCTCTGCCGCTCTTGAAGTCGCTTGTAAAAGGCTGGCTTCTTCAGACCTCACCAATTATTTTCAAGCAAGAAAGTTCAAGGATACAAAGCTCAAGAAACTTCAAATCACCCTCATTTCTTTGAATCAGGTGCTTGATGATGCAGAAGCAAAGCAGTACATGAAACCCAATGTCAAGAAGTGGCTTCATGAGCTCAAACATGCTGTGTATTTAGCCGATGACCTCTTAGATGAGATTGCTACTGAAGCAACGAGGTTAAAGATTGAAGATGAGAATCAAACTGCTACCAGTAAGGTACGGGGTCTCTTTACTGCTTTTATTAATCCATTTGACAAACAAATTGAATCAAGGATTCAACAATTACTTGACGATTTGGAGTTCCTTACAAAACAGAAGGATGTTTTGGGATTGAAGGAAGGCTCTGGTCGTGGTAGTGAAGTTGGAGTTGTTGGGAAATTATCAAATAGATTGCCAACTACATCTCTAGTGGCTGACGAGTCTAGAATATATGGTAGAGATGGCGATAAAGAGAAAATAATTGAGCTTCTACTTGATGAGGATCTGAGTCGAAACCCTTTATTTGTGATTTCTATAGTGGGCATGGGTGGGTTGGGTAAGACCACTCTTGCTCAACTAGTATACAACAACGCAAGGGTGGAGAATGAGTTTCAACTCAAAGCTTGGGTCTGTATTTCAGAAGAATTTGATGTTGTTAGAATTACAAGATCGATAGTTTCTGCACTTGGATGTTTCATAACTGGATATGAAGATCTAAACCAGCTTCAGCTGATATTGAAGGAGAAATTGGTGGGGAAGAAATTTTTGCTAGTCCTTGATGATATTTGGAATGAGAGCCAATCTGATTGGGAAGCTCTACAAGTTCCTTTTCTCTTTGGGACTTTAGGAAGTAAGATCATTGTTACAACACGTAGTGAAAAAGTAGCATTAGTTGTGTGCTCTAGTAGAGTTTACCGAATGGCCTTATTAAATGAAGAAGATAGTTGGAAGCTATTTGCAGAATATGCATTCAGAAATAAGGATGATAGAATGTGGACAAATCTTGAGTCAATTGGTAAAAAAATTGTTGAAAAGTGCAAAGGGTTGCCTTTAGCTATAAAATCGTTGGGTGGTCTCTTGCATACAAAATCATCAGAGAAACAATGGAACAAAATCCTTAATAGTGAGATATGGCAGTTGCCAGATGATGAGAGTGATATAATGCCAGCTTTAAGATTAAGCTATCATTACCTTCCTTCAAATTTAAAGAGGTGTTTTGCATTTTGTTCTATATTTCCAAAAGACTATGAAATTGAGAAGGACCCTCTAACCCTTATGTGGATGGCCGAAGATTTGTTGCAATGCAATCAAGGAAATAAAAATGTGGAAGAAATGGGAAGTCAAATATTGGATGAACTAGAATCAAGATCATTTCTCCAAAAGTCAACAATTCATAATAGGTACATCATGCATGATCTTGTAAATGATCTTGCAAAATCAATATCTGAAGAATTTTGTTTAAGGATTGAGGGTGGTAAGGTTCAAAATGTTCAGGAAAAGATTCGATACTTATCATACTCAGCTTCACCAGATAGCAGTGAAATATTACTAGAGCCTTTTCATGAGTGTAAGCGATTACGATGTTTTGTGTCATTAACACGAGAACTACCATTCTCCATTAAGAAGGGTAAGAATGAGGGTGAAATATTTTCAACATTTAAGTACTTGAGAATTTTGAGCTTGAGAAGTATTGAAGCTATTACTAAATTAGGTGTTGGCATGAACGACTCAAAGCACCTCCGTTATTTGGACCTTTCTGACACTGGAATTGAAAAATTACCAGATTCAACTTGTAGAATGTACAGTTTGCAAACTTTGAAATTGTGTGGCTGCACTCAATTTGTTGAGTTACCTCCAAATTTGGACAAATTGATGAATCTGCATCATTTAGACCTTTCTAAAACTAAGATCAGCAGGTTACCTGATTCACTTTGTAAACTGCCTAATTTGCAAACATTGAAATTGCAGGCGTGTCAATATTTGGTTGAATTGCCACTAGATTTGCACGACCTCATCAATCTTCAACATCTTGATATAAGTTGGACTAGTATAAGGGAGATGCCTAACAACATGGGAAGGTTAAAACATCTTCAAATATTGACCGGCTTTTATGTGGGAAAGCACAATGGGTCCAATTTGAAGGAGTTAGGGAAACTCGTTTATCTTCGAGGCAGTCTTGAGATCTCAAAATTGGAAAATATCAATGATCCAACAGATGCTAAGGAGGCCTGTATGAACAATAAGAAGTACTTATATAAATTGGATCTGCGTTGGAATGGAAATAGTGAAGACTCACAGAATGAAAGGTTCGCCTTGGAAGGCCTCCAACCTCATGTGAACTTGAAAGAGCTCGCAATTAGAAACTACGGTGGCACTAGATTTGCAAATTGGTTTGATGCTCCTTATTTGCCTAATTTAGTATCGCTTGTGCTGCGGGCATGTAAATATTGTTTTTGTTTGCCACCACTTGGACAACTACCCTCTCTCAAGTCAGTTCATATTTCTAAATTAGAGGGAATAACGAAGATTGGGTTAGAGTTTTATGGGAATAATAATTTGTCATGTGTTCCATTCCCATCCCTAGAAAATTTGTTTATTGCTGAAATGTTGGAATGGGAAGAATGGATGCATTTAAGAGGTGAATGTTTCCCTTGCCTTAAAGAGATTGTTATAAGAAATTGTCCCAGATTAAGGAAGTCACTTCCTCCATGTCTTCCATGTTTAGAAAAGCTATATATTGAACAATGTGGAGACTTGGAGCTTGAATCATTCCCTACCAAATCATTCTCTACTCCTAAACTTGAATCTATCCATCTTTCTGGGTTGCCCCATCTGAAGTCATTACATGAAGAAATGCATACACTCCTTCCCTATGTTCGATCTCTCTCACTATTTCGATGCCCACATCTGCAATCAGGTCCTCAGAAAGGATTGCCTTTGAGCCTTGTCAAAGTTTCAATCCATGATTGTCCCAAACTTTTTGCTTCTCGCATGAACTGGGGCTTGCATAGACTTCATTCTCTTCAAGATTTCTCTATTGGTGAAAATTTTGAAAATGTGGAGTCTTTCCCAGAAGAGGGGTTGCTGCCTCCCAATCTCAAAATTCTTCACTTTGGAGGATGTTCAAATTTGGTCAAACTAAATGGCAGTGGCCTTCTCCCTCTCATATCTCTTCAATGCTTAAGATTCCATAACTGCCCAAATCTCCAATGCTTGCCAGAGGGAAGTTTACCAAGGTCCCTTTCCCATTTATCTATTGATGGGAATTGTCCATTTTTGAGGCAACGGTACCAAAAGAATGGAAAAGAACGGCATAAAATTTCTCACTTTCCTTGGGTTTGTATCAGCTAAAATTTCGTTCCAGGAGTTTTGTAAGCTTCTAAAGCCCTTCTAGGTACTTCTTTTACCTTATACTAGTATATCAGTTTCATCTATTAAGTTTTCACTTTTTTTTTCATACAAAGGCATCATATGTTATTACAACAACCTATGCAGGTCAGTAATTTTTTGTGTCTTCAAAAAAGGCATTGTTTGTTTTGCACGATTAATTATGATGCTGTCTCATGCTTTTATTTTCCTCCTTGTGCAGAAATGCTAAGCCAAATACAGTGACTCTGAACTATCCTGAGTTTCAATCTATGAATAGCAAATACAGTGGCTCTGATCTCATCCTCACCTAAAATCTTGTCCACATAACCGCATGCTTGAAGTTTCCCTATCCACTCAGCTAAAATCTTCTCTTAGCCCTCTGCAATGTCATGTGCTGTTAATCTTAGTCTTGGTCTTCATCTTCCTCGGCATCTGATGGTATTTCTTAGAAAGTTGTCAAAAGTACAGATGAACAATATTGCTCTTACTTTGGTGGTTATCTTCTATGGATACTTCAGTTTTGTTCTTCGTCAGCTTGTCAACATGAGAGCTAGAAAGGACCCATCATTTTCCATCGAAGGGGTGCGGTTGCTCTTTTTGGCTCTTGCTCATCTTTGTTCTGTAAGAATCTTCCTTTCTTGAAAATAAAGTTCTTCTCTGTTTGGTTTCTCTTCTTGAGGTTTGATTTCTGAGATAAAATTAATTGTAGTTTGAAGAATCTGATAGTAAATACCGGAAAGCTATGGTTTTTGTTTTCATTTGTAGGAGAATAAAAAACTTTCAATCTATGATAAGGATATTGTGACTATTGTGAGTATGCGATAGGAGATGGTGCTGTTTGAATTTGGTCTAAGATATGGAATCTTGTTTATGAGCAAAGAAGTTTGCTAAATGAGGATTAAGACTTGACTAAGGGCCTGTTTGATATGAGAGATTTGGAGGGAAAGGGAGGGTTGGGAAAATTTTTATGAGTTAGATTTAAGAAAATTAGAAAAGTGAGGTTACAAAATTTTAATATAGAAAATATATTAGATAAAAGAGTAAGAAAAATAAATTTGAAACTTTTAACCCCACTTTTCTCATTTTTCTAAATCCAATTCAAAAAAATTTTCCCTCCGCCCATTTTCCCTTCCCTCCCCCCATACCAAACAAGCCCTAACAGTGTTGGGCTGAAAAGAATCTGGAATAAACACAATTGTCTAACATATTGAAATTTCACTTTTAATCATGCTTGAGAATTGAATCATGATCAATCACCATATAAAAGCTGCAAATTTTTGCTTAGTTTCTTCCATTCGTTGCACTGGCTTTTGGAAATGTGAGAGCGAATTAATTGGCCTTTATGTTTTGCTGATTGCGGGTAGTTTATGGCCACCATCCTGTTCAGAATTTGGTTGGTCATATTGCACTCTGGCATTTATTCTATCTGAGGTCAGTTTCTTTGTCCTGAGAAGGAAGGTGATATCATTTATGCAACAAATCAAGGTTTTTGTGATATCAATTAAATGAATGAGCAATTACCTTCAAAAGTTTCTCTTTTAGACCCCAGGCTGTTTCTTCAAATGAAGCTTAGCTGTTATGCCTTTTAATTTATTTATAACTGACATTAAACCCCTGAATCTTACTATGTCCTACATATACCTCTTTTATATCATAGGTTCTCTTTTAATTTTCTGTTTGTTGTTGGATTTGAATCTGAAATAAAACCACAAAGCTTACCAATCAATGTTGGAACAAGTGCATTTATTTTGGGGAGCTTGTAAATTCCTTTTCTTTTTTCTTTTTTCTTTTTTTTTTTCCATCTCTTGTTTGAGATTGATGCTGCATTGTGTTACTCAAGTTGCCTCAACATTTTCTGTATCCCTAAACAACATCAACGCCGTTACATTCAAGAAGAATTTGCTCAATAGTCTCCTCGCTCATTCTAATTTCAGTGGCATCTTGGTAAAGGATTTCCATTGGCTGCTTCAATCTTTCTCCACTAACTTCATTTTTAAAACTGATGTTTTCTAAGTTTCAGATTCCCTGGACTCTAACTTACTAACTCTGGTTCTATAATGTTCTTCATTTTAAATAATTGATCTTTTTATCCAAAAAAAAAAAAATCTTGAAGAGCTTGTAAATTTTTGCAGGAACTCCATAGTGCATTTATCCTACAGTTTATGAGCTATGTGATGCACGATGTGTCTTTTCTCCAATCTGATGATTGTAAATTGTTGTACGAAGTCCGTCTTCTAAAAGTATTGGAATTGATTCTGCTACTTCAGAACCAGCTGGAATGTTTGCATGTTGGTCATTTTGAAATTAGAACTCAACAACTGTAAAATAAATTGGCCTTTTGCAGCTTGCTCTGTTACGTGTTTATTAGTCATTCATTTTGTTTACTGAAAAAATTATAATTCCCTCCTATGTAAAGTTGGCTTTCCAATTTTTATGCCTCTTTGACAAAAGTTGATTTAAATTATTATGTTTTTGTGTCGTTGCCTCTCATTGATAATTAAGATTACATTTTTATTAAAAAATTGAATTGCTATATTTTTTTATTATTGGTGATTAAAAAAATATATTGAATAAAAATTATTACTTTATCAAATATATTTCTTAATATGTTTTTATGAGTTTTCCTCGTGTCTTTTATTTTTATTTGTAAATAATGATTATTATTTTTTTTTTCTTTCATTATTTGGCATGCAAAATAGATTACTTTATTATTTTTAAATTTTCTATTAGATAATTATAAATGATTTGTTTATTTGGTTCCAAATATATTATTTGTATCCAGGACCTCCAAAATAAGTTTTCATGCCACGACCAAATCGGAAATGATTTGTTTATTATTAATTACTTTTGATGATCATAGATATAAGAGTTAGTAGAATGATTTATTTTGATTTTAAATATAAGATCTCAATTTATTTTATTTCTCAAACTTATAATTCTTTTTATCAAAATACCCTAATTTATTACGCATGTCAAAAGGAGTTGGAGTCTTTTAGTATGTTTGGGATCACTTTTTTTTTTTTTTTTAGATATAAGTGTTTATTATGTAAGTTGAGATAAAATTCTTCTCACATACTTATCTCGTATATTATGAATCATGATTTATAAGTACTTATAAATTAAAAATAAGTTATTCCAAACGAAACATAATAAGTATAGTTTCTAATGCAAATTGAAGGTTGTAATCATTTATAAAGTTTCGGTTGTTCTTATTTTTTTTCTCTATTTTTATCAAAGTTGTTTTTAGGGAAATTCCTAAAAAATACCATGAAAATATGAAAATCCTAAATCAGTGCGACGAAATTGTAAAATCCTGGTTCAGTACTGTGTCTATACGGATGACAAATTTCAGTCGGCAAAAAGATGATTTTGCCCTTCAATCCTCCCTGTTTCCACTTCGGAATAACAACATCTCTCTCTTGATTAACAACACATCATTCTACATTAACAACTCCGCTTTATTCTTTCACATCTTCGTATCTCAAAAATGTAGTATTGTTAATGTAAAATACGGTGTTGTTAATAAAGAAAGAGGTGTTGTTATTGGCCCTGCAACTTAAATTACGAAGTTGTGAAACAAGAAATGAAAGTTATTAATGTAGAATACGATATTGTTAATAATAAGACTAGTATTCTTATTGTGAAAGTATAAAGAAGAAACTTGAGTTGTTAATCAAGAATCCGGAGTTGTTAATGAAGAGTACCGTATTACTATTCCGAAATGGAGAGAGGGAGGGTTGAAGGGCAAAATCGTCTTTTCGCCGACTGAGATCTGTCATCCGTACTGACATAGTATTAAACTGGGATTTTGCAATTGCGACGCATTGATTTAGGATTTACCTATGTCCATGATATTTTTTAGGGAAAATCACTGTCAGGTCCCAAGGAAGCAAAATATTGTCAGAAAAGTCCCAGGAAAATCTGAAATATCTGAAAAGTCCCTAGGGACTTTTCTGATATTATTTTCTAAAGTCAAATTACACACATGCCCCTCTTCTATTTCTCTCTCTCTCACGTTTTCAGCTCACTCTCTCTAACCGTTCCAGATCGCAAATCTCCACTGTTTATTTGCAGATTCAGTTTTTGCAATGGTGGAGGGTGAAGCTTTAAGGTGGTGAAAGATTTGTGGGATGAGAAGTAAGATAGAAGGAAGAAGAAGATGGAAGGAAGGTGGTGGGACTTTTTTGATCTCAAGCTTCCGCCATTTTTAAAGAAGGAAGGGATGAAGGTGATGATGATGATGAATAGTCCAACCTCATTGTGATGTGAAAACGCTGAAATGGGAAAAAATTAAGTTGTTGTTAATTTCCGCAGTAGTAGTTGTTAATATAACTCTAGTAGTTGTTAATACGAAAAATGAGGTTTGGGCGCCATTTTGCTCTGTTTTTGGGAAAGAAAACAGAGGAAGTGGTGTGTTTTAAGTGGTTGGGTGCTATGAAAACGCTGATATGGAAGAAAAATAAGTTGTTGTTAATTCGCACAGTGGAGGTTGTTAATTCACACAGTGGAGGTTGTTAATACGGAAATGACGTTGGACGCCATGGTGCTCTGTTTTTGGGAGAGGAAACAGAGGAAGTGGTGTGTTTGAGGTGGTGGGGTGCTATGAAAAGGATGATATGGAAGAAAAATAAGTTGTTGTTAATTTGCATAGTGGAGGTTGTTAATTCGCACAGTGGAGGTTGTTAATACGGAAAATGACGTTGGACGCCATGGTGCTCTGTTTTTGGGAGAGGAAACAGAGGAAGTGGTGTGTTTGAGGTGGTGGGGTGCTATGAAAATGATGATATGGAAGAAAAATAAGTTGTTGTTAATTCGCACAGTGGAGGTTGTTAATTCGCACAGTGGAGGTTGTTAATACGGAAAATGACGTTGGACGCCATGGTGCTCTGTTTTTGGGAGAGGAAACAGAGGAAGTGGTGTGTTTGAGGTGGTGGGGTGCTATGAAAATGATGATATGGAAGAAAAATAAGTTGTTGTTAATTCGCACAGTGGAGGTTGTTAATTCGGACAGTGGAGGTTGTTAATACGGAAAATGACGTTGAGTGTTAGTGGGTGCATAAACCGTGTATTTACAACTCATAAAGCATGTATTAACAACCTTTTGAGTTCGTTTCACAACGTCCCACACGTTTCTCGCTGACACTATGTTTCCTCACGTTAAGTATGACAAATTGAGCTATTTACAACTCGTATAGCGTGTAATAACAACTTGTTCGGTTTGTTTCTCAACCTCCAACACCTTTCTATCTGACACTATTGTTCCTCAAATTAAGTATGACAAATTAAGCTATTTATAACTCATAAAGCGTGTATTAACAACCTTTTAAGTTGTTTTCACAACCTCCAATGACTTTCTCTCTGACACTATATTGCCTTACGTTAAATATGACCAATTGAGCAATTTACAGAGCACTTCCTCTGTTATATTCCCCAAAAACAAAGCACCCACTAACACTCAACGTCATTTTCCGTATTAACAACCTCCACTGTTATATTAACAACCTCCACTGTGCGAATTAACAACAACTTATTTTTCTTCCATATCATCATTTTCATAGCACCCCACCACCTCAAACACACTACTTCCTCTGTTTCCTCTCCCAAAAACAGAGCACCATGGCGTCCAACGTCATTTTCCGTATTAACAACCTCTACTGTGCGAATTAACAACCTCCACTATGCAAATTAACAACAACTTATTTTTCTTCCATATCATCCTTTTCATAGCACCCCACCACCTCAAACACACCACTTCCTCTGTTTCCTCTCCCAAAAACAGAGCACCATGGCGTCCAACGTCATTTCCGTATTAACAACCTCCACTGTGTGAATTAACAACCTCCACTGTGCGAATTAACAACAACTTATTTTTCTTCCATATCAGCGTTTTCATAGCACCCAACCACTTAAAACACACCACTTCCTCTGTTTTCTTTCCCAAAAACAGAGCAAAATGGCGCCTAAACCTCATTTTTCGTATTAACAACTACTAGAGTTATATTAACAACTACTACTGCGGAAATTAACAACAACTTAATTTTTTCCCATTTCAGCGTTTTCACATCACAATGAGGTTGGACTATTCATCATCATCATCACCTTCATCCCTTCCTTCTTTAAAAATGGCGGAAGCTTGAGATCAAACAAATCCCACCACCTTCCTTCCATCTTCTTCTTCCTTCTATCTTACTTCTCATCCCACAAATCTTTCACCACCTTAAAGCTTCACCCTCCACCATTGCAAAAACTGAATCTGCAAATAAACAGTGGAGATTTGCGATCTGGAACGGTTAGAGAGAGTGAGCTGAAAACGTGAGAGAGAGAGAAATAGAAGAGGGGCATGTGTGTAATTTGACTTTAGAAAATAATATCAGAAAAGTCCCTAGGGACTTTTCAGATATTTCAGATTTTCCTGGGACTTTTCTGACAATATTTTGCTTCCTTGGGACCTGACAGTGATTTTCCCTATTTTTTAGGGATTTTCCCTTATTTCTACGTATCAATCATCAATCATGCTTTAAATTGTTACATTGGAAAACTAGTGAATAGGTGGGAATTGTAACTGTAAAGGTTTTTTCATGAGAGTATTTGGCATTATTAAATTTTTTTAAGTGTAAAAATGCTCATAAACATTATTAAATTGGATAGTTTTAAGGGAAAATGACAGTTAGGTCTCAAGGTACACAAAAAATCCTAAAAAAACTCCCTTTGAAAAGTTAAAGGTCAGAAAAGTCCCTAGGGACTTTTCTGACATGAATTCACCATGTTCAATTACAAAAATAACCCCCACTCAAATAACAAAAGAAAAGGCATAGAGGAAAGGAAAGAAGGGAAGCACGTTTTTGTGATCAAACCATTAAGGAAAAAGAGAAAAATGTATGGACGAAGGGCGTAGGAGGTGCAACATTGAAAGGATACAAAATGGTGTTAATGTGGTTGGGAACATCGTCTTCATCATCGTCCAAGTACGGGTAGCAAAGTACAGAAGCAAACTGGAAATTTTTTTTTTATGTGTGAAAGTTGGTTAAATTGAGATTGAGGAGTTGGTGAAAGGTTGGATCTTGGGTTAAAAAATGGAGTAAGTGGTAGGTGGTAGACCAAAAATATAAGACATTAACCAATCATTTGTATATAACGAACAAGTAATTTATAAAGCTAATTGCAATTCCATTTCAGTAATGCAGAGAACACAATGATCTAGACAATATATATATATATATATATATATATATATATCAATCACTAATTCATATATATTAACAATGAAGCATAAAGGTTTACTTCACATGCTTCAAAACAAAGGTTATGAAGAAAACTTTCTTCTGCAACTCATCACACACAATATACAATTTTTCATATCAACAGTTGCTAACTATTCTATATTAACAAGTACCAATTCGTATATTGGTGTACGTTGTACCAAACGCCAACTTTACTTCCTATACTAACCATTCTTTTATTGGAACTACTCAAAAACAGTAATAAGCAACACAAACAAAAGCATTAATAGAACATCAATTATCAACATTAACATACTTCCAAATGCACCAATTCTAGAGGAACACATTATCAGCCTCATACCCATTGATTCTAACCTCAAACCCAATGCTAGAGCAGCACATTATCAGCAAACCACATTATAAAACATTCCCTAGCCTTCAACGTTACTCATAAACAAACATCTATACCCCCTAAAACAACAACACTGATTCAGCCATCACAGAGAAGCGACACACAAACAAAGAAAAAATTTAAACCCTACAACCACCTTCTTTAACCAATGTATTTCCCCAAGTAAATTCCAAGAATCAATGCTTTGCCCCAATCCCAAACTAGTGGCAACCCAATAGATTAAGGGTGCCATTTCACAAAATAAAAAATAAAAAAAAAAACACATGAAAGGCGTGAGGACGACTAACCCCTTGCGGACAACTAACCGTGCGGCTTCAGTCGGAGGAGTAATGGAGGGATGCTGGGTGTTGGTAGGAGTGACGCAGCTTACGGATTTGGAGGGATGCTGGATTCTTTGCCGTTGCAAGATCGGCCGACGCTGGCGCTGCCCATGAACAGCGGGTGCTTGGCCGGCGGATTGCAATGCACGCTTGGGGATCGAAGGAGTCACCGACGCGGAGTCGAACGGCAGCAATGCGAGACACAGAACTAGAGCACCACGGACCGAGAAGCAAAGCGTGCGAGTGGCGACCAAATTCAAACCCTTGATCGTTTTCTTTCGAAAATGAAGGCTCCAATTTTTAAATTCCTCAGGGGTTATTTTTTTAATTGCTCATAGGGAATTCATGTCAGAAAAGTCCCTTGAGACGTTTCTAACATTTGACTTTTCAAAGAGAATTTTTTGAGATTTTTTGTGCACTTTAGGACCTAGCCATCATTTTCCTTACTTTTAATGCAACTGTTCACTTAATATAAACGGACGTTAGTTCATGGTATGTGGGCCCCGCACGGGTGACAACCGTCATTTCCCCTCATTTTACTGTTGCGTGGGACCCACATACACTAAAGAAAAAATGACACTTGTACATCATGTGGGACCCACATGCGCTAAAGTGACGGCATTTTGCAACCAGTTAACGGTTGTGATGAAATTGTCCCATTTTATAAAGTTTAGTGGTGCCAAATCTCCCTGACGTAAAACTTTATTATTAAAATTGATACATGCATGCATCAAAATTGAAAAGGAAGCAGTTGAAAATTTGAAAAGGAACAAATGTCAATATCTGCTTCAATAATCAATGAGGACCCATATTCTCAAAATTCCTTATCTTCTTGGGACTTATGGCTTGTTTGATTCCCCTAATAATTAATTATCAGAGTCAAAACCATGATTTTCATCAAAGGGTGGTTGGATGATTTTCAAGAAAACCATGGTTTTGAATGAATTTTTTATAATCAATTATATATGACAAACTCTTGATTTAGTTAAAAATAATCCAAATGCCCATCCTAATTCTAAAATTTATTTTGAGCTAAAGCATTGGTTTAGCCGTAAGCTATGACCTTCTGATAATCAATTGCTATAAATCAACTTTATAATCAATTTTATAAATCATAATTCAAGAAAATATATTTTTATAAATAAATTTTATCCCAAATCTAGAGCACCTCCCTATCTATTAACATGTATTCTTTTGGGATGCATTCTTAAAAATAATATGGACAACTAAACAAATATTGCTCCGTGACAAAGATCATTCCATAAGATGATTGTATTTTGAAACTGAACTCAGAACTTATCAGTACCTATTTTATTTGGTCAGATTTATCCTAAATATGGTTCTCATTGTTGCATAAAACATCATAATAATGCAATGAAAATATTAAACTACACAACGATAAGTTACAAAGGGATCAGGGCGCCCAACAGTGTAGGTGATCTTCACTACTTGCCCTTTTTCCAGCCCATAGTAACGTGCCATCGCCTCAGTTTCTAGCAAGCATGGGAGCTGACACACACACACACACAATCAAAATTGAAGTTAAATAAGGTCATAAAATTACTCCCCTTGTATATAGGGATAGCAGAAAAGAAAGTTCTGACCAATATAGTAATGAAAATGTAAAACCTATAAAGAATCACAATTCACAATAGTCGCATGTTATGAACCTAGTCTCTCATTCTTTAGATTCCGTGCAACACAGGTTTCGCCTAGTTTGTAAAGAAGAACTATAGCCTATATTTGTTAGCTTATCTTTAATATAAAAGTTAGTTGGGGATTGGATTTGATCCTAAATATAAGACCTTAATCCATCTTATTTCTCGAATTTATAATTCATAACTCCTTCCGGTCCTAGATATAAGATACAGTTGTTTTTTAGAGATTAAGGAAGCTAAACAAGTTACTTAATCATACCATATGTTACGTATCCTTAGATTATATATCAGTTTATAAGTTACACAAAATAGTTTGGAGAAAAACATAATATAAATATTTAAAATAATTTAATTAGCTTTTTTAATATCTCTAAAAAAATCAACTATATCTTATATTAAAACTATATCTTATATTAAAACCGGAGGAAGTACTGTACATGACTTTCCATCCAAGGGTTGTCATAATTAAAAAGAATACTTTAAGAAAATCAACTCATATTTGTTACAAATAACTAACTTAACTTATTTTTTTTAATCTACTTAATTTAGTTAAGTAGCTCTTTTATTAAGGATAAGAGGTAGCATGTTAACGAAGAACTGCAGAACTATAATGCAGAAGAACTGATACAGAACAATATATATTGTCTTTATTAATCAGCCAAGCAATTATTTATATTTTCATTAAACTAGCTGTTAGTTTACCTATCATTGTACTATCTCTGGTTCTTAATATAAAATCTACTTTACTGATTTGGGTAGATTAAAAAAATTAATTAGTTAGTTATTTTTCAAAAATACATATTAATTTCCCTAAAATATCATCTTAAATTACTTGTATAGAAATTATCCCTTGATGCAAACCCCCTTAACACATTCATTCAATAGGGATATTTCAGGGGGGGGGATGATAAATTTGGAGAGAAAATGAATTGAAATCCTATATTAAAGACCGAACTCAACCCTACAACTAGCTTTTATATATTAGGGATCAACGTTCAAAAAAAGTTAATAAATTTACGCTGAAGTGTATGGAATGAACCATATTACTGAAGTGTACGCAAGTTCACTGTTTTTAATAAATATATACTCACTTAAAAATTTAAACCTTAGTGCCACTTGATGTTTCTAAATATTTTGCAAATTAATATAATAGTGGAACCTATAGTATATTACCTGCTGCGCTTCCACTTTGTACTTCTCAAGCAATTTTTTCCTCTCATCTGTAGCCAATACCTCATACTTAGGTTGTAATGCATGCTTTGAGACATTCACCAGCAAGTCATTGATCTATCAACAATACCATTTGTTACAAAGAATATTATATCAGAAGCAGGAGAAAAAATGAAGGATCAAGGATAACAAAATATTTGAGACAAAAAACTGAAAAAACAAAAACAAAAGAGGAATATTGAAACAGAAGGTCTGGGATGTTAATTAATTAAGTGTATGAATGCTATTCAACCCATGTATATCAGAAATGGAAATTTCTTCGCAAACATCAGACGAGAGCATTGAAGTGCAACCATATGGAGAATTCTCCCAGACTGAGATACACCCAGTTTCTCCAAAAACACGAAAATGTTAATTCCAATGGTAACTCACTGCTGGAAAGGGAAGAAATAAATGGGGCAAAATTTCTTATAGGATCTGTGGTCTCAAAAATGCTAGGCACACGTACCCTTCTATTGGAGGCAATCTTTTTATTGGGTATCTCTTCTCATGGAGATTTAAACATTGGTTCGCCATGTTATGAGGGACTAACCTCTTCTGCTAGATTCAACCCCATTGGTAGAAAGCAATTTGTTCATTGCCCGGAAAAGGAACATACTTCCTCCGATCCATAATATAAAGCATTTCAATTAATTCATTATAACCAAAAAATGGCAGTTAACTCATAAATATGCCTTGAATTGATTTTTTTTTTTTTCAATTTTACCCATAGTAAATTAGGTTTCAAATGAGAGAAAACATACAAAAAGTCACATTTAAATATTAACTACACGGACAAAATTGATAAATAAGTATTAATTATTTTACAAGTGACTTATATTGAAGATCAAAGTATTCTTTTAAAAGTTACTTATATTATAAATTGCAGGGAGTACAAGCAAATGAAAGCCTAGGTAAAACCTATAACTAGCCCAAATAGCATAACAAAGAAGACTTTGGCAATCTAAATTTATTCTAAGCCAGTAGCCACACTTCTCAATTTCAAGTTAATTGTCAGGCCTGAAATAACCTCAAAAAATTTGTGTCCATCATACTTTCACACTCTTGCAGCCCTAGAAAGCAACCAACTCGAAACGTTCATTACTGAAGTGCATAAAATGGACAAAGAGAATCTCCTTGCCTCTCTCACCTTGAAACCAATATTAAGATTCCCCATTAAATTAAAATTCACAGAGACGTTTACAACATGCACATATCACGATAAACTTCAAAAGAATTGGTTAACATAATCTGGAATTGGTAACTTACCTTAAAAATCTCAACCCTGAATGGCCATTTTTGCAGTTCTTTTACTGCATACGTAGTCATTTTGCTTTGCAGAATAATTATGAGCCGACTCAATCTTTCTTGACCCATAATTTTACCATACAGAAGACGAATGGTTTCAACTTTTATATCAGCAGTTCCCAGAAAGATAACCTGCGCCTGCATAGAAAGTATTAAGCCAAAGTACATCGATAACAAAGAGAACCTTTTAAATAAAGTTGTCACCCAAAAAATTATCATGATCAAAGTAGTTTACCCGTAAAGGTATGCTGTAATGCTGGAAAAATATGTAGTACAACTAACGAGGCATTTTCTTTATCCCTCGAAATAAGTACAATCATCTAACAAATATCTCTATTTTGTTAATGTGTCATTCACCATAAATGTGTTTTAGTACAACAGCTCAAATGCAGGATAGTTAAAGGCTAGATAGCAGCATAATCTGTAAGTGACATTTCTCTCTTTTGATATGTTAAGTGACCAAATTGCCATTCTTGCTTTGCTACATTTTCAGTGATGGATCCAGAGGATAAGCTAATTGGGGGCCAAAATGAAAGAATCCTTGGAAGTGTGGGGGGGAAAATTAGTTTTATCTCTTTTCTAAGTTAAAAAGAACAAAATTCACAAATATTTTTCCAGCACAGTGTAAAACATGATCAGTTCTAATCCCAATTTTGACAGCAATGTCGAAGCTGCTTCCATCACTAAATACAAAACAGAGAAATGCTTATACCAAAACAAAAAAACAAAACAGAGAAACACATTTAAGGTCAAACGGATATAAATCACACAAAATACTCTGCAGGTTATAGGAAACTCGTTTTAATACCCAAGATTCACTACTTTACTAAATCAAGAAAATCAATTGCTTAACATATAAAAACAATCCACCAGAAGAATTAAAAGATTAACAAGTCCGTCGTGTTTATTGCTGGTTCAAGAGGAAATGGAACAGTAAGTGGCAATTTTTTGTAGACACAAGAAGACAGTACCGAGGTCCTTTTTTAGACGATTTTAGTAATATGACTCAAATCCCTAGACAAATAAGCAACGCGTAATTATAAGTTCTGAAAAACTCCAAGCTATTCACTTAGTTATACGGTGATACTTTCAACCTCTTCCATGAAGACGAAATTATGCGAAAAATACATACAGAGCAAGAACAGACAAGTGATAGAAAAGACCTTTTTCGGCTTTTAACTATATATACACAAAATAAAACAGAAATATGCGATTACTTTGATTCATTTGCAAGTTCCTTTCATTCAACATATGGAAACTAAAATGTACCTGAACATCCAAGTCCTCAACTATTATCACTTTTTACAATTTAAATCATTATATCCATTTCCCACTAACTTCTTTAAGGAAGATTTCATTTCAGACTCTTCATGTTCAATGTGCAACTCGAATTGTGATACCCAAAAACAAAACGACGAAGTGTGATTTGAAGTTGAGAAAACAATAACAAAAACGTCATTCCGAAACAGAGCAGCCGATACCTTCTTCTTCTTTTTTTTTTTTTTTTTTTTTGGCTTTTTGAAGTTGAGAAAAAAAGAGATGCGCACATATCTTCGGTAATCGAAACAGAGAAATGTTAAGACGAAGTTATGCGTTCCCCTGCTTGAGAAAAATACATACAGAGCAAGAACAAACAAGCGATTGAAAATTTCTTTTTGGGCTTTTACATAAAATAAAGCCAGAAATATGCCTTTACTTTGATTCATTTGGAAATTCCTTTCATTCAATATATGGAAACAAGAATGTAGCTCATCATCCAAGTCAACAACTATCACTTTTAACAATTGAAACCATTGTATCCAGTTCCCATTAACTTCTTCAAGGAAGATTTCATTTCATACTATTAATCTTCAATGCGTAACCACAGGCATTATGGGACCAAAAAAGCAAGAAGATGAAGTGTGATTTGAAGTTTAGAAAACAACAACAAGAACGTCATTCCAAAACAGAGTAGTTGACGGTATTTTTGCTTTTTGAAGTTGAGAAAAAAAAACAGAGATGCTCACATTTCTTCAGGAACCGAAACAGAGAAATGTTAAGATGTTACTCATTTGAGTACAGACCTTGCTCGAAGGATTAGAGCGGAGAGAAACGCAGAGACTGAGGCTTTCGACGTTGGGTTGTTGGCCGAAAACACGACGGAAATCATCGAGAGAGCGGGTGAGGTCGGAGCCGAACACGTCATAACCACGATCTCGAAGCATTTCACAAACCGTCCGGCGAGCGTGGAAGAACCTAGAGCTCTCCACGCTGCCTTGGTCAACGAAATCAGTGATGCAGCAGTTTCTGCTTCCAATGCCTCCCTCTGATGAGGCGGCGGCGCCATTTCCGTTTCCGTCACAGGTCGTGGTCGCCATTGTCATTTGCTGTGGTAACTTTCGGGAGAGCTCAGAGAGAGTGTGTGTGTGAGAGAGAGAGAGAGAGTGAGTGAGAGAGCTTGAGGTTCGTACATGCAGAGGGAGGGATGGACGGAGGGAGGGAATATGGAACGGTACAGTAAGGAAGATAGTGCAGTGGCGTGAGGTGCCTTTCGCGTGAGTGTCTCCACGGCACGACACGTGTCTCTAGGTTTGCTTTTGTTTTTGGTTTAACACGTTTTTTTAAAAGATATATAGTGATGCCTATGTGTTTTTTATAAATAACAATTATCTAAATAAGATAAAATGTAATAGCGGTTGGTAAATTATAGTTTTGGATAAGAGAAATAAAAAATTTACCCTTTTATTCTTTTAAATTTTAGATTTTTATCTAAAATTTAAATATTTTCAACCTAAAAAGGTAATTTAACTCATCTCTCCCCTACCCTCCCCTCAAACCAAACACACCCTAAGGACCTGTTTGGTGTAAAGGGAGGGGATGGAATGGGAGGGGCTCATTTTCCATCCTCTCCAAAACCTTCCAATTTGGGGGAAACAAAAATGAGGGAATGGGAGGGATTAAGAGCCCCTCCTTTGTAACCCCTCTCTCCAAATTTTCAAACCAAACAAGAGGAGGGGCTCATTTTTCATCCCCTCCCCTCCAACCAAACAAACCCTAAAGAATTTGTTTGGCATGAGGGGAGGGGAAGAGAGGGAAAGTAGGGAAGGGAAAAAATATTTTGAGTTGCATTTAAAAAAAAATTAGAGATATGGAGTTAAACCGAGAAGACTTAGAAGTTTTTAAATATTTTTTCTTACTTTTTTATCTTCCATTTTTCTTAGGGTTAATATAACTTTTGGTCCTTGAAGTTTGATCCAATTTTGGTTTTGGTCCCTCAAGTTTGAAATCTGTGTTTTTGGTCCCTGAAGTTTCACCCGATTTTTGTTTTGGTCCTTGAAGTTTGACCCGATTTTGGTTTTGGTCCCTCAAGTTTGAAAAGGACTTGGCAGCCCAATTAAAAAACCTGACCCGACCCAGAAAAAAACCAAGTCCTTTTCAAATTTGAGAAACCAAAACCAAAATCGGGTGAAACTTCAGGGACCAAAACCAAAATCGGGTGAAATTTCAGGGACCAAAACCACCAATTTCAAACTTGAGGGACTAAAACCAAAATTAGATCAAACTTCAGGGACCAAAAGTTATATTAACCCTTTTTTTTATTAAAATTTTGCAACTCCACTTCTTAATTTTTTTTAAATTCATCTTATAAAAATTTTTCTTTCCCACCCTGCCTTCCAAACCCCTCATACCAAACATACCCCAAATGGCAAGGCTACACTTGGCACCGTTGTTGTCAAACTCACAAATTAACTCTCTGAGTTTGCCGATTTTACATTTCTAACTTATAAAATCGTATCAAATTGTATTTAAACTTATGCTAGCTATAAAGTCGATTAAATTTGCGAGTTTATACACTGAGCTTACCGCTTTTACCTTAAAAAATTGTGTCAATTTGCTCTTAAATTTGTATTATTTTATTCGTTTTAATCATGTTCAATGACTTTTATATATGAACTTCATAGAAATATCTTTGTTAAATGTGATAAATTATAAATGTTGATGGATTTAATTTTAATTACTCATATTTAAAATATATTTAAATTAAATTATTGTCTTTTTTATATTTTTATTACTCCCTTTAATCTTAATATAAGACATATTTATCTAATTTGATTAGATTAAGAAAGTTTGTTAAGTTAATTAATAAGATATGTATTTTCTAAAACACTCTAAACATCTATTTTAATTCCCTCATTCCCTCTCCTCATTGATTATAGTTGAATGACCATTAATAAGAGTAAATTAGGAAAAATTTGATAAATATGAAAATTATGTCTTATATTTAAGATCAAGATCAATGCTCCAAATATGTCTTATATTAAGGACCAGAGGAGTATTTTATTATATATTTTTAATAACTATTTATTAATAAACATAAAATCTTACAAGCTCACAATCCAAATTTACATTTTTGTCACAAGTTTATTTAAACCCGTGAGTTTGACAATCTTGCTTGGCATGAACCTTGCAACATTCTAAATTTTAACCCCTAGGGTTAGTGTTAATTAAGTAAGGATTTTTGTGAAATTGAGTAATTAGGTGTTTAATTATTGATTAAGTATTGAAGAGATTAGGGGTAAAGTTTTCGAGTAATTTGATAATTCTAATTAAGTTTTAGGTATTTGGAAGTGATCAATATTAGAATAAAATATAAAAAAGTGGAAAATATGAAAGGGAGTTTTTGGGCCCAAGCGCTCAAATGGGAGCCCAAGCAGTGGGCTGAGGTAAAGAGCACCAACACCCAAGCACTTGGTCAAGTAGAGAGCTCGAGCGCCTAGATGGTCAAAATAGGGCCTAGGTGCTAATGTCACAGATTTTATAATATGGGGCATTGGCGTTCGTAAAATGGAGGAAAATGAGGAATAGCTTGAGCTCTGCTAAGATTTGTAATTTTGGTCTATTGCGAGTGTTTTCAAGTTTTCTAACGCCCAAGTAAGTGATTCTACCTTGATTCTTCTTGATTTTTCAGATTTCAGATTTTAAAATATAGGGTTCTAAGTAGATTTCGAACTTCTTGATGATTTCACCAATTATTTTGAGTTCAAATGAATTATTTGGGATATATATAAAGAGTTTAATTGATTTAGTTTTATTTAATTTGAGGTTATATGAATTTTTGAATTAGGGTTTAACCCTAGAGGTTGATTTTTTTGCTAAGTTATGCTAATGTAATGATTGGAAATAAGTTTTAATGGTTGGGATATCTTAATGAGTTAGCCGTTGAACACTTTATGAAAAAAGAAATCAAACTAATACGACCATAATTAGAAGCATGCAGAAGAAACAAAACTACATCAAACCAGCAACTAGAACGTTTCTACATCCAAAAGGAGGGTTGTTGAAAATTTTAATATCTACTCCACGGTGGGCGCAATTGTATCCGCGCACTGGTTGGCTTCTCTAAACACAGTTTTGTACGTGTGCAGATCCAATCCCATACGATGAGATTTATGACATTCTTGATATAGCTAATAAGGCGAAGATTGTGAGCATGCCCGTTCAAAATGGCGAAGATTGCTTCCATTGCGGATCAGTGAAAAAACATCAAGCACGATTTTGATGGAGAGAATTGTAAGATCTTGAATTTTGAAAACTACGCTTAAGATAAGTACTCCCTCTTATCTTTATTATAAGACACCAACTAATAAGTGTTATTGGTCTTTTTTATAAATTACTTGCAAGTTTCCAATATGCATTTAATTTATTTTTTCATGTCTGCCTATAATTAATAAGGATAGTGGGAAAGAATAATAATTGATATAATATTTGAGTTTAATGTAGTTAGTAAGGTTAATATTAGAAATTACTTAAATTTTAGGACAACTTTAATACATTTAACTGTTTTTATTTGTTTGTGAGAATTGATAGTTAGTGTCTTATAATAAGAATAAAAGGGAGTATGATCTTAGGAGCTTAAGAAATAGGATTAAGATTCATTTGAGTGAAAATAGGACAAAATTTGTTAAATTCAACGGGGTCAGATATAATGCTAGGACCATATATATATATATATATATCCTTACTACACGCACTAACATAGAATGTTAGGGCAAGATTTGTCGAGTAAGGTTAGTGTGTGCATTTTATAGCTGTGGTGTATCACATCCTAGGTCAGAAAATGTTTTTATAATATGATTTATGATGTATTTGAATTGACGTTTTGTCAGGCCACACATGCGATCAAGCAAGGTGGGGGCCAAATTCTCTTATTTGGATGAGCAGTAAGGTAATTGAGTTTTTCCTTTAAAAACAAGATCAAAGCATAAGCTTGGAATTTGTAACTTTTAGTGCCCGTTTGGATTAGTAGTGGAGAAGTGACTTTTTTTATCATATGACTTTTGGAAAAGTAAGGTAGGAAAAAAAGTGAAAATGTAAATGTGATTTGTGTTTGGATTAGCGGTGGCAGAAGTGACTTTTTTTTCTAACCTTAAACCTGTTTGGATTAGAGTTTGAAAAGCCCGTTTAGATACAAAATGACTGAAAAGGGTATGAATCATATATATATTATTTGTATATTGTGATAACTGAAGTGAAAAATTAAATTAAAATTAAAATCTGATAAAATACAATAAGTCAGATTAATGTATTTTTTGGAACATTGTTATATGATTAAGCACTAATTTGAGGACTAGAGAAAATTACATAAAAGTACCCTAGGATTTATGAAAATTACAAGTGAATGAAGAAAATGGATAAGGGAAATCACAGAAATGACCCAAATTTTTCATAAATTACAGTTCTACCCTAAAAATATTTCAACAATTTTCCATTTAATCCCTCCTTAAAAACTTTTGAAGTTTGCAAAGAAGTCCCTGGTCAAATTTAATTTGACCACAGCATCTTCTTCTTCCTTCGAACACGTGAACGAGCGAAACGGAGCATCGATCGGACACACGGACACCGACGAAGGCAAGCCATGAATGCAACTCTTACCCACACAGACACATGAAGGAAACACCAAACCACCGAAGGCAAGCCATGAGATAAGTGTTGATGCGAGACGCTGACGAGACGCGAGACGCCGACGAGACACACAGAGATCTGGACGGTGCTCTGACCCACGACGGCGACGCTTAAACAAGGAATCCTGGACGGAGCTCTTTGAAATGCACCACCGGAAGCTCTAATTCAGACAAAAAAAAGAAGCTTAGATATCGCCTTTGTGCATGAGTGTCCAACAGTCATGGAGTTTGGTTTGGTGAGATAGAATAATGACCAAATAAATGCAACTCCAACGATCTCCGCGAGCATTGAAGGAAGAGAGAGATGAGAAGCATAGTGAAAAAGCTCCTTCGATCTGCTTTAAAAAAAAGCAACGATGGCTCCAAAAGTGCAACGAAAACGAACGCCTTACCAAACGAGTGAAATCAGGCAACTGTGCTTTTTTTGGTGTAAACGTGCAATAGGGGCTGCCTACCGCTTTGCCAAACAGACCCTTAATTGTGCCTTTTGGAATTGTGGAGAGAGAAAAACAATGCAGCTGAAGGAGAGAGAAAAGATATAGGCCCCACCACCTTGTTTTATTGAATAAAAAATAAATTACCCAAAAAACCTTATAAAATATTAAAAAATAATTAAAGTTAGGAAAAATGGGGGAAATGTTCCAATTAAAAATTTAATTGGTAAGGGATAACCTGATAAAAGAGAGAGGGGGGATAATATCTTAGATTTGTTGAGACTTAAGATAATACCTCCAATATCTTAGATTTAAGGTTTATAAATATGGTTAAGGGATATCATTTGTGTATAAATATATTAGGTGGTAGTTATTATTAGATTTTTTTAGTTATAAATTCTGAATTTGTATGATTTAATTTATATGAGTTTTTACTCATTAAATTTGTTTAACTAATTATTTTAATATTTTCAAATTATTTTAAAAAATAAATTAACTATTTTTATTTTTTTATAATTTAACTTTTCTCTTAAAATTATGAGAAAATTAAAATAAAGGACCCAGAGAAAATCATATTTATTATAAAGGACCATAAAGATTGTAATTATTTAGAAAGACCAAAAATCATAATATAAATTTTAAATTACTAAAGATCCCCTAACTAAACTTTCTCCATCATCTCTTGTATTTGATTAAAAAAACCAAAACCAAAACCAAAACCGTCCATCATTATAGTATCTTTTTATTTTTTTTCATCAAGTTTCATATCTATTTGATCAATACAATATTTAATTAACAACAATTAAACTCATATTTTTTTAATGTTTTTTGACCAAGTTCCATATTCATTTAATTATTTAGATATAATAAATTATTTATATATTTTTAAATTTTATTAACATTAAATGAATTTTCTTAACACACATAAATTTTCTTCTAAAATGAAAAAAAAAATCATATAAAATTTCTTGGTATAACATATATAATAAATTATAAAAGACCTTGATTTTTGTTAAGATTATATAATTTTTATTTTTAATTAAAATTTTTGTTGATTTTTAAAAAATTATAATTTTTACAAAATTAAAGAATGTGTAATTTTTTTCCATAGATATCTATGCAAGTTGTTCAAAAATGAAAATTGAGAAAACTTTTGTTTAATTAAGTGAAATTTTGTATTAGTTTTAAGGGCGAAAATGCAAAAATACCCATATGCATATCCCGTTTGTATGTTTGGCACCATATATTATCCTTGGGTGCAAAAATACTTATGATCTTTTAAAAAGGGAATAAAAATACCAGCTCCGCTAATGAAGGTAAACGTCTATTAATTTTTTGTTTTATGGGCCCCACTTTATATTTTTTTTAATAATTATTTTAAGGGCGAAGGTGCAAAACTACCCATCTACATATCCTGCATGTGCATATGGCATCATATATAATCTTTCGAGTGCAAAAATACCAATGATCATTAAAAAAAAGTGGATAAAAATGCCAGCTTGGTTAAGGAAGCAAACGTTTGTTAATTTCTGGTTTTATGAGCCCCACTTTAATCATTTTTAAAAAACTCTTTAAAAACTCTCACCCCTTCTCTTCTCGCGTGCCTCTCCTTATCACCTTACTTTCTCTCTGCCCCCTCCAAACCAGAGCCCCACCTTCACATTGGCAATAATTTCCTTCGGTCACCCACATAGTCACTGCCTTTTGTGCTGCCTGCTCCCTCCAAATGCCCTTCCATAGTTCATCATCGAAACTTGTCCCTTCATTAATGAAGCCAGAAGTTGTATTTTCCTTTTTTTTTTTGTTGAGTTGTAAAGGTTAATTTCTGGCTTCGTTAATAACAGGAAAAGCTTCGATGATGAACTATGGAAGGGCATTTGGAGGGAGTAGGCAGCACAAAGGCAGTGACCATATGGGTGATCGAAGGTAATTATTGCCAATATGAAGGTGGGGCTCTAGTTTGGAGGGGGCAAAGAGAAAGTAAGGTGACAGGGAGAGGCATGTGAGAAGAGAGGCGGTGAGAGTTTTTTAAAAATGATTAAAGTGGGGCTCACAAAACCAGAAATTAACAAATGTTTGCCTTTTTTAACCAAGCAGGCATTTTCATCCACTTTTTTAATGATCATAGGTATTTTTGCACCTGAAAGATTGTATATGATGCCAGATGCATGTGCAAGATATGTAGATGGGTAATTTTGCACCTTCACCCTTAAAATAATTATTTTAAAAAATAAAGTGGGGCCCACAAAACAAAAAATTTGATGTTTTCCTTCATTAATTAAGCTGGTATTTTTGTCCCCTTTTTTAAAGATTATGGGTATTTTTGCATCCAAGGATTGTATATGGTGTTAGACGTACATGCGGGATATATAGATGGATTTTTTTGCACCTTCGCCCTAGTTTTAAAAATAGAATGTGGGAGAGAATGGAGGAGGGAATGCAAAAGATTTTGTTAGGCGCATTTCAGTATTTTCAATTTTATATTTTTGTATTTGTTCCTTCTAAATAATTATAATTTTTATGGTCCTTATCAATAAATATATTTTTCTCCAAGCCCTTCATTCTAATTTTCCCTAAAATTATCACAAAAGCCACTTATACTACGTCAATCCAAATAAGTTTTAGTTTCAAAAAAGCCACTCATGATACCATCAATCCAAACATAAATTATATTATACAATCTAACTTTTATCCAATTTTAAGTTTGAAAAAGTCATATTATAAAAAAAAAAACTACTTTTATTACCATTATTCGAAACACACTTAAATGTTGCAAATTAGACATAAAGTTAACGAGAAGAGAAAAGAAGTTTAGAGCTATGCGTGGGTTCTTGTTGGGCTTGTGGATTTTGGGCATTTGAGTGTATTTGTCTTACAGCTTCCAAACCCCTATGATTTGTTAGTGTTTCTAGCTTGTTCTCAGTTTTTTAGGGGTTTATGTATAGGGTTTAGGGTTTGAATTATAAAGAGTTTCAACCATTTTTTTTTTGGCACACTGGAGAAGGGTTGTAATGAGGGATTTGATCAGATGGGGTATTGGGGGGGGGGGGAATTTTTTTAACTAGATTATAAAAAATTAAAGAAGTAGGACTAAAAATTTTTAATTAATTTTCTTAATTTTTTAATCTTACATCTTCTTATACTTTTGGATCTTCCTTCCAATTGCATTTTCATTATCTTCTGGGATAACTAAGCCTTTTATCCTAGTTGCTTATCTGGGTGGTCATCGGTTCTCACTTTTTGTAATACAAAGATAGCTCTTCGGTTAATTAATGTTTGATGTGCATTGGTAAACTGAGCTACGGTCTTTCATCTTTATTTTCGATCAGTCGTGATGATTGTTTTATGTTTTAATGGATTTGAATGTTTGTATGGTTTTTTTTTTTTTATTGAAAATGTTTGTATGGTTTTGTTTTGCTTTGAGTCGATTGGGTGTCCCCATAATACTGATTTTTTTTTTTTTTTTGTGATTCGTGGAGGCCCAATTTGTATCAATGATTTTATCTTGTTTTAATAGATTGTTATCTTGTAGAAAGAGAGATTAAAATTGGAAAGCAGTCTTTATCTTAGGGCATTTTTCATGTTTTATACTCTTCTAGTCTTTAATATATAGGCTAAAAGTTTAAAGAGATTAAAAATATTAATCAAATTAGACATAGATAAAAAATATGTATTTTTTTTTTAAAAAAAACCCTCTTTAATATTTTGAATTGAAACTACACCTTTTAGAATTTCCATTAATATTTGTAATTAAAATGAATAATTTGGAGAAAAACTTATAAATTTGGGAGATGAAGTGAATTGAAGTATTATATTTAAGATGAAAGTAAAAACTCTAACTAGCTCCTTTTTTCTTTTCTTTTCTTTTTTCTTTTTGGTAATAATCAATTTTCATTAAAAAAAAAAAATCAAATGATTAACATCAAGCTTGTGCAGTCAATAGGGGACATGACAGCAAGTAGCTAAGCAAGATGGAATTACAATCAGAAAATACCAGTAATTTATCTAAAATAAAGAAATCTAATAAGATCCCTATGTCCCGAAGGATGACATCTGCAGAGCTTCTCCAGTGTTCTGTTCCTTGGAACCGTTTTTTATTGATACAAAAAATGCTAAGCTGAGTTAACTCCATAGCCTCATGCTCTCTTGCTGAAATAGCCGCTAGACTGAGTGAAGAAGAAAAGTTTATCTCCTTTGTGAAATATTTGGGGCTTATTTAATTTTGTTATCTATTTTTTGTTCTCACAAACATTTTTATAAAACAGTTGTTAGAAACCAATTTTAAATATAAAAAAAAAAAAAAAAAAAACCCGTTTGGATAGTTTATTTTGAAAAATCTATTTTGAAGTAACATGACAGTAGTCATCATTGGTAGTATAGTGTCGATAGTGGATAAGTGACGACATAAAAAAAAATAGAAAAACAACTAAAAACTGTTTTTATTTTTAGTTTTTAAAAACAACTTTTTATTTTTTAAAACAATTTTTTAAAAACAGTTTATTAAATAGGTTTTATTATTTTACTGTTTTTAAAAACAAAAAAAAAGTTTTTAAAAACAAAATCAAATAGTTCTTGGTTTCTCTTCATCCATAAAATGGATATAAGCTTAATGATTTTAGCTACCACCTCCATTAAGCCATCCTTAAACAGATTCAATAAAATTCTTTTCAATGTGTGTTTGGAACAACAATTGTAAAAATGGTTTTTTCCACTTTGACTTTTTATAATTTTACTTTTGGTAAAAGCCAAATTGTGTGATGTGATTTATGTTTAGATTGACGATTGTATAAATAAATTTTATAAAAGTAAAACTTGTTTGGATTGGTTAAGCATAAGTGACATTTGTGATAATGGTAAGAAAGAAATTAAATTTGAAATTATAAAAAATTTATAAAAGTTAAAGTTGGGAAATTTGGGAATTAAAATTAACACAATTTGATGAAATAATATTACATAACTAATTAAAAAGTATTTGCTTCCATGATTTTCTTTGGCTGTTTTGATATTTAAAATCTTAAGGACAAGATTTAATGCAAGTGTGGGGTGTGATGACTTTCTAATTTTAATAGATCTCACATATATTTAGGAAGTTATCAATACTAATTTAAAATGATTTTCTTGAAATTTTTTATGATATCAAAGTAACATATTATTTGTGAGATTTCAATTTAAAATAGAAGCTTTTAAGCTTAGGAATAAATAATAATAATGGCAATTTTTTCTCAAAAAAAAAAAAAAAGAAATATGATGCTGCTGCTGCTATTTGTTTGTTTCTTTCCTTTCTTTTTATTAATTGGTACTTTTTTTTCTTGAAGCAACTGTAGGTGATGTAATTTTAGAATTAAGGAAAAGTGGTGGGGTTTGAAAAGAAATTGCCATACATAATATATTGCACCAAAAAGCAACTGAAAAGCTCTAAAATGGAACTTATACTTCCTTTCTTTTTATTAATTGGTACTTTTCTTCTTGAAGCAACTGTAGGTGATGTAATTTTAGAATTAAGGAAAAGTGGTGGGGTCTGAAAAGAAATTGTCATATATAATATATTGCACCAAAAAGCAACTGAAAAGCTCCAAAATGGAACTTATATTTCCTTTTTTTTATTAATTGATACTTTTCTTCTTAAAACAACTGTAGCTGATATCATTTTAAAATTAAGGAAAAGTGATGAAGTATGAAAAGAAATTGCCATAGATAATATATTGCACCAAAAAATAACTGAAAAGCTCCAAAATGGAACTTATATTTTTTGTATTTCACCATCACAATATCCAAAAGCCCAATTTCACAATCACCAAACCAAACACTCCAAAAATCACTGGTAATAAACAATCACACAAAAAGCCAAAAATCGCGTGAATAGGCCTGTAGAACACCTTGCCAAACAAACACTCAACCAGCTTTTGAATGCAGCAAAAGTGTTGAAAGGAAATACTATTGATAGACCGCCCTTGCAAATGGGCAAGTAACAAATAGATGCTCTAGAGATTCATCATAATGGCATCCAAAGAGAGAGTTACCTTGGATGTGTAGATGATGTTTGGGGAGAACATACACAGTGGAAACTGCATTTTTCAAAATTTTCCATATGATTAAGAGATCCCTCAAGAGCCATAGATATGGACTATAAGAATTTCCAAAAGTTATCGTTAGCCCCTCGTTGCAAAGGAGTTGAAATGAGATTATAACCCATATTAGCCTTAATTAGCAAGGAGTTGTCTACAAACCAAGGCTCATTGTCAAGGACCTGGCTTCCCTCCGCTACCAGGTTCCATCCGTTGCCTTCCTTTTCTTAAAACTATATTGTTTTGGTGTAGTTTTGAGGTAAGGATGGGGCTGAAATTCCCCCCCCAAATAGTATCTAGTATTTTGATATATTTTTCTGAAAGTATCTAGTATCTTAAAATATTTTTTCAGATGTAAAAATTATTTTAAAATAATTTTAGTACTTTTAACCATTTAAAATATTTTTTTCAGTTGTACCCAGTGTGTTAGCAGATTGATTGCAATTTTACTCTTAAAGTTATTTAATGAGCACCCAAAACTTACAGGTAAAATTGTAGTCAATCTTTTAAGACATAGTGTACAAAAAAATATTTTAAATGGCTAAAAATACTAAAAAATATTTTAAAATAATTTTTGCATCTGAAAAAATACATTAAGTATAAAATTGTAACCAGTCTGCTAACACATTGGGTACAATTGAAAAAATATTTTAAACAATTAAAGCAGTAAACATTATTTTAGGATACTTTATGCTACTTAAAAAATATTTTAAGATACTGGATACTTTTAAAAAAATACATCAAAATACTATATACCATTTATTTTAGGAGAAAAAAAAATTTTAATCCTATCCCCACCTCAAAGTCATACAAAAATAGTATAGCTTTAAAAAAAAGGAGGGCAACGGATGGGACTGGCAGCGGAGGGAAGCCAGGTCCCATTGTCAACAATAAAATCACGGTCGAACAGGTTAGGGAACTTAACGAGGTAAAAATGGCCAATCAATATATACTATCAATAGTTCTCATTTCATTATGATCGGTCCAATTATACTGTCCATGTCATCACTTTCCCCGTTAGTCATTGGTCTGTTTTTGTTTTATTTTAAATTTCCCTTTAAAAAAAATTGCATTCATTGCCATAGATTTACTTCTTCAAATTTGAATTTGAATTCTCTTTGATTTCTTCCCTTCCTTTCTCTCTCCTCTTATGCATTCAACGCCATGTTTTTTAAAATTGGCCTACTAGCCCAAACACTATGGAACTTTTCCTTGATTGAGAAGAAATTTTTTATTTTCTGCGTTATATCCCTTTCTTGATGCACAATTACAGTTACTTTATATTATGACGTGACATTATTGTATTATATTGTTATAGTTTTATGCGATTTAATTGTATTTCTTTATTTCATTATCTATATATAATTCTTTGTGCCTTCGATCCCCTGGTTTTTCTTTTTATTTATTATATGTGAATTTCACTTTGTCATTTTCCATTCCATTGTTGCGATCCTAATTTATTGATTAATTGTTTTTGCTTGCAATTTGTTTAATTATTGATACTGATTTATTGATTGCCTTCTTCTACTGATATCATGGTCATTATTCTGATATTGTTTGCTTTGTTATAGTTAATTCTAATGACCTATTTATGGTAGTTTCATTTGTTTTGCCTATTTCCTTGATTTTGAAAATTATATTATTGAACTTTAACCAAAAAAAAAATTATTAAATGGTCATTGTGATACTCTTATTATAGAGAGAATCCTGTATAAATCTAATTGAAATATCAAAATCCAAATTCAAGCTTATATTTTTAATAAATTATTAATGAGGCCAAGAGGCCTAATTTGAATTTTTGAATGTTATTAAAAGAATGGAACACCTTCCTATAATTAAAAAAAGTTGAAGGTAACTAAATGCAGCCCATTTTTTATTATTTTAATGGTATTTAATTAATATTTTATCTTTATTTTTAATTTTTTTGTTTGCTTGTTTTGATAAAAAAAATTAGTTAGTTTGTTTTATGATTTTTTTTAAAAAAAACAAATATTTATCTATATATATAATATGATTTTTTTAAATGTACTATTTGTCGAAATAAAATTATTCAAATTTGTATATATCTTATATAATCGCAGCAAATATTTTTGTCCAACAAAAATATTATATAAATGTACGTATAAATATATATATATATATATATGGTATAATTTTTTAATAAAATATTGTACTATTTATTGATATGACATTATTCAAATTTGTATATAACCTATCTAATCTCAACAAATAATTTTGGCCAACCAAGTATTTCATCAAAAACCTTTGCATGTGGTGGTTGGGGATTGCGCTTGTTCCATTTCTCTAATGTTGATCCTATATGTAAGATAAAGAAATCAATTGTTCATTCATCTAAAAGGAACTAATGAACATTGATGTTTTTTTTTTGCCAACAAACATTGATATGCCTATTTCATTTTTGAATCACATATTAAATTATGAAGTAAATTTTGTTGGTTTTTAAATCATGAAGTAAATTTTGTTGAGTTAGCAAATAGAGGTAATTTAAAAAAGAAGAGATGACTTTGAGGGGGCAACGTAGTTATTTAACAACATTCAAAAATCCCTCATTAAACATTTTGGCATGATTAAGAAATTGTTAAAATGGATGCCTAAATTTAGATTTTGGTAATTCGGCTGAATTTATATTGTATTCTCCCCTTATTATATATTATATAATTCATATAGTAAACCATACAAAAATGGATTTCGATTCCATTGGATTACGCTTTGAGATTTTTTTTTTCTTTCAAACTCATTGGTTTTTATATAGTTAACTATTTTTAAAATTGTGCAGTCTTTAATATAAGTTTATTATATTTTGAAATATGGCAAAAAGAATATATTCAAGTCATTCCATTTACTGTCACACTCTATTTGCTAATATTTTGTTCCATTTAACAGCTGATTTTGTTCAATTTTTCTTTTTTCGGTTAACAAAATTCCATATTTTATTTACTCTTTCAAATATTTAATTTAATTTAATTTAATCTCTTCAAACTGATTTTTGGATTTTTCTGGCAAAAAAATATTTTTGGATTTTGTCTAATTTCAAACATTTTAAAAGTTGTTAGCTACTTCATAATTGATTCATGTGTGCTGTCCACACACTGAGTATTTAGTTTTTTTTTTTTTTTTCCGCCAGCACTATCAATATTTAGTTTATTGTATGAAGTTTGAAATTTGGAATATTTCAATTCATATGTGCCTTTCAATTTTAGATTTTCAAATCCTTCATCCTGATTGGGCGTGCCATGATGCGTCTCACAGTTCCGATTTTCAAGTTGCAAGGCTCCAAATTTTGAATTTAAATTTATAACTAAATCAAATATTTCCTCCTATCCTTTTTATGAGCAATTTTGATTCTTAATGATAAAAATGAACTGATGGTTAAGATTATTTAAAAACAATAAATATGTCAAGAATGTCATGTTTCTTCTAAATATGCATGCCCATATTTATGAAAAGAGAATAAGAGAGGGAATGAGTAACAAATATGAGAAAGTATGAATATAAAATATAAGAGAGAATATATAATAAATGAGTAAATGAAAGAGAATTAGTGATAAGTGGAGATAATTAACATAAATATATGTATTTAATAGGGATAAAAAAAAATAGTTTAAATTTTGAGACACGAAGAGAAAGTTATTTATAAAAAAAATTAACCCCAAAAAAAAAAGTTACTTATAAAATGGATGGTATATAATATATAGATTCCCGTCTCTCATTAGCATCGCCTACTCCTTGCGTTTCTCTGGAACCAGCTCGGCCTCCCCACTCCCTTTCCTTCCTCAATCAATCCTTCGCCTGTAGAATGTCCCAGTCATCATCACATTGTTTGTTGGTATAAGAATTCTGTAGAAGTTCCTGTGAAGTTTTGAGAGAGTAATATGAAAAGTAGTAGTGTGCATGAGATTAACTTCGTTTTTCTTCTCTCTTCTCGCTCCAGATATTACAAAAGCTCTAAAAGCTTCTTTATAATTGTAACTGACTATTTTATTTTTGGATGTCATTGTTAATATAATTAATGTTTTGTTTCCTTAACTGAGGCCCTGTTTCCTGAATTTTTTCGTCCGAATTCCTTAGAGCCCGTTTGGTTCAACCCCATTGCATGCCTGCAATGGTAATCATGATTGCATTACTAAGAGAAGAGTGTTTGGTAGCTCTTTAGCATGGTAATAGGGTTTACCATGGTAATGAAGATTACCAAAAAATTGGTAATCCTCATTCATACCTCCCCCCCTATGAATCCTCATTACCATCCCATTGCATAGTCTAAAAAGTCCAATTTACCCTTTAGTTTTCTTTGTCTTTGTTTCACTTATCTCATTTCACTTGTCGCATCACATCACAACTGCCACCGCCATAACCTCTTCCTCTTCCACCGCCGTCACCTCCACCCGCCACCGGCCCACCGCCCGCCGCCACCACCACCTCCTTCTCCATCGCCGCCGCCACTACCACCTCCTCTTCCACCGCCACCCTTAGCCCCGCCGCCCCCACCACCTCCTCTACCCCCACGTCCTATTGTCGCCACCACCACCACCACCTCCTCCTCCGCCGCCCCCACCGCCTATAGCCCACCACCACCTCCTCCACCCCTACCGCCCACCGCCACCACTTCCTCCTCCACCCACCGCCGCCGCCACCACCTCCTCCACCCCCACCACCTATTGCCGCCACCACCACCACCACCACCTCCTTTGCCGCCACTCACACCCCTGCCGCCCCCACCGACCCACCGCCCATCGCCCACCACCACCTCATCCACCCCCACCACCCATTGCCCACCACCACCTCCTCCACCCCTACCGCCCACCGCCACTACCACCACCTCCTCCTCTGCCGCCGCCCTCACCTACTGCCACCTCCTCCTCCACCCCCCCCCCGGCGCCGCCGCCACCACCTCCACTGCCGCTACCCCCGGCCCACCGCCCACCGCCACTACCTCCTCCTCCTCCATCCCCGCCGTCGCCGTCTTGTAACTATTTTTTCTACAAAGATTATATTAAGGGGTAAAATAGACTTTGTGTAATATATTAATTTTAAATAAATGTTAAAATATTAACTCATTGCACATTGCTTAAAAATCAAACCAAACACGACCCTTGTAATTAATATCGCATTGCATTACCATTGTATCGCATTGCACTGCACCGCAGGGTGTAATGGGATCGAACCAAACGGGCCCTTAATCTTGCTCCCTGTTTTTTTTTTTTTTTTTTTCCGTTCTCAATGTTGCTATTATAGTCAAATATATTTTACTATAGTTTATTATAATTATTTTGGTAGTCAAGTCAACAAAGAATATCTTGAAAGAAAAATGATATTCCATCATATAAGATATATCAATATAGGTGGCAAAAAGACAGGAAAAAAGATAAATATATATTGAATTAAATTAATTTAATATTTTCTTTTTCTTCTTCCAATATATTTTATTTATTCTTTGCATTGCACTTGGACACGGAAATTTTTTAAAATGTGCAGGGTGAGTTTTCTTAAGGGTAGGATTAGAAGATTTACTGCGTCGGTCTTAAACATATTTTTGTATGCTTGAATAACAATTGTTTTTTCAAGTTTAAAAGAAATTTGAATAATACTTGTTGATAGCATATCAAATTCAACTTTTCTGTTTTACTTCAAACTTCAGATTAATCTAATTAGTCTTAATACTTTATATTGATTTTATTTTCATTTCTCATAAATACTTTCATTCTTAAAAGAGAAGACAATCACGTTACAATTTTTAAAATTTAACTTAACGCAATTTTTTAAGATACATAATGTAACATCCCAAATTTTATTCACCAAGAATATATTGTAATTATTATATATATTCAATGAAATGGTGAATATTTAAGGCCAAAAGAATTAAATATTGAAAATTGAAGGTGGAACAGTGTTTTCAGTGAAATCGCCTGCGAGGCAGTGAGATTGTCATATAGTTTTGGAAGACCAAATGATGACCAAAAATTATGAAATTTTATAGGGTGAAATTATACATCCTAAGATTTAATTTGATAGGTCATGTGACTCAATTGAAGCTATAGACAAAAAGATATGAATTTTTGAAGTTGATCCAGAAAATCTGGAAAGTTTCTGGAGCAGAGATCAAAGATTGAAAATCTGGGAATAATATGATCAGTTCCAGTAAAATTACATATTTTTCCTTGAAACTAGACTCAATGAGGGTTCCATAGGCTTTGGAATCGACTTGAAACGACATCTACAAAATTAGTTATGATTTTTCAAAGTTAAGGCAGAAAATCTGCCAGAATTGGCATTATTCCGAAAATTTGAGAAATAAAGTAATATTCCTTTTTCTCTTAATTATTTTAGAAATTTAGGGATGAAGGAGGAGAAGACAAGTGTCAAAATCCAATGAGGCCAAGTGTCAACACCACATGAAAGATGATGGAGATAATTGTTGTGTCATAAGTCCTTACTTATGTCATAAGGTTAATTAGGTGGCCAACTTTTGCACCAATTGACTTGAGTAAATGGAAGGAACACTTGATTTAGTTGGAGCATAAGAGGGAGCACGTTTTTGGCCAACAAAGAGAGAAGGAAATGATAATTTAGGTTGAGTGTACACAAAAGGGAAGCATGGCAAGGTTGAGTGTACACAAAAATGGAATGATGGTGTACATGAAAGGTGTTGCAATCTCAACCATTGATGAAATCAAGGGCTAGGAAGAAAGATGACAAGGTTAATAAAATATCTTCCCTTCCCCTTCATACACACATTTCGTTCAAGGCACAAGGGAAAGAGGAAGAGAGAGAAAGCTTGAGAAATAGAGAGAAGAGGAGAGCTCAAGGAGGAAGAAGTCTAAGGTAGGTATTGTTGTTCTTGTGTTCAAAGCTTCCTCTCTTGCATAATAGCTTCTCTAATCTCTTTTTCTCTAGGGATCACCATGTTAGCAAGCTAATCTCAAGGTTGAGGGGAGAGAGAGGACGTTCTAGAGAGAGAAACACCAAGGATCAAGAGGTAATCTTCAAAATCTCAACTTCTTTGTGTATTGAAGTTGTTGTTGGTGATTGTTGTTTGATTTATATGATTTTTGGTTAAGTTGTAAAATTGGAAAAGCCATAATCCTAAGGGGTTATGCTGCCCAAAATCCTTTAAATCATGATTATGAAGTTTTTAAATGAATTAATCAAGGATTAGAAGTGGAAAAGTACAAGTTTTGGAAGCTAAAACACAAAGCTTCATTTTTCTATTTTCCCTTCAATATTTCGGCCAGACCAGAACTGGTACAAGGAGTTGGATTTTCATGAAATAAATGGTTCCATTGGACTCAGTGGGCAAAAATAGGTGGGGTTACAGTTGGGCACTTTTTCGGTAGAGGCCGAAAAAGCATAATTACGAAAACGCCACTGAAATCACTAAATAGGGGCTGTCAAGGGTATTTTCGTAATTTGACCGTGAATTTAGCAATTTCAAGCCCGGAAATGGATTCCTTGGGCGAAAATAAGTTAGAATAGCCTTAGTCAAAATTTTGGGAAAACGTGCCATCAGGCCGGGTACGGCGGGGTCGGGCCGGGTTCCCGGGGGCATTTTTGTAAATTTTCACCATAGACTAATATAACCACAATAAACATTATGGAAGAGTCTAAAATGATACTTGGATAGGTTATGACCTATTTCTGGTACATTTAATATTTTAGGACTGATTTGGAGGTCGGATACGACATGTTCTTCGAGGCACATTTAAAAGAGGATTATAAAGCTTTGAGGTAGGGACATTATCCTTCATACACTATGCCATGAGTTATGTGATTGTGTGGATGCCATTGTTTTGTAAATGCACTTTATTAATAACATGATTTGCCTAGAGAGAGGCTGTTAGTGCCAGAGGTGCACTTACACTGGGAGTTGGCAGAAGTCCAACCGGTGTAGATTGTGGGGCTGGGCCCTACTCATGTATACATGACGATGATGTGTTTATATTGTTCATTAATTTGTGCATACTTTGGCGCATGACATATTTACTTTTCGCATTTTCTATGAACGATATTATGTCTCTACGGAGATTCTTCAGAATCTCACCCTATTTTTAAACAAATACCTCAGTGGGTACCAGTGGGACAAAGGACAAAGACGTTGACGCTGAAAAGTGAGTGGCACGTGTCTCAAGGCGAGGATATGAATGTGGTTATGCTTTAGTCTATGCCTTAGTATTTTGAATAATTTGTAAATATTAATACTTCCGCTATATTTTCTGTTTCCGCCGACGAACAATATCGGAATTGTAAACGAACGACGTTGAGATTGTAAACGAATATTTTTATCAGTATAATTGTACTTTTCTGTATGCCCATTGAATTCCATATTTATTACTCTTTGATTATCGAAATGGAAACGGGGGTTGACACATAAAATTACTAAGAGTTTAGCATATTACAAATACGTTAGGTGTGAGGGGATAGCACACGGGTCAATTAAAAGGGGGGATAGCACCTGTAGTCCTGTCGTTGTAACACCCTAAATTTTATATTCATCAAAAAAATTATAAATATTTAAGAAATTCAATAAAGTGGTGAATATTCATGAATTTAGAATTTATAAATTTATAAATGTTTAATTTCATGAGGAAATGGACAGAATAATTATGGAATTAATTTGGGTAATTTAAAAAGCCCAATACTAAGGTCCAACAATGAAGGAATATTAGAGAAAATATTTGGTCCAAAAATAGATGGAAATTAGCCAAAGAAAAATAAGAGAAGAAATTGTATTAGAAAGGCAATGGCAAAATCGTAATTTTGCCAAATTATCACAAAATTAATTATTTTCCGATTAATTGAAGTTAATTTCAATTAATTAAGAAAAATAAAGGTGAAAAATATATTTAGAATAGTTTTGTCAATTAAATATGAATTTATGAAAAATTTGAGCAAAAATGCAAATTTGACCAAAATTGGAACTTTACATGTGTACGTAACTTGGACAAGTTGTAAAGTCAATTGAGACCATAGGGAGGGACCCCTAGGTGTCTTCTACATGTTGTAAGAGGAAGGAGATATTGATTGGGCTTAATGAGTATGGTTACATGTATATAAGGTTTATGTACATAAAACTTGATTTTTGGAATTTTGGGAAATTATTAAATAATTGAATAAACCATATAATATAATAAAAAAAATTTCCATCATCTTCCTCCAGTTCATTTCGTGCCCTAACAGATCTGAACTAGTGAGAGAGAGTGTGAAATTCTAGAGAGCGAAAGAGAAGAAAAACTTGCAAAGATAAGTGATTTCTTCGGTAAATCGGTTCCTAATATGTATAATTCCTTTCCTAAGTTACTCTTTTATGTGTTTAAAGTTTGGGAAGCTAATATTTGGGTGTGCAAAAGCTAGGGTTTCAGCCTTGTTGAGAAAAGCCAGAGTAAAGTGAAAGGTAACCTCCAAACCTTCGTATAGTGTCTATTCTGGCTGTTGTGGGCAATTTAATCGGTGAAATTTTGCCGGATTGCCATTGGTTTTAAATTTTGGCAATGTGTGTGCCTAAGGGTTCTGTTGCCCAATTTTAGTTCAAATGGTTGTTATAACTCAATTAGATGATAAATATAGTGGTTAGGAATAGAAAGGAACGTGTTTATAGAGCCAAAATCGCAAAACCACGATTTTTCCTAGAGGACCCATAAATTTTGGGTCAGGACTGTAAATGGGTCTTAGAGTTGGATTTTCAATGATTTGATGATTCCATTGGATTTAGGAGGGAAAATTAGGTGGGATTATAGTTGGGCATTTTTTCGGAAAAGGCCGAAAAAACATAGTTACAAAAACGCCCCCTAAAACCCTAAAAGTAGGGCTGCCAAGGGTAATTTCATAATTTGACATTGAATTTGATAATTTTGAATTCAGAAATGGATTCCTTGGGCCAAAATATATTAGAATAGCCTTAGTTAAAAAATTTGAAAAAATGTGCCATTAGGTCGGGTATAGGGGGCCGGGCCGGGGTCTGGGGGCATTTTGGTAAATTTTCACCATAGGCTAATATAACCACAAGAAACACTATGAAGGTGTCTAAAATGATACTTGGATAGCTTATGGCCTATTTCTTGTACATTTAATATTTTAGAACCGAATCAGGAGCTGAAAGTCAACATGTTTCACGATGCACACAAAAAGGGGTCGATAGAACTTCAAGGTAGGAACATTATCCTTCATACATTATGCCATAGTTATATGATTGTGTGGATGCTAATGTTTGTAAATGCGCTTTATTAATCAACATGATTTGCCTAGAGGGGGCCAGTTAATGCCAGAAGTGCACTTACACTGGGAGTTGGCAGAAGTCCAACTGGTGTAGTGTAACACCCCAAAATTTATATTCACAAAAAATATTGTAAATATTTGGAAAATTCAATAAAATGGTGAATATTCATAAATTTGGAATTTATGAATTTTATAAATATTAATTGTCATGAGGAAATGGACAGAATAATTATGGAATTAATTTGGGTAATTTAAAAAGCCCAATATTAAGGTCCAAAAATGAAGGAATATTAGAGAAAATATTTGGTCCAAAAATATATGGAAATTGGCTAAAGAAAAATAAGAGAAGAAATTGGATTAGAAAGGTAATGACAAAATCGTAATTTTGCCAAAATATCACAAAATTAATTATTTTTCAATTGATTGAAGTTAATTTCAATCAATTAAGGAAAATAAAGGTGAAAAATATATTTAGAATATTTTGGTCAATTTAATATGAATTTATGGAAAATTTGAGCAAAAAGTGCAAATTTGACCAAAATTGGAACTTTACGTATATACGTAACCGAAACAAGTTGTGAAGCCAATTGAGACCATAAGGGGGGACCCCTAGGTGTCTCTTACATGTTGCAAGAGGAAGGAAATATTGGTTGGGTTTAATGAGATTGGTTACATGTATATAGGATTTTTGTACATAAAATTGATTTTGGAATTTTTGGAAATTCCATAAATCATTAAAAAAATCATATAATACAATAAAAACACTTTTCCATCATCTTCCTTAGCTCATTTCATTGCCCTAACAGATCTGAACTAGTGAGAGAGAGTTTGAAATTCTAGAGAGAGAAAGAGAAAAAAAACTTACAAAGGTAAGTGATTTCTTTGGTAAATCGGTTTCTAACACGTATAATTTTGTTCCTAAGCTACTCTTCTTTGTTCTTTAAGGTTTGGAGGCTCAAAAATATGTTCTCTAAGGGTTAGGGTTTTAGCCATATTTGGGAAAATGTTGTGGGAGCTTGAGGTAACTTCCAAACCTTCGTATATTGATTATTTTGGTTGATTACTTTATGTACATAGGATTTATGTACACAAAATTGATTTTGGAATTTTTGGAAATTCCATACATCATTAAAAAAATCATATAATACAATAAAAACACTTTTCCATCATCTTCCTTAGCTCATTTTTTTGCCCTAACAGATCTGAACTAGTGAGAGAGAGTTTGAAATTCTAGAGAGAGAAAGAGAAAAAAAAACTTACAAAAGTAAGTGATTTCTTCGGTAAATCGGTTTCTAACACGTATAATTCTGTTCCTAAGCTACTCTTCTTTGTTCTTTAAGGTTTGGAGGCTAAAAAAATCTGTTCTCTAAGGGTTAGGATTTTAGCCATATTTGGAAAAATTTTGTGGGAGCTTGAGGTAACTTCTAAACCTTTGTATATTGATTATTTTGGTTGATTACTTTATGTACATAGGATTTATGTACATAAAATTGATTTTGGAATTTTTGGAAATTCCATAAATCATTAAAAAAATCATATAATACAATAAAAACACTTTTCCATCATCTTCCTTAGCTCCTTTTTTTGCCCTAACAGATCTGAACTAGTGAGAGAGTATGTGAAATTCTAGAGAGAGAAAGAGAAAAAAAACTTGCAAAGGTAAGTGATTTCTTCGGTAAATCGGTTTCTAACACGTATAATTCTATTCCTAAGCTACTCTTCTTTGTTCTTTAAGGTTTTGAGGCTAAAAAATCTGTTCTCTAAGGGTTAGGGTTTTAGCCATATTTGGGAAAATTTTGTGGGAGCTTGAGGTAACTTCCAAACCTTCGTATATTGATTATTTTGGTTGCTATAGATAATTTAATCGGTGAAATTTCATCGGATTTTCTTTGTTTGTAAATTTTAGAAAAGTGTGTGCCTAAGGGTTATGCTACCCAAATTGGTACTAAATGGTTGTTATAGCTTAATTATATGGTTAATAAAGTGGTTAGGAGTAGAAAGGAACGCGTTTACAGGGCTGTTATAGGAACTTAGAGTTGGATTTTCAATGATTTAATGGTTCCATTGGGTTCAGGAGGGAAAATTAGGTGGGGTTACAGTTGGGCACTTTTTTGGAAAAGGCCGAGAAAGCATAATTACGGAAACATCCAAAAAACCCTAAAAGTAGGGCTGATAAGGGCAATTTCGTAATTTGACATTGAATTTGGTAATTTTGAGCTCAGAAATTGATTCCTTGGACAAAAATACGTCAGGATAGCCCTAGTCAAAAATTTGGGAAAATGTGTCATTGGGCCCGGTACGGCGGGGCTAGGCCAGGGTCCTGGAGGTATTTTGATAAATTTTTACCATAGACTAATATAACCACAAGAAACACTATGGAAGTGTCTAAAATGATACTTGGATAAGTTATAACCTATTTCTTGTACATTTGATGTTTTAAGACTGAGTTGGACGCCTATAGTTGACATGTTTTACGAGGCAGACCCTTTGAGACAGGAAAGAGGTTAAGGTAGGTACTACTATCTCTCATATACTATGTGATTATTTGGATAATGCGTGTTACTGTATTTTGTGATTTGAACACGTGCTAGAGGCACATTACCTAGCTGTGGTCTATGATCTAGCTGAGGTATACTAGTCCTACCTAGATGTAGTCAAGGACTCAGCTGAGGTACATGTAGGGGTTTCAATGGGTTAGTTGGCCCTGAATTTTATGCACACACACGGATAATATGAGTTTTCATTTTACTTGATACGGTGCATTACATATTTAATTTTCGCATTTTATATGTTAATCGTATATTTCTACTGAGATTTCTTAGAATCTCATCCCTTTTTCTAATCTAAATGTGTCAGCAGGTACAGTGGCTCGAAAGCCAAGGATGCAGAGAAGGAAAACTGATGGGCACATTTCCCAAGATAAATACATTGGTTGTATATAGTCTATATGTGAAATAGTTTTGGGACATTCTGTACATATTTACCATTATTATCGATTTCTGCTCTGTTAATGACTGTCTGTAAACAAATACTTATTATCAATATAACTGTACTTTTTTGTTTGCCTATGGAACTTGTTCATTATTGCCCTGTGTATATCAAAATGGAAATGAGTATTGACATGTAGGTTGTGGGGCTGAGTCCTACTCATATATACATGACGATAATGTGTTTATATTGTTTATTAATTGGTACATACCTTGGCGCATATCATATTTACTTTTTACATTTTTTTTATGAACGATAGCATGTTTCTACTGGGATTCCTTGGAATCTCACCCCTTTTTCTAAACCAAACATCTCAGCGAGTGCTAGTGGATTAAAAGGTAAGGACATAGATAAAGGAAAGTGACTGGCACGTGTCTCAAGGCAAAGTTAAAGTTCGTGGTTATAGATAACTTATATTATAAATATTGTCGCCTTTTGTATCTTGATTTCGGATTGTAAACAAATATTTTTATCAGTATATATGTACTCTTCTGTATGCCTGTGAAACTTGATTTCTATTACTCTGTGAATATCAAAATAGAAACGGGTGTTGATAGTCGTGACATGTATAACCAAATATTTAAATGGGGTAGAAAAATTATTAATAATCGAAGGAAAAAGTTGAATAAATGGAAATGAATTTAGTCTGTGTTGATCCTAAAAAAGAAGCAAGAGAAAAAAATAAAAAATAAAGAAACAAGAAGCGAGGGCAATGGTTGGCGGTTGCATATCAAGGTTTTTTTTTTTTTTTTTTTTTTTTTTTTTTTTTTTTTTTTTCCGCCGGTAGGTTGCATATCAAGTTAAGGCATTATTAAGTAACTAATTATTCCGCATATCAATTGTTTGAAAAAAATTTCCATTATCTGAAAAAAAAAAAAACTCTCCATTAACTCCTCACGTTTAAATTTAACAAATTTTAAAAAATGATTTCGATGTAAACATATATTGATATGTGATATTTCCCATTATATATTTATTGTTGCGTGATATTTCCTATTATATATAAATGGACTCAAATATTTGGATAATGTTTAGAATTTAGATTTTACTTTTGACAACATATGAAACATTATGTCGATTTTATTTATGTTTGGTTAATTTTTTCTTCCATCAGGTGGGGAGAATTAGGTTGTGTAGAGGACAAAGGACCATTAAGTTAACTTAAGTTCTTGATTAGTCATGAGTGTGAATAGGTTTTGACAAATAAATCAACAAATTGACTTAACAATTATCGTATTTTTGAAGATCTATTAAACATTTTTCTTAGGTGCTACATTGTGTGACAACCCATCATTTTTGCTTCTTGTGTTCTTTTTGCATTACAATTGGTGTGGACAAACTAAGCCTAATTTTCTCATTAATACTCTGACTTAATTGCTTCTTTAATACTCCCTCCGGTCCTAAATATAGGACATAGTTTGTAATACAATTTACACTACAAACTATGTCGTATATTTAGGACTGGAGGTAGTACATTTATATTTGATTTTAATCACTAAGAAATGAGGTGTATGATTGCAATAGGGGTAAATCAGTTTCATTTGACATGGTCCACAGTCAATTTCAATCACAAAACTTACTTATGTTTTCATTTAGAGTAAAATGCATTTATTATCCGTCTGTTTTATCTAAATTACACAAACCCCCATTCTATTTTAAAAACGTATATAAGTCTCAATTGAAATTAGAATGTATGTTACAGAAATCTTTCTTACATATTTTAGATTCTATTTTCATTCAACCAACTATTAGTTGACTGTTAAATTTGAATATTAATCATTTGCTTTTACCAAAATACCCCTATTTCAACAAATGAAGAAACATTTATATGTGCCTAAAAATAAATTTTTACACAAACAGAAAATAATTATAATATGTATATTTTCAAAATTTTCAACATATTATAAAATTTAGTAATTTTTATTATATTATAAAATTTTAAATTTCTAAATGTTCATCATATTTATTAAATTTATTTATTTAGTATTAATGATTAAAAATATATTTCTTTCTTTGAGTTTTCGCCATCACACCTGATTGAAAACATATTTGAAAGGCATATTTTTATTGAACATATGTTACCAATAATATAAATTTGATGAGATATTATATAACTTATATTAGTTTTAATTTTTAATTTTTTAAATAAATTTTGTGCACATATGTAATACCCCGAATTTTGAGACTCGAGGCTAGAGAATAAGCCTGAGATTAGTGGATTGCTAAGCCCCGGTTTTGCAAGATCCCAAATTGTGATTAAGGGTTGATGACTCCAAAAGCATACATGATTAGTGATAAATGGACCTTTTTGGAGATTATGATGTGAACTGTGATGCGTATACGTTGTGAGTAGCTGCAAAACCCAATATTTAAGTTCAATTATGGATTAATATATAAATTGACTTAAAATAGAGGGAGGGCGCATATTGTGGCTAAATGGAAAAGTATGATGTGTTTAGTGGTGATTCAGGAGGAATTGCCATAATCAGGGGTAAAAGGGTAAAGTTACAGACCAATTGTGTAACAACCCAAATTTTATATTCACCAAATATATTGTAATTATTTGGGAAATTCAATAAAATGGTGAATATTCATGAATTTGGAATTTATGAATTTATAAATGTTCAATTTCATGGGAAATTGGGCAAAAATAATTATGGAATTAATTTGGGTAATTTAAAAAGCCCAATATTAAGGTCCAAAAATGAAGGAATATTAGAGAAAATATTTGGTCCAAAAATAGATGAAAATTGGTGAAAGAAAAATAAGAGAAGAAATTGGATTAGAAAGGTAATGGCAAAATCGTAATTTTGCCAAAATAGCACAAAATAAATTATTTTCCAATTAATTGAAGTTAATTTCAATTAATTAAGGAAAATAAAGGTTAAAAATATATTTATAATATTTTGGTCAATTTAATATGAATTTATGGAAAATTTGAGCAAAAAGTGCAATTTTGACCAAAATTGCGACTTTACGTGTATACGTAACCTGGACAAGTTGTGAAGCCAATTGAGACTATAGGGAGGGACCCCTAGGTGTCTCCTACATGTGGCATAAATAAGGAAATATTTATTGGGCTTAATGAGTATGGTTATATGTACATAAGGATTTATGTACATAAGTTCATTTTTGAAATTTTGGAAAATAAAACAAATAAATAAAATATTGTAAAACATATGATAAATAAATATATCATCATCTTCTTCAGCCATTTTCGTGCTCAGCAGCCTGAAACCAAGTGTGAGAAAGTTGAGAGAGTTTAGAGAGAGAAAGAGAAGAAATCTCACAAGGTAAGCCGATTTCTCCGACGATTTCACTCCTAACGCGTATAACTCCGACTCTAAACTACTCCTCTTTGTTCTTTAAGGTTTGGAAAGCTCAAATTTGGTGTTTTGAAAGTTAGGGTTTTCAGCCATCTTTGAGAAAAGCTAGTTGGAGCTTGAGGTAACTTCCAAACCTTCGTATATTAACTATTCTGGCTGCTGTGGGCAATTTAATCGGTGAAATTTCGCCGGATTGCCATTGATTTTAAATTTTGGAAAAGTGTATATCTAAGGGTTATGCTGCCCAATTTTAGTTCAAATGGTTGTTATAACTCAATTAGATTGTTAATAAAGTGGTTAGGAGTATAAAGGAACGTGTTTACGGAGCCGAAATCGTAAAACCCCGATTTTTCCCGGAGAACCCAATTATTTCGGCCAGGGATGTTTGAGGGCCTTAGAGTTGGATTTTCAATGATTTTATGATTCCATTGGATTCAGTGGGCAAAAATAGGTGGGGTTACAGTTGGTCACTTTTTCAGAAAAGGCTGAGAAAGCATAATTACGGAAACGCCCCTAAAACCCTAAAAGTAGGGCTGCCAAGGGCAATTTCGTAATTTGACATTGAATTTGGTAGTTTTGAGTCCGGAAATGGATTCTTTGGATGAAAATACGTCAGGATAGCCATAGTCAAAAATTTGGAAAAACGTGCCATCGGGCCGGGTACGGCGGGGCCGGGGTCCCGGGGGCATTTTGGTAAATTTTCACCATAGGTTAATATAACTACAAGAAACACTATGGAAGTGTCTAAAATGATACTTGGATAGGCTATGACCTATTTCTTGTACATTTGATGTTTTAGGACCGAGTTGGACGCCTATAGTTGACACGTTTTACGAGGCGGACCCTTTGAGACAGGAAAGAGGTTAAGGTAGGGACTACTATCTCTCATATACTATGTGACTATTTGTATGATGCATGTTACTGTATTTTGTGATCTGAACACGTGCTGGAGGCACATTACCTAGCTGTGGTCTAGAACCTAGCTGAGGTACACTGGTTTTACCTAGCTGTAGTCAAGGACTCGGCTGAGGTACATGCAGGGGTTTCAACGGGTTAGTTGGCCCTGAATTTTTGTGTACACACACGGATGATATGAATTTTCATTTTACTTGATACGGTGCATTGCATATTTAATTTTCACATTTTATATGTTGATCGTATGTTTCTACTGAGATTCCTTGGAATCTCACCCCTTTTTCTAATCAAAATGTCTCAGCGGGTGCCAGTGGCTCGAAAGCCAAGGTTGCAGAGAAGGGAAACTGACGGACACGTTTCCCAAGATGAATACAGTGGTTGTATAGTCTGTATGTGAAATAGTTTTGGGAACATACTGTATATATTGTCATTATTATCGACTTCTGCTCTGTTAATGACTGTCTGTAAACAAATACTTATTATCAGTATAACTGTACTTTTCTGTTTGCCTATGGAACTTGTTCATTATTGCCCTGCGTATATCAAAATAGAAACGGGTGTTGACAAATTGGTCAGTTACTGAAGAGAAAACTCATTGATAACTTGAAGATCAATTGTTAGGGTTGATTTGTTGTGAGATTGAGTGGGTGGAATGCCATGTGTGTGAGTTCCTTGGAATTGGTTTGGAACTTTGGAAAGTAAAGAATTGCAATGTGAGTTTGAATTGTGACTTGTGTTGACATGTTGCGATTATTGGTGAAACATGTCAATGGAATGTGAATTTGATTGATTTGGTATTTCCAATGGATTCCTTGTGAAAATTTATGTGGAAATGATGTTTGGTATGAAAATGGAACCAATTGAAGCAAAGATGCAAAATCTGAAATTCTGTCCGGTGAAACTCTATTCTGGGCAGTCAGTTTGTGTGAACGTTTTGAATGACCAAATGGTGTCTAAAAATTCTGAAACTTTCCAGTCTTATAGTTCACATATCAAGCTTCAAAATGGACATATAATTTGTACCATTTCGTTTTGTGAACTAGGAGATATGACTATCCAACATTTGGGATGGAAACTGAACTCTGTTTTGGGGCAGTGATGAGTTTTATGTAATTATGGAATTGTGTGGTGATTTTTAGTAATGGCCAATATTTTTCCTATGAAGAGGACTTAAATATCTTTCATTTGGCTTTGGAATCACCTCATTTTGAGTTTTCTAGAATTAGTTATGATTTTTCAAAGTTTGGGCAGAAAATCTGCCAGAAAATCCGAAAATGTCAATTTTGGAATTATGTCAATTTTGGAATTAAGGGAATAATGACATAAGCATAATATAACATATCATCTTCTTCCTCCAAGCTTCAAAACCGTCAGTTTATTCAGCTGAACAAGAGGAAAAACTTTTGAGATTTCTAGAGAGAGAAAGGAGAAGAGAACTCGCAAGGTAAGCCGATTTCTCCAATGATCTAGCTCCTAACGCGTATAACTCCGATCCTAAGCTACTCCTTTATGTTCTTTAAGGTTTGGAAGCTCCTCCTTTGGTGTTAAAAAAGCTAGGGTTTCAACCAAGACAAGGAAAAGCTAGTGGGAGCTTGAGGTAACTTCCAAACTCTTGTGTATTGACTATTCTGGTTGCTGTGGACAATTTAATCGGTGAAATTTTGCCGGATTGTCATTGGTTTCAAAAATGGAAAATGGGTGTGTGGGGCTGTTATGCTGCCCAAATTGGTACTAAATGGTAGTTTTAACCTAATGGAATAGTCAACAAAGTGGTTAGGAGCAGAAAGGAACGCGTTTACGGAGCCGAAACCGAAAAACCCCAATTTTTCCCGGGGAATTGAGAATTTCGGCCAAGCCTAGTTTGGAGGGGTTAGAGATGAATTTTCAATGATTTGATGATTCCATTGAGTTTAGGAGCGAAAATTAGGTGGGGTTACAGTTAGTCACTTTTTCAGAAAAGGCCGAAAAAGCATAATTACAAAAACGCCCCTGAAACCCTTAAAGTGGGGTTGCCAAGGGTAAATTTGTAAATTGACATTGAATTTGATAATTTCGAGTCGGGAAATGGATTCTTTGGGCGAAAATATGTAAGAATAGCCCATGTCAAAGTTTCAAGAAAAGTACAGCCGGACCGGGTACGGTGGGGCCGGGCCGGGTCCCCGGGGGTATTTTAGTAAATTTTCAATATAGCCTCATATAACCCCCAGAAACACTATGGAAGTGTCTAAATGATACATTTGACATTGTAGGATCGAATGTGAAGCCCTGAGTTGCTGGCACGCAAATCGAGGAGAAAAGACTGGAGGTAGGGGACTTACCTTACTTGCATGTATTTGATATCTTTGCTTGTGTAGTGATGTATGTGATTGCTTTACTTGATTGTGTAGAGCATATTTGAATAAATGAAGCTCTGTTTCTGTTTTACTGTGGCCATAGTTTTGTTACATGAAATATTGAGCATGCAGAAATATCATTATGGGGCATGCATCTAGATAAAGCTAACATATCATACATATAGCATCTATCATGCATGCATTATGGTATCTGTTTCCTACTGAGATTCTCTCGAATTTCACTCTCCCCTACCAACAATTTAGACAAGGCAAGTGGCTCGTGGAGGGAGCGGCTAAGATTCTTTCGAGATGAGATTGTGTAATCCCCATTTGAAGAATTATAATGGGCAATTGTACCTTGTGTATCTTTAGCAAAGGTATGTACCCGGGATTGCCGGGATGATTAAGTTGTGCACTCTGATATTTATATGAATGTGATTTATCTTCGCGTAGTAATTATATTCGAAATGTGAATATGAGACCATGTTTATAAATGATTTCAAAAAGTATTCGTGAAAACCCCTTCATGTGATGAGTTAATAAATGTTATTTGATTATTATTGGTCTCTATTTCATTTTAATCGCGTATTTCGGATATAATTACAGAGGGGGTTACAACATACATTTATAAACCTGTCTATTTTAAGTATACATCTCTCTTGCCTGCATTAATTAAATTAATTAAGTATTTATCTCAATATGGAAAAAAATTTAACAGCTAAATATTTGCAAAAGTAAAAAATAAATTAAGAAAAATAAAGGACTCTGAAATTACTTAAAACATTTTAGCAAAAGTTAGGGAATTAGTAATGATAAAGGGTAAATTAGTAAAAAAAAATTATTTTGATATAAAAATTAATTAAAAAGTAAAAATTCTTAACAAAGTTAACGGTTTGGACTTAAATGTATGTTTTCAAAATAGACGGGAAGTTCATATAATTAAAGCAAAATGTAAGGGTGGTGAGAGTATTTTACTCTTTTATTTAATAAAAAATTATACCAACTACATCAATTTTATATTTGGTCAAATGAACTTTTATTATGGGAGAGGGGTAGGTTTATTTAGGTTAATACTTAATACGCTATTAAAGTTATTTCTATTGAAATACTAAAACTTAATAAATTTTTGGTGGCTTGTGTATAAAAAATTGTTATGATATGTTTGACCAGGTATTTTTTTGGACCAAGTATTTCAGTGTGAAAAAAGCTTTAAAAAATATTATTAAAAAATATGAATAAGAAATTGGATGGTAACATTATTATTCCTCTTATGGTGCAACTATATTAAAATATGTTTTACTATATTATATAAATTTCTTATAATTATTTTAATAGTCCATTATAAAAAATAATTTCAAATACACATTCATTTAAGATCTAAAAATAATAATATATTTTTATAAGGGGTCAAATGAAATTTCATTGGGGTAAGTTTTTTATGTTAAAAAAGGATTTACCATTAAATTTTTATTATCAAAACACTGAAACTTATTTAAAATAATTTTTACTTTGACTTGTGTAATTGTCCGTTGTTGTATTTAATGCTCTGATACAAAAAGCACTTTTGTTAACAATGTGATAGGATGATTTCCCAAAACCATAGTTTTGATTTCAAACAGTTAAAATTTTGCTAAACTATGGTTTTGGTCTCAAACCATGATTTTGATCTCAAAATTATAATTTTGGAAATTTTTTTTTTCTTGTGTGGACTGTAACACCCCAAATTTTATTCACAAAAAATATATTGTAATTATTTGAATAATTCAATAAAATTGTGAATATTCATGAATTTGGATCTTGTGAATTTTGAAATATTCATATTCATAAGGAAATTGGCAAATTAATTCAAAAATTGAATTAAATTACAAAGGGGATAACAAAATCATAATTTTGCCAATTTATCCCAAGATTAATTATTTTCTAATTAATTGGAGTTAATTTCAATTAATCAAGAAAAATAAAAGAAAATGCATAATAAGATTATTCTTGGTGGAATAAATCAAGAATTGGGAAATTGAGGGGGATTAGACATAAAATCAATTATGTCAATTGTGGAATTGAGCAAAACAATTTTTCTCTTCCCTCACTTTCATTATTTTCGTCCATGCATGAAAGAAAAAGAAAAAAAAAAGTTTAATACATGAATCTCTCACTTATGACAAAGGTGGAGTGCACTCTAAGTGAAGATATGTGCATGGTGGTAATAATGAGAAGGTATGACATAAAGAAGAGGGTATGGTGGGAGGTATGGGAGGAGGAATGGTGTGCATGCAAGGTGGTGTAATCTTGACCCTTGATTATATCAATGGCTAGGAGGAAAGATGAGGAAATTAATAAAACATGTTCTTTTCCCTTCCCTTCATACACTTCATGCACAAAGTAAAGAGAAAAGAGAGAGAGTGTGAGCTTGGGAGTTCTTGGTGATTTAAAGAGCAAAAGGAAGCAAGAGCTAAGGTAAGAGCTTGTTTTCAAGTGAATAAGCTTCCTATATTATGTAGTTCATCCCCTAATTTTTTGTTCTTTATGGGAATCATGGTTTAGCAAGCTATTCTTCAAGGTTGAGGAGAGAGAGAGAGGAGGTCCTAGAGAGAGAAACATCAAGGATCAAGAGGTAATCTCCAAAATCTCAACTTCTTAGTGTATTGAAGTTGTTGTTGGTGATTGTTGTTTGGTTTTGTGATTTTTGGGTTGAGTTGTAAAATTAGAAAAATCATAACCTAAGGGGTTATGCTACCCAAAATCCTTTAAATCATGGTTAAGAAGTGTTTAAATGAGTTAATTAAGGATCAGAAGTGGAAAAGTACAAGTTTTGGGAGCTAAAACACAAAACCTATTTTTTCCATTTTTCCCTAATAATTTTGGCCAGAACCAGAACTGGTACTAGGAGTCGGATTTTCATGAAATAAATGGTTCCATTGGACTCAGTGGGCAAAAATAGGTGGGGTTACAGTTAGGCACTTTTTCTGTAGAGGCCGTAAAAGCATAGTTACGTGAACGCCATTGAAATCACTAAATAAGGGTTGTCAAGGGTATTTTCATAATTTGACAGTGAATTTGGTAATTTTGAGCTCGGAAATGGATTCCTTGGGGTGAAAATATGTCAGAATAGCCTTAGTCAAAATTTTGGTAAAATGTGCCATCAGGCCGGGGTCTTGGGGGCATTTTAGTAAATTTTCACCATAGACTAATATAACCACAAGAAACACTATGGAAGAGTCTAAAATAATATTTGGATAGGTTATGACCTATTTCTTGTACATTTAATATTTTAGGACCAAGTCGAGAGCCGGAACGACATTCTTTACGAGACACCGTTAAACAGAGGATTATATTGAGGTGTGGACATTATCCTTCGTACATTATGCCATAAGTTATATGATTGTGTGAATGTCAATGTTTGTAAATGCGTTTTATTAATCAACACGATTTTCCCAGAGAGGGGCCGAAGTATCAGAGGCACTTACACTGGAGTTGGGGAAAACCCAACTGGTGCAAAATAGTGGGGCTTGGCCCTACTCATGTATACATGTAGATGATGTGTTTATAATGTTCATTAATTGGTGCATACATGACATATATCATATTTACTTTTCGCATTTTCTATTAACGATAGCATATTTCTATTGGGGTTCTCCAGAATCTCACCCTATTTTTAATAAACACCTCAGCGGGTACTAGTGGGTCTAAGAGAAAAGACGTAGACGCCGGAAAGTGAGTGGCACGTGTCTCGAGGTGAGGATATGAACGTGGTTATACCTTAGTCTATGCCTTAATATTTTGGATAATCTGTAGATATTAAGTTTCCGCTGTATTTTCTGTTTTTCGTTGACAAACGACGTTGGGATTGTAAACAAATATTTTTATCTGTATAATTCTAGTTTTTTGTATGCCTATTGAATTCTGTCTTTATTACCTTTCGATTATCAAAATGGAAAAGGGTGTTGACATGGGCCCCACCCTTTCTCTCTCTAATTGGTCCTCTTTCATTATGTTGGCCCACACTCTCTCTCATTGGTTCTTTTTCATTATGTGGGCCCCACGCCATAAAAAAACTATTCTAACCATAATACTCAAACATTCTCATTTTATCAAAATCACTTTTTTCTAGGGTTCATGAATCCGGACTGAACCGGCCCAGAAACTGGCGAACCGGCCTGTAATAGGTCCTGTTCCCGATCCGTGTTCCTATTTTAAAATTTTTTTTGGAATTTCATATTAATAAGCCTAAATTTTCAATTTCTCATCGGTTTGACCTCGATCTGATCCACTAACCCTTAATCCAGTGCCCTGACCAATTCAGTACCCGATCCGGGTTTATGAACCTTGCTTTTTTCTTATAATCTATTCTGCTCAGAATCTATTCTCCAAAAGCTATTCTCCACTTTTCTCCAGAAGTTATTCTCCAAAAGTAAATATGAACACACTTTTAGTGTGTATTTGGATGATGAAACAAAATCATGATTTTAAGATAAAATCATGGTTTTATAAAAAATCATCAAAACACCCAAATTTTTGCCAAACCATGGTTTTGATTTCAAACTATGGTTTTGATTTCAAAACCATGATTTGGGGAAAATCCATTTTTTTAGTTTTTTTTCTTATGTGGGCCTCATGCCACTTTCTCTCATCTTTTTTTTTTTTTTTTGAATTTCATAGTTTTTCATCTCATATGTCTCTCGGTGTTTTTTTCTAAGAATTTTAAAATTTTAATACTCCATCTTATCCTTAATATAAGACTTATTTATCTAATTTGATGATATTATAAAAAATAGTTAAGTTAATTAACATTATATATAGACAAATTTATTCATTTTTTACATTAATTATGAAATTTAATGTTAAATAATGGATTAAGATGCATCTTTTTTAGTGTCGTTAGGGGTTTTCTTCTCTTATAATTTAATGACGTAAGGTCAAATTTAACGGTTTTGTTAAATTTACATCCTTTTTAATTGTCCATCGCTGTTTTTGCATCTTCCAGAACTTATTTGTACCAGACGTCCCTCAGAAAAAAAATTTGATGTTAAATGTAGACCTTAACCCTTAAATAATACATAAAATATAATATTATTTTTTATATGTAATTATCACAAAAGTTAATGTCCTTTTTAGAAATTTGACTATGAAAAAAGCTATTCTGACCACAATACCCAAACACTCTCATTTTATCAAAATCATTTTTTCTCATAATCTATTCTCCAGAAGCTATAATTCACTTTTCTCCAGAAGCTATTCTCCAAAAGCTAATCAAACGCACTCTTCGTGCATGTTTGGGTTAGCGATAGAAGGTATTTTTTTAATGTGATTTATGATGTATGATGTAAATATGTGAGAGGATTTTTGTCTCAGTTTGCGTGAACAAGCTTTTCAAACGCTAACTCAAATAGGCATTAAATCTATATTTAAGTACTCCCTCTGGTCCTTATTATAAGCATCAACTAATAAGTGTTTTTTTTGTCTTTTTTATAAGGTGCTTGCAAGTTTCCAAAGAGCATTTAATTTATTTTTTCATGTATGCCCATATTTAATAAGGGTAGTAGGAGAGAGTAATAATTAATAGATATTTGAGTTTAGTGTTTTTGGTAAGGGTAATATTGGAAATTATTTGAATTTTAGAACAACTTTAATACTTTTAACTATCTTTATTGGTTTTTGGGAATTGATAGTTAGTGCCTTATAATAAGGATCAAAGGGAATACTTGAAACTTGTATATAAACTTGATTAATAATGGTTAAGAACACTTAGAGGCAATATTATCAAGTTTTACATCAATTGGAAAGAGTATCGAAAAATTCGAAACATTGATAAAAACTGTAAAGTGAATTGTTAGAACGAATTTTGGTAGTGGTGATGCATCACCTGAGTAATTCATCATAACTCGAGTGATTAACTTCACTCTTACTCTATCTAAGAATATAGCATTTAGAGCTAAGAATCAGGGCTGGTCCTTGAAGGGCCAGGGTCTAAAAGGACCGGCCTTTTTAGATCCGGGGGTAAGAATAGTTGTTATTTTTTAAAGTTCGGCCCGAAAGCATAATGGCTAAGGCCAGCCCGCAGGGTCTGAAGATATTTTTCACAATAATGAAAAAATTTTATTTTTTTTAAATTACAAAAATGGAATTCCTAATTAACACATAAATATTGTCAAAATTAGAGTGTAAATGGTATGCATCATGCAACAAACAAACACGGTCATTAAGTCATAATCAAAGGCAAACTATTATCTATATACCACAATTACAAATAATTAATGAGAAAACTTAACAAAATTAAAAATACTTCTTCTAAATATGTCTTGAAAAGTGTAAGTAATCAATAAAATAAACAACACAAGATATAAATAAAACAATCACAAGAAAATAAGTTAAAAAAATACAAAATTGGTAAGAATGCTTATGAAATAAGAAATATTTTTTTATAAGTTTTTAATTTTTAGGATTATTAATACAAGATATTCGTATGAAACTTAATTCTAAAAAAATTAATATCAACTAAATATTTGCAACATCACTAACAAAATATAAAAAATCAATACTAATATTATCATATAAATAATTTTAAAAAATAAAAACAACATACAAGGCCTAAAGGGCCGGCCCTTTTAGGCCCGCTTTCATTATTTAGGCAAAAATTTGAGGCCTGATCCTTGTAAATTCAGGGCTCAAAAGGGTCGGCCTGACGGGCTCAGCCCGTTTTCCCGACTCTAATAGCACTCGGCAATCTTATGTCAAACCCCATCAACACGGAGTTGTGGAGTTTTGAAAATGAAAAAAAGGGACATTTGCTGTGTTTAGTATCACATTTTGAGACAAATAAGCCCGTTTTCTATGGAAATAAGCCTGAATGAGTTGGAGTTTTTTTTTTAATGTTTGGTTCAGCATTTTATATTTGCATCATGGGTAGAATAAGCTATTTATTAAATAAGCACGTCACTGCAGCTTTTCTATTAAGTCATTTATTAAGTAAGTCGAGATAAGACTCCTCTCACATACTTACCTTGTATACAGTAAATCACGATTTATAAGCACTTATTGTCCAAAAATAAGCTATCTAGCATTTTTAATAAGTCAGATTAAGTCATTTTTAATAAGTCAGAATCATAATAAATCATTTTTCCTACCGCTATCCCAAATACACACTTAGTGAAAATGACTACAAGATTTTATCCTGGACAGCTACACTTAATTACACATATGGACGTGACATCCATTACCACCACAAATGCAAATATTTGATTCCTTTTTTAAAAAACTACTCTATGCCTTCATACTTTAATATAATTATATAGTAACCATATAATAATTCTTTCACACTGCCTTATTAACACCAATTTGCTTGCTTTATATATAACATCCCAAATTTTAATCACCAAGAATATATTGTAATTATTATATATATTCAATGAAATGGTGAATATTTAAGGCCAAAGGAATTAAATATTGAAAATTGAAGGTTGAACAGTGTTTTCAGTGAAATCGCCTGCGAGACAGTGAGATTGTCATATAGTTTTGGAAGACCAAATGATGACTAAAAATTATGAAATTTTACAGGGTGAAAGTATACATCCTAAGCTTTAATTTGATATGTCATATGACTCAATTGAAGCTATGTACAAAAATATATGAATTTTTGAAGTTAATCCAGAAAATCTGGAAAGTTTCTGGAGCAGCGGTCAAAGATTGAAAATCTGGGACCTATCCAGTAAAATTTCATATTTTTCCTTGAAACTAGACTCAATGAGGGTTCCATAGGCTTTGGAATCGCCTCGAAATGATGTCTACAAAATTAGTTATGATTTTTCAAAGTTAAGGCAGAAAATCTGCCAGAATTGGCATTATTCCGAAAATTTAAGAAATAAAGTAATCTTCCTTTTCTTTCTCTTAATTATTTTAGAAATTAAGGGATGAAGGAGAAGAAGACAAGTGTCAAAATCCAATGAGACCAAGTGTCAACACCACATGAAAGATGATGGAGATAATTATTGTGTCATAAGTCCTTACTTATGTCATAAGGTTTGGGTAACTAGGAGGAATCTAGTCTCAATCCAATTGGACCTCAATGATTACAAGGGATGGCATAAAGTGGAGGGAGTATGGCCTAAAGCAAGTCATCATGAAGGGAGGCATGGTGAAGGCATGGAGGGAGGTATGGTGCAAGAAAGGTGTTGCAATCTCAACCATTGATGAAATCAAGGGTTAGGAAGAAAGATGACAAGGTTAATAAAATATCTTCCCTTCCCCTTCATACACACATTTTCTCCTTCCTCATTTCCTTTCAACACAAGAAGAGAGAGAGAGAGAGAGCTCTCAAGTTCTAGAGAGAAGGAAGAAGAAGAAGTTTAAGGTAAGTATGATTTCTTAAGAGTTTTCTTGTGAGTTTGCTTGAAAACCTTCTCTAAACCTTTCTTCTTCATGGAATCCATGAATTTGAAGACACACTCTTAGCTCAAGAAGAGAAAGAGGAGATGTCTAGAGAGAGAAGATTCAAGATCTCAAAAGGTAACCTCACAAACCTTAGATCTAAACTAGTATGGTGTTGTTGTTGAGGTTTGTGTTTGGTTTTGGTGATTTTTGTCAAGTTTGTAAATTTGGAAAGTCCTAATCCTAAGGGGTTATGCTGCCCAAATTTATTTAAATCATGATTAGAGTGTGATTAAATAAGTTAATAAGGGATTAGAAGTGGAAAAGTACAAGTTTTAGAAGCTAAAACACAAAACTCAATTTTTCCAATTTTTGACCAATATTTCGGCCAGCACAGATCTGAGAGAAGGAGTTGGATTTGCATAAAATAAATGGTTCCATTGGATTCAGTGGGTAAAAATAGGTGTAGTTACAGTTGGACACTTTTTCGGTAGAGGTCGAAAAAGCATAATTACGAAAACGCCACTGAAATCCCTAAATAGGTGTTGTCAAGGGTATTTTCATAATTTGACATTGAATTTGGTGATTTCGAGCCCGGAAATGGATTCCTTGGGCGAAAATATGTTAGAATAGCCTTAGTCAAAATTTTGGAAAAACATGTCATCAGGCCGGGTCCCGGGGGTATTTTGGTAAAATTTCACCATAGACTAATATAATCACTAGAAACACTATGGAAGTGTCTAAACTGTACATTTGACGTTCTAGGACCGAGTAGAGAACCCAAGGTATTGGCATGCAAATCGAGGCATGTTATTCGAAGATCAAGGAAGGGCGATTAAGGTAGGGAACTTACCTCTCCTACATGTATTTGATATTTGTGCTAGTGTATTGATGCATGTGATTACTTTTCCTGATGATGTGAAACATATATGAATAATTGAAGCTCTGTTTCTGTTTATGCTATGGTCATACGTATGTTGATTGAAACATTGAGCACGCAGATATGTCATTGTATGAGCATGAGTTATGTAATGCAAGCATGTCATGCATTAAGCACTTATCTTGCATGCATATTGGTATTACTTTCCTACTGAGATTCCCTAGAATCTCACCCTCCCCTACTAACAATTTAGACAGGAAAAGACAGAATGTATGCTGAGAACAATAAAGAGAACCGTACGAAGGGGATTGTGGTGGTAGAGCGAAAACGAGAAGATGTCTCCGTTCACTGGGACGTATTTAGACACCCACGTAGTACTATGGGGCTATGTTAATTATAATTATCAAGTATGAACCCGTATGGAGAATTTTCATAATCGCGCACATAATATTAGTATATCTATGTTATTCCTGTGTTGCCCATTGAACTGCGTATCGTTTTCGCAAATACTCTGAAATAGATGAAAATAAAATGAGGGTGTGACATTATATAATTTTGCAATAATAATCCTTTAATGTGTGAACTATATTATTCATTGATACTGTTATAATGGACAGACTTAAATATAACTTTCAAAAACATATATCACATTGATGTCATATAGTTAAAAATCAACTAATGATACTTCAAATGTATCTTAGTCAGAGAAAACCAATTATTGGGCAAAAGTATTAAACATGATGTGGTCAGAATAAAGATATGTCGTGAAATAGCACCAAAATTTATGGGCAACTTTTTATTCAATGAAATTATTTACTAAATCAACCCTCTAATTGATATGTTATAATTACAACTACTTGCGCTTCCTCTCAACGAATAATTAACTATTCAAATTTAATAATACTTGTAAAATCTAGCTCATTAATTTCATTCAAACTATAAATTACGTGATGTCATAAACCAAGAATCTTCATTTTGTCAGCTTGTGACACATCTATGCTTTTTCATAACGGAAGACATATATCATCAAGCTTGACTAACAATTTTTACTTTCCAAATAACACAGCTATCAGAAATTTCCATTTCATTTTATAATTATAAGGCCATTTCTATTTCATTTTAAAATTATAAGACCTCTAGTTTGTGTAATACCCCAGAATTTGGGACTGTAGGCTTCGGAATAAGCCTAAATTAAGTGGACTGTTAAACCCCAATTTAGTATAAGCCTAAATTTATCCCCTAATGATTCTTATATCTTTGGGGTATTAAGAAAGTAAAATGGTGAACTTTGGAGAATATAATTATGTTTTTGGTGAAATTGCCTATTAGGTAGTGAGCTTGTCATGTGATTTTGAATAATCAAATTATAATAAAAAATTATGAAATTTTACAAGATGAAAGTAGACATCCTAAGCTTTAATTTGATAGGTCATATGACTCAATTAGAGCTATATATAAAAAGATATGAATTTTTGAAGTCAGCACAGAAAAACTGTGAAGTTTCTGGAACAGCAGGCAAAGATTAAAATTCTGGGAATTTTGTGATTCCATTTAGGAGAAGTCTATATTTTTCCTTGAAACTAGACTCAATAAGGGTTCTATAGGCTTCGGAATCACTCCAATTCGATTTTTCTAGAATTAGTTATGATTTTTCAAAGTTTGGGCAGAAATCTGCCAAAATTTTGTAAAAATCCAAAATTGGGAAAATTAATTAATTAATTTGGGATATCTTATTAAAATCATCATCCCCTTCCTTCAGCCTCATATCTGACATGAAATAGCAGCCAAGTAGAGAGAGAAAGTTTGAGAGTTTTAGGGAGAGAAGGAGAGGAGAAAACTCACGAGATAGGTCGATTTCTTCGTTGAATTCGTACCTAACGTATATAATTCTTCTCCTAAGCTTCTCTTCTATGTGATGTAAGGTATTTGAAGCACAAATCTTGGTGTTTTGGAGTTAGGGTTTTCAGCCACAAGAAGGAAAAGCTAGTGGGAGCTTGAGGTAACTTCCAAACCTTCATATATTGACTATTCTAGCTGCTGTGGACAATTTAATCGGTGAAATTTCGCTGGATTGCCGTTGGTTTTAATTTATGGAAATGGGTTGGCCTAGGTGTTATGCTGCTCAAATTGATACTAAATGGTAGTTGTAACCTAATGGAATAGTCAATAAAGTGGTTAGGAGTAAAAAGGAAAGCGTTTACGCAGCCGAAATTGAAAACCCCCAATTTTCCCCGGAAAACCCATATAATTTGGCCAGGGCTGTAAATGGGTCTTAGAGTTGGATTTTTAATGATTTTATGGTTCCATTGAGTTCAGGAGCGAAAATTAAGTGGGGTTACAGTTGGTACTTTTTTGGAAAAGGCCGAGAAAGCATAATTACGAAAACACCCCTGAAACACTGAAATAAGGGCTGCCAAGGGAAATTTCATCTTTTGGCAGTGAATTTGATAATTCTGAGTCCGGAAATGGATTCCTTGGGCGAAAATATGTTAGGATAGTGTAACACCTCTAATCACAGCAGCCAAATACGTAACTAAAGTATTTGAAACATTGTCAATAAGGATGTTCAACATCCAAACCATCAAAATACAAATCAGTTTAAATAAATTCCACGTCTCAATGTTAAATCAAATTCTCAAAATATTTCAACAAAACAAAATAAAATGCGGAAGTCTTAGGGTCATGGCAATAAAAATGACATAACATGAGCTCTAGGAGCACAAAAGAGCCTCCAAGGCTCACTCCATAGGTGTCTTCCCTTGCTCCCTACTAGAACAATCACCTGAAATTGTTAATATAATAGGATGAGATTCAACGTCTCAGTAACTACTGAAAGTTTCTACCGTACACAAGCAAATCTCATATGATAAAAGGAACTGATTCCATATATATTCATATATATACCATAATTCTCATACAAGGCAAAAACAAGTTTAATCACCATTATATCAATCTGTATTCTCATCGCAGCATGTAATATATAATTATGCAATATGCAATATGTAAGATGCAACCTTCCTTATATCACCATCCATCCTTATTCCGCTGACTGGAGCCATAGGCTAACACATAGTCCAACAGAAACCCATCCATTTGACTGGATTGTCCCAAGCTCACCAGTTCATAAGATACACCCGGCCAAAGGTGTAGAGCTTAAGTCTGGACTATGGCTCCCCTCCTTAAAAGAATACAACTAAGGAGGTGTCACATGTCCCACAGCTCCAATGAAATCCCGGCCAAAGGAAAACATGGAAGAAGGGGCCCTGACAAGTACCATCCACTGTGCACCGAGTGATGGCATACCACGTGGTAAAATATCTCAACATACAAATTCCTCCTCACTCCAACCCATTACAGATGCAACCGCCATGACAGTGATAAATAAAATATCATTAAAAGATAAAGTACAATAATTCATGCTTCCATTCATATCAAATATAACCACATATTCAAACATGCCAAAAATGAAATAATAATCCAATCAAACATTAATTATCATTAAATTATTAATTATATGAATATAATGAGTTATATAGAAATTTACTTGTAACACTACTTATTTGAGAATTTATAATACAAACACATATACATATAATTCAGTCCATTTTTCTTTAAAAAAAAAATAGTCATTCAAAAATCATACACTATTCACAAGTATATGGAAGAATATTCAGAGTGACCTGTTACGCTCTAATGCACATGCTATAACATAGAGTTACTCCAAGGCTCTCAAAGAGAGTCTACAAAGTCACAAATATAAATATATATTAATATTCTATTCAGAATTTGCTCTAGATTTGCTCTAACACCACTCTAAAGTTTCAAGCTGCCCTTTAAAAATTTATGTTATATGTACACACACTTTTATTAGCCACCTCAGGACAATTTTCATATCCATATTTAACATTAATTAGTAATAAAATATTATTGTACAAGGCAATAGATTTAAATATGGGAAATTTTTGCATAGACGTGTGTTTGGGTGAACATGCTTGTTTTTTTTTCTTTTAAAAAAATAAGTGCATGTCAATCAGCAAGCTAGAGCAACACTTATAAAGGAGGACAATATATTTATATTTATACACAATAATGACAAAAGTAATGGCTAGTTGCTGAGAGTAATTTTTTTTTGTCCGCTAACAAGATCTATTGTGCTTTGGTGTACTAGTTTGGTGCTCTGTGTCTCCGTGGTTCTAAGTAGATTAGAATTGATTAGAGTTTAGGTGGCTGAACTTTAGAAGAAAGAAAATAAAATAATTAAACATGCAAGCTGATGATGGAAAGAGAGTGGGGTATATAAAAAAAACAAATACTCATATATATAAACTTTACACCCGCACAGAAGGTGAGAAAAGTATTATAGGTGTACGTTTTGACAAGACAAAGCAATCAGAACAATAGTGATTGAGGGGAAAAGAACTCGAGAAAAAAGCTAAGGAGGATACCTGAGGCGCGGCGCTGAGAAGGTTTGCGAGAAGTGAGAAGTGAGAAGAAAGAGATCTTAAATAGGAGTAGATCTAGGGTTTGACTCCTTTTATTAAAATAATATTTTTTTTAAAAAATAAAAATAAAAATAATAATAGTAGTATTCAAATTACTAGCAGTATTTTTTTTTTTTGCAGTATTGTTTTTATAATATTATTTTTCTTTCGTTTTTTTTTTCTGCCAATGGTAAGATAAATTTACACACATATACTCATATTAAAATAATTATCTTAAATGGGGTATTTTATTTATATTTAGTTTTCTTTTGAATAATAATTATTATTTTTTTCCTTTAGAACTTTATATCTATATTTATATATATATTCTATATTCTTTGACTAACTAAAATTAAACTACAATTAACTCTAAGCCCTAAAAATTTAAGGATGTTACAATTCTCCCCTCCTAAAAAGAATTTTGCCCCCAAAATTCAAAACACGAGCTAAAAGACATACCTAGATAAATAAATGAGGGTACTCCTGCCTCATCTTTTCCTCTGTCTCCCACGTGGCATCACCAGGAGTCATACCTCTCCATACAACCTTCACAAGTCTGATGGTCTTGTTTCTTAATTGCTTATCCATCACGTCCACAATCCGCTCTGACTCAGCTTTATATGTCATATTATCTCTGAGTTCTATCTCCTCCACCTCAATAACATGGGAAGGATCCGGTTGGTACTTCTTCAATTGCGACACATGGAAGACATCCTGAATGTTTGCAAGCTGTGGAGGTAATGCAATTCTATAAGCAACTGGTCCCACTCTCTCCAAAATCTCATAGGGACCCATGAAACGAGGTGAAAGTTTCTTTGCTCGAATCGCTCTACCAATGCCAGTCATCGGTGTGACTCTCAGAAATACATGTTCGCCCGCCATGAACTCCAACGGTCGCCTTCTTCTATCGGCATAACTCTTCTGTCTGCTCTGGGCGGTAAGAAGTTTCTGTTGAATTATCTTAATCTTTTGAGTAGTTTCATCCACAAGATCCGGACCTATTAAACTTCGCTCATTCAATTCTGTCCAACAAATAGGAGATCTACACTTCCTTCCGTACAATGCCTCATACGGTGCCATCTCGATGCTTGAGTGATAACTGTTGTTATATGAAAACTCTGCCAGATGAAGGTGATCGTTCCAACTCCCTGCCAGTTCAATTGCGCATGCCCGTAACATGTCTTCTAGAGTCTGTATAGTCCTCTCAGTTTGCCCATCAGTTTGGGGATGGTAAGCGGTACTAAACCTTAAACGAGTCCCTATAGCATCCTGCAATGCTCTCCAAAACCGTGAGGTAAATCGCGGGTCACGATTTGATACGATGCTCTTCGGTACCCCATGCAATCTGACAATCTCCTTCACATAGATCTTCGCTAGTCTCTCAAGAGAGTACTCTGCCGCAATAGCCAGAAAATGAGCTGACTTAGTCAATCTATCAACAATTACCCAAATGGCATTACATCCAGAAGTAGTTGGAGGAAGTCCCATGATAAAATCCATAGAGATGCTGTCCCACTTCCATTCCGGGATCTCCAAATTCTGCAACAATCCCGGAGGCTTCCTGTGTTCAATTTTAACCTTTTGACACGTCAGACAACGAGAAACAAACTCAGTAACATCTTTCTTCATGCCTCGCCACCACCAATTCCGCTTAAGATCATGATACATTTTAGTTGCTCCAGGGTGAATAGTGTATTTACTCCTGTGCGCTTCCTCAAGCATGAGCTTCCTCAATTCTCCATCATCGGAAAGACAGACTCTTCCTTTATATCTTAATATCCCATCTTCACCCAACTTGAATTTTGACTCTCTTCCCTCTTCAATATCTTCCATGACACCCAATAGATACTCATCCTCAAGCTGAGTGAATTTAATTTCTTTCCAAGTTATACTTTCAATGGTTAACGCTTCCATGGTAGCAACCAATCCTGACATTATGTCAATAGATGTACTCTGCATATCTTCTAGTAATTTATGTTCCCTGACCATCAACTGAGCTGCATGGATTGACTTTCTGCTTAGGGCATCCGCTACAACATTTGCCTTTCCAGGATGGTACTTCAACTCATAGTCGTAATCCTTGAGAAACTCCATCCACCTTCTTTGTCGCATGTTAAGCTCCTTTTGGTCAAACAGGTACTTCAGACTCTTATGGTCACTAAAAACCTCAAATTGTGAACCGTAGAGATGGTGTCTCCAAATCTTCAAAGCAAATACTACTGCTGCTAACTCCAAGTCATGAGTGGGATAGTTCTCTTCATGTGGCCTCAACTGTCGGGAAGCATAAGCAACTGCCCTGCCATTTTGCATTAGCACACACCCAAGACCCTTCTTAGATGCATCAGTGTACAAAGTGAAAGTCTGAGTAGGATCTGGAATCACAAGTACCGGCGCCGTAGTCAACTTAGTCTTCAAATCCTGAAAGGCTGCTTCACACTTCTCGTTCCATACATATGGTTGGTCCTTCCTAGTTAACTTAGTCAAGGGCATGGCTATCTGTGAAAAGCCTTTAATAAATCTCCTGTAATAGCCTGCCAATCCCAGAAAACTTCTGATCTCGGTGACACTCCGTGGCCTTTCCCAATTCAACACTGCATCAATCTTACTGGGGTCTACTGACACTCCTTCAGCTGATACAACATGGCCAAGGAAATTTACTTCCTTTAACCAAAATTCACATTTAGACAACTTCGCATAGAGCTTATGTTCTCTTAGCACCTGTAACACAACTCTGAGATGCTCTTTATGCTCTTCCTCATCCTTGGAGTAGATAAGGATGTCATCAATGAACACCACTACAAACTTATCCAAAAATGGCCGGAATATTCTATTCATGTAATCCATAAAAACAGCTGGAGCATTGGTTAGCCCAAATGGCATAACAAGAAATTCATAGTGACCATATCTGGTTCTGAATGCAGTTTTTGGAATATCTTCAGCTCTGACTCTTAACTGGTGGTAGCCTGATCTCAGATCAATCTTGGAAAATATGGATGCTCCGGTCAACTGGTCAAGTAGATCATCGATCCTGGGCAAAGGATATTTGTTCTTTATGGTTGCCTTATTGAATTGGAGATAGTCAATGCATAACCTCAGACTCCCATCTTTCTTCTTCACAAAGAGCACAGGCGATCCCTAAGGAGATACACTGGGCCTGATGAAACCCTTTTCCATTAACTCCTCTATCTGATTTTTCAATTCTGCGAGTTCTGAAGGAGACATTCGATAAGGAGCTTTAGAGATAGGCCCTGTCCCAGGTGCAAGGTCGATAGAGAACTCTACTTCTCTCTCTGGGGGTAAACCCGTCATCTCCTTCGGAAATACTTCCGGAAATTCATTTACCACTTTAATGTCTTCTACCCCTTCTTCAACTTCTACTTGAATGGAGAAAAACACCATGTACGCTGGACAACCCTTACGAATAGACTTTTCAACTTGTACTGCAGATAACAATTGTGGCCTACTAGGACTCATAGGGTCAACAGGGAGGGAGATGGTCTTCCTTTTACAACAAAGGATGGCATCATTCATCGACAACCAATCCATCCCCACTATCATATCAATACCCTTTATGGGTAGACAAATAAGATCAATAGTTGATGTCCTACCATCAAACTCAATTGTACAATTCAAGCAAGCTTTAGAAGTTCTCACCGAGGCTCCCGCCGGTGTAGAAACAATCATGTCAAAAGGAAATTCACTTATATGTAAATTTAATCGATGCACGCAAGCATAAGATATAAAAGAGTGTGTAGCACCAGAATCAAATAAAGCTTCAATCTCAAGGCTTTGAAGTTTGAGAATACCTTTAATCAGATTTGGTGAAGCACTAGCCTCCTGGTGTGATAGTGCAAATACTCTGCCTGGAACTGCAACTCTAGCATCATTGGCTCCTCGCGAGCCTTCCTCACAGAACCTGAAGACATGGCCTGGCTTCCCACACTTGTAGCATATCAGACAATTGCCCTGGTGCACCCTTCCACACTTGGCACACTTCTGACTGTTAGCAGTGCTAGCAATAGGAGCTATGGAGCCCTTATAAGAGTTCTGTCCTCCACTAAAATGACTCCTCTGTGGTCCACTAAAATGACTCCTTGAAGGTCCACCAGAATGATTCCTTGATGGCTGGCCAAACCGCTTCTTCATACCACTAAAGCTATGGCTATGCTTCTTAGTGATTCCTCCCGTAGGTCTCATGGAAGGTGTAGATCTAGCTTGGAATCCCTTCATTCTCTCAGCTTCTTCTTCTCGCTTGCTCCTAGCAATGGTGCGAAGCTTGTCACACATCTTTTCAAAATCCCTTATCTCATCAAGGAATGGTGACAAAGCCGTTTTCAAATCCGGCCTAGCTTTTTCCACTAGTCGATCACACATCCATTTAGAGTTGTTTTGCGAATACTTGCAAAACTTAGACAACTCTAAAAAGCGAGCGATAAATTCTTCTTCGTGCAAATCCTCTTGCTTGAATGTAAGGAATTCAGTCTCTTTCGCCACTCTAATGGAAGTGGGGAAATAATTCTTCTCGAACTTTTCCCTAAACTCTTCCCAAGTTATCTCCATATCATCATCAATTTTTGTGCTCTCCCACCATTCTTGAGCAGCTTTCTGCATCAATTGCTCGGCAACTAGCACTTTCTGTTGAGAACTGATCTCAATGACCTTGAAAATCTTTTCCAGACGCTTCAACCACTCCAATGCTTCAACTGGATCTAGCTTCCCCTCAAACATTGGAGGAGCAAACTTCCTGAATTTGTCCCAAACTTCAGTAATAGATGGGACGTGGTACTGAGAATGGGAACTGCTACCACCTCTTGATTCAGTACATGAATGGCTGCCACCTCTAGAATGCTGACCAGTGGAAGTATCTTCATTAATGGGACTCTTCTCCTCATCATGATCACTGCTTTGGCCTCTTCTTGCTGCTAGTTCTTCTTCATGCCTATTCACTTTCTCTCTCACATGTAGGACTAAATCCCGTAACTCCAACAAGATGGCACTATTATCCTGAGGAGGAGGACCATTTTGGCGAGGAACAGGAGTTGAATTAGTTTTTTGAGTATTCACCATCCTCCCCTCCTATGAAGAACACCACAAGGACATTAGGTAAGAAAACAAGTTACCAAATGAACTCTAAACCTAAACAAAGGGAAGTGCACATGTTATGATATTTAAATTGCCACGACCTCTAAAAAGTTTAAAGAAGAACGGTTATAAAATTAACAAAATAGCCATGGAACGTTTTGGCTCTGATACCAAAAATGTAACACCTCTAATCACAGCAGCCAAATACGTAACTAAAGTATTTGAAACATTGTCAATAAGGATGTTCAACATCCAAACCATCAAAATACAAATCAGTTTAAATAAATTCCACGTCTCAATGTTAAATCAAATTCTCAAAATATTTCAACAAAACAAAATAAAATGCGGAAGTCTTAGGGTCATGGCAATAAAAATGACATAACATGAGCTCTAGGAGCACAAAAGAGCCTCCAAGGCTCACTCCATAGGTGTCTTCCCTTGCTCCCTACTAGAACAATCACCTGAAATTGTTAATATAATAGGATGAGATTCAACGTCTCAGTAACTACTGAAAGTTTCTACCGTACACAAGCAAATCTCATATGATAAAAGGAACTGATTCCATATATATTCATATATATACCATAATTCTCATACAAGGCAAAAACAAGTTTAATCACCATTATATCAATCTGTATTCTCATCGCAGCATGTAATATATAATTATGCAATATGCAATATGTAAGATGCAACCTTCCTTATATCACCATCCATCCTTATTCCGCTGACTGGAGCCATAGGCTAACACATAGTCCAACAGAAACCCATCCATTTGACTGGATTGTCCCAAGCTCACCAGTTCATAAGATACACCCGGCCAAAGGTGTAGAGCTTAAGTCTGGACTATGGCTCCCCTCCTTAAAAGAATACAACTAAGGAGGTGTCACATGTCCCACAGCTCCAATGAAATCCCGGCCAAAGGAAAACATGGAAGAAGGGGCCCTGACAAGTACCATCCACTGTGCACCGAGTGATGGCATACCACGTGGTAAAATATCTCAACATACAAATTCCTCCTCACTCCAACCCATTACAGATGCAACCGCCATGACAGTGATAAATAAAATATCATTAAAAGATAAAGTACAATAATTCATGCTTCCATTCATATCAAATATAACCACATATTCAAACATGCCAAAAATGAAATAATAATCCAATCAAACATTAATTATCATTAAATTATTAATTATATGAATATAATGAGTTATATAGAAATTTACTTGTAACACTACTTATTTGAGAATTTATAATACAAACACATATACATATAATTCAGTCCATTTTTCTTTAAAAAAAAAATAGTCATTCAAAAATCATACACTATTCACAAGTATATGGAAGAATATTCAGAGTGACCTGTTACGCTCTAATGCACATGCTATAACATAGAGTTACTCCAAGGCTCTCAAAGAGAGTCTACAAAGTCACAAATATAAATATATATTAATATTCTATTCAGAATTTGCTCTAGATTTGCTCTAACACCACTCTAAAGTTTCAAGCTGCCCTTTAAAAATTTATGTTATATGTACACACACTTTTATTAGCCACCTCAGGACAATTTTCATATCCATATTTAACATTAATTAGTAATAAAATATTATTGTACAAGGCAATAGATTTAAATATGGGAAATTTTTGCATAGACGTGTGTTTGGGTGAACATGCTTGTTTTTTTTTCTTTTAAAAAAATAAGTGCATGTCAATCAGCAAGCTAGAGCAACACTTATAAAGGAGGACAATATATTTATATTTATACACAATAATGACAAAAGTAATGGCTAGTTGCTGAGAGTAATTTTTTTTTGTCCGCTAACAAGATCTATTGTGCTTTGGTGTACTAGTTTGGTGCTCTGTGTCTCCGTGGTTCTAAGTAGATTAGAATTGATTAGAGTTTAGGTGGCTGAACTTTAGAAGAAAGAAAATAAAATAATTAAACATGCAAGCTGATGATGGAAAGAGAGTGGGGTATATAAAAAAAACAAATACTCATATATATAAACTTTACACCCGCACAGAAGGTGAGAAAAGTATTATAGGTGTACGTTTTGACAAGACAAAGCAATCAGAACAATAGTGATTGAGGGGAAAAGAACTCGAGAAAAAAGCTAAGGAGGATACCTGAGGCGCGGCGCTGAGAAGGTTTGCGAGAAGTGAGAAGTGAGAAGAAAGAGATCTTAAATAGGAGTAGATCTAGGGTTTGACTCCTTTTATTAAAATAATATTTTTTTTTAAAAAATAAAAATAAAAATAATAATAGTAGTATTCAAATTACTAGCAGTATTTTTTTTTTGCAGTATTGTTTTTATAATATTATTTTTTTTTCGTTTTTTTTTCTGCCAATGGTAAGATAAATTTACACACATATACTCATATTAAAATAATTATCTTAAATGGGGTATTTTATTTGTATTTAGTTTTCTTTTGAATAATAATTATTATTTTTTTCCTTTAGAACTTTATATCTATATTTATATATATATTCTATATTCTTTGACTAACTAAAATTAAACTACAATTAACTCTAAGCCCTAAAAATTTAAGGATGTTACAGATAGCCCATGTTAGAATTACGGAAAAAATACAGTCGGACCGAGTACAGCGGGGCCGGGTCCCCGGGGGCATTTTAGTAATTTTTTAAGATAAACTCATATAACCCCCAGAAACACTATGGAAGTGTCTAAATGGTATATTTGGAATTGTAAGACTGAACTGAGAACCCGAGTTGCTGGCACGCAAATCGAGGAGAAAAACTAGAAGTAAGGGACTTACCTTACTTGCATGTATTTGATATCTTTGCTTGTGTAATGATGTATGTGGTTGCTTTACTTGATTGTGTATAGCATATTTGAATAACTGAAGCTCTGTTTCTGTTTTCGCTATGGCCATAGGCTTGTTGTATGAAACATTGAGCATGCAGAAATGTCATTATGGGGCATACATCTAGATAAAGCTAACATGTCATACACATAGCATCGATCATGCATGCATTATGGTATCTGTTTCCTACTGAGATTCTCTCGAATCTTACCCTCCCCTACCAATAATTTAGACGGAGACGACAGAAGATATGTAATCAACAATGCAGATTACCGTACGAGGGGATTACAGTAGTGGAACGAAGATGAGAAGAAGTCTCCGTTTCACTGGGATGAGTTTAGACACCCAAGTAGCCCTGTGCGGCTACACTAATTGTAATTATCAGGTACGAATCCATGAGGGGGATTTCCGTAATCATATACATATTATCAGTATAGTTATGCTATTTCCGTGTTGCCCACCAAACCGCATATCGTTTTCCGTAAATACTTTAAAAAGGGTTGAAATTGAGATAAGGGCGTGACAGTTTGTCCTTCAATAACGAAGGAGTCTCACAGTAGCCAAAGAACGGGGACGTCTTGCAAGTCTCTCGATAGTGAAGTCCAGGTCATCAAGAAATATGGCAATGGCATGACAAGTAAACTGGGTATTGTTAAATATTTTAATATATTATAATTACTATTATTTATTAATTAGGTAATTAATTAAAATATCTAGAGTGTGGGGCATTAGTCAGATTTAGACCCAATTCAAGATTAGGGTTATTGGCTATTAATAGGGGAGAGTAATGGGCGGGTTGGGCAGCCCGTGCCCTAACCTATAACAAGCCCATTTAAATTTAGACGGGTATGGGCTAGCCCAAACCCGTATCTCAACCCATTTAAACCAGTATAAACGGGTTAGCACATAAATGGGCGGGTTAGCACGGGTTACGGGTAACCCATTTATGTTGGATTTTTTTTTTGAAAAAGAAATACAGATAAGCAGCAAGTATTCATTCCAAATCCATTATTCATCCATCTAAGTTATGATATCTACAATTCACACACAAATTTAGACGAGTGGCGCAAAGGTTACACAAGGAGAAAATAGAGTGATGGATAAGAGATGACAGAGATCGCCGATGTTGCTAGGATCGATGGTTCGGCAGGGGTCTCATGTCACGTCTCGACCTCTCGTCTTTCAGTTTCAGTCTCTGGGTCTGTGGGTCAGGCGTGGTCGACAATGGTTGTTGGGCGTAGTCGGAAGTCCGGCGTGGTTGGGAGATCCAGTCTGGTGTGAAGGTGTGGTGACTGACTCGGTCACTCGGGGTTGTTGATGGATGATGGTGAGTATCTGAGAGACTGGGACTCTGTGAGTGAGGGTGAGACTAGTTGTGATTGTGAAAAGTATTACTGTAGAAGGGGAGTAGGGGACGAGTGGATCAGTGAACAAAAAAGTGATTGATTAAAAAAATTTAAAAACTAGAAAAGTAATTAAAAGTATGACACTATGACTAATTGCGTTGGAATGATGGGTGATGAGTGGGCATAGTGGTATAATAATGATTGGCATGATGGTATCTAAGGAAGGAAGGTAGTCGCAAGGTGAGGTTAAAAAATAAATAAATAAATAAATGGGCGGGTACGGGTAGCCGGAAGGTGTACCCATAGCCCGCCCATTTAAGTTTTCAATGGGCGAGTTTTAACCCGCCCCGTTATGGGTCCATTTTGGGCAGGCTCATGGATAATGAGCTTATTGCTCTCCCCTAGCTATTAATGTGGTTTTTCTGATGGTAGAAATTACAAAATTAGGTTTCAGCCGTCTAAATTGAGCACACAAGTAAAACCCTAGCTGCTCATCTGAGGTTCCCTGACTGGCGACGGCTCTTAACCTAGTTGCCATCGCTGTGCCTCACAGCCAGTCAGAAAGAGACTTGACAATCATCTTTTTTCTTTACTTCTCTTTACAGCTCTCTTTCATTAGGATTCATGAGTTCTCTATCCAATCAAAGCTTAGCAATGACGAGAGGTAATTCTTACAAGTCTTCCGCTATTGATATAGGAAAATTCATATACTCTAATTTGTGATTTATTTGCGTATTTATGAGTTTTATCCAATATGTGGTATCAGAGTCTAGTTCTCTTATCCTCTACCTTCTACTCTTTGATCAGGGATGATCTAAATATGGAATTGAATTAAGTTTACCATAGTGATTTTATGCGGGTTCCATAACTTAGATTGGAGATCAGAGATGAATTATATTATTGTTGAAATTATTTCATCTGCGTATCCATTATTTGAGTTTTGCAATTTATTTTATTATATTAAATTGCCTATATGCTTTCAAATCAAGGGATGAGAGAATGATTAATTCTATCCAGTGAACCATCACCACCTTCAGAGAGATTTCGAAGGGTTCGAACTCGTTCTTTACCCTTTACAATTATTTGAATAAGTTTTATAATGATGCAATTATGTTTTCAAGGTAATCGACCATTCATTGATTTTGGTTATACATTCTTTTAATCTGGGTTTCAAAATTTGACCATTAATTCATTCTTCTTGAACTCATTTTTGAATTTGTGGCTGAGTTCCATAGGAATAAAGGAACGAGAGGCGACGAATTTTGTCTCCGAGGACCACTGTCTCTGTTTTCATCAAAACAAATTGAATGAACCAAAAATGCATCTTGATTTTCATTTTGGATTCATTCTTTGCGTTTTGATTACCATGTTTATCTGTTGAATCATTAATTGGTTCTGTTTGGTTACCGTTGCGCCATAATAATCGCCGTCGGAGCCACCAAAGTTTTTCAATCAATTCACTTGGTTTCAGTTTTGTTTGCGATTCTGTGTTGATTTTGAGAAATTATTGTCCAGATCACATTCTCACTTACTTTCTGAGGTCATCGTCATCGAGATCATCACTTTTTGAGCTCGGGGTCAGCCAGAAATGTCGCCTGGACTCGCGGCAAGCAACGGACCCATCATGGTCTGCAACCTGGTCACGATGTGTCTCGGGTTGGGTTCTAGGGCTCCAAAAATGTGGAGAAGAAGCTGTGAAACGGCGTCGTTTCGCGGTGTCCAGAAAGGCTTCTCCACTCTCGCGGAACAGTGTTGTTTTGGGTCATTAGTGAAACACTGCATTTCACTTATCAGGGAAGATGGGCCGACGCGTTTCTGGGTCTGGGGTGTTTGCATTTTTTTTTATTTTATTTCATTTTGGGTCGTTGATGCAACTGGGCAGCGGTAGAAAGTCCTTTTTTTTTCTGCATTCTGGGCTGATGAGGCATCTGGGCCGAAACACTCAATTGGATTTGGGAATTAAATTTTATTTCCTAATGTTTTTTCTAGGCTTACATTTTGGATTTTAAAAAATATGTAAATGAACAATAAGGGTGTGTTTGGTTTGAGGGGAGGGGAGGGGAGGGTGGGTAAATTATCTTTTTGGGTTGAAGGAATTTAAATTTTAGACAGGAATCCAAAATTTAAAAAGAATGAGAAAGTAAATTTTGGGCGGGAACTCAAAATTTCAAAAATGAGAGGGTAAATTTTGGGTTTCTTTTATCTAAAATTGTAATTTTCCCACCCTTCCCTCCCCTCCCTCCCCTCAAACCAAACACACCCTAAGGCTTTCTGAGCTTATTACCATTTGATAGTGACATTTTTGAACAATTTTTGGGCCTTTATTATCCTATTTCTTTTCTGGAAAATATTGTATTGGCTCTGTTACATTTTTTCTTTTGCTGGGCTATAAAGATCTAATTTCCAGAAAAGGCTTTTGGGTTAAGTAGATGTTTTGCTTACTATTAATTAAATTTTTTTATGTATCATTTTGATTATATCACATTAAATTGTTTAAATTAATGAAAAGGATTAATGTTTGGCAATTTTCACATACTGAAAAACTTACAAATTTATTTTATGAGTTATTTAATTGTGTAAACATTTGGAAAATTAACTTTAGGCAATTATCTAAATATTCTAATTTTTCAAAACTTAATTTAAATTGAAATATGCCAAAATTAATTCTTTAAACAATTTTTTGGATACATAAAATAGTGGGAGGGTTTCTAATTAATTATCTAGGGACATTGCTGATCAAATTAATTAATTAATCCCTCCATCAAGAAGTGCATATATTAGATTTAATTTAGATGACAAAATAGTGGGAGAATTTATTTTTCTTGATTATTTAATCACATTTTGTTGATTACATTAATCTATTAAATAAATTCTCATTAAAGATTTGTGCATATTTTGAATTTAAATGCACAAGGTTGGTATTTATGATTAACATGCATATTGAGGATTAGCCACAGCATCCTCTGTTGTATGTGTATATAATCATTTATGCATTTTCAAAATATCAACTCCATTTAATAGGTAATATTAATTTAATCAAAGTGGGAGGATTGTATTTAGTCACATATGTTGATTAAATTAATTGGTTAAATCCTCCATAAAGCTATGCATATATAGAATTTAAGTGCACATGATTGATATTTATGATTAACTTGTGTGCTAGAGTGGTAACAATAGTGCCCTCTTACAACATGCATAAATAATCATATATGGATTTTAAAATATTAATCTTCAAAAGTTGATTAAATTAATTAATTAGTATTCCCATTGACATTGTGTGTATATATGGCATTTAAATTGTACATATTTGATATTAGTGATTAGCATATATATATTTTGTTTAAGGAATAGCTACAACATCCTTATGCACATGTTGTATGCATATTTAATTACATAAGGTTTTACCATATCAAATTATGATCATATGTACAATTAATATACCTAATGATGTGATGTCTTTGTGATGAGTATGTCGAATTGAGGAGTAGCCACAACATTTTCATTAGACACATACACTCTATTTTGTTTTAATGAATAAAATACATCACTCAAAGATTTAAAGACGTCAATTGTAATTGAATGTGTGGTTATAATTAATCTTTGTCCACAGATAGATAATTATAATCATAGTTTTAATTAGGGTGGAATGGAACAACATTATATTTTCTAAGTAGCCCACAGTTATTAGGAGATATAACTGCATTCCAGTTTCACTAATTTGAGATAAATTTATGCTATGCTAATGTCTTTGCCCACAGGTAGAATTTAGTTATATAAATTTATAATTGTATGATTTATATCGGTAAACATACACCTATATGTGATAGTTGCTTGTCTCTTATAGTAATTTTGTAAGCATGATTTAATTTTAAATTTGCAGCATGATTGTTATCTGTTCAATTATTTAGTTTGATATAATTTATTAGAGACAATTAAGCATATAAGGAAAACTTCTGCTATTAGGACAAAATTGAGATTAAGAAAAGTTCTCGTATTCATAATGCTAGCATGAGAAATGAGATAACATTATTGTCTCAATAAAGTAATCTCAGTTAAAAGCTAGTTATTATAAGTACATAAAGAATGGAACAAAGTCAATGGTCATTGATAGGCTGAGGGACATATTTAGAAATTCTCATAAGTGTTATTGCATTGTTTTGTTGACTATTAAGTGATTTTCCATCATAGGGTAACATGTCTCCATTAATCTTGGTGGAATATATCTTTTGCTTATTATTTCATGATTTATTACTCATTTTCATGAATACATGCCTGGATATTAAGTATTCATTGTAAATGTGTATATATAAGTTTTCCTCCTTTTTTGGAAAAGTATGAGATTTTAAATGAAGGCTATCAAGCTACCAGCCATAAAGCAGTAGACATAAAGTTGAATCTTCCTATGATTAGTGGCTTGCTTGGAGGCAATAATGGATATACACTTGCCATTGGTTTTGTTCTAACAGATGAAATAGTTCATCTTGATTTTAGTTGACTCTTCAAATACCTGAATATATTTTGCTTTATAATTACGTAGTGTCATTTGACAGTTTTAGAAAATATAAAGTAGAAGTAGGTAATTTAATCTGGTAAACAAATTAATATAATGAAGTCAATTAGAAGAGATGGATGACATGATGGATATATGGTTTAAGATAGTAATTTAGCCTATATGTTTTCCTCTTAAAGAATGCACTCAAGACAACTATATATCTTATATGAGTTTCCAACAAAATTATATTTAAACCCTTTTAAAATCTGAGAGTTGGAAGCTCAGTTTATATAGAATTGTCTTATAAATAAAAGAGTATGGATGGAAAATATCTTAGAGATTAAGACTGCATATTTTGTTACAGATGCAGAGAGATCTTGGGAATTCTGTTAAACTATTCTTTCCATTTTAGAAGTTGTGTAGTAATTTTGAAATGCCAAATTATTAAGAAAAGGTATGATTAGTGGGAGTGATCAAACTCATTTAGGATGATCAAACATAACAGATTGTAACCTCTAATCATGATAGAACATTGGTTTTACATTATACTCTTCTCCTTGAGGTAAATGTGAAACATAATGAAGTTATGAAATTCTTAGTTGGTCAAGCTTGAAATAAGAAGCATCAACATTAAGGACTTTATCAATTATTAGGAAAAATATCCCGAAACAAGCAAGGGATATCCTAAATTGATATATGGTGCTCTTATTATACAACTTCAATCTGTTAGCAGATTGGGTTAAGACCAAATGACAATTTAAATTTGGCAATTGCTACCAACTATACATCATATACTTGAAGTAATCTAACTAGAACATAAATAATGAGAGTGACATTAAATTCCATTGGTATCTTTCTATTATAGTAACAAGGAGAGATGTATGTGAATTGAAAGAAAGGTCACAAACTATGAGGAGAATTTAGTTAGCAAAATTGAGAAACCGTCCTCACATACATGTCTCATATTAGTGGTGAATAAGGTATTATGATGCAATCACATACATGATAATACTGAAAGCATCATAATACTATTTATATAACTAAATTAGTGGGAGTTGAATCATCTATATTGAATAAAATGATGATTTACTCATTGCTTGTGAATTTTGACATAAGGTGTTATGCCTAACAAAATCACCATTGTTCAAATTTGTGATATGACTAGGTTAAATGTAGTATTCTTTTAGAATACATAAGGAAATTGTTCTCAAAATGCTTGAGATTGTTATAAGTAACCTATGATCACATGTATTTGAACATTCATGGATAGATGATAGTTGTTATGAAAATACAATTGGATTGTCCACATATCTCTAATATATATATATATATATCATTGTATTCCTTCTAATTCAGTTTCATAGGCGCAGGCTTGCTTGAATGTGTACACAAACTGGCAATGCCATTGCAAGCAAAACTTTAGGAGGATTATCAAGCATATTCTTGCTTGAATAATAATTGAAAAGCTGCAGGTCATGAAGTACATTATAAAATGTACATTAAGCCTCATGCTCTACATATAGGAGAATGATTAGATTTGTTTAGTTTGGTATGATGTATTAGCTATAAAATAGTTAACATTCTGATACATCTTTACGTTTACTGAACAAATTGCATTATGGAGGAGTATAAGATTGCTAAGTAGTCACTGATTGCTGAGTTCCACCATGAATTGCTTAATCTAGTCATTCTTGGAGGCAATTTATAAGATTGTTGGTTAAAGAATTTCATCATGTGGTTTTAAATTAATTTAAACCTATTAAGGGTGTTGTGTGACCGTAAAGTCAATAGGTCATAAACACATGAAGTATAGATTCCTAAATGAATTGCATGCATTTGGAGATATTAAAGGATTAAATACCTTATTTGTGAGATGGATCACATTGAGTGATCTAAATAAAGCATTGTTAAATGATGAGATTCAAGTTGGAGTTTGTTGTCACATATTAGTACCTAGTTATCGAGATCGACAAACATTTAAGTAGGAACCGAAAAAAACATTTAAGATTTATTCATTAAGTTTTAACCCATTAAGTAAGGGTGTTGCTACGTAATACATGGACAATAATACTTGACTTAAGGGAACTTATCGCCATAATTCTTGCAGCATAGCTTTAATTAATCTGAACAGAGCAACTGACATATAATTATGGGTAAAGTGGGAGAATGTTAGATATTTTAATATAGTATAATTACTATTAGTTATTAATTAGGTAATTAATTAAAATATCCAGAGTGTGGCCCGTTAGTTAAATTTAAGCCTAATTTAAAATTAGGGTTATTGGCTATTAAAGTGATTTTTCTGATGGTGGAAAATACACAATTAGGTTTCAGCCGTCTAAATTGAGCGTAAGAGTAAAAACCCTAGCTGCTCATCTGAGGTTCCTTGACTAGCGACGGCTCTTAACCCAGTTGCCATTGATGTGCCTCACAGCCAGTCAAAAAGAGACATGACATCTTTTGTCTTTACTTCTCTTTGTAGCTCTCTTTCATCAAGATTCATGAGTTCTCTATCCGATCAAAGCTTAGCAATAGCTAGAGGTAATTCTTATAAATCTTCCGTTATTGATATAGGAAAATTCATGTACTCTAATCATTACAAAAAAAATGTGATTTTGTAGCGGCTAAAAATGGTTATTAGTAGCGGTTTTAACCACTACAAGAAACATTAGTAGCGGTTTCCAAAACCGCTACTAAATCATATATTGCAAGCGGATTTATAACGGCTATAAAAAACCGTTACTCAAGCAAAATAACTACTACTTTATTTGTAGTGGTTCAATCCTACCGCTACAACATAGCCTTAAGAAGTAAAATTTTTCTGTGATATTTGTAGCGCTTAGATAACTGATACAAATATCAAAAATAAAAATTTCAAAGTGGGAAAAGAAAAATAAATTTTTTTGCTCATTTGTAGCAGTTTATAAACTGCTACTAATATCAATTTCCTATAATTAGTCGCGGTTATAGAACCGCCACTAATTTCATCAAAATTCAAAATTCGTGCCAAAAAATTAATTTCGGTTTGAAAAATGCGCGTTAATTAGTAGCGGTTTAAAACTGCTACAAAAATTAAGAAAATTAAAAAAAATACAATCATTTGTTTCAATTTTTTTGACATTAAATTAAATAGTTTATTTTTTAGTAGTTTAGCTAATTTAATTAGCTTATTATTCAATGGTTTAACTCATTTATAAATTGTATTGATAATATTATTAAGGATACGTAGGTAATAAGGGATTATTATGTTGTCTACTACAATATAATTGTGTATGAAAAATATATAAAAATGAGATAAAGCTCTGAAATATCTGGAAAAAAATGGTGAGAATAAATTTTATGCGAAGGAAAGAAGTATTGAAATAAAAAATTAAAAAAATTGTTACCATATTTGATCGTATTGTTAAGCTCCTCAACTCATACAAAAAAATTTGTAAATGAGAGAAAATGAAAGAAGGGTATGGTGAAAAGAAATGGGGGAGTGTTTGAAATGAGTTGTGGTAAGAGTATTTATAGGGATTCGTGTAGCATTTGTAGCAGTTAATGTATCCATTTTGTAACGGTTTTTAATTAGTAGCGGTTATTTTTATTTTTGTAGCGATTTAAAAACCGCTACAAATATTATTTTATTTTTTTTAAATACATTTTTTCCAGTTTTTTTAAAGACAAAAACATAATTTGAATTTGATCACTCATCCTCGCATCCCTACAGAAATTATGTAGAAAAATTATTGTTAGTGATGTATTATTAAATTAAAAAAATTTAGTTTAATTGATGTGGACTTAAAAAAACGCATTGCAGTAGACAATAAATTGTCATCGCCTTCAGGGAAGTAGTTTTCAAAATTAGCTGGCTAAAATGGCTCACTCTCGTAGGCAATGTTATCACCTTCACCCATGTCGTAAAGGTCTCATGGCTTTAAATGAACGACCATGTGCCAATCGCTGTGCCTCTCATCCTTAACATAATAAACCTGATGTGCCTCTGAAGTAAGAATATACGGCTCATCAGCTTGAGAAATACCAGTATGAATCGGCCGTGAGAAATTAACTGATGTGATCCCTAAGTCGTCAGTTGTCAGTCCCCGAGAAGTAGTGGTTTTTACCCGCCAACACTTGAATAGCATCATGGTGAAATGGCCTTGATAATTAAGTTCGACCACATCAAGAAGCTTTCTATAGTAAGGGACACCTACGAACTGCATGTTGGCATCACTACTGCTCGCATAACTCCTTGTCCCAAATGTGCCATAAACACCCAAATTTTGAGTTTGCAATCCTTGATCCCGTGGTGCAAAACTTGAAATCATTGACATTGTATGCTGTAAACCTTTTTGCATGATCAAGAGGGCCGATTGCCAGAGCTCTGAAATCTGGTGAGTGTGGGTTATGGTCATTTAGTATTCTGCATGCAAACCAGGTCGGGAAATCTCTGTAGACCTTTTTGTCAACTTCCAAGGATGTTTGTGTACGGATCCTGAGTTGACGCTTAACAAGACTTCTGAATTCCCTGCAATTAATAATGGAAAGGCGATAGTGAAATGAAAGTGAAAAATGTTACGAAATATATATAATAACATGTGAGTGTACAATTCTTACTGTATGAAAGGTTCAACTTGAGTGCAATTAATCAAGACATGTCTATATGCTTGTAACTTCTCAGTTGCCGTTAGTTTGAACTTCTCAGTTCCTCCAATTGGTTTACCAACACTAGGGATAAATTCTCCTGATGTTGGCACAGGTTCAGGACAAACGTCAACACAAGGTGGGCGGTTGAAAGCCATCTCAAGGTCATCAAAGTACCTTGAACAAAAATACAGCACCTCATCCCTTATATAGCCTTTAGCTATAGAACTTCTGGCCACGCCTTATTCCTTACGTAAGATTTTAATTTCCCAAGGAACCTACAACATAAAGAAGAGAAAATTGATACTAAATGCTGAAAAGGATGACTAGCAAACATTAGAACTAACAATGAAGCACATATTTAAAATAAGTACCTCTCAATCGGATACATCCATTGATATTGTACTGGGCCAACGAGCTTTGTTTCATAAACGAGGTGGACCGTAAGGTGAACCATCACAGTAAAAAAGAACGGATGAAAGATCATCTCTAAATGACAGAGCGTAAGAATGATTTTGGACTGCAGCTGATCGAGCTCCTCAACGATCAAAACTTAGAGCACAACTTCCAAAAGAAAGAACAAAGTTCCACCAAAACGATGAAAACATCGGGAGGAAGTGCATTCTTTATAACCAGAGGGAGTAACTGTTGCATAAGAACATGTGATTCATGACTCTTCAGGCCAGTAACCTTTCGAGCCTGCAAGTCAACACATCGAGAAATGTTGCTTGAATACCCATTAGGAACTTTTAATTTCTTCAACGTCGCAAGGAAGACTTCCTTGTTTGGTTTTTTGAGGGTAAACTTTTCCTGCTGAAATTTGTCATGCTCATCTGGCCAAGCGTCTTCACGAACTCTCATGGCGCATAAATCTTTCCTCACTCGAATGTGATCTTTTGTCTTGCCGGGTTTGTTAAGTAGCGTATATAGCATATTATCGCAAACATTCTTTTCAATGTGCATGACATCAAGACTATGGTGAAGTAAATTAGATCTTCAATATGGAAGAGTGAATAAAATACTTATCTTCTTCCATTGCTAAGGCGCCGAAGTCTTGCTCGTTTTTTGGCGAGTTTGTTCTGAATCGTCACTTTTTCCAAACTCGAAGTCAACATGCTCAAGCTGCTGTAAGATATCTGTACTAGATAAAGTCTGAGGTGATCCTCTTTTTTCTGGTTTCCCATTGAAGTGATTCCGTTGCAATTTTAAACTTATGCCTTATATTGAAAAACCTCTAATGCCCTATAAAGCACCACTTTCTCTTACAAGTCTCCCTGCTGGAATCGTCTCCCCAATACAACATACAATCGTTGGGATATGCATCAATCTTTTGATAGTTCAACCCCAACCTGTTGATAATCTTCTTGGCCTCGTAGAATGTTGTGGGAATCTCAGATCAAGGAATGCATCTTGTAATAATTCGAGCAACATCAACAGTCCCTTATCTGTGATTCCACACAAGCACTTGATATGATACAATTTGATCAAAAAAGATAATTTAGAATATTTTTGACAACCTTGATTCAAGCTGAAAAAATCCCGAGCTGCTTCATTCCTCATGAACACCGGCTCAGAACCTTACACTTCTTCATTAAAGTTGTTGCCTTGAAATTCAAATGCATCACACACAGCATCATTCACAGGATCATCTTCATCTAGTTGAACACCTACTTAAGAACTTCAAGGAAGAGCATCATCATATCTAATGTTGGCCTTCTCACCATGAACTGCCCAGAACGTATAGTCCTCCGGGAAAGGCTTCAGAAGCAAATGTTCCTTAATAACATTTCGTGCATGCCACTTCTCGAACTTGCATCTCCGACATGGATAGACGATTTTGCCGTTATAGCTGGCGTGAGTGAATGCGAAATCCAAGAAATTATTTAATCCGTACAAATATTTTGGAGAATTGCATGGCAACTTGATCCATGACTATCCATAGCTACTAGTGAGAGAGAAGAAAGTATAGTGAAGAAGATAAGTGAATAAAGAATGATGAGTGCTTGGAACCTTATATTCTGAATTTCCAACGTTTAATATTTTGTAGCGGTTAAAAACCGCTACAGTAACCGCTACTAAATTTTAAGCCGTTGGAAATTAAATTGAAGAATTAGTTTTAAACTTATAGCGGTTATACGGAAAACCGCTACTAATATACATTTGTAGCGGTTATATAAGTAACTACTACAAATTTACAAAAAGAGTGTGGAAATTCAAAATTGAAAAGTTGAGTATTTATAGCGGTTATTTATATAACCGCTATAAATAGTTAACAATTCAATTTTGAATTCTATCGCGCACTTGTCTTTACATTTGTAGCGGTTTTTGCATTAACCGCTACAAATAAGAAACTATATTTCAAATATATATATATATATATATATTTGTAGCGGTTATTTATATAATCGCTACAAATAGTCAACAATTCAATTTTGAATTTTGCTGCATCCATATCTTTGCATTTGTAGCGGTTATATTATTAAACCGCTACAAATATAATTTTTTTGTAGCGGTTCTTGTGCTAACCACTACTAATATATATTAGTAGCGGTTAGCACAAGAACCGCTACAAATATAATTTTATTATATTTGTAGCGGTTTTATAATATAATTATTACAAATATATATATTTAATTTTTTTTAGAAATATTAATAATAATATTGTAATTAATTCACAAATTCAACAACGCAGTCTAAGAATATAAATATAACTATTGTAAACGCAATAAGAATCTAAGTTTTGAAATAAAAAACTATATATATTTATTCACAAATATTTCAACAAGAAAAAATAAATATGTCATAAACTAAGTAGTTGGGGGCTGATCATCTGGTGCTCTCTCAGGTGCTGCTAGATCGGGGCGTTGGGCAGAGTTCACTGCACCACCATCATCAGCAGCAAGAGGAGGAGGAGGAGTAGTCTGGATAACGTACCGAGAGACAGGGGGAACCTGTGGATACTGCTCGTCCGGGAACAGGCGACTTCACGACCACTCGAGCATATTGTTCGTGATATCATGCCACTACATCTGCTGAGCGTAGATGAGATCAGCCTGCTGCTGCATCTGCTGCTGTTGCTGAGCCACTGCAGGCTATGTCCGCTCCAAATCTGACAGCAACTGCTCAACAGACTTGTTCCTTGGACGTCTGACCCCTCTAGAGCTGCCAGCCTCAGAGGTGGCGCTCCTGTCGTAGACCATGCTAGGTCTGACGCCTATCCCCATCCCCTGCACACGTCCGGGGTGCTCAGCCAGACCCAGACCCTCCTTTAAAGGAGCTGTAGGGTTCACTGACCCCTGTGACTCCTCGGCCTGGGTCTTGCGTAGCTCAGCCTACGACTGCTGCATCTGCTGCCGCCATTTTATGAAATAATTACTTATTAGAATTTTTAATTATTAAGTTGATTTTATAAAAATTATAATAATCAAATTACTTACAATGGCCGTCTTTGCCTACTGAAAGATCGGAGTCTCGTCATAGTGTTTATGTGTGATAGCGTACAACTCCCCATAGTCCGTCTGACGGTTCTCCTGTTGTGCCTTCCTCTCCTAAAACATTTACAAAATTCAATTAGTATTATGAACTAACTAGTTAAAAGTTAGTGATATTATGAAAAGTTATCAGCTCGCAGTAAGTGACAGCAAAGGTCTTCGATCATGCTGTGTGGTGGATTGTCTGCTACTCACGGCACCTAGTATTCCTCTGAGAAAGCACCTGAAAAGAAAACAATATTAAATGTATTAAAACAATATAAAACATTTAAAATTAATAAAGTTAAAATTAAAATTAATTAAATTTAAATTATAATTTAATAATTAACAATTACAAAATTATATATAAATAATCTAATAAATACATTACCTGCCCCTCAGTGCTCCTCCTGAACTGGATGAAACTCGCCCAGTCGTTCAGCGAGACGCCGTCCGGTGTCAACACCCGTTTCCATTTTGATATGCGCAGGGCAATAATGAACAAGTTCCATAGGCAAACAGAAAATTACAGTTATACTGATAATAAGTATTTGTTTACAGACAGTCATTAACAGAGCAGAAGTCGATAATAATGACTAATATGTACAGTATGTTCCCAAAACTATTTCACATACAGACTATACAACCACTGTATTCATCTTGGGAAACGTGCCTGTTAGTTTCCCTTCTCTGCATCCTTGGCTTTCGAGCCACTGGCACCCGCTGAGACATTTTGATTAGAAAAAAAGGGTGAGATTCCAAGGAATCTCAGTAGAAACATACGATCAACATATATAATGTGAAAATTAAATATGCAATGCACCGTATCAAGTAAAATGAAAATTCATATCATCCGTGTGTGTACACAAAATTCAGGGCCAACTAACTCGTTGAAACCCCTGCATGTACCTCAGCCGAGTCCTTGACTACAGCTAGGTAAGACCAGTGTACCTCAGCTAGGTCCTAGACCACAGCTAGGTAATGTGCCTCCAGCACGTGTTCAGATCACAAAATACAGTAACATGCATCATACAAATAGTCACATAGTATATGAGAGATAGTAGTCCCTAATTTAACCTCTTTCCTATCTCAAAGGGTTTGCCTCGTAAAACGTGTCAACTATAGGCGTCTAACTCGGTCCTAAAACATCAAACATACAAGAAATAGGTCATAACCTATCCAAGTATGATTTTAGACACTTCCATAGTGTTTCTTGTGGTTATATTAGCCTATGGTGAAAATTTACCAAAATGCCCTTGGGACCCCGGCCCCGCCGTACCCGGCCCGATGGCACGTTTTTCCAAATTTTTGACTAGGGCTATCCTGACGTATTTTCATCCAAGGAATCCATTTTCAGACTCAAAACTATCAAATTCAATTTCAAATTACGAAATTGCCCTTGGAAGCCCTACTTTTAGGGTTTTAGGGGCGTTTCCGTAATTATGCTTTCTCAGCCTTTTCTGAAAAAGTGCCCAACTATAACCCCACCTATTTTCGCCCAATGAATCCAATGGAATCATAAAATCATTGAAAATCCAACTCTAAGGCCCTCAAACATCCCTAGCCGAAATAATTGTGTTCTTCAGGAAAAATCGGGATTTTACGATTTCGGCTCCGTAAACACGTTCCTTTCTACTCCTAACCACTTTATTTACAATCTAATTGAGTTATAACAACCATTTGAACTAAAATTGGGCAGCATAACCCTTAGATATACACTTTTCCAAAATTTAAAACCAATGGCAATCCGGCGAAATTTCACCGATTAAATTGCCCACAGCAGCCAGAATAGTTAATATACGAAGGTTTGGAAGTTACCTCAAGCTCCAACAAGCTTTTCCCAAAAATGGCTGAAACCCTAACCTTTAGAGAACAGATTTTTGAGCCTCCAAACCCTAAAGAACAAAGAGGAGTAGCTTAGAGTCGGAGTTATACGCGTTAAGAGCGAAATCGTCGGAGAAATCGGCTTACCTTGTGATTTTTCTTCTTTTTCTCTCTCTAAACTCTCTCAACCTTCTCTCTCTATGGTTCAGGTCTGTTGAGCACGAAAATGGCTGAAGAGGATGATGATATATTTATTTATCATATGTTTTACAATATTTTATTTATTTTCCAAAATTTCAAAAATGAACTTATGTACATAAATCCTTATGTACATATAACCATGCTCATTAAGCCCAATCAATATTTCCTTATTTATGCCACATGTAGGAGACACCTAGGGGTCCTTCCCTATGGTCTCAATTGGCTTCACAACTTGTCCAGGTTACATATACACGTAAAGTCTCAATTTTGGTCAAAATTGCACTTTTTGCTCAAATTTTCCATAAATTCATATTAAATTGACCAAAATATTCTAAATATATTTTTAACCTTTATTTTCCTTAATTAATTGAAATTAACTTCAATTAATTGGAAAATAATTTATTTTGTTCTATTTTGGCAAAATTACGATTTTGCCATTACCTTTCTAATTCAATTTCTTCTCTTATTTTTCTTTTACCAATTTTCATCTATTTTTGGACCAAATATTTTCTCTAATATTCCTTCATTTTTGGACCTTAATATTGGGATTTTTAAATTACCCAAATTAATTCCATAATTATTTTTGCCTAATTTCCCATGAAATTGAACATTTATAAATTCATAAATTCCAAATCATGAATATTCACCATTTTATTGAATTTCCCAAATAATTACAATATATTTGGTGAATATAAAATTTGGGGTGTTACATCCGGGATGCTCTCGATCAGCTGCTTCAGAGGCATCGTCCCATCCTTATCCACACTGTAGAAGAGACGGTTCCTCCTGTTCCTCCAGCCATCACCCATCTTCACTAGGGTGTACTTCTTCCGGTTGGCCCGGACGGCAAGCCGCAGCTGCAAAAAAATTATTTAAATATCAACAATTACAAAAATCCTATTTAAAAATATTAATTAAATAGAATTATTTAGAAAAAATATTAATTAAATACTATTAATTACTTGCACCACCTCCTTCCAAGCCAGGTCCTTCAGCCCCTTCAGAACATGCCTCCACGTCCTGAAGTAAAGGGGGAAACACATCCAATTTGAGCCCAAGTCATTCGGGAAGCGGTTGAACAGGTGACCTCCATTGTCGATCGGCTGGTCCGTGCCCTCATTCCACGACACTTCAACTCGTAGTGTCCGGTCCATGCTGTTCAAATCGGCCACGTCCAGCCTCCTCGTGGACACGTTCCCCTGCTTATCTGCACAATTTACCGCACGTTAGATAAATTATAATTCAAATTTAACATTTCGAATTTAAATAACTAATTTATTAATAAAAAAATTTATTTACCTTGGACCTCTACCTCAAACCTAGTAGACCCGAAGATGACCCTCATGGGTTGTTTTGCTCCCGCGCCTCCTCATCGAGAAACTGCTCCATCTCTTTGATCCTAATCGAGATGTCGAAGTCCTCGTTCGTGTCATAGTCCTCGACGCTGATATCTGCCTCCCCCAAATCAGGCACCTTTGGTGCGGTCGTCTCCTGTGGGATAGTCTGCGGTGCCTGTGGTAGGGCCGAATCCTGTGGGGGGGATGGGCTGAAATACTGCGGTCGCCCTCCATCTGCACTGGCCCATCCCTCTACCCCCTACTCTACTGCTGCCACCCGGAAAAATTGGTCTGGGGACCTCGGGCTCCTTCCCCTTATCCTGTCTTGAAGCCATATCAACTACAAAAATTCAACAAAAAAAAACATTTTAGTCACATTATTATGCAAAAATATAATAAAAATAAAAATACAAATAAAATACGTTTTGTCTCCATACATCAAGTACAAATAATGAGAAATAATGCAGCAGAAACTCTTCCATAGACGTCTGAATGCTCAAATCTAAAAGAAAACACTCAGAGAAACTTCAAGAAATAAAATGGTCAAACGGAGAAGTGAAGGGGGGCGGCTGCCTTATATAGGCGCGGAATTGGTAGCAGTTCTTCAAATAACCGCTACACCAATCGCTACAAATAATCTAGGGCTTCTAAATTTTGCAGCGATTCTATGATAACCGCTACAAATTACAAAAACGTTTGAAGTTCTGTAGCGGTTATTGTATAAAACCGCTACAAATTTTGGGACCTCTGAAATTCTATAGCCGTTATAACTTTATAACCGCTACAAATAGGCGACCTTTCGCATTTTATAGTAGTTTAACCAATTGATCCGCTATAAGTTAAACCGCTACAAATAACTGCTACACTGTTGGCGCGTTTTGGTCGTGCCAAGTGACGACAACTTTGTAGCGGTTATTATGTATTAACTACTACAATTTTTCTGCTACAAATTTTGGCGGGAATTGAGCGCCATATTTGTAGCAGTTTTTTATACTTAACCGCTACAAAAAACGTTGCTAATCTGTTGCCCCACTTCGTGCGAAGCTTGCCACTACAAATTTGTAGCGGTTTAGGTTTTAACCGCTACAAATGTTAATATTTGTAGCTATTAATTATAACCGCTACAATTTCACTGCTACAAAATACCATTTTTTTTGTAGTGAATTTATGATTTATTTGCATATTCATGAGTTTTGTCCAATAGGAACGACGATGAGAAAGAACCTCAGGGTTGATATTAAGGGAGGAATTCATGGAACAATTTTGCAAATGTTGTGAGAACAGAGACATTTTGAAAGCGATAAGTAGAAAGTGAAGTAGAGAGAAGAACCAGATGCATGATAGAAGCAAGAAAAGGAAAAATGCACAAAGGAAAGGAAAAACACAGGAGAGAAGAACGACACTCTCTCTATAGAAGAAAGAGTTCATTCGGGGTGTCCTAAAAGAAGGGCGATGATCGGAAATTGCAAAGGAACAGACTAAACCCAGAAAATATCATAGAGGATTAAATGTTCTTAGAGGAAAACAAAAGAATGAAGACGAAAATATATGGACCAATGAGAAAGAAAAGGGAAGCGGAACAAGCAACCAAAAAATATTAAGATATCTGGGCAAGCACAACAGACATGCGCAAGAAAAATAATAATGAGGGGATGGTTTTGCATAATGACGTTGGTAATTCAGGTGTAGAATAGGTATAATTGCACATACACCAACCAGAGGAAAGATAAAAAAGCGGTGAATAATTATATCAAGAAAATACTGGAAGTAATGAATCAACTTGTAAACACGGACGATCAACCTGCGAAATTGGCGATCAACTCTTCCCAGGAAGTGAGAAGGAAATTTCAGACATTCTCTCTCTAGTTTCTCTCACTAAACGTATCCCCAACTAGTTCTTATATTTATCAAATGATTGAATATTTTCTCGGTAAGAAAAATTTGTGAATGTTGAAGAAAAATAAGCTATTTGAAATGAAAAGTGAATTGTTGGTGTTAGTGGGTTCCAATTTGAAATAAATAAGATGGTCGTATTTAAGGGAGGCAACAATTTAAAAAATAAAGTTGAGAACTACAAATCACTTTATAAATATATTAGAGAACCCGGGTCCCGTGACTTTACAATTATACCGTCCCCAACCTATATGTATGTTTTCGCCCCCACACCACCCCTTTATTAATGAGAAAATTTTAATAAAGGATCATGGTAGCCAATTAATATCAAATAGTCCCTAAGAAAATTTGAAACTTTACTGCATGCCCTTGGGGGCAAATTGATATTAAAACTCATATTGAAAAGATAACACTATCCTTATTTGTTTATTTTTTGTAAATTCAATAATTTCCGGCCACCGAAGCTCTAGCCGTTGCCCGTTGCCTGGAAAATTAAATATTCTGACAAAGGGGCTAATTGGGGGTTTGAACGCACCCCCTCTTGGCACCCAAAACGATATATAACAACTAGGTCACTAGAATCCTTTAACAAATATATGCAACAAAAAATATATGTAATAATCTTACGTCCCTATCTACTTTACATCACAGTTAATATGTGTCTTGTACATAATGAACAAAAAAAAAAAATAGTTCTATTCACTAGTGGGATAATAATATGAACAAGACAAATTAATTTTTTTTACTCACTTGCACTGTGTTACACATCATGGGTAAGTGAAATGGTCTTATAAACAAGATAAATTAATTTCTTAATAATTACTTATTTGCAAGTGCCTTATATTTAATGAACAACTGGAATAGACCTATGAATAAGTGAAATACATTTATTAACAAGATAAATTAATTTTTTAGCAATATCAAATTTGTGAGTGTTTTATACATCATGAACAAGTCAAATAGTCTTATAAACAAGTAAAACAATTTTATGAACAAGACAAATTAGTTTCTTAACAATTACTCATTTGATAGAATAATAAAGCATTTCATTTTTTTTTTTATAAAGTTCAGTCAAAATCAAATAACACATAATCATAATGTGAGAGTTTTAATTTTCAAGTCGTGCTTGTCTCTTTATAGCCTTTTATCACCTCCTGGTTCTCCTTTACGAATTTTTATATTTTAAATATTTTTTGGGAATAAGATAAATTAATTTAAACTATATTAAAACTAGTACATAGGACTATCTGCAAGTGTAATTTGTTCATAAGACTATTGCACTTATTCATAAGATTATTTCACTTGTTTATGATGTGCAATACAATTGGAAATGAGTAATTATTAAAAAATTAATTTATCTTATTCATAAGACTATTCAACTTGTTTATGATGTGTAACATAGTTGTAAATGAGTAAGTATTAAAAAAAATTTAATTTGATTTGTTTATAATATTATTTCACTTGTTCATATAATTATTCTTCTTGTTTATTATGTGTAAGACACTTGTTAATTATAATGTAAAGTAGATAAGGATATATGATTATTACATATATTTTTTGTTGCTTATATGAATTAAATAGCTCTAGTGACCCAGTGGTCATACATTTTTTTGGGCGCCAAGGCAAGAGGGGGTGGGTTCAAAGTTCAAACTTCCACTTGGTCCCTTTGCTGGAATATTTAATTTTCAGTTTGAAAATGTTGATTTTTTTTTTTAAATAAATAGGGGTAGTGATGTCTTCTCAACATGAACTTTAATATCAATTTTCCTCTAAGGGCCTGCAGTGAAGTTTTAGATTTTGTTTTGGGGCAATTTGATATTAATTGTCTACTGTGGTTTCTAATTGAAAATTTTCCTTTATTAATTTCTTAAATTCAAAATTGAATTTTATTTTCAAGTATATATAGAGGCGCCCCTATCTCAATTTCTTTTATTTAAGGTTTTTTTTATAAGAGTTTAAAAGTTGAATTATTTTAGTCCTTTTTATAAGAGCCTGATAACAGTTATCTAAACATTTAATGAGTTTTTTTTTTCTATTTTCACCCTTCGTTAATTATATGTATTGCATTAATTAAAAAGTTGGTATGCTCATATTTACTTTATTTGTCTATTTTACTTGCCCTTCATAAATAGGGGTATACTTGAAAAATAAAATTTATTTAAGATATATTTATTATTTTTAACTAATTTTAATCACTTTTTAAACCACATAATTTGATTATTGAGTTTTTATAAAAACTACCAGAGAAAATACTATCAACTGATATCTGCACATTTTTTAAACCCCATTTAAAAAATGTGCAAGATATCAACCAATCAATTGACTGCTCCAATTTCATGATTTGTGGGTGCGTCTCAATTGTTATCAACCGCATATTTTAATTGATGTGTTAATGATTGAAGTTTCATATTTTCGTTAAAAAAAAATGTTTCATATAGTTTTGATTAATTACTTATTATAATTAGATACGTTTTATTTTTAAAAAACTAAACCTCCTTTGACAAAATTACCGTTTGGCTAGAGAAGACCATTTTCAAAAGCGTGTTGAATGTTGGAACTGGGGAAGCTCATTTGTCAAACACCTTCATGAGTTGTTACTCGTGACTAGTACATTTTATCATTTCCATATTATCATACTTTCGACACACATACTCCTTCTGATCCATGATATAAGGTATTTTAATTAATTCATGGGAAATTAAAAATGATAGTTAATTCAATAAATGTATCTTAAATTAAAATTTTTTCCCCACTTTTACCCTTATTGGAAAATATGTTTGAAAATTTATTGATTGAACAAATTGGAAATGAGCATTAATTACATGATAAAACTGGAAAATAAGCATTAATTATTCTATAAGTGACTTATATTGTGGACTAAGTTATTTTTCTCCAAGTGCTCTATATTGTGGACTGGAGGGAGTATAGTCTTATTACTCCAAAATATTGGGCACTTTCTAAAAAAAAATTGATCTAAATATAAGTCATTTATAGAATTATTAATATCAATTCTTTTAATCTTAACCCTATTTATTGGTAGTTTACATTAAATATTGAAAAAGAAGAGAGATTTAAGACATTTGAATATGAGCAAAGTTCAGAATTGTTTTTAGTTTAAGACAAATTTAATCAGTTAATTACTCTTTCTTAATTTTAGTGAGGTAGTTAAACACTTCAACCTTTTTGTTTCCGATGACAGTGAGGTAATTAAAAAGTTAAAAGTGACTTATATGAATATATTGGATAGGAGGGAGTATAAATTTGTCTTAAATTGATCTTTTTTTAAAATTTTTCCCTATTTAAATGTCTCACCTCTCTTATCTTTTTTATATTAAAAATCTATATATTTTTTTATTTAATGCATCAAATTTTACATAATAACTTGTCCATTGTAATAAATATACATTTAACTACTTTTTGTTAGAAAAAATTTCGCAACACTTTTGTTTTGTGCATATGATGATATTAATAACCATAGATATCCATCTTCAATTGTAATTGTAGCATTTTCAAGAGAGATAATTTGCATGCATTTTTTTTTTGGCTTTAAACATTCATTTCATTGCATCAAAAACCAAAATCATACAAAGTCATTTGAACAAAACATCAACTAATAGCAGACACTACCGATCATAACAGTAAACAAACTACTCACCGAAATATCAGATTAAAAACAAAACAAACACTACAAATTATTCCTCCCAGCCATCTTGGAATCCTCGGCTAGGATTGTTGCCAAAGGAGAAGGGGGCTGCAACACCCACTCTTTCGAGCACTTCTCCCGCATAGCTGTCCGTGCACACCAATTAGCTGCCCCGTTGCTTCTTCTCGGAATCTACTCAAAGAGAGACTCTCTCAGAGCTTTACCCAGATTTGTAATCTCCTCCACTATACTCAAGCATTCCCATTCTGAACAAGATATGGTTCTATTGATAGCTTGAATAAGAGAAAGACAATCAGAATTAAATTGCATAGATTGAAAATTCTTCTCAAGACACCATTTGATTCCATAAAGCATGGCAAGAGCTTTTGCCATAAATGCAGATTTTGCCTCCACCAATGCACCCCTCAAACATATATAGCCATTGACTCTACTTTTACCAATGATTCCCACCCCTACAACTTCACATCCATTCATAAACGCCCCATCACAACATATTACAACATCAGAAATCATATTATTATTTCCATTCATCACAGACCGATCCTCTTCCACATTGACCTGGGTCTCATCAATGACCCTATTCCATCCATTTGCATTCCAAAAAGACTCAACTAACTCAACAGCAATTTGAATAATAATAATGGGTTCATATGATTTTTTCTCAAATACATATGTGCATCTTGTTTTCCAGATTTGCCATAACAAACAAGCTATGAGAGCTTTAGCTTTTTCTAGATACTCCTCATCATATAGCATACCCACCAACCAAGAATCAATCCTTGTGATTTTGCTAACATCAAATTTTAATCCCAGAGAACACCCAAACCAAACTACTTGAGATTTATCACACAACAATAACAAATGCTCTAGGGTTTCAGGTTCAGAGATACAAAAAGGACAGTTAGGAGAGGAAACACACCTTTTACGCCATAAAGCTTCTTTAGTAGCAACAACTCCCTTTGCCACTTTCCATAAGAAAAGTTTCACTTTCATTGGAACTTTCAGATTCCAAATGCCACACCATAGTCTTCTATCAACAGTGTTTGATCTGCTTGGCCTTTTCTGTGGTAAAGGATGTTGTTTCTTTGCCCAGTTGTATCCAGCCCTAATAGAATATTCTCCATTTTTCTTTACTGACCAGCAAGCACTATCTTTTCGAGTATTGCTAGGCAACATAACACTTACAATTGCCATTTTTTCTTCATCAGTGATGTGATCCCTAATTAAATCCAGATTCCACCCCTCATGAGATATAATTTCAGCCACCTTCCATTTTTCAGCCTCTTGGCTAGGAGCAACTGATCTTAATTTGTACAATGGAAGAGTTGGAATCCAAGGGTCTCCCCATATACGTATACTCTCACCATTGCCTACATTGAAACATATATTATCTTGCAACAATGCTCTCCCAGCCAGCAAACTAACCCAAGCCCAAGAGGGTCTACCACCTTTCTTTGCTTGTAGGAATGTAGACTCTGGAAAGTAAATCCCTTTCAAAATCTTCACCCATAGTTCATTAGGCTCTTGTAAAATCATCCACCCTTGTTTTGCTAATAAAGCCATATTAAACCAGTGAAAGTCCCTAAAACCCAATCCCCCATCCTTCTTAGATTCAGTCATAGCATTCCAGCTCACCTAGTGGATTCTATTGTCCCCACCAAAATCTAGCAAGTAAACTATCTAACTCCTTACAGGTAGTAATAGGGAACAAAAAACAAGACATTGGAAACACCGGAATAGCACTTGCTACCGCTTTAATCATTACCTCTTTTCCTGCCATTGATAGAAGGCTTTGTTTCCATCCTTGAATTTTCTTCCTGACTCTATCCTTGACAAAACAAAGGGCTTCAGTTTTTTACCTCTTCTAAAGAACTGGCAGCCCAAGATACTTCCCAGGATCCTCAGCTTCAATTACCCCCAGAATCTGAACCATTTGCCTTTTTACTTCCTCAGGCGTCCCTTTAGAGAAAAAAGCACAGGATTTTTGATAGTTAACCCTCTGCCCAGACGCTTCACAGTAGCACTCAAACAGATTTCTAATTATCTCAACATTCTCTTTATTAGCTTTCAGGAAGAGCACCGAATCATCAGCAAAGAAGCAATGAGTAATCAGAGGAGAATTTCTACTCAATTTAATCCCTTTAATCACCTTGTTCTCAGCACTGAAGTGAAGCAGCCTTGATAAGACATCAGAAATGATTATGCACAAATAGGGAGACAGAGGGTCTCCCTGCCTCAGTCCTCGTTTCGGCTGGACAGAAGCAACAATCCTGCCTGATAGTAAAATATTAAACTTTACAGAGCTTATACAAGCATAGATCCGCTCAACCCATATCTCATGAAAGCCCATACCTAACAAAATAGCCTTGAGAAAGTCCCACTCCACCCTATCATATGCCTTATTCATATCTAACTTTAGAGCCATCTCAGCTTTGTTACCACTCTTAAACGCCAAGTAATGAAACACCTCATGAGTAATTAAAATGTTATAAAAAATCAGACGTCCTGGCACAAATGCTCTTTGATTTGGGGTAATAATGTCATTCATCATAGTCCTCATCCTATTTGTTATTACTTTAGAAAAGATCTTGTATGAAAAGTTGTATAACCCAATAGGACGAAACTGACTTAACAAATCAGCATTCTCCACTTTAGGAAGGAGAACCAAATCAGTCTCATTCAGTCTTTCTAAGGAAAAACCTTGTTCAAAGAATTGCTGAACCAGAAAACACAGTTTTTCCTCCACAATAGACCAAGATTTTTGATAAAATATCCCAGAATAGCCATATGGTCCTGGAGCTTTCAATGCACCCAGCTGAAATGTAGCCTCCTTAATCTCCTTATATTCCACTTTTTTAAGCAACATGTCATTCATTTCACTTGTTACCACAGGTTCAACAAACAACATTATTAAACTGAAATCACGTTGCCCAGAAGTAGAAAAAAGCTCTCTGAAATATGCTGTGAAGGCGCCCCCAATCTCATCTTGCTCCTCTAACCACTCTCCATTTTCCCCCTTTATACGGAGTATTTTATTTCTTCTTCTTCTTTGGAGTGTGATTGGTAAAAGAATCGAGTATTTTGGTCTCCCCCTTTAAGCCATTGTATTCTTGAATGTTGTGCCCAGTACTTCTCCTCTTTTTCCCACAAGGCCTCAAGCTTCAAGGTGACTTCCTTTGCCCTCTTTGCCTCATCCAATCCCCATCCCTGAGAATAGCAGTTTTTAAATTGAATAATTAGCTCCTCCATCAGTTTTTTATTGCTAGAGAATTTTTCTTTGCTCCATCTGATCAGCACTTTCTTAATGTTTTCCAGATTTCTTTGGAAATCAGCAATCAAGTCATCACATTCCCCCCAACCACCCCAGTTGTCTCTGATCAGCTGTAATAATTCAGGCTCATCGCCCCAGAGGCTTTCAAATCTGAATCTCCATGGTATCTTGGCTTCAATGTATTCAAAACTCAGCAAAATAGGGCAATGATCAGACCCAATTGCTTCCAATATACATCCTTGTGCCTTAGCAAACATCCCATTCCAGCATAAGTTACAAATAATCCTATCCAATTTTTCACTTATAAAAGCACCACCTTGCCTACCATTTATCCAAGTGAATTGCCCACCCTTCAAGTCAACCTCCATCATACACAAATCATCCATAAACTCATTAAAATTCTCTAAATCCTTAGAACCATATACCCTTCCTCCATGCTTATCCGAGCTGTATAACAAATCATTAAAATCCCCCCTGATTACCCAAGGAGTGCTAAACCCAGGATTCAGTAATCTCAATTTATCCCACCATACCCTCCTATTCTTCCTCTTAGGAGGCCCATACACAAATGTGATAAAGCCAGACCAGCCAACACCCGATCCATCCACTTTTACATGTATGAAGTTACTTGAACTACTAACAAAACTCACATTCACAATAGCTGTAAACCACAGTACCAACCCCCCCGACAAGCCTAACGGCTCCACATACAACCCAATGTCCAACTTGAACTTTATCCTTATTTTTTCTATTTTTTCTGACTTTATTCTAGTTTCCGAAAGAAAAGTAACACAAGGAAAATATTTTTTTTAGGTGCTTTAAGTGTTGAACTGTCAAGGTAGCACCCAAACCTTGACAATTCCATGCCAAGGCACTCATAACTCCATGGTGGCTGCTTCTGGCCAGCCACCCAACCCTTCAGTAACAGCTTCAGCCAACATCCCCTCCCGCATAATGGGCTTTAGCCAATTTCCTTCCATTTTTGATAAACTCACAGGCACTTCCACAAGCCCATCCACCTCAAGGTTTTTCACCACCTTCTGCATCTTTCTTTTTCCCTTATCCCACTTACCAGGAGATTTACCCACATTAAAACAACCAGCCATAAGTTTCAGATTGGATTCCCCAGCTGTCAGTAACTCATTTCTTTTGAATTTGCTTCTTTTTGCTCTTGGTGGAGACCATTCATCCTCAGCACTTCTTTTCAAGCTAACCCCCTTTAATTTCCCAGCCAACTCCTCTGCATCTCCCTGAGGTTTCCACGGCACAATCATATTACTTGGTTCAGATTTCTAACTGCTCTCTTCTTCGTTAGGCAGCTCCACAAAATATTCATTATTTGTCTTAGACCTGCTCCCTGCCCTCACCTTTGATTTTGGAGGGTTGTCATTACCAGCCAGAATTTTGTTCCTAAGGAATACAAAGCCTCTAACCGTTTCCTCAACCTCTTTTGAGAGTACAAGTTTTGTCACCTTATTATTGTCCTGATTCATTGCTTGCCCCATACATGCCAAATCCATAGTCTTCTCACCTCTTTTACCACCTTGATTTTCCACAGCTTCACCTCCCTGTGGTTACTTTTCCCAATACCTCCCACAGAGCTATTTGAAGATTCCTCCATTCCTGCATCCCTCCCCAAATGCCCATCCTGATTTTGTTCCCTTACAGCCCTCAGATAATCTTCTAACTTAACAACTTCAGCTATTGCCCTAGCCATCGGCACACCCCAACCCCCCCATACGGCATGCCAACAGTTTGAACACACATTTTAGACTCATGCCCAATCCTTCCACATTAATAACAGTAATGATGCAACCTCTCATATTTAACATCCACCCATGAACTAGAACCATCTGGCCTAACAATTTAAAAACCAACAATTAAAGGCTCAGCTATATCAATCTCTACTCTCACCCTAACAAAATTCTGAGTAATATTTCCATTTATCCTTGGATTCTCCACAGCAAAAACTCGACCAACTCTATTCCCAAATTTAAACACATTACTCAAAACCATTCCTCCTGGAGGCACACCATGAAATTGAATCCAGAAGTCGCATACCTGAAGATTGACCTCCGAGAAAGCTAGCACCAACGGCCACGTTCGCACCAATATATGATGGCCCATAATGCTCCACGGTCCATCACGCACAATCCTCTCAGAATCTTCTTTATTGTCAAATTTACATAAGAAAACGTTACCATCAACATCATCGATCTTAACCTTGCCCATCACATTCCACACCTTCGCAGCAAGAGATTTGAACGTTGGCTTGTGAATCGATTTCTTCGACACCACCGATACAATCATTACATGCGTCTTATCTTCAAGATCAACCCACTCTAAGCCATCCATCTCCATATTAGACAAATCGCACCAATTAGATCTTAGATCGACACTCAATCATCGACATACAATCCTTCCAAATCCCTATTTCACCCTCACTTTTTAACTCTCCATCCAGTGGGGATAGAGAGGCACTCTTATATACCATCGACTTCCACCGATTTCCACCACCGGATAATCCATAGATCACCGCCGTCTCGAAACGCGCTCGCCCACCGTCGAGAAGGGGCCCTCAACCCCTGCTCTCACTACTTGAGAGAAATACCCTCGCTATCCGAGAGAAAAAAACTCGCACTATTATTTGTGAGATAATTTGCATGCATGATTGGTCAAAATGTCAAATTGTACATCATAAATAGAACATTTAATCATGTTAGTTTTTTTTAAAAAAAATTTTATACAAAAATTTGTATATTTTTTGAACATATTGAATTTTATATTATTTATTATTTGTATTACTTAAAATTTGAAATTTTATATTATTTATATATTTTTTAACAAATTCAGTTTTCGCATAAAAAAGTTACATATTATCAAGCTCATGCCTTTTCAAATAATTATATATTTAAAAAAGAATTTTTTTAAAAAAATTTACTTCATTCAAGAAATTTTTAGTTTACCAAACTGGCTTGTTTGAAGATTGAATCCAAACATAAATTTTGTCATAATAAATAATTTTAATCAAATCTTATTTTGACAAGTATAGTTTTAATAAAAGGAATTTTAACAAACCAAATACCAATGAGTAACTAAGACTACAACGCATTCAACCAAAAAAGTAATTTAAAAAAAGTAATTTTTTTATATAAAAAAATTTATATAAGTTGAATCCCAAGAGTTTGCCAGGTCAGAGCATGACTTCGGGCAATTAAGGGTGGAGTCGTAGATCAAGGCCAGAGAGCCGGAGACCCATCAGGAAGGAGAATGACCAAATAGGAGTTGGGCTAGTTTGCTCTTTTCAATGTTATATATATATATATATATATATTCAATTTCATATAAATTCCATGTGTGTCTGACTTGGCAATATTTTGTTGATACGTAGGATGATTGAGCCAGAGTTGAGCTGACTCATGAGTGACTAGGTTCATTTTTTAAAAAACTTGAAAGTTCAAGTATTGAGTTGTATCACGCCTTTATTTTAATTTCACCTTTACCAGAGTATTCACGGAAAATGATATGAGGTTTTGTGAGCAATACAGGAATAACATAATTATACTAATAATATGTGCATGATTACAGAAAATCTCCATAAGGGTTCGTACATGATACTTACTATTAAGGTAGCCGCATAAGACTCTAGGGTATTTAAACCCGTCCTAGTGAAATGGAGACATCTTTCTGTCTTTGTTCCACCACTGCAATCTCCTCGTACAGTTTTCTTCTTTATTCTCAGCATATCTTTTGTGTTCACCTATCTAAATTGTTGGTAGGGGAGGGTGAGATTCGAGAGAATCTCAGTAGGAAACAGATACCATAATGCATGTATGATAGATGCTATGTGTATGACATGTTAGCTTTATTTAGATGCATGCCCTATAATGACATTTTTGTATGCTCAATGTTTCGTGCAAAAAAACTATGGCCACAGTATAAACAGAAACAGAGCTTCAATCGTTTATATGTTTCACATAATCAAGTAAAGCAATAATATGCATCAATACAATAGGACAAATATCAAATACATGCAGGAGATATTAGTTCCCTACCTTAGACATTTTCCACCTCGAACTGTGTGCTTTGATTCGCGTGCCAATCCCTCGAGCTTTCAACTTAGTCCTAAAATGTCAAATGTACCAGTTTAGACACTTTCATAGTATTTTTTGTGGTTATATGAGCCTATCGTAAAAAATTACCAAAATGCCCCTGGGAACCTGACCCGGTCCCGCAGTATCTGGTCCAACTATACTTTTCTCGACATTCTAACATAGGCTATCTTGACATATTTCTGCCTAAGGAATCTATTTTCGAATTCAGAATTACCAAATTCACTGCCAAAAGAAGAAATTGCCCTTGGTAGCCCGTGAGCCCTACTTTAAGGGTTTTAGGGGTGTTTTTGTAATTATACTTTTTCGGTCTTTTTCGAAAAAGTGACCAACTATAACCCCACCTAATTTTCTCTCCTGAACTCAATGGAATCATCAAATCATTAAAAATCCAACTCTAACATGCACAAAATAGTACTGGCTGAAATAGGGATTTGTGGAAAACAAAGTGATTTTCAAACTTCCAACCTTCCAAACACCTCCAACACACCTCTAAGCACTTGTTTAACTATCTAATCACATCTCAACATGATAAATGGAAAATTGGGCAGCATAACCCCTAGGGTTTGCATCATCCTAAATTTACAAAATTCATGGAATCAAAGCCAAACAACCAAATAACAACAAATACCACCAAGAACAATCAAGAAGCATCAAGATTCAATGAGTTCTTGGATTTACCTTAAATTTCTCCTCTTTTATCTCACATGGCTGTCCCTCACCTCCTCCTTTTCTCTTAATTGAGTTGACTAAACATGGTTTAAGAGAGGGTTTGAGGTTTAGGAAGGGAATTCATGAGATTTGCAAGCAAAACCATAAGGATTTTTTCATGGGATACTCACCTTGGGTGACCATGAAGCTTGGCCTTCTTGCTCCTTGGCTTATCTTCTTGTGTCTCTCTCTCTCTCTCTCTTAATTTCACTTAGCTGATACGAAATGAAGAAGGAAAGAAAGAATATTGGCTTTATCCTATTATCTCACTTCTTACCTTTAGAATATTTTATTGCAAGTTTTTAAACACATACATAATTAAATTAATCCTCATCTTTTCTTGGGCACTTTTGCTTGGGCGAAAGTGTTTGTGGGGAGGGAGTAATATCATGTTTTAATTCAGCAATTTATCCTCCACTACAAACATTTACATGAGTTGAAATTGTTGACTTTTGTTATGCTTGAATTTATCTATATGAAAACTAATGTCATAAGCTTTATTAGAGCCAAGCTATTCTTTCCCTCTTTAGTCAGCCCATAACCACGTCCCATGGGTCCAAATTAGTGTTAAAATAGGCTGATCACCATTTATCTCATAATTATAAAGTTGCCATCACATTTTTTTCTTTATTTTCAGATTTATCAGAAATTCATTATTATTATTATTAGTTTATTACTGCCTCCCTTAAAACATCTATCTAAAATGAGTACGTAGTTGCTCTTCTGGTTTTTTATATAGGGCAGACAAATTTTTTTTTTAATCCTATTTATAAGACACCTCATTAAAGTTTTGAGGTAAATGTATAATTTAACATTTTATTTATTATTATGTTGATTTTGTTTTTATTTAATATTATGTATATTAAATAGGAATAAAATTAAAAAATTGTTAACCTTTATGATAAAGTTAATGAGATTTAAAATTTTTTTTATTTATATGAAAAAAATTGAAAGAGTCCCAAAATAGATTCAAAAGATCGCTCTATTGATTGCGCTTTCTTCTAGAGGGCAAAGAATGAGAGCCTCCTTTATTTTTCCTCTTTGACATTTGAATTCCGGGCTTCAAATTTAAAATCACCTAGGAAGGAAAAGGTCAAACTCGATACCAATGTCCCCAATAAGATGTTTTCCTTTTCCATTGAAAAATATTTAGGAGTGGGTCCATTAAATAATGTTGCTGTTGTTTTCTTCTATATAGCCTAATTTTAGAGATTAAACTTTATTAACAATTATAGCAATATAAACATTTTCAATCTTATAGCTATTTTTATTTTTAAATTATAGATATTTATTATCTTTTTTAAATGATATTATTTTTACTTCTGAATAGAGTTTCAAATTCATGAGTTTAAGCAAACTCATCATGAAAGTAATGTAAACTCTTATGCATAAGAGTTTATTTTTATCAATAAATATGCATTAATAGTGTATAATGAAATTACTAAAATATAAAAATGACAATAATTTAATATAAATATATTTTAAATTCAAATAATTAAAATTAAGTTCATCAAAATTAATAATTTATCATATTCAATAAAAAAATCTCTATAAAGTTCATAAATAAGCTCACTGAATATGATCAAAATAAAAATAGTTAACATGAGTTTAATGGTGAATTAACACGATTTTATAAGTTAAAAATATAAAAATGATAAGTTCGGTGCGTTAACTCGTGAATTTAACAAAATTTATAATTAGCATAAGTGTAACGATAACTTAACACGATTTTATAACTTAGAAATATAAAAATGATAAACTCGAAGAGTTAACTCATGATAGCAACAATATTTCTTATCCTCATTATTCACATTAAATATATACACATTAATTTTCTTAATTTCCTGATTTTTTGAAATCAATTTTTTTAATTTTTATTTAATAGTATCAATAGAATATTTTCTTTTAATCACAGTTACTTTAATTAGGCTAAAATATAGTAGTATTACATAAACCCATAAACTTTGTGTCATATTCAAATAACCTTCTTAACTTTTAAAACTTTACAATGAACCCTTTAAATTATTACTTTTAGACTCTTTAAAATTTATTTTTTCCCTTATAATCTCCTCAAATTTTGAATTGTACCAAATAAATTCCTAAATCTTAAGTTATTTGTAGATAAATAATGAACACAATTAATATATAAGAGTTATTTATATATTAATGTAAAAGTTAAAAAAATATATTACAAAGCATTAAAAATTAAATAGTTTTTTTTTTTAATAATTGGAGAGGTTATTTTCCTATAACATAAACTTACTGAAGTTTATTACGGAGTAATAATTAAGCGTTTTAATTACTGGACTAATTAGGCTATATTTGGCATAGCTTCTTTTTTACTTATAAGTATTTTTAACATAAGTTGAGACAAAACTTCTCTTACATAGCTTATATTTGACATCACTTATTTTTTTGGCAACAAGTCTTTATTACGTAAATCGAGATAAAACCAATCTTACATACTTACATCGTATACCGTAAATCAAGATTTATAAACATTTATAAATAAAAACAAAACTATCCCAAATAAGCACATATTTATCTTATATACTGTAAATCATAATTTAAAAATATTTATAAATTAAAATTAAATTATCCCAAACAAATACTAAAATGTGAATGCGATGACTTAATTTATCTTGGTTTTAAATTCTTAATTCAGCAACCCCGTTTTGAAGTTTGAACGTAAAAGTGCACGCAAGTTTTTTTTCTCTTTTGTTTTTCCAAGAAATTGTCTCCCTCTCCTCTTACATACGCTCCTCTCTCTCTCTTGTTTGAGTCGTTTCTCTTTAATTTGAAGTTCTTCTGCCACTCGGAACGCGCACTCCTGCCTGCTCTTATTAATTATTACAGTGTGTCCTCATATATTACATAGGCCACGGGCTCATCTCTACCAGCTTCCCTCCTATCTTTTTCCTTGTTTCCCTCTCTTCACGACCCAACCTCCTGTGTTTCATTTCTTATTCTCTCTCTGCAATGGCCTTTTGATCAAGTCATCATTGTAGGTATTTGTCTCTTCTGCTTCCCTCGTTTATTCCGGCCACGCTTCTGTTTTTTCTTTTCCCCTCTCGTTTTCGTTCTTTTCGGTGATTGATGAGCCTTTCTTTGATTTCCGGTTTTTACGAGTTTTTATTTTTTTTTTATTTTTTCTTTTTGATTTTTTTTTTTCCTACCTCTGCTTGATTTGTTTCGGTTTTGACTTTCTATTTGGTAGATCTGTTGTTGATTTGGTCAGAATTACTGTGCATTTTTGTCTACAAAGTTAGGGTTTAAGTCTGGCATGTGATTGGATGGAGCAGTTTGTTCTTCTGAAGTTGTTTAATCTACTTCATCGCTAATATCTGGTTTTTGGTTTGCTTGGTAAATTGAATGTCTGGTGGAGCGCGATTCGGTCAATGTTCATAATCTATATGACTACTTTTGTCTTTGCCACTTCAAATTGATGGAATCGGTCGTGTTCATGCATTTTTGAATGAGTGTGTGGTCTTCATTGTGTTCGTATTTTTTTCCCAATGGATTGCCCCTGGGTTTGGTTATTTGACTCGCGGCTATTATTTAAAGTGTTTTATTTTTTCCCCTAGCCGTTGTGATATTGATGATTGCTGCGTCTCGCACACCACTGCTTCTTCAGAATGTCATGACTTGTAGTTTTGATTCCTAAACTTTAGCTTGTACTTTAGACTACAGTTTGAAATTTGCTATGCATCTGAGTGAGGTGTTCTTCCTCCTTTACACCTCTCCATGCAATATCTTTCTTGTAATTGCACAAATACACCGATAGAGACCGTGGTTTATATAGTAGATGACTTCTCATACATTGCTTGAGTTGGCCTTTGATTTTTCCGAACGGTATTTACATCATTGTGAGGGTATCCTCACCCGTTTTTCTTAATCTGTATAATGATGTGTTGTGATTCACATGTCTTGTTGTGTCATCACAATTAAAAAACTATCTCTTTTGTGCTGATTCATGGGAGATATGAAGTCACTAGGAAACTACTAAATGCATTTCTGACCTGTTTGTGTTTTTGTTGCACTCCTGGACCAAATACATCTTCTATGCTTACTCTGTTAGTTGTTTTTCGTATTCAGGGATTTGTAGTAATAATTTGATAACATGGCATCAATATGTCTGTTTACTAACTTATTGAAGGCATTACAATATAATTATAAATTATGTGTTCTACCTTCTGCTTTACTTTGTTGTTTTCTTCATTAGAGTTGTAGATCTGATTTTTAATCTCTTTTACGTTTTTAGTCATTAGTGAATATGGAGGCATAATGATGGCCATTAGAGGCCAGCAGCTGTTATTGGCTGAGAGGACAGTGTCAAGGCAAATGAAATCTATATGGGCACATTGCACACTCATGTGCGTGTAAATATGAGAACAGATGAACAATTTATTAGAATCTAACATAATATGCCTGCAATGTGCTGACCATGTATGCTTTTAGAATTGAAACTTGGCTTGGGACTTAGAGTCAATGGGTGTTGGACAACTTTTTGAAGTGCTTGTGTGTGAACTGTGTGATTTAACTCCATTTATCACTGCTGTTGGCAAATGCACATTGGAAATTGAAAAATTGAGTTCTGACTTTGTGTTGTATGATTGCATTTTGAATTGGTGCTGTTTGGTTGACTCCCCTTCCCCTGGAAAGAGACATTATCATACACTGTCAAAATTCCTTTGGGTTTGGCTATAACGATTGCACACTGTGGAGAACATTTGAATGGCTAATAGAAAGAAAGATTGCTGAAAGATTAATCTATAGGAATAGTTGGTGAAAGATGTTTCACAATTAAACCTAATGGTCATAGCCCTCGCTCAGTAATGATGCATCTTTGATCCACCCAACTTTTGTAATAGCCTTGGGATTATTGAAGGTTCAGGCTTTTCTTGTGAAAATAGTTTTGCTTGGAAGCATAAACATGTTGACAGAATAAGCTATTGGCTTATGACTTATGATGAATGTTGTTTCCCTTGTGAGTTGTGAACCCATATGGTGTTAGAGGATGAAATTATATGGATTTTGGTTGAATCACTGATTTCTTCTTTGTTTTTTCTTTTTCAAAATAGGACTGGTGGTTGCTTGTACTGGCATGGCTTCTAGCAATGCTTTCTTCGATGATATACGGAGCAAATCTGAGGTTGATCCTCCTTCAAATGAAGAGCCAATGGATATCAGTGAGCTGGTGAATGATCCTGCACAATCTGCACTAAAATCTAATGTGGCTGTTACAAGCAGTGTTCATGAACTTTTAGAGTGTCCCGTGTGCTTGAATGCAATGTACCCTCCAATCCACCAGGTTGTTTATATAATTGATTGTTAATTATTGATATCTTGGATTCTATAGATAGCATGTGATTGCGATTTAGAAATGTTGGTTTCAGAGAATTACTACATACATGCTTCTCAAAAGAAACAAAATTGGGAGGAAGAAAAAATAGGATTAAAAAGGGAGTGCTTAGCCCAAACTAAACTCTACAACTGTTTTTGAGGCATTTCATGATCATGAGCAAAACATTTGCGTAAGAGTATTCATTCTATAGTTGACTGGATAAAGGCGTTTTTTTATTTTTCTGAATCAGAAATCCTGTTTTGTTGGGACTGCAGTATAGGCTGGATAAAATTATTTCTGAAAGGGGGATTGTACATAAATGAATGATCAGAATTGGGTTTTAATGCCTTTTAAATGTGATAATCAATTGAAAATAAAATATTTCCATTTTTTTCATTTTTATAGAATATGACAGCTGTTAGTTGCATTTTGAATATTTTGATCATGATAAAGAATCCTCACTTTATTGAATGCAAACTTTGTTGTAATAATTTTTTGTTGGAGTTTGTGAATTACTGGTTCACTGATGCCTCTATGAATATCTGAGTTTCCTAAACTTGAAGAGATTGATCTTGTTTACTTTTCTGTTTACATGGTAGTTCTGCTATTTTTTTTTATTGTAGCTTTTTGTTAAATAATCTATGAAGTTTACTAATTGCTTGTACTTTGGTTATAATCTTCCTTGTTGCAGTGTTCAAATGGCCACACTCTGTGCTCAGGTTGCAAACCCAGGGTCCACAACCGGTGTCCTACATGTAGACATGAGCTTGGCAATATTAGATGCTTGGCATTGGAGAAGGTGGCTGCATCTTTGGAACTTCCTTGTAAATACCAGGCCTTCGGGTGCATGGGCATATATCCATATTACTGCAAGTTGAAGCATGAATCGCAATGTGCATATAGACCATATAACTGTCCATATGCTGGTTCAGAATGCTCTGTCATCGGTGATATTCCTTTTCTGGTGGCCCATTTGAAAGATGATCACAAGGTGGACATGCATAATGGGAGCACTTTTAATCATCGTTATGTCAAATCAAACCCACAAGAAGTTGAAAACGCTACATGGATGCTTACGGTACAGTATTCTTTCCCAACTCCTATTCTGTTCTTTCTTAGTCCTGCCTTCTATTGGCCTTGTAAGTTCATGAGAGAGATGATGGGTTGTGTATTGTTCCTTTGTGGTGTACACTTGCCCTGATGAGAAAAGAGAATTGAAATAATTAGCCTTGCACCTTTCTTGCGCTCTGTAAATTAAGAACACCCATTATATGGAATTGCCATACACTTACAGAAATTGATGCTTGGATTGGTGCAATTATTATTGTGCGAAGTTTGTGTTCATTGAATGTTGGGTTTCACCTTGGTTTTATAGGTCTTCAGCTGCTTCGGTCAATATTTTTGTCTACACTTTGAAGCATTTCAGCTGGGGATGGCTCCAGTCTACATAGCCTTCTTGCGATTTATGGGCGATGATAACGAGGCAAAGAACTACAGCTACAGTCTTGAGGTTGGTGGTAATGGGAGGAAGATGACTTGGCAGGGCGTGCCCAGAAGCATCAGGGACAGCCACCGCAAGGTTCGTGACAGTTTTGACGGTCTTATCATCCAGAGGAACATGGCTCTCTTCTTTTCCGGGGGAGACAGGAAGGAATTGAAGCTTAGGGTTACAGGGAGAATTTGGAAAGAACAGTGATCGGAAGAATATGGCAATTCTTTATGTTGGTACCAAGATCAAATTGCATAGTTTGTAGTGCAGCCTCTTTCTTGTAGTGGTATGAATGAATCTTCTGCTCATGTACTGTTCTTTTTTGGGGGTAAATTAGGAAGCGAGGCAAAGACTCTTTGCTTTTGCTGGTTGTCAAATACATGAGGAGGACAATGTATGTAATATGGATCTCATTATGATATTCATTAATAGAGACGTAGATCTTTGGCCTGCTTTATGTGTTGTCTTCTGTCCTGTGACCAGTTTGGGAGATGTTCTGTGGTTTAGGAAAATATGGGTGTTTTATTTAAATCATGGCGCATCTCCGCGTTGTTCAGTCCAGTCAAAATGACTTTAAAAAAATCAAGGTATTAAAATTCGGATCGGGTATTGAACCAGTTGGGGTAGTTAGTGGGTTAGATCGGGGTTAAACCGGAGCTAAACCGAGACCAAACCGATGAGAAATTGAAAATTTTAGACTTATAATATGAAAATTTTTAAGGAAGAATTTTAAAATTTTTTTTAAAAAAAATATGAACCCGGACCAGACCGGCTGGTCTGAGTTCAAGAAGCTTGAAAAAAATGGAAAAATGATGTGGTCTCATTGGGTTGCTTGGTTTGGTTAGGCAATGGGTTGGTTGTGCAGTACTGGCCGGATTAGGTCGGGTGGGCTGGACCAATGGCAAATTATCAAGGGTTAGTATTTTGAAATTCTCTGTTTCAAAAAAAAAAATCACTCTGGTCTTATTTATAAGTCTTTTTAAATTAAAAAATTTAATCTTATTTATAAGTTCAGTTTCAGAGTATTAAATTCATTTTGTACTTTTTTACCCCTATTAGTTGCAATAAACAAAATGAATTTATTTATGTTGATTTTTGGAACCAATCATAGATAAGGGCGAAATTAAAAATTTAGCTCATAGTTAATGAGTTAACTAACTATTCCTGATATATGGGAATTACTCCCCCCGGTTCTATTTATAAGCAACTTTCTCTCTCATAGGACTGGTCATTTTACAAGCAACTTTCACTTTTTTGTCTAAAAATTTAAACTTCTTTTTCCTAATTTACCCCTATTGAATACTCATTCTCTCTCATATCTTATATTCATTATTTCTCATACTTTTTATCTATTCTCTCTCCTATACTCTTTTCATAAATAGGGGCATAGATGGAAAAAATATAACATTTGTGACACATTACTTTTAACTACCCGTTCGTTTTGCGCAATCAAGAGGAAAATTATTTATAAATAGGATTGGAGTTAGTAATTGAAAAGGACTTATAAATTGGATCAGAGTGGTACTCATTAAGTTTTTAGTATAAAACATATTTACCTAATTTGATTAGTTTAAAGAAATTGGTTAATTTAGTTAATATGATGTGTATTTTCTAAAATACTCTAGTTACCTTCCTTAATTCCCTCCTTTCATCTCCTCCGTGATTATTGTTGAAGGAGCATTAATAGAGGTAAATTAGGAAAATATTGATAAATATGAAAACTCTGTCTTATATTTATGTGTCTTATATTTAGGACCAAGATTAATTCTCTAAATATGTTTTATATTAAGGACAGAACGATATTGTGTAATTATTATAAAATTAGTCCTTTAAGTTTACAAATTAGTAGTTAGGAAGGTTGATTTCTTTGTTACATTACTTTTTAGTGTAATTATATGAGTTTTTTTTTTCTTACATTGCATACAGTTTTATAAAAATAGGCTATACCCTATATTTTATGAGTTGTGTTATGTTGTTATATATTAAATTGGGGAAAACTATTTGAGATACTTATATTTTCCTTCAATTTTTATTTTGGTACTTGTGTTTTTATTTTTTTTATTAAGTCTGTTATTTTTATTTTTTTGGAACAATTAGTTTATGAACAATTAGCTAACAAAAAAATTTTCAAGGGCTAATGGTGCTAAAAGAGTAAAATTAAAAGATTTAATAAAAAGGAAAAATGCATAAGTACCAAATTAAAATTTGAAGGAAGGAGGAAGCTATAGATACTTCAAGAATGATTTTCTTATTGCTTTTAAAAAGACTCAACCAGACCACTTTTTTCCTATATTTATTAAATTTATGATGTATTGGGTTTTAAGGTTAGGTGGTAAGGGTGAAAAAGAATACTTATAAAATTATTTATAAATTAAGTATAAAAAAAATCATCACGTCTAAAAATTTCTTGTTTGCTTCTATATTTTTTGTTTTTATGGTTTTAGAACAGTTTTATAAATTTGTTTTTTAAAAGAAGTTTTTAAAAGAAACAAAATAAAAAAATATATTTGACTAATTATCCTAAAAATATGTGCTTCACATAATAGACGTAGAAGATCTTTAGCCTGTTTGGTCTGGTCTTCCGTTCTGCGACATAGATGTTCAACGACCTCAGGAAATGGGTGTTTTGTTCAAGTTCAACTCACTGTTTCACCAAGTCAAAATGTTGTGGAAATTATATTTGGATGGAGAAAAAAATTAAAGGAAAATAGAAGAAGGGAATACTATAAAGGAAAACTTTCCGAAATGGTAAAAAAATTTACTATTTTTTGTAGTTTTTCCTCATAGTATTTTTTTCTCCACTAATTTTCTCCCTATTCCAAACATAGGGTAGGATTTAGTTGGGCCGAAAAGATGTGGCACCGTTGGGTTGTTTAGTTGGGCCAGGCATTGGGTTGGTTATACCAGTTAGATTCGGTTAGTTGGGCTGAACCGAAGACAAATATTAAGAATTATTATCTTCGGTCCTAAATATAATACCCAATAATTTTTTTAAAAAAAAATTAAGGAAACTAAATAAATTAATTAATCATAAAAAATGTGATTTATCATTTTAATGTATATCAATTTATAAGTCAGAAAAATTAGTTTGGTATAAAAAAGATAAATATAAATATTTTAAAATAATTTATTTAATTATTATAAGCGCCCTGAAAAATTCAATTGGACCAGAGGTAGTATTTTGTAATTCAGCTAGAGTCAACCTCCGCTGATCAATATTTACATTATTTTGTCAACATCGTACACTGAGAAATTTGGGTTCATCCCCACATTGGCGAGGATTGTGAAATTATTCGAGTTAGATGAAGTTACGAATCCAGATGCTTTAGGGCCTGGGAGCCACATAAATACATATGACATACAACTATTAAATCCCCACACCCATGTACTGGCACACACAAAGCACAATAGCAGCTCCGTCTGTATTTGCCTCTATCTATGGGCCGGAGGATTACAGATTGGAAAAAGGATCAAGTCCGTTTAAGCTTGAAAATTGTACGGGTTGGGTTCGGAATTTTGTCCCTAAAATTACAAATAGATTATAAGGGTTGGTCCTAAGAGATCGAAGGCCTAAACGGGTGGCTTGTTTGGACTCTTTTAATTTTTTATATGATATTAATGTTATTAATTTTTTTAAAGTTATTAATGATGTCAAAAATATTTAGTTGTTATTATCTTTTTATTAAAAATAATAAATAGGTTTGATTTATTTGGTTTTGGACAATGATTTATTCATTTGAACTTTAAAATAATGATTTGATTTATGTTATATGTGTTAATATTATTAAGTTATAAATATTTGATAAGAGACCAATTTTAAACCTATATAACTTGTCATTTTATAATTTGAATTAAAAATTTATAAATTTTAACTGCAATGTCAATTAATAACTAGATTGCAAAACATGAAAATAAATTTTATTAGAATTAAAATCAACATTGCAATTTTCAATGTTCATGTGTGCAACTGTGCATGTAGTATAAATATACAAGTCCTAGGTAAACGAAAAAAAATGTATGACCTAGAATTTTAGAGGATGTTTGTTTCTATTTTCTTTTCTTTTTTTTTTCCTAAAATAATTTTATAAAAGGAAAAATTGCCCATAAATCCCTATTTAGGAATCTATTTGTCAGATGGGACCTAAAATATTTCTGAGAGTAGAAAGACAAAAATACCCTTAATGAAAAGATTAAAGTCAAACAAAGGAACATATCTGAAGCAAAACGATCGCAACCAAGGTTCAAAGAGAAAGTCGCACAGGAATGAGGAAAACAACAATGGTGAAGAAGTCTTGTATACTTTCTTGTGACGCCCGACGGGAGAGGCAGTGGCAAGCAAAAGGTCAGCTCTATTCACGGTATGCAATTGAGTGTGTTACTTGCAGAGGAGATGATAACTAGTAAGGTCCTTGTTGAACTATTCTGTAACCTAATAGTTTGATTAGTGAAATCTGGCTGACTAAAGTTGGGGGGGGGGGGGAAGAAAACGTCAGAAGTTCGTAACTTTAAGTATTATTTAATCTGTTGTAAAATTTTACTGGCGATTTTTGATTGAAAATGAGAACGTTGTTTTCTACAAGGAAGGTAAACAAGCTTTCTTGGGTTGATAATTTTTTTTTAATTTGGATTGAATGCTGAGATTGACAGTGTATGTGTTGGTGTAGTGATTTAAATTCTAATCAGTTTGACATATGTTTAGATAGTCCTAGCAGATTCGGTATGTTCTAGTTTTGAGCAAAGTCGACACCTATTTATTGTAATACTTTGATAGTGTGATGAAAAAGAGTTTATTCCCTATATATGATGTTTCTGGTTAGATAACTAGATTGAATTGGTTCATGTGGTTAGCAGAGCTAGTTGACTTCAAAAGACAACTAATCTTAAGTACTGTAAGAACTATGATTGCCTACGGTGTGACAAGTAGTGGAATAAGTCTTCTTGGAATCAAACATAAAATTTATGTATGCTGAAAATAATCCGTGTTCAATTGACCTTACCTGTAGATTTGGTCTTGTACCATAGCAAAACAATGGGTGAATTTGTTGAAGTGTTGGAAATTCAATAATCTATGCATGTATGGATTATGTGTTAATGGTTTTGCTATTTGTCTTGATAGAACTGTGGGATTTATGTAATATCTTGGCTCTAAAGTTGGGAAAATATTAGGAAGCCCGAGTGGAATAGTTTCACAAAGCCTAATGTGAGTATACTGTAACATTAAATGTTTTATTATCACTAGATTTGATTAGAAACTTGTTTCTATAGGAAGACATGGCACGAAAGAGGGTGGATGTGGTTTGGTGGTTGGTGACCATAAGAAGAATAAACTTCAGGACAAGGTTATGCAGAGCATTGAAGTATGGAAAGCTACGAAGAAGAAGACAAAGTTGTTTCTATTGAATTTGGGCTGTATATATACAAGTTCGGTGTAATGACATTTTGTAATATACATAAGATGTGCAAATGTAGTTTTTGCAAAATATGAAAGTAGGCTATATATATACAAGTTTGGTATCCAAGTAGTTTTTGCAAATTACATATTGTGAAACTGATCTTCCCATGTGTGCAAAATATTTTCCCTATGTGCAAAGAATCTTCCCTTGTGATCAAATAATATTCCTTATGAGCAAAATATCTTCCCTAGTGCAACTTATCTTCTGTGATATGCAATCCATCTTCCCCATGAGCAGTGCCTTCCCTACTGTCACATATTTAGGATAGAATTTGCAAATTATGCCCTATGCAACTGATCTTTCCTATGTGCATGAAATTTTCCCTTGTGTGCAAACAATCTTTCATATGTGCAAAATATCTTCCCTTGTGTGCAAACAATCTTCCATATGTGCAAAATATTTTTCCTATATGCAAAAGACCTTTCCTTATGTTCAAACAATCTTCCCTTTGTGGAATACATCTTTCCAAGTGTAAAAGATATTTCCTTGTGTGCAAACAATCTTCCATATGCGTAAAAAGTCTTCTCTTGTGTGCAAATAATCTTCCATGTGCAATATATCTTTTTTTAGTGCAACCGATCTTTCTTTGTGTGTAAAAAATCTTTCCCATGTGCAAAAATATCTTCCCAATATGCTTTAATTCTGAGGATAATGGAGAAAACCAGAAAAGCTAATGAAGGTACAAGTATATTTAGCAGTTCATTACTCACACGCAAAGCAATGAAAATAGCTAGGTCAAAAATGAAAATAGCAATCATCACCTTTGTCTCAAGAAGGGCTTCAGACAACTCACCTCCCTAGCCTTTTTTAATAGATCGGAGCTTTGGCAGAATCCACGATGAATGACGGGGACAAGGGAGGATGCACAACACGCACATAGGAGAGGTGAAGAAGGGCCATGATTTTTTTTCTTTCTTATCTATTATTAAATGTGTGTTTCCCATCTCTGTTTTCATTAAGGACATTTTTGTCTTTATACATTTAGAAATATTGACATTCAAAGGTCTCTCTCCTCTAAATGATTTTAGGTCCCATCTAGCAAATAGATTCCTAAATAAGGATTTATGGGCAATTTTCCCTTTATAAAGTTGTTTTAAAAAACAAGTTTTGAAAACAAAAAACAAAAAATCTGTTTGGATGGTTGTTCTAAAAAATCATATTTGAAAACCAAAAACATAAAAATTTGTTTGAAATATTTATTCTTGTAACATCAACTTAGGTAACAAAAAATGGAAAAGAATTGTTTGATTCACTTGCTTTATATAACTGATATTCACATTATTTTTTATGATTAATATTTGATTATATTGATACAACAACTACCATGATTATCCTATTATGTGAGATCTGCGCTAAATGGATCACACGATGTCATTAAGCTATATCCACTATAACAAAAGTAGGCAATTATTGATGAAATGAAATTCCGTCGAGGGTGGTAGTAGTGTCGTTAACGGTGATATGGCAGCAGCCGTCAGCTAATGTTGACGGTGACATGGCAGCATTTATCGACAGTCTTCGGAAAAGTGACAAGGCAATGTCATGGGCCATCAACATTAGTGACAAGGAGTCGACGATGTTGGTAAGGGTGTCGTATCGGCCGTGAGGGCGATGACACAATGGTCGTCGCCTGCGAAGATGTGATGGTGGTTGGTGTTGATAGTGGATAGGTGTTTGCCTCAAGCCATTTAATGGAGAAGAAGGAGTTTTGGGAAAATCCCTGAAAAGGAACCTCAAAAGTGTGAAAAGACAGAAAGGTGTTTTGAAATAGGAAAATTCTGCAGAGGTGCTTTTGACTGATCAGGGATTTTCAATTTGGAGAGAAAATGACCAAAATGACCCTCTCTTTATCAACATCCTCTGTCTCTTTCTCTCTCGTTCTCTTGTCTCCTTCTTCTTCTCGCTCCCTCCCTCATCGTTTTCGTCCTCATCCTCTAGCTTGTGACAGGGTCTCCAGCGGTAGTTTGTAAGCTGTCAGATCTCATCCATGCCGTCGAATTCATTCAGGAACATGGCGCAAGAGCTCTTTGACACTACCAACTGAATGTCCTATTTGAGAAAATCGGGGGCGTTGAAGGAGAAAAGGAGGAATGATGTTATCTTGAGGATTCTAAGTATGGCAAGCATTTGAAGGTGATTATTTTGAATTTGGAATTTTAGGTTTTTATTTGATTTGGGAGATTTTTGTTGTTCTGAATCTTATCCAGAAAGTGCAGGGAAAGTTCATCACCGATAAAATCATCGACAAAAAGTTGGGAGATTTGAGTTGGCAGGCTTTATTGGTATCCGAACTTGTAAAACGTTTATCAGAACTTGTGAAAACCCTTATCAAATCTTGTGAATGTTGATTTGCAACTTGTTGAGTTAGAGCTATGAGAGTGAACCACTTTCTTAATGTCCTGTTATCATTGAAAATGTTAGAACAATGTTTGTTGTTGCTGGTTTTTGGGTATTGTCATTTTATTTCCCATTGTTGTTTATGTAAGGTGTAACACCCCAAATTTTGATTAAGGCCTAATGATAATTATTGAGGATAATTATTGGATTAAAGTTGAATTAATGTATATTGATGACAATATTATTTAATATGTCATAATTGTTGGAAAATTGAAAGAATGGAATTATTGGCATAAGTTGGTAATTAATGGGAAAATTAATTACTAGCTAAGAGAGAAATGAGAAGTGTAATTAAAATGGCTAATGGAAGGATTAGAGAGATTAATTGGTGATTTAGTGTGAGAGCCAATGAGGGGTGGACACATGGCAAGCTCACATGTGGGGGGGAAGGTAAAGAAAAGTCAAATGAGATAAAAAATGTATTTCTCTCTCCTCTCTTCCCTCACTTGGCGCAGAAAAAAACTGAAATGGAGGGAGTATAATCATTTGTTCACTTTCTTTACTCCACCTCCATCCTCCATCTCTCTCTCTCGTCCTTTCTCTCCTTCTCTCTCTTGCCATTGTTGTAGAAAAACAAGGGGGGAAAAGCTTGCAAAAAGGTAAGGAAAATGGCTTATATTGCTCAAACTTCCTTCTTTAATGTTGATCCTTGAATGAAGAGCTTCATTGTGATGGTTGAAATTTGTTCATTGGTGGTAGTTTATGACCTCAAGAGATTGTGAAAGTTGAAGAATCAAGAAATCTCTTTGGCAAAGTGAAAGAGGTGAGTGTTATCTCCCTTTTAATATATATATTGTGGATGTTGGTGAGCATTAATTTTTCTAGAAATTTATGCCCTATTTTTGAAAATTAGGGTCTTAGTGAGTTTGGCATGTTGTGATAATGGAAATGGTATATTGTGATGTCCTTTGGACAAATGGATTGGTTTGAATCATTAAAAGTAAAGTTTGGGAACTTTGTGTTGGTTTTGGTGTGTTGGTCAAAACAGGGCATGTGGTTAGAGTATGAATTTGGTCATTTTGAGGCTACCATTGTGTTCCTTGTGGAAAATTGTATGGGAATAAGCTTGGTTAATGATTTTGGAGTCATTGAACACTTTGGTAGAAAAGTTGGAAAATGCTGTCAATGTGAACTCTGTCTGGACAGTTTATTTGTGTGGACGTTTTGAGTGACCAAATGATTTCAGAAAATTTTGAAACTTTCCAGTCTTAAATTTCACATCCCAAGCTTCAAAATGGACATATATTTTGTGTCATTTCATTTGGTATTCTGAGGTTATGCTTTGCCAAAGTTTGGTACAAAAAACAGAACTCTGTTTTGGAGTAATGTTGGGTTTTGGGTGATTCTGTATTTTTGTGATGATTTTAAGTTATAAGCCATATTTTTCCTTGAAAGAGGACTCAAATACCTTTCATTTGGCTTTAGAATCACTCCATTTCGATTTTTCTACAATTAGTTATGGTTTTTCGAAGTTCAGCCCAGAGTCAGGAAATTTCTGGGCCGCGGCCCAAACCTTTCTGACCTGATTCGGGCCGCGGCCCATGAGTGGCGGGCCGCAGCCCACAGCCTTCTGACCATATTTGGGCCGCAGCCCAAGGAAGGGCGGCCGCAGCCCAACCCTGTGTTCCAGCACTTAGTGTTTTCAAAAAGTGACCTTCAACCTTTTGTTTCCCAACCTTTTAGGGGTTTATTTAGAGGCATTTGTGGCTTCTTAAGGGTCATTATTGATAACCAAATCTAAAAGTTGAAGAGTTAATTGAGTATTGGAATAGAGAATAATGTTTCGTCCTTAATTATGACTTTAGGCTTTGATATCTGCCTGAAGCATAGAAGGCCTGTGCCTGCTCAAGGAAGGAAAGACAAAGGTAGTGACACTTTATCCTATATCATGTGTATTGCATTGCATGTTTGCATTAGTCATTGAATACAGTGAAAGTGAAGAGGACGTGGCGAAAGCCCGGACTCGATTAAAGTGAAAGTGAAGAGGACGTGGCGAAAGCCCGGACTCGATTAAATTGAAAGTGAAGGGGACGTGGCGAAAGCCCGGACTCGATTACAGTGATAGTGAAGGGAACATGGCGAAAGCCCAGTCTCGAATATTGATTGCTGCATTGTGATATATATGACTTGCTTTGTATATATGCATCATATAAATAAACTGTTGCTACTGGGATTCTCTAGAATCTCATTCTTTCCAAATAACATTTTTAGACAGGGCAAGTGGATCGAAAAGCAAGCAAGTGGCAAAGGACGATTAGAACTGCCAGCGGTAGTCTTAGTAAATATTTTGGCTTTATATCGAACTGGTTATCATTTTGGATCATTGTAAATATATTGTATAGATCATAGTACTATAGTTTTGTGTAATCCCCGGTATGGATACTGAGATGGGCAATGATGCCTTGTATAAACCATTGGATTAATGTTATTATCCCGGGTGAACGTCGAGAATTGTGCTTACTCTGATATTGTATATGTAACAGACCAAACAGGCCATTTGTTTTAATGAATGAAATGAATGGAGATCCATTTGTACAGGTGTTTTAAAAAGTTTTTAATTGTCCCGGATTTCTCATTCGATAATTAAATGTGCTTAAACGCTAATCTCGGCCTGATTATCGAATGGGGTTACATAAGGTCATACCCCATTATGAGGCATAGATGTCAGTATGTCAAGGTTTTTGGGTATAGGTTGTCCACACTTTTAATTTGAAACTAATGTATAAGGTGGAAAAAGAAGGATATTATCCTCTTTTGATAGAATCTAAAAAGACAATTGCACTGTCATGGCGTGCTAATGTTTACAAAATAAAGCTGCAACAGTTATGAACTAACATGTGAAACGCTTATCTATAGATGGGAAAATCTAATCGTTTCATGACGACCGCTTAAGCGATATTGTGAAAAATCATGCAAGTGTCAGGGATTTTGTAGTGCCAGTTGATAAAAAGTACGGGAAACTGTGGAAATGCTAATCTAAACTTGATAAATACATAAACAAAATTGACAACCGGTAATAAGAAATTGGTAAAAGCACGCAAGGGTCAGAGAACATTGTTGTGCTAGTTGTGAGAAATGTGAACTTGTGAAACACTTAAAAAACAATGATAAACACTTATCTCAAATGGGGAAAACTGTGAGATCTTCAAGGGATTTTGTCTACCAAGTTGAGAAAAATGTTAGGAGGCCTGTGAAAATACTTATCCAATTTCGCAAAACAAAAAAAAATTATTGATAAACGTTTATCTCAAATGAGAAAAACTGTTAGATCTTCAAGGGATTTTGTCTACTAAGTTGAGAAAAATGTGAGGGACTTGCGGAAATGCTTATCCAAGTTTACGAAACACTTAAAAAATATTAAAAAACACTTATCTCAAATGGGGAAAACCGTTAGATCTTCAGGGAATCTTGTTTACCAAGTTGAAAAAAATGTGAGCGAGACCTGGGGAAATGCTTGTCTGAATTTGCGAAATCCTTATATAACATTGATAAATGCTTATCTCAAATGGGGAAACCCTTAATTTTTTCAGGGGATTTTGTCAAGCAAACTGAGAAAAAAGTGGGGGAACGTCCGAAAATGCTTACCTGATTGTGTGAAGTGCTTAAAGAAAATTGTTAAACGCTTATCTCAAATGGTGAAAACAAAAGGATTTTCAGGGGATTTTGTCAACCAAGTTGAGAAAAATGAGAGGGAACCTACGGAAATGCTTATTTGAATTTGCTAAATCCTTATATAATATTGATACACGCTTATCTCAAATGAGGAAACCCTTAAGATTTTTAGGAGATTTTGTCAAGCAAGCTGAGAAAAATGTGGGGAAATATGCGGAAATGCTTGTCTGAATTTGCAAAGTCATTATAAAACATTGATAAAAGCTTATATCAAATAGGGAAACTCTTAACATGTTCATGGGATTTTGCCTACTACGTTCACAAACATTCCAGGGAATATAGGGAAACACTTGTCTAAACTTGCGAAAGATTTATCTGAATTTGGGAAACTATCTAAATGTCATAAGTTAGGAAACCCATATATAAGTTCTTCTTTTCTGGCATTCTTTTGCAGTCAAAATAGTCCATCGTTTCTCTGCTTCGATGGAAAAATAGGGCAGAATCGCAAGCCTCGTCGACGCCTTCCTTCCTCCTGAAATGGACTACACCGACTTCAGACCCCCTCTCAATGCAACGAATCCCACCGCTCCCTACCACTCTTTTCCTCCTCAAAAACCACCCACTAACTCAAAAACCACCCACTAACAGCAGATGACCCTGTTACAAGCTAGAGGACGAGGACGAAGAAGATGAGGGAGGGAGAGAGAAGGAGAAGGAGAAGGAGACAGGAGAATGAGAGAGAGACATAGGGCGTTGATAAAGAGAGGGTCATTTCCGTCATTTGCTCTCTAAATTGAAAATCCTTGATCAGTTAAAAGCACCTCTGCAGGATTTTTCAATTTTGAAACACCTCTATGTCTTTTCACACTTTTGAGGTTCCTTTTCAAGGATTTTCCCAAGAGTTTTCTCATTTTGTAAAATAAAAAGTAAAAAATAAAACAAACAAAACATCTAAAATTTGTTTTTTTTAAAAAAATTGGTTAGTATTTTTTTTAAAACACCTAACTAAAAATAAATTGGAAAATAAGGTTTTTTTTTGTTTTAAAAAATTTGTTTATAAAATGAGAAAAAAAACAGGCCTTAATATTTCCACTACTACCAAATATAGATTTAATAACGCTAATCTTGTGGCACTTCAAACAAGCGCTGGAGGAGACTTCTATTTTGTTTTGAAAAAAAATACATGTGGCAATTATGACGCTTGACTAGAAAGCACCATAGCTATCCACTAGACCACTACCTTGTATGGCACTTGCATGGGAAAGCGTCTTACAAGGGGTTATTTAAAAAAAAAAAATTAAAACCCCTTGTATGGGCAAGCACTGAACAAGGGTATTATTTTTTTAAACTCTTGTATGGCGCTTGCCCAGGCAAGCACTATACAAGGATTTTTTTTAAAAAAAAAAATTTACACACCTTGTATGACGGGGTAGCTATGCCGCTTTTCTGATCAAGTGCCATAGTTGCTACATATATTTCAAAAATAAAATAAAATAAAATAAAAGCCTTCTCTGATGACCTTTTTTCCTTATCCTTTTTCATTGGAGCCTGTACTCTTGATCTTAACTCTAAACTCAATCCTCCTCCCCTCCCAAAAAAGAAGAGAAATGTCCTAGGAACACCAGGTTCGTAACATAACTTACTTAATTTCTTCTTAGTTGATTTTAATTTCTCTCTAGATTTTAATTTTGTATTGTAACTTGCACGTACAGATCTAGATGCGAAAGTCATCGCCCTGTCGCCTAAGTCTCTCATGTTCGAAGAAATACGCAGTCCAAACCGATTGGAAAGCTTACACCAAAGTTTGTATTACTAGATAATATAAGTGCGGCTGTGGTACCCTCTTCTCTAAGTACATATTAAATTCCCAAATCTCATAAGCTTTTTTTCCCCTTATTGTCTCCCTCTACAGAAGCTCTCTTGTAAGTTTTTTTTTTTCTTTTTCTTTTAATACTGAAGCTTTTGTTGATTGACACTATAGTTTCTTTTTGTTTTTTAAGCTTAAAATCTGTCATGAATCTTAGCTTGTAGTTTTATGTGTACTTATAATTTTTTTCCAAGTATTTGCTTGAAGTTACAACTCTCTCTTGTTAAACTTTCTACACATTGTAAGTTTTTTAATTTTTGAGTTTACAAATATAATTTTATTAGTTGTTACTAGTTTAATTTGCTTAATGTAGTTATTTTTTTGGAGTCATTTCATTCTGGTTTGATTTTGTTTATTTTATTGTGAATTTGTACTGTAAAATAATGAGTTCATCAGGAAAGAAAAAATTATGTAAAATTATTATTATTTTTTAAAAATGCCTCCTATGTTGCTTCTTTAGAGAAGTGCGATAGGAGGTGATACCTCCTATGGCGCTTCTCTAAAGAAGCGCCATAAGAAGTGTGTATGTAACACTTCCTATCGCACTTCCTTGAGGAAGCGTTATAGGAAGTGTCATACTTCCTGTGAGGAAGTGCCATAGGAAGCTATTTTAAAAAAATAAAAATAAAAATAAGCTATGGCGCTTCCACTGCTTTAAGAAACGCCACATTTTCTTTTAATGGTGTTGAAAGTTGTGGCGCTTCCTAAGTACCATAGTATTTATAAAAATAAGCGCTATTGATGATATTTTTTGTAGTAGTGTTCTAATAGTTTTGTTGCAATGTTAACCTTAAAGGAAAAAAAAACTTCATTAGGTACACTACTACAAATTCAAGTATATATAATACTTAATAAATAGCAGTTACAGTAAATAAATGTTATATATATATATATCAAGGCGGAGGTCGCACAATAATTTATAACGCTAAAACCTAAAGATTAAATAAGCACATTGTCATGTATTGAGAGGCAGAATTCGCGAAAGCAAAAATATAACGGTTGTAATTATTAAATGTCATGTACTTACTAACAAAAATATGTTTCTTATAAAATAATCGTCATATATAAGAAGATAAGAGTTTGAAAAAAAATTTATGTGAAAATATTTGACAGTTATTCACAATGAATTGTTATATATTCTTCAAAAATACTTAACAATAAAACAATTATTTGACAATACATTGCGGTTCTCCATAAATAACCGTTAAGTATTATTTAATATAAATAAATGTAGGATTTTGCAAGTATCATATATAAGGGAGAAAGATCCTGAAAATATAATTTGACAATATATTATAGTTTTTCACAAAGAACTGTTAAGTATTCTTTAATATAAATAAAAGTAGGATTCTAAAAGATATCATATATAAGGAGGCAAGATCCTTAATACATTACAGTTCTTCATAAAGAATTGTTAGTATTCTTTAATCTAAATAAAGGTGGGATTTTAAAAGATATCAAATATAAGATGACGGGATGTAAAAAAATTATTTAACAATACATTATAATTCTTCACTAAGAACCATTAAGTATTCTAAAATATAAACAAAGGCAGGATTCTAAAAAAATTAATTTGACAATACGTTATAGTTCTTCACTAAGAACTGTTAAGTATTCTTTTATAAAAAGGCGAGATTTTGAAAAATATCAAATACAAGGAGGCGGGATTCTGAAAAAATTTTATTTGAGGCAACTCTTTAAACTCTTAGTCGAATGTATTTTGTGCTTCACTAGTAGGTCTCATACTCTTTTTTCCATAAATTTTATCTTGATGCTACAGGTCTTGTCCTCCTCCACTACCATGTGTCTTCACTCTGCAGCTCCTTCCTCTTGTAATTCTTCCATATGTAAGCTTTCATTTTTTTCAGTTAACGTTTTCAGTTTCATTGTATTTTTTATATAATGACAGCTCGCTAGTTGATGCCCAAGGTCACCGGTCGGGATTATGATATCTAATCTGATGATGGCCGTTGGTTTGAAGATTAAAAGAGAGGGGGAAAATGTAAGAGAAAGTAGAGAACATGAAAAACAAATGACGAGAAAAAATGTTGAATTTTTTATTGTTTAACATCTAACGTCCCCAAACTTTAAAAACTCAAACTGTAGGTTGAAATCATGTTTGTTGAATTAGGTTCTGAGATTTGCTCAAGTTTTTATACTTGCCAATTTTTTCTTTGTTCTGATTTTCAAAGTTATATTTCGAGATGTGTTTAAGTTTTTATATTTGCTTATTTTAATTATATATATTCTTATTTTTATATTTATACTATCCTTTTGCAGTTAAGGCTTTGTTTAGTTCAATGAAGGTTAAGTTAAGTGAGGTTTACTTAAGTTAGGTTAGAAGAGGTTATAATGTTGTTTGGTTCAACGAAGGTTATGCTAAGTGAGGTTTATTTAAGTTAAGTTAGGTTAGAGGAGGTTAAAATGCCCTTCTACATATTTTCCTTCTTCTTTTATAATGTATTTATTAATAATAATTATTTATATAAAATTATTATTTATAAAATAATTATTCGTGTAAGCATATAAATAATTATTTATAAAATTATTATTATTTTTGAATCAGGAGGTCAAGTTAGGGCAATGTTGGAATTTTAAAAAATTATCATGGGCAATTTAGTCACAATTGAAGACAGATATTCTCTCACCTAGGAAAAACCCCAATTTTGGAGGTTTCAGAACCTAGGTTAGGTTACCACTAGAAGACAAAAAAACATCCAACACCTAACCTAACCTCCTTCCAACCAAACACCACTTTTTTACCCCCAACCTAACCTAACCTCCAACCAAACAAAACTAACCCTACCCCAACCTAACCTAACCTCCAACCAAACAAAGCCTAAAGGATATGTGATGGGAACTCTTGGAGCGATACGTGATCTATGGACAATTTACAACAAAGGCATGGGAGAATATTGTATATTTTTTTATTAATGGATTTTCTTTTAGAATTAAAAACATCATAAGATAATGTTTTATTGTGAGAGTTTTTAAGTTATTACTTTCTTTTAAATTGTATGATGTTTATCTATAATGTATTGAATTTTGAATCCTATAGATATAAATTTTTTATTTAATATTATTATTTTAGTTATTATCAATGATTATATTGTCTCTTATATAATAAATATTAATAGTAAAAACTATTAAGAACAGATAATAAAAATAACTATATATAATAAAAAATAAAGCAATACATTACAGTTATTAACAAAAAATCCTTATATATTCCCTTAATATATTATGATTCAGAACCGTTATTTATCTACGCCGAGTATATATAGTGCCTACATATATGACTGTTCGGAACTGTCATATATGATCGATAATAACCATCATAAAAAGCTTTTTCTGTAGTAGTAATAGTTTATACATATATATATATATATATATATATATATATATATATATATATAAATATATAGACATATATATGCATCTATATGTACACATATATATATTATTTGGTTATAAGATTCATTTTTTTTATTATTCAAGAGTTTTATAAAATTCACAATAAGAAAAAAACTTAGTTTGTGCTTTGAGTGATTTATTTAATTGTCGGAAATAGTTTATTAATGTTTAATTTTTTATTTTATTTTTTCCTATGTATAAGATTTTGAGTTTGTAAATGAATTAATAGTATTTATGTTTTAAATTAAGAATTTTATTGTTTATGCAGTATTTCTTTAAAAATATGTGAATTGTTTTTGTTAAATGGGTCCCACGGCCCACAGGATGGCCCAAGCCAGGGCACTCACTGTTCAAACTTCATAAATAGGATCTAAAAAGTTATTTTTCACTGTTCAAACTTCATAAATAGGATGTCTTATAAAAGGCAGGCCTAAATGTATCAACGCTCAGCCTTTTTTGCCAACTCTATATAGGAGTGGTTTTAATTTCTTTTCTTAAATTTATTATTGAGGTTTTGTAACTTTTCGGGTGGCTTAGGGATTAATACATCAAAACTGTGTCTGTCTATTCAAAGTTCAAATGGTTAAAGGGCATTTTAACTATTTCATAAACTATTTGTTGGAACAATATTTATTTATCCTTAATGTCAAAATAGTTATATTGTTACTATTTGATTGAGGGATTTTAATATTGACGGTTAGCTTTCTATTAACTTTGGGTTAAAGTTTATTTTTATTTTGGGTTATGGAATAAAATTATCCATTAATTTTTTTTTAAAAGTGCACCTAACACTATAAACTTTATTTAGGTGAATATTTCTCATGAATTTTTTAAAATGGGATAAAAATATCACTACAATTAAATAATACGGACTTTTGCTATATGAGTCTCACATTGTTATTTTTTAATGATTATTTAATAAAAAACTCTCTACCCCTCTCTCATCACCCCCCTCTGGTCACCGTCCCCACCTCTCTCTCTCTCTCTCAATTTCTCATGGCGGATCCATTGTATCCAAATCATCCTTCTCAGAACAACTTCTGTGCCCGTCGTCAAGAGGGTCGCCTTCTCCTCACTTTCAATAATCTTGCCACCTGCGAGGAATTCCAACAACAAGAAGAAGAACTGGATGAAGAAGAATATGGTGTGGACGTAGAGGAGGTGGAAGAAGAGTTTGTAGAGTATGAGAAATATGATGAAGAAGAGAATGAACATGAGAGGAGGACGATGAGGAAAGAGAGAAGGACAAGATTGACAAAAGTGAGATAGATATAGAACAAGCTCCACAATATTGTCTAGTACGTAGAGTTGATAGTGTGTATATGTTAGGATTAAATATGAATAAGCCAATTGGGTTTGTGAACATAGGAACCCAAAGTGGTTGGAGAAGTTGAACGAGGTGGTGAATTCGGAGGATGTTAAGGTTGTGGAGAAACCAGGGGGACGATCTGAAGGCAGAGGAAATGATCAATTGGATGGGGAAGAGAGTGTGTGGATAGTTTTTTTTATTAAATAATCATTAAAAAATATTTATGTGGACTTCACAAAATGAAAGTTTGTACATAACAACATTTTTACCTAATTTTGAGAAGTTCACACTTTTACACCTAAATAAAATTTATAGTGTTAGGTGCATTTTTAAAAAAAATTTATGAGTATTTTTACACATTAATCCTTTTATCTATGATAAATAAAAAAGATTAGGGCCAAATATAACAATAAAACATTGACGGACACCATCTAAGTTTTTTAAAGTGCAAAAGTGTACACAAATCTAAAAGAGGAGCAAAAAATGACAAAGACGTTAACTACATCTATCTAACGTCTGTTACTTTATTTCATAGTGGGGCTCACACTAAATAAAATGAGAGAGATAAAGAAGCAAGAGGGCCAGAGGGTAGACCTAGTAAACCGGGTTTGGGCCTAGCCCACTAAAAGTGGCGGGCTCCCGCTGGCCAAATGGCAGTCTGCCAATGGGCGGGCTTACCTGCTGGTTGGCCCATTTAAATTGTTTTGTTTTAATTTTTCTTATAAAATAAATCCAAATATCCTTATTATCTTTTCTTTGATGCTGTGTTTAACTATCTCCTCATAGTTTTTATTTGACATTTTTATTTTTATATTATATTTATTTATTCTACTAGTATTAAATTTAAAAGAGATGTGTTTATATGTTTTTGTGATATAAGTAGATGAAAAAAAAGGAAATTAATAATGAAATTAACTTTCTAACATAAATATATAAAAAAAAGTGTAATGTGAATGAGTAAAAGAGAAAGGGAATGAGAATTTTTTTTAAAAAAAAGGAGTGAAATAATTTTTTTTTTTTAAAAAATTAATATGCAGGTTGGGAGGTTGGACCAAATTGCTAGCTCCAGTTATACCATAGGGGTAATCTAAGCTTGTGCTAGGTGTTCATCAATGACCAAATACAAGGGCCCCATATGTACTTCTCTCACTTCCACGCCACTCGGCTGCTACCAGAATAATCCAACCAGCCAGCATCCTATTCTACACAAATCGTCTTCTTCATCCTCTCTCTCTCTCTCTCTCAAACTTTTTTTTTTCCTCTGCAGCTCCCTCCCCTTCTTCCCCAGTTTGTTTTTCTGTTGCTTTTCACATCACTAATAATAATAGTTGAATAAGTTTATTATTGTCCTTTTCATTCTATCTTCTTTTCCTTTCCTCCAATTTTTTTAATGGTTAAGGAACAAATTTACTAACAAAGTTTTAAGGAAGGAGTGTTTCACACAATTATGTTTTAAAGGGGGAAAAATACAAATAAGGTATTAAAAATGGAGCATTCAGTATAAAAATGTTAAAGTTGACCTAATGGTGTTAAATTATAAGAGAAGGAAATCACTAACGTTAGGTCAAATTTAATGGTTTTGTGCTGGATGCTCCACTTTTAATACCTTATGTGTATTTTTGCCCCTTTTAAAACATAATTATACCAGACACTTATTTCTTAAAACTTCATTGGTAAATTTACTCCTTAACCCTTATTTCCTTATTTTAATGCAAACAGTCCAAACTCTATCCCCGCCTAGCCATCGCTCCTTCGATATACTACAGCAACTAGCAAACTCCCTTCAAAGTCATAATTACATGCCCTCATAGTACTACCATACAAATTTGAATAATCTCACATTCGCTAAGTCAAACTGATACAAGTCCCTGATTAAAACGCTAATTATCAGTTTACCTCGCACAGATATGAAAAATTGCAGCTGATGATGCCAATGTGGTCATTCTTCAATTGTTTTGCTTCTCTTTGTTATTTGTCCTGATGCTATCAATGCAAATATATATATGTTGTCTGAAAGTATATATATATAAAATAATGCATGCTTGATGGCGTTGCCGACGCTGGCTGGTCAATGCAGCTTGGCAATGCTTGGTAGAGGAAGCTTCGCTTTCTCTTGAGGAAGACTCTCCTGTGTGGAATTATCTCATGGCCATCATCAAATTATCCCAATTGCTAACCAGAGGAGGCATTCGAAGAGCTTTCAGTTGTTTCAGATGCAGAATCGGTTGTAGCCCAGGTGTGTAACCTTTGAAGCCACTCTGGGTCCAGTTTTCACGAAGACTGCATGTCCTCTCTCCCCACCAGGGTTATTGAACCTAGACCGGACCGGCCCGGAAACCGGCGAACCGGCCGGTAAACCGGTCCGGTCCGGATTTGTATTTTTAATTTTTTTTAAAAAATTTTTCCTTTAGAATTTCATACTATAAGTCTAAAATTTTTAATTTCTCACTGGTTTGGTCCTGGTTTAGCTCCGGTTTGGCCCCGGTCTAACCCATTGACCCTTAACCCAGTACCCCAACCGGTTCAATACCCGGTCCAAGTTTTAATACCTTGCTCCCCACACACACTACAAAAAAAAAAGACTTTTGGCGGCGACAAAAGTCGCCGCTAAAAGTCTAAAAGTCGCCGCTAAAAGTCTTTCAGCGGCGACAAAAAGTCGCTGCCTATGCGACCGTCGGGAATAGTATTCGCGGCGACAACTTTTGTCGCCGCTGAAGGTGACTTTTAGCGGTGACTTTTGTGTCGCCGCTGAAAGTATAGTTTCAGCGGCGACTTTGGTCGCCGCTGAAGGTGACTTTCAGCGGCGACAAAAGTCGCCGCTGAAAGTATTAATTTTTTTTAAAAAAAATTGAAAAATTATTTTCTTAAAAAAAAAATTTGAATTTCTTAAAAAAATTAATTTACAATTGCCACGTGTCTCCTCCCGGTGCTGCCACGTGTCTCCTCCGCGTGCTGCCACGTGTCTCCTCCTCATAATTCCTCCAAGTGACTCTCCTCCAGTTCGAACCCGCGACCTCAGGGGGCCGATGCCTTCACGCGCGAGTCTCTGCCAGTTGTGCCGAAATGAACCTATGTCACATTATTACATATTATTATATATATATATAATATTATCATATATATAAACATACATACATATAATTAATTAATTATATACATATAATTAATTATTAATTAAATATAATATCATTAAAAATAATTAAAAATTAAATAAAAACGAAAAAAATATTTATATATTTAAATTAAAAACTGTTTTAATTAAAATTACTTAATAAATAATAATTTAATATCATAAATATTATTTTTAATATAAAATTATAAATATAATATTAATAAGAAATAATATAATTTTAATAATTAAGGTTAAATAGAATTATTTAATAATTAATATTTTAATTTTATAAATATTATTTTTGAAAAATATTAAAAAAAATATGAAATTGACTTTCAGTGGCGACTTTAGTTGTCGCCGCTAAAAGTGACTTTCAGCGGCGACTTTTGATAGTCGCCGCTGAAAGTGTTTTAAAAAAAATAAAATTTTGAAAATTTTCAAACAAGACTTTTAGCGGCGACACTAAAGTCGCCGCTGAAAGTGAGTTTCAGCGGCGACTTTTAATAGTCGCCGCTGAAAGAGTTTTAAAAAATTTTTTTTTTTAAAAAATTTCGAATAAGACCTTTAGCGGCGACATTAAAGTCGCCGCTGAAAGTGAGTTTCAGTGGCGACTTTTAATAGTAGCCGCTGAAAGTGTTTTTTAAATTTTTTTTTTTTTAAATTTCGAATAAGACCTTTAGCGGCGACACTAAAGTCGCCGCTGAAAGTGAGTTTTTTAAATTTTTTTTTTTTAAAATTTCGAATAAGACCTTTAGTGGCGACTTTAGTGTCGCCGCTGAAAGTGAGTTTCAGTGGCGACTTTTAATAGTCGCCGCTGAAAGTGTTTTTGAAATTTTTTTTTTTAAAATTTCAAATAAGACTTTTAGCAGCGACACTAAAGTCGCCGCTGAAAGTGCTTTTTAGTGGCGACTTTTAATAGTCGCCACTGAAAGTGTTTTTGAATTTTTTTTTTTTTAAATTTCAAATAAGACTTTTAGCGGCGACACTAAAGTCGCCACTAAAACACACTTTCGGCGGCGACAACACAATGTCGCCGCTGAAAGTGAGACTTTCAGCGGCGACATTGTGTTGTCGCCACTAAAGGTGTAACTTTTAGCGGCGACACTTTTGTCGCCGCCAAAAGTCTCACTTTCAGCGGCGACTTTTAAAAGTCTAACTTTCAGCGGCAACATTAAAAGTCGCCGCCAAATGTCGCAACTAAAAGTGGTTTTTTTTGTAGTGACACTAGTGTGGGTCCCACAATAAATAAAGTAACAAAAGCTAACTCTGTTTAGCAAATTTGTTATTTTTTCTCCACTTTTGAATTTTCATGTACATTTTCGCATCCTAAAAAATTTTATGGTGCCAAATACATCTTCATCAATATTTAATTGTTAGTTTTGCCCCTTAACCCTAAATAGAAAGACTGTTTTTAGCTTTAAAGTGTTTAAGGATGAGTAACTAATACTCTAAAATTGTAGGAAAAATTGCAGTCAGGTTTTAATTAACAGGATGAATGACAACCAGGTCCTTTGAAGGGAAAACGAAACATGTTGCATTTAGGATTGTGGCATGACTTACCAACTAGGTATTCATTAGGGAAAAAAATCTGTCTATATGTAATAATGATCAACAGTATTGTCAAATGTTAGATATGTCTATATTAATATTCGGTTCTTAATATAAGAGCTAAATAGATAATTTATAGATATTAAGAAATTCAGTTAAGTTGGTTATTTGTGATAAATGGGTGTTGATTTATGTAAAATACCATATTTAATTATGTGAATTGGAAAAACCCCTTAAAACCCTCTTAACATATGTAACTAATATTGATATTTTAGATAAAAAATTATAAATATGGAAGATAGAGTGAATTGAGGTATTATATTTAGGACAAAAAAAACCCTTTATCTAGCTTCTATATATATTCAGGATCAAAGAGAGGAGATTAATTATATGTAAGGACTCAACCTAGGACAACAAAGGGACATGCACTTCCACAAAAGCCTACGACATTTTAAGCTAAAGAGGGATAACGAGATCGACCAACACTCTTCCTATCTCCTCCTATCATGAAAGTATCAAGTGTTTGAACGTAATAAGGAAGAATTAATCAATTATCTTTTTAGTTTTTACTCGGCTACAACTAATTAGTCTTAAACTTCAACTAAATACAACTTAGTCTCTCGAGTTTTAACTATTTAATATGTTGGTCCCTACACATTATTATGACTTAGTGAGGACTAGATGATTTATGAATAATAGAGACTAGCATACTAAAAAAACATGGAATTTAAGTGACTGAGTTAGGTATAAGTTATATTTTAAATCCAAACAATTAAAATAAAATCCATCAACATTTGTAATTTATCATATTTAACAAAGAAATTTATACAAAATTAATATATGAGCCACTAAAAATGATAAATTAAAAAAGTTAATACAAGTTTAAGGGTGAGTTAACATAATTTTGTAAGTTTGAAACGTCTAAAATAGTAAATTCAATGTATAAACTCATGAGTTTAACCGAGTTTATAGCTGGTACGACTTTACCGGTGATTCGACATAATTTTGTAAGATTGAAACGTAGAAATAGTAAACTCGGAGAGCCAACTTACAAGTTTGGCAACAATGTGTGTGTGTGTGTATCTATCTTCATCATTGTATTAACATATTACTACCATACTGATATGCCAGACACACTTATGGAAGCCGCAAGGGGGAGAGGTTCATGTTGCTAGACTGTTTATAGATTTTTTTTTTTTTTATGAGATCTGCTTTTGTTCATATGGGATCTGAATCTGGATTGTTTTTTTTATTGTGATTTATGAGATCTGGATCTAGATTGTTTTTTTAACTCGCGATTCATGAGATTTAAATGTATTATTGACTAATTCAATAATATAACAAAATATCAATATGAGAATGGGTGGCTTCAGTCACTACAAAATATTTGGTTCTACTGGTGAGCTACATAGCTTTACATAAAAATATCAATCTGAAAATGAATGTGGCTTCCGTGTTGCATATGAATGGAGGCTGTAATATCCCAAATTTTAGAACTAGAAACTAGAGAATAAGGCTGAATTTAGTGGACTGCTAAGCCCGATTTAGCAAGAGTCCCAGAAATGAGGATTTGATGCCGATACATTTTTCCTGCATGACAGTCTAGTTTTGTGACATTTTTTAATAGGAAAATGATGTTTAATGCCTATGATATTTTTCAATATGAATGTAAACTTATTAAAATTTAATTTGATAGGTCATATATGTTATTTGAGCTGTACACAAAGAGTTATGTATTTTTGAAGTTAGCCTAGTAATACTGGCGTTTTTCAGTGGCAACGTCCAAAAACAATAATTATGGGAATTGTGAGCTTCCAGTTGGCTAAAGGCTATATTTGTGCTTGACAATAGGCTTAATAAGGGTCACATATCCTTTAGAATCACACTAATTGGATCTCTATAAATAAAGATATGAATTTTCAAAGTTTGATGAAAATTTTCCCCAGTTTTCCAGTAAATGTGAAAATGGAAATCAATGTAAGGGCAAAATGGTTATTTGACCAATAAAGCAAGCATCTATTTATTTTTTCCTTTAATTGGGATAAATGTTGGCTGAAGTAGGGAGACTAAAATGGTTAGACAAACCAATTATGGTAACTAATTAGTTACTTACTTTTTGAAGGAACCATGAGCTCTTGACAAATGGCACAATTTGGGCTAAGTATTTGTGTTGGTGAAGATAAACACCACAAATTCCCTCCCTCCTCATAATTTCATGCAGCACACTTGGAGAGAGAGAAAGAAATTTAAAAAACATGAGAAAATAAAAAGAGGAGAGAAGGAAGGTGAATAGTGAAAATGTCTAGGTTTCGGAGCCGATTCCACCCCCATTTCGGCATTTCTAACTTTCGGAGTCTTCTCTAACGTTGTTCCTCTCATGGAAAGTAACATTTCTATGGTTTTGGATTTTTAATTAGAGGTGTTTGATTCTGACTACTTAGAGGAGGTACTGCCGAAATCAACGACAGATCACAGATTCAGGTTCCAGTAAGTGTATGCTTCAATTTGAACCGAATATTCTGTGATTTTGTTGAGTATTTCTTAAGATGTTCAAACCCTTAATTTCGGCTATAGGGATCCTTTTAAGTTTTTATGTTCATATGATGATGATTATGAGGTTAAAATAGGTTTTATGATGAATTATGATGATTTTGGAAGTTGTGTTCAAATATGCTTGAATTCATTTTCTGGAGGCAGAGAACTTACAATGTGTTTTTGATTAGTGAAACCTAATTCAAATGTTATGAAATTTTTAAGAATTAAAGTAGACATTATGGGCGTAGACATTATGGGCTTTAATTTGATAGGTATTATAAGCAATTTGGACTAGTGGATTGAAAGTTATGCTTTTTCAAAGTTTGATCTTGTTTTTGGGAATGTAATCTAACATAGTGTGGGAGTAAATGGAATTCTCTAATTTTGTGGTTATAGATGGTAGTGTTTTATATTTTTCTTGTCTAGAGGACTTAAAGAGCTTTCCATAGAACTTTGAACCACTCTATTTCAATTTTTATAGATTTAGTTATGATTTTTGGAAGTTGAGCAAAGAACAGAGGATTTTTTGACCTAGGCCTAAAAGTTTCTGACCTCTTTTTTCGTGGCCAAGGACTTTTGGTGGGGGCCAAAATCCCTGTTTCAGCTTTTCACATTTGTGATTGGTTTAGGTTTTCTAACTCTATAGGCACTTGTTTGGACTTTTAATGGCTACTAAAGTGGCTCAAAAGATAACTAATATGATGTGTTAAGCCTCCGTAACTTCTTGGACACTAATATACACTTCCAATGGCTCTCTATCGTGTCTCTAATGATGTGATTGGGTATCTAGGGTCATGAAGTGACAAGGATTGAGCACCTTTAATGGTTAGAATAAAGGTACAAAAGGAGGACTCAAGACAAGAGATAGGGAACTTACCTTATTTGCATGTATTCTATATGTTTGCTTGTGTAGTGATGTATGTGATTGCTTTACTTGATTGTGTAGAGCATATTTGAATAATGAAGCTCTATTTCTATTTATATTATGGCCATAGTTTTAATTTGTTGCATGAAACATTGAGCATACAAAAATGTCATTATGAGGCATACATCTAGTTAAAGCTAACATGTCATGCACATAGCATCTATCATGTATGCATTATTGTAATTGTTTCCTACTTAGATTCTCTCGAATCTCACCCTCCCCTACTAACACTTTAGACAAGTGAAAATATGAGGTGTGCTGAGAACAAAGAAGAGAACCGCACTAGAGGAGTATAGTGAAGGAACGAAGACGGGAAGGTATATGCGTTTCACTGGAACGGGTTTAGACACCCTAGAAGCCCTGTGCCACTACATCATTTGTAATTATTATGTACAATCCATGTGGGAAATTTCTATAATCAAATACTTATTATCAGTATTTTCATGCTATTTCTATGTGTCCACCGAACTACGCAATTGCTACTCTAATTAATATCGATAATAAGTGATATGCAAGGCGGAGTGTTACAGAGGCACTGAAGAAGCAAGTTATGCTACTACTAATTACTTGTTACAGGTATGTATATATATAGCTTCATCATAAATACACACACTAATACTACTGTATACTTAACCAAGGAGTCTAGCGTTCAAAATATTAAACTTCAAGGTCTTGGTTTTAAACTTCTATCTAAAGATCGACACGAGTACAAAATAGCCTTTTTAGACTGTAACAATTAGATGGGTTATTGCGGATAAGGTCGAAAAAGTATGATCAGTGGCCATTTTGTAATTATAAAGAAGTTTTAAGACCGGTTCTTAAAATATGAGGTTTAAAATATATTATTTAGACTAGTTATCAAAAACAACCGGTCTAAAAAGATACAAATAACAAAAAACTAAAAAAATTGAAAATTTTTAGACCTATTTCCACTAATAACTGGTCTAAAATATAAAACACTTTAGACCTCATATTTCAAAATAACCGGTCTCTTTTCTTCTCTATTGTGACCTTGCCTTAGCTCTAAACTTCTGCGACCTTGCTCTAGCTCTGATCTTCTCATTCTCATGTTTGTTGCTGCGGTGCTCTCACTCTCACACTGAATGAGTTTGTCGCTGCCACAACCTCGTTTGCTCTGATATCCTTCATCGCGACTTTCCTCTTTCCCCGTGACATCCATCCTTCATCACATCCTACCTTGGCAGCCTCACTTCTTTACTGCCATGAGCGGCTCGCTCCTTTGCCTTGACCCAGAGATGTGTGAAGAACATGCAACTGATGTTATGAGGTTTGAATAATATTTCCTTTCAAACGCTTAATTAATTTGTAAACTAATTTTTGATTACGATGAGTCAGAACACGAATCTAAAGAAGAAGAAAAAGAGCATAATAACGATGCAAATATGTCCTCCGAATCCAAATCCAAATCTAGAGCATCGCTTGTTAAGAATATGAGAATAACACTAAAAGGCCCGAGCCTAATTTAAGATTACAAAAGTAAGCCCAGTAAAAAAGTTCTGCTGCAAGGCCCTGTCACTACTCAGAAAAAGCAACTATTATAATCCTTATGTATGAGCTGTATATATCCATTTAGTATATCCTGGAATATTCTTCCTTTATTATTCTAGGACCTTCTATTATTTGTACAGGTGTAAGCATCTTGTGTATTCTAGGGTTTTGTATTCTACCTATTTAATGAACAGTAATAGACAGGGCAAATCACGCCTTTGAATATAATTCTCCTGATCCTATAAAACTTTTCTTGGTATCAGAGCCTCTTGGGCTAGCCGCCATGGCAGACAAAGACATATTGACACCTATTTCCCTTTCTGGTTCAGCATCAAATAGCTTATCAACCTCAGTCAATCTTTTGGCAAAATTATCTGAAAAACACAATACCTTGTCTCAAACATGTTCTGTCAAGTTGGATAGAACAAACTACCCCGTTTGGGTAACTCATGTCCTCCCTGTTAATTAAGGATACAGAGCTGAAGGTTACATTAATGGCTCAAAGGTATGCCCTCCACAGTTTGTTACAGAGGGTAGTACAACCAAACTGAACCTAGATTTTGAAGAATGGGTTGTTGCTGACCAACTAGTATTTGGATGGCTTCTCAACACCATGACCTTAGAAATCTCTTCAGAGATGACTCATGTATCCACTGCAGCTGGGTTATGGTCTGCTGCCAAAGAGATAGCCGGAGCACAGTCAAAATCCAGGCTGTTGTTGCTGAGATCTGAAATTCAGCGTACTAGGAAAGGGGCACTAAGAATGAATGATTACCTAGCTAAAATGAAGAGTTTGTCTAGTCAACTAGCCTTAGCTGGAAGTCCTATTCCTCTCCCAGATCTCGTCATTCAAGTCCTTGCTGGCTTAGAAGCTGACTATAATCCTATTGTGGTGCAATTAACACATAGGGCTGATGAACTGACCTGGATTGAACTCCAGACATCTCTCTATACCTATGAGAGCCGAATGGATCAACTGAATCAGATGTCACAACTTTCTCTCAACAACAATGTCATCAACTATGCTAAATCAGAGGAGAACTATTTTCCCAGAGGTTCTTGGCGAGGAAACAGAGGAAACCGTGGCAGGAGAGGACGTGGCAGAAACTATAGGGGAAGAGGAGGTAGCTACAACAATCATGGAGATGTTCTAAAGTGCTCACTATGTGATAGAGTTAGTCATACATATGATACTTGCTTCTACCGTAATGATAAGACCTTTGTGAGAGGCAACAAGAAACCTAATGATGGAAACCGAAGCTCCTATGCTGATTTTGATAGTGCATACTGGGCAACCCTTGAAATTGTGAATGATGATGCTTGGTACCTTGATAGTGGTGCTACCAGTCACGTTGCTAAGGATCTAAACAAGCTGGATAACACTGCTACCCCCTCTGGTAAGATGAATATTGTTGTTGGTGATGGATTTAAAATAGGAGTGGAGAAAGTAGGTTCATCTACCTTATTAAATGAATCTTACAGAAAGGTTAAGTTAAATAACATTCTATACACTCCTAAAATGAAGAAAAATCTATTGAGTGTGTATAAAGTGGCTTGTGACAATGATGCTGATGTGGTTTTTAACTCTAATGGTGTTTATGTGAAGGATCAAGCAACAGGACAGATCATGCTACAGGGAACACCAACTAATGGTGGATTATTCAGAGTTTACAACCGTAGGAAGGAAGAAAGTGCAGATTTAGTTTTTGCAGTTGAAGAAGTTGATCCATCAGCATCTAATTTTAAGGGTTTTAGTAGGGAACTTTGGCATTGTAGGCTTGGTCATCCTAATGACAAAACATTAAATCAGATGATTAGAGATTATAATATGAAAATTATTTCTAGAAATGAGAATGACTCTATGTTTTGTGAATCCTATAAATTTGGTAAAATGCACTCTCTACCCTTTAAAGCATCCAATTCACATGCAACCAAGCCACTTGAACTCATTCATACCGATCTTTGGGGTCCATCTCCACTCATTTCCATGAATGGATTTCGATACTATATTCTGTTTCTTGATGACTACAGTAGATACACCTGGATTTTTCCACTAAAAACAAAGGATGAGGCCTTGCAAATGTTTATTCAGTTTAAAACCTTTGTGGAAAAATAGTTTGAAAGCAAAATCAAGATTGTTCAAAGTCATTGGGGTGGAGAGTACAAAAGTTTCACTAAAACCCTGCAAGAATCAGGCATTCTTTTTAGACAAACTTGTCCTTATACTTCTACTCAGAATGGGAGAGCCGAAAGAAAGCATAGGCATGTTGTGGAAGTAGGCCTAACCCTATTGGCAGAAGCTAAAATGCCTCTCTTCTATTGGTATGAGGCATTTCACACTACAACATAACTCATCAACAAACAGTCATCTATAGTATTAGGAGGAATCTCTCCTTTCTACAAACTTTTTGGAAAACATCCTGATTATAACTCTCTCAAGATATTTGGCTGTGCTTGTTATCCTTGCCTAAGACCTTATAATCAACATAAGCTGCAGTTTAGAACAACTAAATGCGTGTTTATTGGGTATAGCAATTCACACAAGGGATACAAGTGCTTAAGTTCTAGTGGTAAGATCTATATTTCTAGACATGTTGCATTTAATGAAACTGAGTTTCCATTTTCTATAGGCTTTGTTAACAAAAGGAAGGTACCTGAAGAAAGCATACATCCCAGAGAATTTTTCAAGTCTACTGCAACAAGCCAATCTACACTAGAAAGCCTCAGTTTTGATCAGCTAAGTCCGGTATCATCATGTTCTGTTCCAATTGCTGATGTACCAATCTTAGCTCCTGCATCAACATAAGAACAAATTATTGAGAATCAGTCCAACAATAATCAGCAGTCATCACAGCAAAGCCCTTGCACAAACAAAAACAGTGATCAAGTGATAGAAGAAAACAACCAGAATGAGCAGGACATTCCACTCACAGAAGAAATTCAGGATTCAACTGCTATATCACCAAAACATCATATGATCACAAGAAGTAAGGCAGGTATCTCTAGACCTAAGCTACCGTATGTTGGTGCTATTACAACTGATCTGATATTACCAAAAGAGCCAGTGAGTGTTAAAGAAGCTCTTAAATCTGTGGAATGGAAGAAAGCCATGATAGAAGAATATAATGCCTTAATTCGGAATAAAACCTGGGTTCTAGTTCCTTATCATGGTGAAAGGAACTTAGTTGATTGCAAATGGGTTTATAAAGTAAAGACAAATCCTAATGAACTTAGCTACAAAACTAAACCAAGATTAGTTGCAAAAGGGTTTCAACAGAGTCCAGGAATAGATTTTGAAGAAACCTTCAGTCCAGTCCTCAAAGCATGTACTCTAAGGTTTATCCTTACTGTTGCTGTGACTTTTAACTGGCCAATTAGGCAAGTTGACATAAACAATGCCTTTCTAAATGGTGAACTACAAGAACAAGTGCTAATGAGACAACCAGAAGGATTCAAATCTACCAAATATCCTAACCATGTATGTCTCTTGAAGAAAGCTCTCTATGGTCTACGACAAGCACCTAGAGCTTGGTTTGGCAAGCTAAGAACCACACTTCTAAGCTGGGGTTTTGTTCACTCTAAATGTGATACTTCTCTGTTTTTTAAGAAAAACAAGAACTTTATTATGTTCATCCTTATATATGTGGATGATATAGTAATCACTGGGAGTTGTCTTAAGGTATTAGAGTTGTTTATCAAGCAGCTCAATTCCACCTTTGCATTAAATGATCTGGGTCATATTCATCATTTCTTGGGAGTTGAGGTATTTAGAGATGAAACCGGTCTCTATCTAAAACAAGAAAAATGCATTTGGAGCATACTTGACAGGTTTGGTATGTCTAACTGCTCATCAGTTCCTACTCTTATGGTGGTCAACAAACAGTTCACAAAGAAAGAAGGAACTTTGCTACACAATCCTACTCTCTACCGGCAAGCTATCGGTGCTCTACAATACTTAGCAAATACTAGGCCGGACATCACCTTTGCAGTAAACAAGCTCAGCCAATTTCTTGCAGAACCAAGAGACACACACTGGCAAGGTCTAAAAAGAATTTTAAGATACTTGAAAGGAACAAGCAATTTGGCTTTGCACATTAAATCAGCCACACATCTTACCTTACAAGGGTTCTCTGATGCTGATTGGGCTGTATGTCCTGACGATCGACGATCAATAGGTGGCTATTGTGTGTATCTCGGGGAATCTCTGATTTCATGGTCAGCGAAGAAGCAACCAGTTGTGGCTTGCTCTAGTGCAGAATCAGAATATCGTTCTCTGTCGAATCTTGCTTCTGAGCTAGCCTGGATTTAGTCCCTTATTGGTGAATTTGGTGTTCGAATGAAAAATCCCCCAATTGCCTGGTGTGATAATCTTAGTGCCACTGCTCTGGCTTCTAATCCAGTGTATCATGCTCGGTCGAAGCACATAGAACTGGATGTTCATTTTCTTTGAGACAGAGTCATGGATCGGAAATTAGTTGTCCGATACATCCCATCCTCCAATCAGATAGCCGATGTTTTCACGAAAGACTTGTCCCACACCAAGTTCTCTCATTTTCAAAGCAAACTAGGCCTTATGTGGTCACCTGGGCCCAGTTTGAGGGGGGATGTTAAGAATATGAGAATAACACTAAAAGGCCCGAGCCCAATTTCAGATTACAAAAGTAAGCCCAGTAAAAAAGTTCTGCTGCAAGGCCCTGTCACCACTCAGAAAAAGCAACTATTATAATCCTTATGTATGAGCTGTATATATCCGTTTAGTATATCCTGGAATATTCTTCCTTTATTATTCTAGGACCTTCTATTATTTGTACAGGTGTAAGCATCTTGTGTATTCTAGGGTTTTGTATTCTACCTATTTAATGAATAGTAATAGATAGGGCAAATCACGCCTTTGAATACAATTCTCCTGATCCTATAAAACGTTTCTTCGCTGGATTGGATTTACCTCGAGGGCATTATGATGGAGGAGTTCGAAGAGGCTGCAAATGGATGAGTGAAGAACTTAATGCTAGGTGCTCTTGATCATCGCTGGTTTGCTTGCATTTAGATATACTCATTACTATATTCCTTCACCTTATAGTCAATCAAACTCGGTTTGGCTACCTTTAGGGTAAGCTATTAGCTAATGTAGTTGGGACAACATTGAATTGTTCTAATATAGTTTTGTTTTCTGAATTCATTTGTTTTTGTTTTCAAAATGAGCTCCTGTTTTGTGTGACAGATAAGTAGGTACTTCTCTGATTCTCAATACTATTTCCAAGTGAATGACCAATATGTCAGGAACAAACTGAAAGTTGTTCTCTTTTCATTCCTACATAGGGTTTGTAGAAATGTTACATTTCTTCAGTTCCTTTCTTTATGATTATATGTTATGTTATTTTATCTTCCCTCCCCCCATTATTTTCTCTTTGGATTCAGGGTCACTGGACAAGAATAGCTAAGCCGGTCGGGGGCAAACTTTCGTATAAACCACCAATTTTTGACATAAATGCACCATACTTCTATATTCCTCTCATGGCATTTGGTACCTATGTTGTTCTTGCTGGCCTCTTGTTGTGTCTCCGTCGCCAATAAGTGTCCTGCAGACTCTAAATAATGCTGTGTTTCCTAATACTGGGAAATTACCTGATGATGATAGATTAAATGTTTTCTTTCAAATTTCGTATCTCTTATCTCTTTGTATGTATATGATGTTTAAACGCATATATACCTTAATGAGTAAGCATAGATATGATAAGAAATTTTTTGACTTCTCAGTTTCTTATGTTGCATATGATCAAAATTTTTTCCTTGGTAAGCATTGTTATGCTTCTGTATTTTATTGAAATTATTTACATTCAATAGTCTTACTATTTGCATGCTTCGTTACTTGGCATCAAAAGTGGTTAAATGACTATCAAGATACCGCTTACAATCATAATTACAAACACTCTTGAATTGCTTCTAAGGACTGTATTTTAACTATTTTATTAAGATTTAAGTATTTATTAATATAATAAATTACAGTCTAAAAAGAAAAGATTTTTAATAAAGTATGAAACTTCATAAAACAAAAACTATTGTTCCCAGATCCCTTTTTTTTCATATTGTAATTTATTATATTAATAAATATTTAAATATTACTAAAGTAGTTAAGATATTTGAATTTTGGAAAAAAATAAAATATTTGAATCCTATATCCATGCCAACTGTCATTTGTTAAGGTGAGATGCAATAAACTGTCAAGTTTAACCACAATTTTAACAATAGGGAGGGTACCGGCCAAAATGTTAAATTTCAGGCTCTTGGTTTTAAACTTCTAAATTAAGGTGAGGGAGGTTATCCACAATACGTCCAAAGTTTAAGGGAGTTTTTTTTTTTTTTTTTTTTTTTTTTTTTTTTTTTTGTATTTTTGACTAAAAAACAACAAGGCAGATCCAACAATTTTATCTTATAAAAAGGAACTGAGGAAATAATATTAGTTGTCCACCGTTAATTAAGACTATCAATTGGCTACCTAACATAACCCCCTAAAATTTTCTTTTCCCTCTTTCCTGTTAGTCATTTGTATTAAAGCTAGGTCTTTTGCATTTGCGTCGATTATAAAATTAATTTCATTACTCACAACCAGTCTCTATACCTTTTTTTTTTTTTTTTTTTTTTATAATTTTTATTGAGAAAAATATTCATATTTCCTATCGGTACAAAGTTTTTCCCTTATAAACTAAGTTCTCTTTGTTTCATTCCTATAGGTTCCTGAGGGTGTAGTGAACAGTAAAGGCAATATTTGCATGGCAAGCGCGAGCCCTTTAAATGTCCAAAAAGCATATTACCACCAATTTCAAAGGGCTTTCTCATTATTTCTCAAGTGTTGTGCTGAAGAACTTATTGAAGGTGGTTGTATGGTTCTTGTTCTTGGAGGAAGAAGTAGTAGTGACCCATCAAGCAACGAATTTTGCTACATATTGGAGCTTCTGGCTAAGGCACTCAATGATATGATCTCAGACGTACATGCATGGAACCACACCAATCCATCCCGAATTTGGTGGTTAAACTCTACTGCGGTGACGATATTGTAGGGGAGGTCTTGCGGAAAAATAGCTCAGCGTCAGGATGATAAAAAGCTTAACACCTCTCCTTCTTATTCCTTTTTCATATTGAAAAAGGAATAAGAATGAAAAATGAAAAGGTTGTCTTATTCAAAACCCCAATTATGAAATCCCTTCTCTCCCATATATCCTAAATTTTAGCTGGGTGTAAATTTAATTGGCGTATAGAAAATTATACTATATTTAGTCCTTAATATAAGAGCTAGTGAATTAACTTGAATAGATTAAGGAAATTAGTTATGTTAGTTATTTGTAACAAATATAGGTTGATTTTCCTGAAATATCATTTTTCATCATCATAACTACCATAGGATAGAAACTCTTTAATATGTACCATCAAAAAATAGATACTTTGGAAAAATTATAAATTTGGTAAACGGAGTGGGTTGAGGTCTTATCTTGTATTTAGAAACAAATCCAACCTCAACTAGTTCTTATATTAAGGACGGGAGATAGTATTATACTATGAGTTGTAGAAAGTCAGCCAATATTCTTGTTTTCAAAAAAGCCACAGCACACACTTTCTATACTAGTTTCGTTTTAACTGATGTAAAATTTCAGTGTAAGAAGCCTTTTTTTTTTTTTTTTAATTGTAGTGTTCATCATAATTTTGTTTGAAATGCATACAAAATATAATAAAGATTTATGACAAAAGATTTTGTATGGCTGTATTGTGGTGCAGGGAATAATAAATGAAAATCTGGTAGATTCATTCAACCTTCCTATTTACACTCCATACCCATCTGAATAAAAATTAGAGATTGAAAAGGAAGGCTCATTCACTTTGAATCACTTGGAGCTATTTGAAGTAAGTTGGAAGGCTGCATGTGGTGAAGAACTCAATGATAATAGTGATGGATTCAAAGCTGCATAGTCTATGAGAGCTGTGGTTGAACCTCTTCTTGTGAGCCACTTTGGAGAAGCTATCATTGACTATATTTTTCATCGTTACCAACATATATTACCTGATCGTATGTCCAAAGAAAAACTTGTGTTCCTCAATCTTGTCGTATCTTTGACCAAAACAACTTGAAGAAGCCAACATATATTTTTCTATAAAACAGTAGAGATGTGTATCAAATATGTTTATTATCCCACTGTATTCGTTTTTCTTTCTTTGATATAGTGTATGATTTAATTATAGTTAATCTAATGGTTAAGTAATGTTGTAATAACTAGTGATGTCTAGAATGCCAAAGAAATTTTGTGTGTGTCTATCAATGTAAGATTTTAAAAAAAGAAGCTCAATAAATTAAAGTGCAAAATACTCTAAACATCTGTCTATTTTTCCTTAATTACATAGTCATCCCCTCTATTTTGAAAACATACATTTTACTCCTCCGATTTTAATTATAGGACAACATCTGAGAGTTAATCTTGATTTTAAATATAAGACATAATTTATATTTTTCTCAATCTTTTCATAATTTACTCCTATTGATGCTCCCTAAACAATAATCAAGGAGGAGAGGGAGTGATAGAATTAAGGAAGATGCTTAGAAAATTTTAGAAAATATATGTCATATTATCTAACCAAATCAACTTCCTTAATATAATCTAATTAGGTAAATATGTCTTATATTAAGAACCAGAGGAGTAGTTCAAACCATTAACACCATTAAAAAATATTAAAAAAAAATTCTTGAAATATATTTTTTTTTATTGAAAATCATATTAGAACAAATCTTGCTTACTAATATACCCTCATTATACCAAATATCTAATTTATCTTTTAACATTAATGTTTGCTAATAATCTATTTAATATTATCACTAGATTTATAAAAAAATTTAAGTAATTTGTTATGTCAAAAATTAACTTATTGACAAAAAATGTTGAGTTATTTTCTTAACAAACATATGTTTAATGAATTATATTTAAAATTTTTGAATTATAATACATTAATATAAGGTTCTCAAAATTATATCATTTTCTAATTTTATAATTTAATTAAAAAATACATATATATAGTTGCAAAAAAAGTTATCCATATTTAAAATATTACATCATAAGTAAATTTTAATAAATAAACCTGATTAAAAATTTAAATATAATTTAAAATAAAAATTTATAATTATAAAATTAATTAATTTTGTAATAATCAATTTAACAGTATGAGAAAAAATTTTAAAATATATATTGAAATTATTTTTTAAATTTTGGGTAAATATATTTGATTAAATGTTTATTAAGTAATATTTATGCTAAGAAGTTGGCATTTTGGTAAAAATGACAGATCAATGCTGTGTTTTAACTGTAAACTAATGGTTGGGTTGATAGAAGTTGAATATCAAAATTAGAAGGCAGATTTATGCAACATATGCTTCAATTTTAAGAGAGCTGGTTTATATATGTTTTTAAAATATAAGGGAGGTCTTTATAATTGAGAGTAAACACAGGGGAAATGTTGATGTATTTTACACTCCATCCCTATCTGAATTAAAATTAGAGATTGAAAAAGAAGCTAAAGCTCATTCACTTTGAATCACTTGGAGCTATTGAAGTAAGTTGGAAGGCTCCATGTGGTGAAGAACTTAATGATAATAGTGATGGATACAAGCTGCACAGTCCATGAGAGCTGTATTTGCGGGATCAGGTGGGGTGGGCAGATGTGTAGCCTGCTGCGCGCCCCATTTTGGGCTGTTCCCAAATATATTTGTTATAGTTCCTTATATAATTAGATTTTACATAAAATGTGTAACATTTTGATATCTTATGGATAAAAAATGGAATTATTTTTAATTTTTTATGATTTTTTAAAGATTCAGTACTCAAATTGAAAAGAAAAATGCATTGAATCTTTGAAAAATCATAAAAAATAGAAAACAGCTCAATTTTTTATTCATAAATTATCAAAATGTCACTCATATTATATAGAATCTAATGATCTAAGGAACCATAAAAAATAAATTTAGGAAAGACCCCAAATGAGACGCGTAGCACCTGCGCATCAGGGAGGTGCACAGCACCCACCCCTGATCCTGTATTTGCACCTCTTCTCGTGTGTCACTTTGGAGATGATATCATTGACGATATTTTTCATCGTTACCAACATATATTAGCTCATCGTATGTCCAAGGAAAAAACTGTCTTCCTGAATCTTGTCGTATCGTTGACCAAAACAACTTGAAGAAGCCAACATACATAAGTGTGTATATATATAATATTTCTATAAAACATTGGTGATGCGTATAAATACGTACATTTTCTCGCTCTCTGTTCGTTTTTCTTTCTATGAGATTGTGCATGCTTTATTTTATTTTATTTTATGAATTAAAAAAGCAAGCTGAAGCTTGTAATAACTAACCACTTGGACAATCTACCCAGTAACCACTCCTAAAACAGGATCTGAGGCAAATGCTAAACACATCGTTCCAAGTTCTCTAAATACATCCTTAAGGAACTAGATGGCACATCTGGCACTCGGACTGTCTCAAAAATGTCTTGGTGTCCTTCCCTCGCCAAAAAGTTAGCGCATCTAATGGTACCTCTATATGCATGTCTCAGTTCGACCTTCCTACCCTGGAAGAATAATTCTTTAACGTTAGCAACAACATTCCTCAAAGAGTGATCTGACGCACATTCTCTTATGAGAAGGTTGATGCCATCCAGCGAGTTTGAGTAGACATCTGGTTCCCTAGTTGTTGACATCTACCCCTCGAACACAAAGCGACATCTGGTTGTCCATAGGAACCAACAAACCAAGCTAAACACCCCGTTCCAAACGGTGTTTTTGAACAAGCGACGTTCTGGATTATGGGGCAAATTCCACTAAAGCCATACCTGCAAATTACCGGAAAAGAAACTAGAAATGTGGTTAGGTGATAAAATCTGTTTCCATAGCTCAGTTTGACACTGAAAAAGGCAGTCACTCAAGGTAGAAATGCCACGTTTTACTCTTGGTAAGTTAATAATCAATCTCTCATGTGAGACTTGCCACATGAACACTTTAACCTTTTCATGTACCTACTGTTGGAGATACAAGTTACATGTGGGTGTGTCAAATGGAACAAGTCCCACATTGCTTGGGAAAGAGAGAATGCTAGTGTATATATTACACCTTGTGAAGTTGGGCTAGTAAATTGTAACACCCCAAATTTTATATTCACCAAATATATTGTAATTATTTGGGAAATTCAATAAAATGGTGAATATTCATGAATTTGGAATTTATGAATTTATAAATGTTCAATTTCATGGGAAATTGGGCAAAAAAAAAAAAAATAATTATGGAATTAATTTGGGTAATTTAAAAAGCCCAATATTAAGGTCAAAAAATGAAGGAATATTAGAGAAAATATTTGGTCCAAAAATATATGGAAATTGGCCAAAGAAAAAAATAAGAAAAGAAATTGGATTAGAAAGGTAATGGCAAACTCGTAATTTTGCCAAAATATCACAAAATTAATTATTTTTCAATTAATTGAAGTTAATTTCAATTAATTAAGGGAAATAAAGTTTAAAAATATATTTAGAATATTTTGGTCAATTTAATATGAATTTATGGAAAATTTGAGCAAAAAGTGCAATTTTGACCAAAATTGAGACTTTACGTGTATACGTAACCGAAACAAGTTGTGAAGCCAATTGAGACCATAAGGAGGGACCCCTAGGTGTCTCCTACATGTGGCATAAAGAAGGAAATATTGGTTGGACATGATGGCATGGTTACGTGAATGTAGGAAGTTATGTACATAAATTGGATTTTAGTAATTTTGGAAAATTAAACAAATTATTATAATATTATGAAATATGATAATATAAACATCATCTTCCTCAGCTCATTTCGTGCCCAACCAGACCTGAACATAGTGTGAGAAAGTTGAGAGAGTTTAGAGAGAGAAATAGAAGAAAAATCACAAGGTAAGCCGATTTCTCCGACGATTTCGCTCCTAACGCATATAACTCCGACTCTAAGCTACTCCTCTTTGTTCTTTAAGGTTTGGAAAGCTCAAATTTGGTATTCTAAAAGTTAGGGTTTGCTGCCATTTTTGGGAAAAGCTTGTGGGAGCTTGTGGGAGCTTGAGGTAACTTCCAAACCTTCGTATATTAACTATTTTGGCTGCTGTGGGCAATTTAATCGGTGAAATTTTACCGGATTGCCATTGGTTTTAAATTTTGGAAAAGTGTATATCTAAGGGTTATGCTGCCCAATTTTAGTTCAAATGGTTGTTATAACTCAATTAGATTGTTAATAAAATGGTTAGGAGTAAAAAGGAACGTGTTTACGGAGCCGAAATCGTAAAACCCCGATTTTTCCTGGAGAACACAATTATTTCGGCCAGGGATGTTTGAGGGCCTTAGAGTTGGATTTTCAATGATTTTATGGTTCCATTGGATTCAGTGGACGAAAATAGGTGGGGTTACAGTTGGGCACTTTTTCAGAAAAGGCTAAGAAAGCACAATTACGGAAACGCCCCTAAAACCCTAAAAGTAGGGCTGCCAAGGGCAATTTCGTAATTTGGCATTGAATTTGGTAATTTTGAGTCCGGAAATGGATTCCTTGGATGAAAATACGTCAGGATAGCCATAGTCAAAAATTTGGAAAAACGTGCCATCGGGCCGGGTACGGCGGGGCCGGGGTCCCGGGGGCATTTTGGTAAATTTTCACTATAGGCTAATATAACCACAAGAAACACTATGGAAGTGTCTAAAATGATACTTGGATAGGTTATAACCTATTTCTTGTACATTTGATGTTTTAGGACCGAGTTGGACGCCTTTAGTTGACACGTTCTACGAGGCGGGCCCTTTGAGACAAGAAAGAGGTTAAGGTAGGGACTACTATCTCTCATATACTATGTGACTATTTGTATGATGCATGTTACTGTATTTTGTGATCTGAACACGTGCTGGAGGCACATTACCTAGCTGTGGTCTAGGACCTAGCTGAGGTACACTGGTCTTACCTAGCTGTAGTCAAGGACTCGGCTGAGGTACATGCAGGGGTTTCAACGGGTTAGTTGGCCTTGAATTTTGTGTATACACACGGATGATATGAATTTTTATTTTACTTGATACGGTACATTGCATATTTAATTTTCGCATTTTATATGTTGATCGTATGTTTCTACTGAGATTCCTTGGAATCTCACCCCTTTTTCTAATCAAAATGTCTCAGCGGGTGCCAGTGGCTCGAAAGCCAAGGATGCAGAGAAGGGAAACTGACAGACACGTTTCCCAAGATGAATACAGTGGTTGTATAGTCTGTATGTGAAATAGTTTTGGGAACATACTGTACATATTTGTCATTATTATCGACTTCTGCTCTGTTAATGACTGTCTGTAAACAAATACTTATTATCAGTATAACTGTACTTTTCTGTTTGCCTATGGAACTTGTTCATTATTGCCCTGCGCATATCAAAATGGAAACGGGTGTTGACATAAATCGGCCAAGAGGAAGAGTGGGCTCGCGCGCACAACAAAGGGCCACCAAGAGGCAAACATCGTGGAAATCCGGCGATTTCCCCCCTGCGTGTGAATTAAATGCGGACTGGGCACTTTTTATCAAATGTTTTTTGGAAAAATCTACAATTTATTTTTGTGAAAATAGCTTACCGGAAAAACCCTGTTTTGAGGCATCTAAATCTTGAAGCATCAGTATTTCCGTTACAGAGGGCATGGGCCAGATTTTACATTTCCAGCCGCATGTTTTAAATTGCCAAACGGCTATTTTAATTGCCGAACGGATCTGGTCCTTCAATGTTCAGAAGCGGCCTCATTATGTGGTTTTATTATTGTGTAACCGGTGGCTTAATGGTGTTTATGAGGAGTAAAACGTTGCCCAACGTTCAGATGCATGGAGGCCTATAAAAGGCGCTGCCTGCAAGAGGTCCAGACACCCAGCTCTGACATCTCGAGCCCTCTCAATTAAATGCGGACTGGGCACTTTTTATCAAATGTTTTTTGGAAAAATCTACAACTTATTTTTGTGAAAATAGCTTACCGGAAAAACCCTGTTTTGAGGCATCTAAATCTTGAAGCATCAGTATTTCCGTTACAGAGGGCATGGGCCAGATTTTACATTTCCAACCGCATGTTTTAAATTGCCAAACGGATATTTTAATTGCCGAACGGATCTGGTCCTTCAATGTTCAGAAACGGCCTCATTATGTGGTTTTATTATTGTGTAACCGGTGGCTTAATGGTGTTTATGAGGAGTAAAACGTTGCCCAACGTTCAGATGCATGGAGGCCTATAAAAGGCGCTGCCTGCAAGAGGTCCAGGCACCCAACTCTGACATCTCGAGCCCTCTCTTCCTCTCTGACACATTCCTCTGTTCTCTCCGCCTTACAGTTGCTTTCATCTTGCTGTTCTGTCTGCCCTGTTTCTGCAGGAAGAATCCGTTTTATCCTGGGGAGTGCCGCTTCTAGTCAGCCGGTGGTCGCGGAATAGCTCTTAAGGACAGCGTCCTTGAACGTGACTCGGATTACAGTGTACTTGCAGGAGTTTGTCAACACCTACCACTTCCATTAATGATGCCAGATATTCGTGTTGGAGATTTGATTCAAAGAGTTATCCAAAAAATCAAGGAGCCTGACTCAGTCGTCTACCAAATCTTGGAGGCACCATCACCCCAAAAAAAAAAAAAAAAAAAAAAAAATATCGTGGGTTTGATGTGTAGCTAAAATTTAGAAAGTGAAAGCTGATATTGAGGAATTTTGGATTAGTGGCAATTTTATTTATTAATTTCATTTATTTATTTACTTTAATTTATGAAAGTTAGTTACATTTTAAATCTATAAAATCCCATGTAATCTGCCTTGATTTTGCAAGCAATTAAGCAATAAAGAATATCAGTAAAATATCTTAGATTTCTCTCTCTTATTTTTCCCTTTTTCCTCTATGATTGTCCTTATGCTCTCTCACGCTTAAACCAGCAAATTGGTATCAAAGCAGTTCCGATTAGACTTGGGCGATATGGCAGCCAACAAAAATGCAGTGAGTTCTAGAGCATCAAAATGAGAACTCTCTTTAAGTCTCAAGAGCTATGGGACTTAATGGAGAATGGGTATAATGATAACGATGAGGAGGCCAGATTGAGAGAAAACAAGAAGAGAGACTCAAAAGCACTGTTCTTCATCCAACAAGCAGTGGATTACTCTATCTTCTCAAAAACTGCTGTAGCCTTAACAACAAAGGAGGCTAGGGTAATCTTATGAAAATCCTTCCATGGCTCATCAAGAGTAGGTCGAATCAAGTTGCAGGCCTCACACCGTGAGTTTCAGAACCCGCAGATGAATAATGCCGAGTCTATACAGGAGTACAAGGCCACGGTGGCAGCAATGGTCAATCAGATGACCATGTTGTTACAGCAACTGAGGAGTCTAAGGATCTATCAACTTATTCATTTGATGAGTTGATGGGTTCTCTACAATAATATCAGGCAAGAATTAACAAAAAGGATGAAAGAATGAAGAAAAAGCTTTCAAGCAAAAGCTGACAGCCCAAAAGAGATTGAAAGGGATGCTGGACGTGGAAGAGGCAGACTTAGAGGTAGAAATTTCAATAGCCGTAGCAGAGGAGGTGGCAGATTCGGAAACAAGAATAGAAGCAACATTCAGTGCCATAATTGCAAAAATTATGGCCACATGAAAGTTGATTGCTGGTTCAAATACAAGCAAGCAAACTTTGTAGGAGAAATTGATGGTGAAAGCAAGTTGTTCATGGCATATTCTGACCAACCTTAAGTAGAAGATGAAGTACGGTTCATGGACAGCGGTTGTTCAAACCACATGATGGGAAGAAAATCTACCTCCACTGATCTAGATGACACTCAAAAGAAGACAGTAAGGCTTGGTGATGACAAGGAGATGAAAGTTGAAGAAAAAGGAACAGTAGCAATCAGTATTGCTCCAGGTAAAACCAAACTCTTGGATAAGGTTCAACTTGTTAATAACTTAACACATAATTGTTGAGGGTAGGTCAGATTATGAAGAGTGGATATTCTGTTCTTTTGACAACAGAGAATGTGTCATGGCACATATGGCGTCAAACCAAGTGGTTGCAAGGATACCAATGACAAAGAATAGAATGTTTCCATTTGATGTAAGACCACGCAAGAGTTTGCTCTAGTGACTGGCGTGAAAGATTAGTCTAAGGTGTGGAATTTGCGCTATGGAAAACTAAACATCAATGTGTTGCAGCTCTTAGAGAAAAAAGGTATCACTTTTGGCTTACCAAAAATTTCTGCACTTGATATTTGTGAAGATTGTATTTATGGTATGCAGACAAGGAAGTCATTTCCTGTTGGAATGGCATGGAGAGCAAAATAATGCCTAGAGCTTGTTCATTCAGATCAGTGTGGCCCTATGAATATCAAATCCTTAGGTGGCAATTATTACTTTCTTCTCTTTATTGACGATTTTAGCAGGATGAGCTGGGTATATTTTTTAAAACCCAAATCAGAAACATTTGAGAATTTCAGAAGATTCAAAGCAGTGGTGGAGAAGGAAAGTGAGGCAAGTATTAAAGTTTTTCGTACTGACAGAGGTGGTGAGTTTATCTCATCAGAATTCAATCATTTTTGTAAAGAGAATGGCATAAGACATGAGTTTAGAGTACCTTATACACCAGAGCAGAACGGTATAGCAGAATGCGAAAACAAAACAGTCGTGGAAATGGCAAGAAGCTTGTTGAAAAGGAAAGGACTGTTAAATTCCTATTAAGCTGTAGCAACAAGGTTGTACTTGGTGAATCTATCCCCAATAAAAGCAGTACAAGATTGCCCTCCTAATGAAGCATGGAAAGTGAGAAAGCCTACTTTAAGCCATTTAAGAATATTTGGTTGTATTGCTTATATTTTAGTAAATTCTTAAAACTATCAAAAACTTGATGGGAAGTCACATAAATGTATTTTTATTGGTCATTGTACTGAGTCTAAGGCATATAAAATGCATGATCCCATTGATGAAAAGATAATTGTTAGTAGAAATGTGATATTGAAGGAAGATGCAGGTTGGGATTGGAGTGACAGCAACTCAGGCAGCAGGTCAAACAACTCCAGGTACCATCAATTGAGGAAACAACATCAACGTCAGTTAATATGCCTAGTCACTTCAAATAAGAATAGTCCAGCAACTACACTATCAAGAAGTGGCTGGCTCAAGTTTTGCAAGTGAGTCATCAGATGAGACGCCATCAAGAAGGTTCGTATCATTAAGGGAGATTTATGATAATAATGAATTTGCCATGCTGGCTTTAGATTCTGTTGCTTATCAAGAAGAATCAAGAGAAGAAGTGTGGATGACAGCAATGAAGGAGGAACTTACAGCAACAGGAAAAGAACTCAACATGGTTGTTAACTGAGCTACCAGAAGGTAAGAATGTGATTAGGCTGAAATGGGTTTTTAAAACTAAACTTAATGCAAATGGTAGTGTCCAAAAACCAAAAGCTCAGTTGGTGGCAAAGGGTTATACTCAACAACAAGATGTTGATTTCGAAGAGACTTTCTCACCTGTAGCAAGATTTGAAATAGTGAGACTTCTCTTAGCACTAGCAGCCCAACACAAGTGGAATGTGTATCAGCTTGATGTCAAATCTGCATTTTTGAATGGAGACCTTGAGGAGGAGGTTTATGTCGCTCAACTTGAAGGCTTAGAGAAAGATGGAGAAGAGAAAAAATTTTATACACTGAAAAAGGCACTCTATGGCCTAAAGTAAGCTCCTCAAGCATGGTACAGCAAGATTGATGCATATTTTAAGCAGAATGGATTTGCAAAAAGTGATAATGAGCCTACTCTATACATAAAGAAGCAAGGTAATGACTTTATGATTGTTTGCTTATATGTAGATTATATAATTTATATGGGCTCAAATCTGTCTTTATTAGAAGAATTTAAAGGTTGCATGATGGACAAGTTTGAGATGACAGATTTAGACTTGTTACACTATTTTTTGGGCTGAGAAATTGTGCAAGACAAATCTGGAATATTTGTGTCAAAAGAAATATGCCATAGAGTTGTTAAGAAGTTTCAGCATGCTAAATTGCACTATAAAGGCTAATCCGATGAATCCGAAACAAAAATTGCAGTAAGAAGATGGTGCTGAAAAGGTGAACCAGAAGCTGTATAGAAGTTTAGTGGGTGGTTTAACGTACCTAATTCATACAATACCAGATATATCTTTTTTGGTGGGTGTTGTGTCAAGTTCATGTGCAATCCATAAAAGGAGCATTATGGTGTGGCAAAACGAATTTTGTTATGCACTATTGGAACAGTTCGCTATGGAATTTGGTATACTCCTATAACCTATTTTAAATTGATTGGGTTCAGTGATAGTGATTGGGCAAGTTTATTAGATGACATAAAAAGCACGTCTGGAAATATTTTTAATCTGGGTTCAGAAGCAGTCATGTGGATGTCAAAAAAGCAAGCTACTGTGGCGGCACTTTGAATAGCAAAGGCAGAGCATATATCAGCAACCACAACAGCAAGTGAATGTGTTTGGCTTAGAAAAATATTAAATAATTTGCCGCAGAAGCAAGAAGAAGGATCTGAGTTGTTTTGTGGTATCAAATCAACTACTGCGATGACAAAAAAATCCGGTGTTTCATGGAAGAACCAAGTACATAGATATGAGATTTCATTATATCCATGAGTTAGTTGAAAAATGAGAATTAATTATGATGTTTTGCAGCACAAAAGTTGAATTTTCAGATATTCTGACTAATAGGCACTTTCAACTCAGAGGCATGTGTTTCTCAGAAGCCTACTTGGAGTGAGTGATTTTGAATCAAGGAGGAGTCTTGGAAATGTGATTCAAAACATTATACAATAAATCAGTGAGGCTGACTCTGTCATCTAACAATTCTTGGAAGCAACGTCACAAAAAAATCATAGGGTTGATGGGTAGCGAAAATTTAGGAAGTGAAAGCAGATATTCAGGAATTTTAGATTAGTGGCAATTTTATTTATTAATTTTATTTATTTTTTACTTTATTTTCTGATCGTTGTTTACATTTTAAATATACAAAATTCCATGCAATCTGCCTTGATTTTGCAAGTAATTAAGCAGTAAAGAATATCAACAAAATATCTCATATTTCTCTCTTTTATTTTTCCCATATTCCTCTGCTATTTTCCTTCTGCTCTCTCACGCTTAAACTAACAATTCGAACTCCTTGTATCTCTAGTTCCAACAATGAACTCATAAGTAGACTTAATTGAAAAGCTTCCATCTTTTCAATGACTTGGAGTGTTCCTTTAGGGAGGTGAAGTGATTGCATTTGATAGCTTGGCAAGGTCGCAAGTACAGATTTAAGGAGTACCAACCGTCTCGCCATGCTAAGATATATGCTTTTCCATAAAGAGAGTCTCTCTTTGGTCTTTTGAATGATTTGACTAAAAGTATTCTTGGTTACCCTTTCATGGAGTATCAGCACCCTCAAATTAATACTTGCCCAAATTGGCTGTTAACCGAATACCTAGCATTTGACGAATCTCGGTAGCTCTATGAAAGTGTACATTCCTGGAGCAAAACATCCTATATTTATCAAGGTTGACTCGATGTCCTCTTTTCTCTCTTTATGTCTCTTCTCTCTCATCTCCTTCTGCCTCTTCTCTCCTCTCCATTTTCTTTCCCTGTCCTGCATCAATTGGTGTCAAAGCCAAGTTCCCTCTATTGCTTTCATTGCCCAACTCTCAAAGAAAATCAACCAAAGCCTTATCCTTTCTTTAAGTAGTTCTTTATTGCTATTCTCAATATTTGGTTTTCCTTTTACAATTTGTGCTGAAAAAAAAAGTAGATCAAAATAATTTTTAAAAAAAGGAAGAGGAAAAAAAAAGAGTGAAACAAGAGATCAGATAAGAAAAAATATAGAGGAAAAAGTAAAAAAAAAAAAGAAGGAAAGATTAGCGCTATATTAGTCAATTGCAAGTATGGGTTATGGAAGAAGCACTTTTGCATACCATTGCTATGCATATGTTGATTCACATTGATATACTCATAGTTATGAAAGATATTGACATTATGAAGATGATAGATATGAGGATAGAGATTGTCAGAAATATGAGTATGCCAATCAACAAAGATATCAGTATATTGATTATGATGAGTACCGTACTCGCCAATATAAGTATGCCAATCATCATCAATATAAATGTGGAGACTATTGTTGTTATGAGGAGGATTGTAACATTGTTGAGAAATGTCGCAAGGCTAAAATAGAATACAAGGCTACCAAAGAATGTTGTAAGGATGAACTATGACATAATAACTAAAGTTAAAGCTTCATGATGCATTACATGAGTGGAGAGGAATGGAAAGGGGCCTCATCCCAAATGAGGGAAGTAAAAAAGGTCAAAATTCTTTCCTTAGATTCAGAAGTCGAGGTTGTACCTTTGATGGAAACATTGTCACCATCTCATGTGGAGCCCATTTATGGCATTGAAGTGACACCACTATCACCTATCCCACAACAGTCAATGCTAGACACTCGTGTGATTCAAGGGAGTGAGGACTATGATCTTGTTGTCATTCAAGATCAAGATTCTTTGAGCAAGGATAAGGTCATCCAAGCTACACAATTGCAAGTGGGTCCTCTTCAAATTGTGGTCAACGAGAATCAACTTCATCATGTGGCAACTTCACCTCATCTGCCACTCCACTGCTTAGAGGGCCACTCTATGAGTATCTTGTCTCTTGAAAAGGCTTCCCAGATGTTCACAATGATCAAGCTAGTCATTCCATCCAAGGCTTTTCTTTTCGGTACCTCACATGTACAATATCAAAGTTCCGCATTGAAGTATTATTAAGCTGCTTACACCTGTGGTTTTCTCTTGCGCTATTTCACTTGCTGGAAAGGATTTCTAAATCAAAGTGCCACACTAAATCCCACCCTTCCCTCCCCAGCTCTATGCCTTTATTTTCATTCATCAGGAGCCGTGTTCTTCAAGTGGGGGAGAAATGATGGGATATGAAATAATGATTGATTTGGATTTTTGATATTTCACTTATTTATCATTATTAGGGAATATTTGGTTTTTAAGTTGACTTGGTTGTTATCTTTTAGCATTGATTGTAATTGCACTTTAGAATATCCCATCATTAATTCCTAGGCTTAGATTGAGACTTATAAATAGCACTCAACTCATTTGCTTTGTACGTATTATGAATTAAATAAAAAGATATTGAGTTTCTTCTCTGAGTATCTCTTCTCTTCCCTCTCTATTCTTTAGGTTCTTCTCATTCCTTTCTTGCTGTCCTCTCTTCTCCCTTTCTATCTCTTCTCTCTCGCCTCCTTATGCCTATTCTCTCTTCTCCATTTCCTCTCCCTGTTTTGCATCACAAAAACTTTTCATCATCCCCTTTATCTCCTCCATTGAAGAGGTGTTTGTCAAGGTGATCCTTTGAGTCTATACATCTTTGTGTTGTGTCAGGAGAGACTTAGTTGATTGGGTTAAGTATTGTTGTAATAATTAGAGATTTGTAGAATGTCAAAGAACTTTTTTGTGTCATAGTGTGTATCAACGTAAGATTTTAAATAAAGAAACACAATAAATTAAATTAGAGATAAATATACTTTTATTTGTGTGTGTGTGTGTGTGTGTTTTTTTTTTTTTTTAAAATAGTATAAAGTTTCAATCCATGGCAATTAAACCATTAAACCGATGAACCAATCCGTTGACCGGCTTGATCTAGAGTTTTTTATGGGTCAAAAGAATGAAACTTATATTATCTTTTTCTTTCGTTACTAAGCTTAAAATGACATCAGTTTGAGTTTTAAAAAATAGATAAGAAGTCCATTAGACTTGTATTTTAATATATCTGTTTTGTTGAATTATGTGTGATTTATACATGAATACTTGATATACCTGTGGACTAATGTTTTTTTATTATAAATATTATTTTAATTATTACCGGTTTAATCTCAGGTTGACCCAATTCAAACTATTCACCCTTAAAACATTACTTCAACCATTTTGTTGATTGATCCAATTTTCAATAACTTGGTTCTTTATTGAAATGAATAAAAAATCAAGGTTATTCTTTTGATTTTTGTAACACCCACTACTATGGAAGGGACTTTTAACGTCCGTTTTTATAACCTTTAGACGAGCGTTTTCAGGGGGACGTGTATGTGAGGGTCGTTGAAAGTTCAATAAAAAACCACTGTTGCAAAACAGTCATGGTAGCATGCTTACAACGAATGTTTTTAAAAAACATTCGTTGTAAGTCTTAAGATACAATGACTATTTTATTAAAAACAGTCGTTGTAAGTATGATACAACGACTATTTTTAATAAACAGTCATTGTATCTTTTTTTTTTTTTTTAATTTTACTCATTTTAACCCCCAATGCCATTGGAAAACCACCAACCCAGACAATTATAATTTGAATCTTTAAAGTTCTATCATGACATATCACGCATATAGATCATCATAACATCACTTTAAAGTCAAAACTTCAAATTTCAATCTAAATCATGACAATCATACGGCCAAAGAGATGACATGCATCCATAAAATCTCTATGCTTCATCATCAATTTCCAAGTATTGCCAATAAAATCATAATGCCTTAACAAATTCAAAGTACTCATTAGTAAGAAACCATGAAAGTGACATGAGGAAAAATACTCGAATATGTAGCAAACATAATATAACACTGCACAAAACCATTGCATATGTGTCTACACATCATCAACCCTTTATGTGTTGTAGAAGATGTTATGGCAAAAGGTCTCGGATCAAATTAATGTCTTTGATTGTGTAGGCATCCTTATTACCAAAAATCTTTGCGCGAAATGAAGAATATGTTAACATAAATCAATCAATTGAATGAAATAACTAACAATTCAATTACAATAAAAAAATGAAATTCAGTTGATAATCAAGAAATGATCACCTGTTCAAAATTCGTAGTAAGGCCACAAAGATGAGGTTATACATATATAGTAAAACATAGAAGCCACACTTAGTTTTCCCTGATTGGCGAGGGCACTATACATATATCAAAAGAAAACAATAAAAAAAGAGTAAAGGCATATGTAAAACAATTGTCAATCGAAGAACTTGAATTTAAACAACTTACTTTTGGCTGTAACCACTTCATAAGACCACTTTTACCTTCGCGCTTCCCACCCATTATATAATGTCTTCAGTGCACTGTAATTAAAACGAAAAACAGAAGACATTAAAACAATTGAGTAAAATAAAAAATTAATGATTTACAAACATATTAACTTACGTGTTAAAAATGGTTTTTATGTCTCCATCTGACCTGTGACCCAATGAGTCAAGCCAAAAGATGATGTTGATGAGGGGACAAGGAACACAAAGACTCCAATGATAACTATAATTACATATGTAGATTAAAATAAGATTAGATAACATGATACTTCTTAGCAAAGTGAATATGCATAAATATATAAAATTAAGTTACTTGCCCTTCAACAATTGGTGCGAGATAGCAAGACAGCTGAGTCTGTCCTATTGTATAGCCTACATAACTCATTTGATCTTCCAACTTACTATTATTACGCCTTGACATATTGTCAGGACATAAGAAGCCATATGAAGTGGCGAGCTCTCTTTCAACACACATCTTGTAGAAGCAGCTACCACAGAAATGAAATGAGAAATGACTTAGTAAATGTAGAAGCCTCAATCTCCTAAATATTAGTGCATTAATTAAAGTTTAAAATTAAAAACAAACTCACATGATTGCAAATGTGATCCATCCTATATCTATCTCCTCCAAATATAGGAACTCTCTAATATCTTTGTTATCAATTCCAAAATTATATGAGATTGCATGACCTACAATCCCACAAGGCATCTGCAAGTCGACCTTGTTAATTGTTTTATGAATATTTTGCAGTTGTGCCAATAAGGGAAATTTGGTCACTTCTTCATGATCCTAGTAACATACAAAATAAAGATTATAAGTAGGATGCTAAGGATCAAGTAACAGTAAGGTGTTTCTTACCATTGGAGGGGCTGTCGCAGTCTGAACAAGATGTTGAGGCCACATACTGAAAGATACTGTTGCTTGACCTAGTAAGGAAGAGAAGAATGATTAAGTTTAGTTAGATTGTGAGGCCAACCCCATGTCGAATTGGATCAGTCTTGTTTGACATTAGCATGTGATTTATTAAAACTAAAATTTAATAAAATCGGGATAGAAACCGTCTATACAAGTCTAAAAAACCGATATAAAAAACTAATATATATTAGAAAACTTATATTTGAGAATTTTGAAGAAGCAAACAACAACTTCATATATCATCTTCTCATACCCACTAGTTTTTGAAGGTTGAGGAAGGTAGCTAGCTCCAATAGATGCCTACACCTTTATAATATAAAGGTCTCTAGGTAATGATCATTATGGTGGGAAGTGAATAATCAAAATAGGACACACACACTCACACAACTATGAAGAAAAAGTGGTATGAATTATTGGCCATCTATTTAAAAAAAAAAAAAAAGTGCCTTTAGCCCATTGGTTTCTTTTGTTTTATGGGTTCTTTTTTTGGTTTAAAGATAGGTTTTTAGGTCTCTCCCTTTTCATTCTTCTACAAAAACCAACACCACTCTTGTATTGTATGTATTTTTATTAGTGGACATCTTTTTGACGTCACACCTTATTTAATTCATTATTGCATTGACTTGTTTTGCCATGCTTTGTGTCCTATCCATTCATATTCTCTCATTTTGTTAAAATATTTCATACTTTTCCAATGGAATGGCATAAAGCTTAAGCTATTCTATTGCATCCAAATACGCATGCCACTCTCATGACTCAAGTTTTCTTTAAAGTATTAAATTCTCATAAGAGTATTCATATGTTTTTATCAAGGATTGAATTTTTTTATAATTTAAAGTGGTATCAGCCTATGATTTATTAAAACTGAAATTTGATGAGCCTATTAATTGTCTAGGATCTATCAATAGGACTCTAGCTTCCTGATTATTATTGTAATCCAAAATGCCTTCTTCCATTGCCTAAGGCTAATGGGTTGTTTTATAATGCAAAAAGGAAGGAATGACTTCACAGAAGAGTGATTCTCTCGATTACATGTTCTATAATCCAAAATGCCTTCTTCCATTGCCTAAGGCTAAGGAGTGTATACTAATTAAAATGCTAAACAGGGAAAGAAAACCATTGACCAAAGCAAAAGAAGACCCACAGGAATGGATGAAAATAGCACACCTCTGATTAATTAAAGCTCAAACATTGACTTGTTTTTGAATTTCTATAGCTAAAGAAGATTTTTTGCTAGTTAGCATCAAATGCAATAAATCAGAGAATAATTGAAGACAAAAATAACAGCTTTAATTTCATAAATTAAACTTCAAAAATCAGAGACAAACTAGGAAAATGAAGATAGAACAACTGGCCAAAGATTGTAAATAAAGGGATTTGTCATTTACCTGGAACATGCAGGGAGAACGATGAGAAGCTACAAGACAATGACTCACTGAAGCATATAGAGGGAGGGAGAATGATGCACTAGATAGACCCTATCACGACTTGTGACTTGTGAGGAACAAGTGAGGGGAGGGTTGTTGGACAGTGGTCAGGGAAAAGGAGGCGCGAAGAGCAATAGGAAGGGAAAAGTGAGGAACAAAGGCTGGGCGGGAGAAGGAGGCATGAAGAGCAAAAGGGAAAGTGAGGAATAGAAGCATGCTTGGGGAATTTTGAGCTGAGATTCAACAATTGGTCTCTGAAAATGGTCATTGAATGTACATTACAACGACCGTTCTCTAGAAACAGTCGTTGAATCTCAGGCTTCCAATGACTGTTTTTGGAAACGTTTGTTGAAAGCTTGCTTACAACGACCTTTTCCAATAACGGTCATTGTAACCAGCCATTCAATGACCGTTTTACTAAAAACGGTCGTTGAAATGTTAGCCAAAATTATATTTTTGCCACCGTGTTTCTTTTTAATTATGTTTTCTTGAAAACGGACGTTAATTATTGACGTTAAATGTACTATATCTAGTAGTAACCCCAAATTTTATTCACCAATATGCCTTGTAATTATTTGTGGCATTTAATGAAATAGAATGGTGAATATTCGTAATCATAGGAATTAAACACTGAAATTGGAAAGTAACAGTGCTGCTAGTAAAATTTCTTGCGAGGCAGTGAGTTTATCATGTGGTTTTGGATAACCAAATGACAACCAAAAATTTTAAAATTTTACAGGATGAAAATACATCCTAAGTTTTAATTTGATAGGTCATATAGGTCATTTGGAGCTATACACAAAGATTTATGAATTTTACCTAATGAAACTGGCCAATTTCTGAGGCAGTGTCCAAAGATTTAAATTCTGGGAATGTTGAGCTTCCAGTTGGATAAAGGCTATATTTTTCCTTGAAACTAGACTCAATAAGGGTTTCATACCCTTTGGAATCACTCTAATTCGATATCTACAAATAAAGTTATGATTTTTCAAAGTTGGGTGAAAATTTTGCCAGCTTTTAGCCCAGGTGCGAAAAATGGAAAAAATGTATGGGTAAAATAGTCATTTGGCTAAATAAAGTCTAAAGCCCATATTTTTCCCTTTGGTTTTGTGTAGGGATTCCAAAACAAGGAAGGGAGTAAAGGAATTAAACACTTGGTCCAAATTAATCAGGAAGAAGCATTCTTGGCCAAGTATGAGTTTTGAAAAGTCAAAAAGCAAGGGTTGTAATAAATGACTATCTTGCAATTAATTATAAGGGAAATAATTATTTGGATTATGATATGCCAAGTGTCATCAATATAAAACCAAAAGATTAATTATAATTGTTAAACTATGAGCACATGTTAATTAAGATTAAAATATCATATATGCGCGCATGTGGTTAGACAAATGGAGTTGAAGCCCAAATTGTGTGTATGAAGGGGGCTTGGGACGTTTTTTTTTTTGGGCTAACAAGAGGAGGGAAATTTGGTTTAATTGTAATGGAGGGTTGAGACACAATTAGATGAAGATAAGCCCAAGTACATATACTTATGTCATAAATCCAATAAACTAACATTTATCAATTAGGGGATATAAACATATTTTAAAGGATTGGTCTTAATCTTTTCTTCTCCCATTTCACCCCTAAACACAGAGAGAGAGAGAGAGAGAGAGAGAGAGAGAGAGAGAGAGAGAGAGAGAGAGAGAGAGAGAGAGAGAGAGAGAGAGAGAGAGAGAGAGAGAGAGAGAGAGAGAGAGAGAGAGAGAGGAGCAAAATCAAAGTTAAAGACTTGTAGTTTCATGTGATTTTGCCTTCCAACTTGTGTAATCTCTTCTCTAACCCCTTGATCTTCATTGAAACCATTGTTTATCAAGCAAAATCTCAAGGTCTAGAGAGAGAGGGAGGATGGTTTTAGATTTGATAAAGTCCAAGAATCAAAGGTAACCTCAAGAACTTTAATTTTTTGTGGTCGTATGTTGTTGTTGATGTTGTTCTTAACTTGGTTTGTGGTTTGCTTGTTGATTTTGTAAATTTGGAAAATAGAAACCCTAAGGGGTTATGCTGCCCAAATTTCCTCAAATCATGTCTAGTATGTGTTTAATGGTTTAACAAGTGGTTAGGAGTGAAAAGGAGCAAGCTTTAGATGTTAAAACTCAAAAACACATTTTCCCTTTTCATGTGTGTATGTTTCGGCTAGCTGGAGTTAGAGGGGTTAAGGCTAGAATTTTCATAAATCTGATGGTTCCTTGGTGTTCAGGAGGGAAAATTATATGGGAATTATGTTGATCACTTTGTGAGAAACGCTGTAGAAAGTGAAATTATGAAAATACCCCTAAAACCCTTAATATAGGGGCTGTCAAGGGTAAAACTGTTATTTGGTAGTGATTTTGTATAATCGAGATAAACAATGGATTCTACACACAAAATTGTGTAGGAATATCCCGAGTCAAAATTTTTGGAAAGGTACGGTCAGATCGGGTAAAAAGGGGCTTGGACCGAGTCCCAGGGGAATTTTGGTAATTTTGCAGAATTGAACCAATATTAACAACAAAAGTAAATTGGAAGAGTCTTAAGTGATACATGAATGTGTATTAATCTAATTATTGTAAACTTAGAATTTTAGGATCAGATTATGGTGCTCGAGTTAGACCAAAAATTAGGAAATGTTTTTTTGTTACAAAAAGAGACACAAGGTAGTAACTCTATTTTTCATACATTATGTCAATGTTTATATGCTTTTGTATGCCATCTTTTGTAATATGTATGATGTACAGTGTCTATGGGTACACCAAACATTGTGCCTATGGGTACACCGATATGCTCAGTTGGTGGTCTTGAGCCTAGCTGAGGTACGAAATGAGTAGGGGTTGTAATAGTGGTTGTCTCTGAACTTTTCTGACCCAACTGAATTATGTGTTATTATAATATTGTTGTATGTGGTACATGACATATTTAATATTGCATTTTCTATGATTGATTGTCTGTTACTACTGTAATTCATTTAAATCTCACCCTTTTTCAAAATTAAAATGTTCCAGCAGAAGTTAGTGGCTCTAAGGGCAAATCGGTAGATATCAACAACTAAGGTGTCTAGTTCAAGAAGAGGGAGTTGTTGGTTAGAATTAGTTTATTTTGATATCTTGGACAAAGTTTGTATATATATATATATATATTAAACCCTATGGGGAACGCCTGTATGTAAACAAGTATTTTCTATTAGTATATTTGTACTATTTCTGTATACTTGTGGAACTGTGCTTTTATCACTTTGCGAATATCTAAATGTTAAGGGGTTTGACAAATTTTTCCTTTAATTATAAATTTTAGGGATATTAACCTGCATGTCCTTTTAGTTTCAATCTATTTTTAGTTAGGTCCCTATGGTTTTTTTTCCTTTTTATTAGGTCCTTCTAGGTTTTTGGATTTAACTGAAAATTAACAAAATGAATTATATTAAAATATAATTTTTAAATAATAAATTAACATAAATAATTATGTAATTAAAATTAATTAATTAATTTATTAAGAATAATAAATAAATAAATAAATTTTATTATTTTAATTCCAATTTGATAATTATAAAAATAAATAAAATTTGAAATTTAAAACTAAAGAGTGTGTGTGTGTGTGTGTGTGTGTGATGATCAAAAAATTATACAGAATATTATCAAAATTCATAGAAAAGAATGTTGAAATAAAATTATCATAATATTTATTCAAAGAGAATTAGTATTTATAGACAAATATTTAATACTATAGTTCATAATAATATTATATTTTATATTTATAGAAGAATATTATTAGAATTTATTGAATAAATAATAACAAAGTATAAGGACCTAATTTAAAAATCATGTATAACCATGAGGGCGTGATAATAAGAAAAGAAACTACAAGGATCTGATAAATCAGAAAAGAAAAGTATAGGGACTTGATAAAAAGAAAAAAAAAATATAGGGACCTAATTAAGAATTGGTTGAAACCTTAACGACGTGTAGATTTATTGTTCCCTAACTTTTATAGCCAAATCAAATTGTGATCAATCATGTCCTTCAAGGTATATGTCGTTTTTTTTTTTTTTTTTTTTTTCAATAGTCCTTCGTTGCCATTCACTTATATATTTGGTACTCTTTTTCTTTTTTTTTTTGCCAACTTTTAGATTTGGTATTCATCCAATTTATACTCATAATAACTTATTCAATTTTTTAGTTTTCAATTGAGATGATCATTATTTGTAATTATGAAAGCAGTAAAAAAAGTAATATTAATAATTTATTTCAATTCTTTTATGCAAAATAATTATAAACATAATGATCACACACAATTTAAACAATTTATTAAATTTAACATTAGGGCTTACTTGGAACAAGTATGAAACCGGTCTCTCATAAGGGTGGATACAACATACTACCATTTTGAAAGAAACATATTTTTCATATCTATTTGGCATAGTACAAAAAACCAGACCGGACCGGCCGGTTCGACCGGTTGAACCGGGAATCGGTCCCTGGTCCGATTTGATCAGTAACCGGTCAAACCAGTTGGACCTTTAACCGGTTCGACCGGTCAGAACCGGTTAAAATCGGTTGACCCGGTTTTTTTTTTTTTTTTTTTTTTTTTTAAATTTTTCAAATTTTTATTTTGTGTTTTTTGAGGGAAAAATGGAAAGTTGAAGACTAAAATGAAGAGAAAAATAGATAAAGAAAGAACAAATCTAAAAAAATGAAGAAAATAATGAAAAAAATTATTTAAAAAGATATAATAATTATATGAAATGAGATATCTTTGCATAAGTATAGGTATTATAACTAATGCTAATAGATTTTAAACATTTTTTTTCTAAAAATCTTTATTTTTATCTATAGAAGTTTAAAAAATTATCACTAATAAATTATAATATTTTAATATGACCGGTTCAACTATCGGTTAGACCCCGGTTGACCCATTAACCCTTGAACCTGTGCTGTGACCGGTTCATTGTCCGGTCCGGTTTTTCGTTCCTTGCTATTTGGTGATGTTTACAACACCTACAAAAAAAAAAAAAAATATAATGCAAGTCTTGCATGGGAACATTATTCTGAAGAGCTATTCTACAACTATCCACATAAAAGAAGCTACACTCCCTAGAATTAAATGAACTATATATCCATGCAAAAACAAGGTGAACAGAACTATGGAAGATAATAGAACCTAGTAAGGCAAAACACTAGAGAAAACAGAGTTTCTCAAAAGCTCAGAATAGGGTGATACGAACTTCAATCTCATGGCCCTTTTATCGACAACCTATCACAATACAATAGCTAAATTATACAAAAACCCCTTGAATTTTGCCTCAGTTGCACATAACCCCCTGACATTTTAAAGTTTAAATTTAAGCCATTGACCTTTTATTTTTTTTATTATTAACCTCCTGCTATTAACTGACCATTATGTTTTAAGGAAAATTATCACGTTAGATTCTAAAATGACACGTGGCATCCTATGTAAATTACTCATTTCTTAAAACCCCTCTAAACTTTGATTGGTTACAAATAACCCCTTTGACATTTCAAAATTTAAATTTAACTCCCTTAAAATTTTGCTTTATAATATTAAACCCCATGTTATTACTTTTATTGTTTTAATAAACTTATTAATATTTTTACCATCATTTGTCAATTAAAATAGCTTTTTTCCAGCAAAAACTAGAAGAATAATATTTAGAAAAATATAAATATAAACGTTGAACGTCTTATTCAAGAAAAAATATGCATTACTAATAAAAAGTTAATGAGGGAAAAAGCTATAATATAATATAAATGTAATATTTAAACTATCAATACTCAATTATCCCAATAATATATTTAATATAAAAGATGATATTTTTATAATATCAATGCTCAATTATCTTAAAAAATAAGTAAATGTTATACAAATGATGACATTTTTATTTTTATATTTTTTAAATATTATTATTTTAGTTTTTGCTATACAAGAAAGCTATTTTAATTGACAAATGATAGTAAAAAATATTAATAAATTTATTAAAATGATAAAAGTAATGCCATGTGGATTAATATTATAAATAAAAATTTTAAATGGGTTAAATTTAAATTTTGAAATGTCAGGGGGTTATTTGTAACTGATCAAAGTTTAAGGAGTTATTTGTAACTGTCAAGATTTAGGGGGTTTTATGAAATTACTGATTTATATAGGATGCCACGTGTCATATCACAATCTGATGTGGCAATTTCTATTAAAAAGATAACGGTCAATACCATTAGGCACACTTAAATGTAACCGATCCAAAATTTAGGGGGGTTTGATATAATTTTGCCCAATACCATTGGGCACACTTAAACACATTTAATTAATGACAGTTAACTCGTTAGTTAATGCATCTTATGATAGTTATGACCACAACTAAATGGACAGTTTAAATGGTCATTAACTCGCTTAATGGTTATTTAGGATGATTTAAGTTGTTGGTTACAGACACTGAAGACACATAATGGTGATTGAAGTGGAAGATTGATCAATTAGATGGATATTTCCTATAAATAGTGTCCATTACAACGTTTAACTCACACACAAGGGAGGGAAAATTGCCGGATTTTACCTGTGTTTCTAGTGGCCTATTGTCATGTGAGCGAGCATATTTCTCCTCTTGGCCCATTTACTAACCTAAGATCACTTGTTATTATTTGGACCCCTATAATCCCATGCAATGTGGGACTTTTCCTTTGACACACCCATGCACATTATTTAATTTATGGCAAGTTATCATGTGGGTTTGGTTCAGAGTAAGAAGACGGTGGTGAAAATCTCTCGATAGGGTTGCTTGGAGTAAGAAGACGATGCAGTGAAGCACAATAATGGAAGACTAATTTTTTCCCAAATTTTCTTCATATTTGAAGGGAAAATTTGGGAGCAAAATGTAACGGTTCTTTTCCCCTCTCGTTTGCCTTCCTCTCCCTCTTTAATCTCCCATATTTTCTTTCCTCTTAACTTTGACACTCTAATCTCTTTCCTTAGCCTTGATGAAGGAGCTTTACCTTCTTTATTTGATAGAAGCACCAACTTCTTAAAAACTGCAATTATTATTGTGCATGTTTGTAAGCAATTTTTGTGAAATCAAATGAAAATTAACTTGTATTTAGATATTCAGTCACTCAAACATAAATGGGAACCAAGAATTGATCATTGGGCTCTCTGCAGCATAAGCATGGCATTCAGACTTTGTCATTCAAATTATAGGGCTTGTTTGAATTAACATTGATAAAAGTTACTTTTATTTTAATTGACTTTTACAAAATGAAATCAGGGTAAAAATTAATTAATGTGTAATTTATATTTGAATAAACTTTTTTTTTTTAAAAAGGTCAGCTGCACATAAACTTATTTTGTTGATATATTAAAATGTAAATTTGAGAATATTCAAATATGAAAATAAGCCCAAAAAAAAAACAAAAAATACTTAAAAGTCTGTTTGGGCAAAAAGTTATTTACCCCCATATTATGCCTAACATCATTTTTTTCATTCAACTTAGGGAAATTTATCCAAAAATATCTCATTGGAAATTTATTTACCAAATGGAACCTTCAAGTGCAAACAATCTTTTCCGTGTGTAAAAGATCTTCCCTTGTGTTCAAACAATCTTTTTTTATGTGCAATATATTTTCCCTATGTGACATTCCCTTGTATTCAAACAATCTTCCCTTATATGCAAAAAATCTTCCCTCAGGTTCCATTTGACAAATAAATTTCCAATGAGGTCTTTATGAGCAATTCTCCCTTTAACTTAACTGGGTCTGAATTGCTTTGAAGGCCTAGAAGTTCGTTTGGGCCATATGGCTCCAAACTGTCCAAGTCCATCCTAAACACGTCCAATAGTGGTTGGAGTGTAATAATGAGACGTGTTAGAACATATACCAAAAGTACTCTTCTTTTGTTGCAAATTATAACTTGTAGCATATATAAATACAACATTAACTTATAGCCGCACTCGTTAGATTGTTGAGCTGAGGAATATAAACCATACGAAAAGGGATAATCTTTATTTTATATTTTCTACCCATTAAAATAATTTTTTTAAAAAAATAAAAAGTTAAGAAAAATAAATTTGGAGGACAAGCTTATGGTGCCTATCCGTCTCTGGTTCCCACCCATACACAAAACCAGTTTCAGTGCTCATTGCAATGATGAAGACCAAGAGTTAATCAATGAGGTGAGATCTCCACCATTCAATAGGGTTTAGTGTTCCAGATTTAATATTTTCAAATAATGATTTTTGTAGCTCCCAAAATTTGAAAAATATGGAGTCGCCACCAAAATTTTGAAAAAAGATAATTTTGGAAACCTTTTCTTTGAAAATGAAAACCAGATAGGGTTTGGGAGTTGATTGTGTGTGGGGAAAGTGTTAGGCACCCCACAACACCCATTCATAAGAATGATTATCCTAAATTAATTATTTAAAAATATTATGGCCTTAATTTTATTATAATTATCCAAATAAAAAAGAATATTTAAAAAAATAAATGAAATGAAAACTAAAGAAGAAGAAAAAGGGAACATTTATTTTCAAAAAGAAAATAAGGAAGAATATATTTATTTACAAAGTTGGATTTGACCTAGAACGAAAACCTAGGGCCTATGTACCTTTTAGAGGGATCAAAACCCACGTAGTTTGGGGATAGAAAAGTATGTCACTTGGTTGGTGTTTTTTAGAAAAATTTATTTAATTTATTTAAGAAAATTATTTTTTGTTTGGTTTGTATTTTTTATTTTTTTTAAAATATTTTTTTATTATCTCATATGAAACCAAATTTATTTACTTTAAAAGAAAGAATCTCTTTTTTTTTTTTTTGAAACTTTTTTATTTGCAAAGCAAAAAAAGAAAAAAGAAAAAAAAAAAGAAATGCATTCTCATCATATCATTCATAGTAGAAAATTCAAGATGACAAGAAAATAAAGAAAGACATGGTGAGAGCATGTACTTTTTATGATTTGAATTCCACTACGACAAGAGATAGGGTGATAGAATCACATAATAAACAATAGGCAATTACATTTACATTACCTATATCTATTTTTTTTTTTGCCAATACATTACCTATATCTATTAAGCATGACACTTAACACCATTAGAAGGCAAAGCAGGTCATACCTCTTGGTTCCCAACGTAACACGTCCAACAATTGTATACAAGATGATTCAATGGGACAAAGCAAGTCCACTTAATTCTTGCTCCCAGATTCAACGTCTAGCAATGTCAACATATGTTGGGATAAGCTAAAAGACAAGAATAAATTTATAGTGGAGGGAGAGTTTGTCAAAGAGATCATCTGCACTAGTGGCTTGCCTCTCTTTCCTCCCAGAATCCTTGTGTCTATTGCTTCAACGTCTAGCAATGTCAACATAGGTTCCTCTCTTTTGAATTTTCATTTTTAAATTTCTTTTGTATTTATGTTAAAAACTTCCTAATTTGACCCAATCACCATCAATGGAAATTTTTTTTTAATTTTCGTTTTTTTATCATTTTTTTGTATTTTCTCACAAGTAATTTCCTAATTTAAACCTATTAAAGTAAAAGAGAGATTTTTTTTATTTTTATTTTTATTTTTTAATTTATTTTCTTACATTTTCCCTACAAGCAACTTGCTAATTTAAACCTATGAATGGGAGATATTTTTTTTTTTATATTTTTCCTTAATGAATGCCAATGCCAATTTGCACACCAATCATCATTAATAAGAGGATATTTTTTTTTTGGTTTTTGTTTATTTTTTTTATTTTATATTTTCCCTTAATAAGTAACAATGCCAATTTGGACACTAATCATCATCAATGAGAGGATTTTTTTTTAAATTTTAATTTTAATTTTAATTTTTTTAATTTTAATGATAATTGCCAATTCGGACACCAATCATCATCAGTGGGAGGATTTTTTTTATTTTTTTATTTTTCCCTTTAATGATGATCTCCAATTTAGACACCAATCATCATCAAGGAGAAGAATTTATTTTATTTTTTTACTACCTTTTTTAATTTTTGAGTGAGGCCCGAACAAAATAAGGTGTTCATAATTACCCCTTTTTACTTGTTTCGTAGCTGAGAAAAGTGAGATTCTCGTCTATGAAGCAAGTAAAAATAAGAACACATATTTTGTCCGACCAAAAGAACAAGATGCCCCCTTGGAACCAAAGAGGGTTTGGACAAAATATAGTGCCCATGCCCCTCTTTACTTGGTTCATAGGGGAGAAGAACGCAGGTGGAGATAGATTATTACCTGGAGTGGAAGTGAAGTGCCTATTACATAGGACTTTGGTGAGGCGTAAAAGAATTGTGCCAGCTGGTACTGGGATTTGAGAGTGCCTGCTAATACAGAGCTTTGAAAGAATAGTGCCTGCCATTATAGGGCTTCGAAAGAATTATCCCAACCGTTACTAGGCTTAAAGGGTGCCTATTGTTATAAGGCTTTAAGAGGGTGCTAGTGTTACTGGGCTTTAAAATAATTGTGCTAGCCGTTACTGGCCTTTGAAAGAATTGTGCCAGCCATTATCAGGCTTTGAAAGAATAGTGCATGTTGTTACAAGGCTTTAAAAGAATTGTGCCAGCTGTTACTGGGCTTTAAGGGTGCCTGGTGGTACAGGGCTTTGAAAGAATAATGCCTACCGTTACAGGGATTTAAAAGAATTGTGCCAAGTGTTATTGGGCTTTAAAAGAATTGTGCCAGATGTTACTGGGCTTTGAAGGTTCTTATTGATACAGGGCTTTAAAAGAATAGTGTCTACCATTACAGAGCTTTAAAAGAATCGTGCCAAGCATTATTGGGCTTTAAAAGAATCATGCTAGCCATTACTGGGTTTTGAGGGTGCCTGCCGGTACAGGGCTTTTGAAGGGTGCCAGCCGTTACTGGGTTTTGAGGGTGCCAGCCGTTACTGGGCTTTGAGGGTGCCTATCGGTATAAGGCTTTGAAAAGGGTGCCAGCCTTTACTGTGCTTTGAAGGTGCCTGCAAGTACAGGGCTTTGAAAGGATGCAAACATGTGATAGCCCTTGGAGTAGTGCTTATGAAGATGATGACATTGATAATGATGATGATAGTGATGATGAAATCCTAATGAGGATGACAATAATGACGATGAAGAGGATGATAATGGCCATGGCAATGAGGGGAATATCAAAATAGTGAAGTCATGATGGAGGCGATGACACTAATAATGATGATGACAGTGATGATGGAATCCTAATGAGGATGATGAATACAATGCTGATGATGATGATGATAGTAGTAGTAATGATGATGATGTTAATGGTGATGCTGATAATGGAGATGATGAAATGCTAATAAGAATGTATGCAATAATGGTGGTGTTAAAGAATAGCCTGGTAGGTGATATTGCTTCTTCTTTATCCAAGTGCCTAACTAGAACCCCCTTACTCGCGCAGTGTTGTTGGAAGTATAAAGATATGTATAATGAGATTCACATAGATGCCATAGCCTAGAACCCTTGGTTTAGATTGTGTCCCTTTGTCAACTATTTGATCCCATAATAGAAATTCTAGTTGGGACCTTCACTAATGATCCTAAAATTACATAAGTTAAATGGGAGTAGAGGACACCATGTATATCATCATGAGTATTTATCCAGACAAACGTTGTGCTTTCATTAAAAAGAGTTACCCATATACAAATCATGACATAAAGTTTGACATGCAATTTAATGGAAGGGAAAGATATACTAAGGATGAAGATTCATTTAAAGGAAATGATCTTCCAATATTCAAGTGGATGCATAATGATGAGCATATATTGGTGTAGACGTGATGTTATTAGGAGGTCCTTCACTTTCAATTTTGTGTAGTTCCCCTGATGATGCCTTGCTTAATTGCCAGAGATATGCACTTTTTGATGAATGATTACAGAGTCTTCCAAATAGACAAAGTAAAGAGAGTTATGGGGCTAGGACTGATAACCTTCTTCGATATTTGTTTTACCCGTCCTTTCAGGTTTTTGACTTAACGAGCTCCCAATTTTGTGCTCTAATTTTTGCCTAAGCCGCCCTTTCGTGTTTTCAACTTAACGAACTTTTTTTTTTCTCTAACTTCTGCCTAAGCTGCCTTTTTGAGTTTTCAATTTAATGAGCTTTTTTTTTTGCTCTAACTTTTGCCTAGGCTGCCCTTTCAGATTTTCAACTTAGTGAGCTATTATTTTTATATTTTTTTGCTCTAACTTCTGCCAAAGCCACCCTTTCAGGTTTTCAACTTAGTGAGCCCCTTTCTTTTCTTTGTTCTAACTTTTGCCTAAGCCACCCTTTCGAGCTTTCAACTTAGCAAGCTTTTTTTTACCATAGTAGTTCTTTACAACATCTGAATTGATTGGTCTTGGTAAATCTTGGCCATTCATATTTGTCAATATCAATGCCCCTCCAGAGAAAGTTTACTTAACAACATATGGGCCTTCATAATTCGGAGCCCATTTACCTCTATAATCTTCCTGATTTGGCAGGATCTTCTTGAGAACTAGGTCTCCTAATTTAAACCCCATGGGTCACAGTTTCTTATTAAAGGCCCTTGCCACTAGTGACTGATATAACTGCCCATCACATATTTCTGTGAGCCTCTTTTCTTCAATCATATTTAATTGTTCAAAAACATCATAATTCTGCACCATATAGGCCATAGATGAATGGCGCGGTCGAGGCACCCAATAAGAACATTAAGAAGATCATTGGTAAAATGATAGTGACCTATAAGGACTTATATGAAATGCTTCCATATGCATTACATGGATATCGTACCACAATGTGTACTTCAACTGGGGCAACCCCTTACTGTTTAGTTTATGGCATGTAGGCTGTCATTCTAATTGATCACATAATTCTTTAACTACTTCCCCGTTAAGGTTTAGTGCATTGTCAGTTATAATCCTTTTCGGCAACCCATATCTACAGATGATATTAGCCTTTAAGAATTTGATAAAGGCCTTCTAAGTAATACTAGTAAAGGAATTGGCTTCTACCCACTTGGTAAAATAGTCAATAGCAACAAGGATGAAACGATAACCATTCAAAGCTTTTAGTTTAATTGGTCTGATGACATCAATTCCCCACATGGAAAAGGGCCATGGAGATACAAGACTATGCTTAGAGTCGGAGGAGCATTAGCTTTGTTGGCGTATATCTGGTACTTATGACACTTTTTAACATAATTGATACAATCCTTCTCTATAGTTATCTAGTAGTAACCGGATCTATGAGCTTGTTTAGTTAATGAGTGGCCATTTGCATGTGTACCGCATATGCCTTCATGGATCTCTGCCATAATCGTGTACGCCTCCCTCATGTCTACACAGTGAAGCAATGTCCGATCAAAGCTTCTCTTATACAGGATGTTATTACTAATAAAAAATCCTATGGCTATTCGCCGGATGGTCTTCTTTTTATTGTGTGTTGCATCTGGAGGGTAAGTACCATGTTCCATATACATCTTGAAACTATGGTACCAAGGTTGCTTATCGTGCTCTTTTCCAATATTGAAGCAAAATGCTGACAATCTTCTAGTCTCAATCTGTATTGGCTAAACTTAGACCCCATAATCGGGTTGGATCATAGATGCTAAAGTAGCTAAAGCATGAGCGAAGCGATTCTTTTCTCTGGCCATGTGATGGAAATTAATTACTTCAAAATTTTTGATCAACTCTATTAAATACTCTTGATAAGGGATCAACTTTGGGTCTTTGGTGCACTATTCACCAGTCACCTGATAAATTATAAGAGCGAAGTCACTATAGACTGTTAGGTTTTTTATTCCATGATCTATGGCAGCTTGGAGACGATTAATACAAGATTCATATTCTGCCATGTTATTGGTGCAGTCAAACCCTAGCTTTATTGCAATCGGAAATTGCTTTCCGTCTAGGGATATGATTACTGCCCCTACACTATTGCCATGCATATTTGCTGCCATATCAAAATACATCTCCCACTCTTTCAATTTGCTTTCCTCAATTGGATCCTCTGTAGCACATATTTCTTCATCTGGGAATTTGAAATCTAGCGGTTGGCATTCATTTATGGGGTTTTCCGCTAAGTTATTAGCTATCGTACCACCCTTGATGAATTTTTGAGTGATGTATCTTATATCATATTCAGACAATATTACCTACCACTTAGAGACTCTTCCAGCTACATGTGGGCTTTCAAAGATGTACTTGAGTGGGTCCACTCTAGAAATTAACCAAGTGGTGTAATAAACCATGTATTGCCTCAACCTCCTTGTAGCCCAGACTAAACCACAACAAGTTCGCTTGTTCATCTGGTAACGTGACTCACATTCATTAAACTTCTTGCTCAAGTAATAGGTTGCTTGTTCTCTTCGCTTAGATGCATCATATTACCCCAGCATGGCTCCCATGGAGTTTGGTCGTATTGTTAAATACAAAATTAAAGGTCATCCTGGTGTAGGAGGAACCAAAATTGGGGGATTTAGCAAATAATCCTTAATTCTATCAAATACTTGTTGACAATCTTCATCTCACTTCCTTACGTTGTTCTTCTTTAAAAGGTTGAATACCGGCTCATAAGTTGCAGTCAGGTTGGTAATGAATCGTGCAATGTAATTCAACCGCCCCAAAAAACTTCAAACTTCCTTTTCTGTTTGAGGAAGGGCATTTCCCATATTGCTTTTACTTTGTTAGATCTACTGTAATCCCTTTTTAACTTACAATGAAGCCCAATAATTTCCTAGATGAAGCCCTAAAGACGTTTTTATTAGGATTTAGCTGTAGCTTGTACTTGCGTAGCCTTTCAAATAACTTTCTTAACACCACAACATGACTTTATCCCTCAGAAGATTTAGCTACCATATCATCTATATATACTTCAAGTTCTTTATGCATCATATCATGGAAGAGTACCACCATGGCACGCTGATAAGTTACCCCAGTATTCTTGAGCTCGAATGGCATGACGCGGTAACAATAAGTGCCCTATTATTTAATAAATGTGATTTTTTCTTTGTCCTCTTTATCCATAGGGATTTGGTTATACCCTGAGTACCCATCCATGAACGAGTACCTATAGCTACGGGTCATATTATCAACTAAACATCAATATGAGGCAATGAAAAATCATCTTTTGGGCTTGCTTTGTTTATATCTCGATAATCAACACACATTTGAATTTTGCCATCTTTCTTTGGGACAAGAACAAGATTTGCTATCCATTGTGGGTATTTAGCTATTTCTAGGAAGCCCACTTCTAATTGCTTCATCACCTCGTCTCGAACCGCCAAGGACATATCGGAAGTGAGCCTCCTTAATTTATTCTTTTTAGCCTTGATAGGACCACATGAACACATCCATGAATTCTTTAAAGAATTTAACCATTTACTCCCTTTTGGGGTTATCTACTATCTTTAGTTCTCTCTTTTCTTCCTCTGTGCCCATGTTTATTTCTTCAATTACATCTTCATGTGGGCACATTCTATTGTCATCGGATTCGAGGATTTTTTTGTATACTTGAATGATCTCATCCTTATCACATTCGCAATCATGCATATCAATGGCAACAAGTGAATCATCATTCAGGGACTCAAAAACCTCTGCGTTGGATAGGAGTACCGAGGAAATCAATTTCTTGGAGGGCGAAAAATGAACAATGAATTAATAGAAGGAAAAAAAGGAAGAATGGATATAAATAAGTGAATTTTATTTGCATATCATCTTTATTCATGATTCATATAAGAGCTTGCCTAAAGGCACATACAAAACATAAAAGGATAACTTTTAGCTAGGCATGTTACTCTAAAAAATAGAATTGAAGGTATCCTCAAACTACCAATTTTCTAGAGCTCTTCTAGAATCATCAGCTGAAATCCATGTGCAGGTCTTTTTGACTAATGTTGACACCATTACAATAGTCAGCCCGTTTAGCACTCTAAAGGTCATCAGGAATGTCTTCCTTATGTGGGGGATTTCAAAGTGCTCATCCTCCCTCCCTATCTTCAAGCTTGATTGCTCTTTCAACTGTCTTTCCAATAGTGGCTCGTATCCCAACCCTTGGTGCTTGTAATTCTCTTGAAGATTTATGGGGGATTTAATGCCTTGGAGGTGAGTGCCTAATCCTCCACCATGCTTAAACCCATTCTTCTTCATTATCTTGGTTATTGTAGAGTTGACATTTTTATATCCCTTGAGTCCTTCGACTTCAAAGCTTTGGAAAACCATTCCTTCCTCATGCTCGGCCACCTTAATGTATGGAAGAGAACTTGGCTTGCTCACCATGATTTCTTCATCGCCCTTGATTATTACTATCTTCCCACTATTAACGAACTTTACCTTTTGGTATAAGGTAGAAGGTACTGCCCCAACTAAGTGTATCAATGTTCATAAGTTGAAAGTCTATTGTGAATGAAGTTGGTCCAATCTGCAAAGGCAAGCGGACCATTCCTAACATGCCTCTCTGAGTACCATTGAACCCTCTAACCACCATGTTACTCTTTTCAACCTTTGATGCCTCTACTAACAATTGCTCAAATATGGATAGTGGTAAAATATTTAATGTTGATTCTCCATCTATCAATACTTTGGCCACAACGAACCCTTTGCACTTTAGGGTAATGTAAAGGGCTTTATATTGATCAATGGCTAATTGAACAACATTTTCATCTGAGAATGAGATGGTAGAGAATGCCCTCACCACATTCATAATGCTTGCCACCTTTTCACGGGTCATACTGGACTACACATATGCTTCATCTAGGGCCTTTTGTAATACACGACAATACGGTTCAGAACTCAAGATAAAAAAGAGAATTAAGATATTGGCTGGAGTTTTATTCAGTTAGTCTACTATGCTATATTCACTTTGCTTTATGATTTGAAGGAATTCTTAATATTTATTTTCCATGCCTTTTATATTAGAACTTGATGGAATATCAACCTTAGCTTGTTTTCCCTTCTTTGACGATCTAACATTTTGCGGCAGATAAGCTTTCCCACTTCGTGTTACTTCTGTTGGGTAAACCATTGTTTCATTGTTGGCCTTAGCTTCTATTACTTGCCCTCAGGCATTCTCAATAATACCTTTATACCTTCATGGTATGACACGATTACTCTGATATAGAAAAGGGGCTGGTACCTTAATGGTCACTAGAGGCTATTGCAATGGTGTCAAGATGGTGAAAGAAACAACATTAGAATTTCTTTTTTCATATAGTTCCTTACGACAAGCTCGACATGTCTTTTTTTCATAATGCCAACTTCTTTCTCCTCTTGAGGCGTATAACCTGCTACCTTTAAACAAGCATAGATATCTTCTCCTTCTAGTAGAGGATCGTTAGAGAACTCATTTTCATCAACAACATTTACTTAGTTTTCATGGCCCTAACAATTGAGATTGCAAAAGTGGGTGATATAACGCCACTATGGATGCCCCGGGACTCTCAATAAAGGACTGTGCAACACTCAAGGGGAATGTATTAGACTTAATTGATTCTAGTCACAATACCATTCCAGTGCTAGCTTTTTCAAGCTCTCATGGGAGAATAGTAGCAAAAGGTTTTCATCTTGTGACCATACAAGTATCTTGATGCAATAGCCCTTAAGATGGAATATCGGATTCCCTGTGTCTTTGTACCTATCAAAGTCCAGCATCTTGAATTTCTTGGGAAACAAGACATGTGGTGCCAAGCATAAATCTTTTAAATCAAGTGAACCCCAAGTGTTTGGTCCTTAGAGGGATTTTAGTTGGTCTTTTACTTTACCTAACTCTTCCTTCTATCCCTCCCTTTCAGCTGATAGGGAGGGAATATTGAAAGTATATGTTGAATCTTCAGCTGGTTGTTCCTCCTTAGTGCTTAGAATTTAAGGATTCTGTTTACTCCAAGGCTTTTCTATCATTTTTTCTTTCTCACCATTTTTTGGTATACTTATCTAAGCATTTTTCAATAGATCAGATGTCCTAACTCTTTCTCATTATTCTGGGCTTGAAGAGCTATAGTCAAGGTGGAAATCATTTCTTTCAAATATGCCATTTGTGCCTCCATATGAGACATCCGATGATTCAGATTAGATTCGGCTTCACTGGGATTGGTTGCCACTTGACAACTATGTGAGCACGTGTTGTATAAATGCGTAAGGGGTAGCTGGTTAAGACGTTTAGACGGAGCAATATTGTATCACCTACTTAGAAAGGAACAAAATATCATTAGTTTATTTAAACTCACAATTTTAAGCAGGCATAACGAGTTATCCACGGTGTATTGGCATAAAGGTATTATGGCATAAGTATCCTCTAGCTTCCTTAGGGAATCTATTATTCCACAGGGAGAACTAGAGTTGATCATTAATAGGAGGGACCTTGAGTCCCATCCTACACAAGATCTTGTCATTGATGAGTACTGAGCCGAAACATAGTCTTCTGGAACGTGTGCCCTCTAACCTCCTTAGAGAATCTATTATTCTACAGGGAGAACCAAAGTTGATCATTAGGCAGGGGAGGCCTTGAATCCCACTGTAGTATAAGATCTTGTTATTGATCACAATGATAAAAATGTAAAAAATGATCGTCAATGAAGTGAGATATACTTTTATTTGATAATATCAAAATTTAGTTACAAGTTTAAGTTCCTCTACTATTTGATTATATAAGTTGAAAAAATCAACAATCTTTATCGGTGGAATCAAAGGAATAATCATGCCTTCAACGCGCTTGAATGTGCTGGCAAATTTTGGGATCCTGGTGTTAGCAAAGCTGATTAAGTTACTGCACCTCTTTATCCATTCCTCTGTCACAACAACTTGTCTATAGTAGAGGAGTTCCCAGTTGGGTAAAAATTTCCTTTCATGATTCAGCTTATCCACGAGGCTCTAGATGGTTTTTGTACTATTGGCTCTTACAGCAACCAATTCACCCTTCTTGCTTTCCAAGAGTTGAGTAAGAATATCAACTTCCCCTTGTAATTTCTTAAGGGAGCAGTCTCTTGCAATTTCTCTTCGAGCAACTCTTTTTCTGTAGTCATCTTCAATAATCGAACTCTATTGTTCTTCATTTGCCTGTCGTTCTCTTTCATAGCTCTTTTAAAGCTTTTTTCTTCTTCTTCCAGCTTCATGATTCTTGAGTGGTCTTCTAAATATCTTCTTTTCCTCTTTTCCATCAATTTTTCTTGAAAGGATACGCATTTGTTTTCTAGCTGACTCATCTTTCTCTTTTTTTGAGATTCCATCACAGACAGCTCCTCCAGTTCCTTTTCTCTTGTTTCCAGGCGCCTTCCTAATTCTTTGTTTATTTCTTAGGCATTTTTTCCTAATAAAGGATCTTGGGGAGAATAAGATGGATTGGCTCTTTTAATTTTGTCCTTGAACTAGTCCTTATAGCTTAGAGTTTCCCCTATTTCTCGCTTCCACAGCTCAACCTTTCCCTTGTATGCTATCTTGCTCTAAGCTTCTTTTATTTCTTGACATAAGTCCTTCCCATCATCTGCTTCATGCAGGAAGTGTATGGCTTGTACTTCTTCTTGAGAGGTAGTTTCTTGCTGAAATGCTAATTGCCTTAATGCTAAAGAAGGGTTGTAATTAATACATCCTTTTGGTCCTATGAGAGGCACATTAGAAAAGTCCCTGTAGTGATGTATAATCTCTTCATCCTCCCACCATTTTATTTTCTATAAGAGAGAATCTTCTGTTAACCACGAGAACTCCTTCCTCCAATCATTTTTGTTTAATTAGAGATGATTGAAAGCCATGAGTGGATTAGTAAACTTGTCATGCCTTTCCCGTAAGTAATTCTTCTTTCCATACACGTGACTCAACATCCATACCTCAAGTAATGCAAGACAACATTTTATTCGATCTTCCTTCTTTAGGTGGCACTAAGATAATGACATGTAGGTCTTTGCTCAAATTGGGGTATTGAGTTGATTTGGTAATGTCCAACCAATTGAAAGACACTGACAGCTCCCAAGTCGATTATTCCTGCTAATAAAAGAAAGAGGATCATGCCATAAATAGCAAAGGCAAAGATCCTGCAAAAATTCTCCCAAACTTTATTCTCAGCTAATCTTGCTAAGAGAGATTCCACTATGGTCCTTTTAATCCCTTTAACCTGTCTGGTGCCTACAATCTATACTTCTTCCATGTGGACCCCCAAGAACTTTGCTATTCCTCCTTGAGAAGGTAGCTGACCTGGATAATGGTAGATCTTATCATTCCTCTGAATTAGAATCCTAAGGATTTCCCCATATTCCTCAAGGGTTAGGGCTAATTGAAAATCAGAGAAAGTAAAGCATCTTAAAGAGGCATCCCAATACTGGCCCAGCTATAACACCCCAAAATGTGATTAAGGACTAATGACTTCAAAAGTGAATATAATTATTGATAAACAAACACTTTTAGAGAATGCGATTTGAATTGTGATCCACATGTGTAATAATCAGTGTCTAAACCTTGTGTTTAAGTTCAATTGTGAAGTAACATCTAAATTGAATCAAAATAGAGGGAAGGTTCATGGTAAGGTGTAATGGAAAGATAAAATGTGTTAAGTGGTAATTCGACAGGAATTCCCATAGTCAGGGGTGAAGTGGGAAAAAGAAAGGTTACCGGCCAATTAGTCAGTTACTAAAGAGGGAACTCATTAGTAATTTAAAGATCAAGAGGTGTGACAAAGGTTAAATAGAGCAAGAGGGAAGAATCATGTGCTTGTAAGCCCATGGGGGGAAAAGCAAGATCATGACAAGTGTCACTACATGAACCAAGGGATCAAAGTCAAAGATTCAACACTCATTTCCTCCCTCTCTCTTCTTTAGGTCGGCCAAACTTAGAGAGGGAATTAAAATTCTGAATTCTCTCATCTTCATCTTCATTTTATCTTTTCTCTCTCCCATTCTCCATTTTCGTCTAGCTCAAGGAGGAAAGAGAAAGCAAAAGGTGAGGTTTTGACTTTAGAGATGACATTGAATGTTCAAATGCTCTTCTTTAATGTTGTTCATGTTGATGAGAACTTCATCTCTTTGGTTTTAAATTTTTGAAAGAAGGTGTTTGAGAGCTTGAGAAAAATATAAAGTGGTGGAATCAAAGAATAAGCTTTAGAAAGTGAAAGAGGTGAGAAATGACTATCTTTTGGTATGCATATTGTGACCATTGGTGGGACTTTGGAATTTTTAGATTTTTTCCCTAATTTTTGTGCCATTAGGGTATTGTGTATTGCATGGTAATTTGATATTGGAATAGGTGTCTTGTTGCATGATTTGAACAATGAATTTGGTTTGAATTGATTTAGATAATTGAATGGAAAGTTTTGCAATTTAGTGGATTGGTTGCAATGTGGTCCAAACAAAATATATGTTCATGTGATGGGAATTTGGTTGTTTTAGAGATTTCAATGGTTTCATTGTGAAAAATTGTGTGGGAATAGGTTTGGTTGTTGATTTTGAAGCCATTGGACATATTGGTGGAAAATTGGAAATTCTGTCCATTGAAACTCTGTGCAGGCCAGTTGGTTTGTATGGCCATTTAGAATGAGCAAATAGTGTCTAAAAATTAAGAAACTTTCCAGTCTAATAGTTAACATGCCAAGCTTCAAAATGGACATATAATGAAACTATAAGCTATTCTAGAGCAGTATGGGATTTTGTGTAATTATGTATTTTTTTTTTGTCATGAAAGCATTGATTCATATTTTTCCTATATACTGGACTTCAATATCTTTCTATAGGATTTGAGATCACCTCATTTTGATTTTTCAAGAATTAGTTATAATTTTTCAAAGTTTAGCCAAGAAACAGAATATTCTTGGCCACAGCCAAATATTTCTTGGCCGCGGCCAACCCCTAAAAATCAGTATTTTGAACTTCTGAAAGGTGGTTTTTGGTATAGTCTTGCCCAAACCTTTAAGCTTCCATTGAGTTTATTATAGCCATATAAGGGACTCAAATGCCAACCAACCTTAAGTATTTTAAAGTTAACAAATTTGAAAAGGAAATAATATTATGCCCTTGATTTTGATTGATAGGATTCGTTATTTACCCTAAACATGAGCAATATGTGCTAGAGCATACCCGGAAAGAACAAGGTAGTGACACTTTCTCTTATACTATTTGTGATGCATTGTATGTATGTGATGTCATTGAATTGTGTATTGCCAATGCTATGGAGCTTGTTGCTGTGTGTATGCTATGAAGCTGTATGTGTATTGTGATACTGGTCACACATCATGTGTATATTGTGACGCTGGTCGCGCATCATGTGAATATTGTGATATAGGTTAGGCATCATGTGTATATTCCTTTAAATTGCACCGTCATGCCAATAGTCATTCGATAGCTAATAATGATTTGGGGTGAGGGCTGTGTGCATCCTCGACAGTGAAAGAGGATGGGGATGGGGTGTAATAATAAATTAGTTGTGGATGTAAAAGCCAAAAAGCTATGTGACAGTTGTAAAGGCTATGTGAAAGCCGTAATGGCCATGTGTAAGCCGTAAAGCTATGTATATGTTGCAAAGACTATGTGTATGTCGTTGAGGCTATGTGTAGACTATGATAATTGCTGTTGTGCTAATTGATGATCTGCTTGCATGTTATGTGATTGTATACTGTATGAGTGATTTGTTACTATTGAGATCCTTTTAAATCTCATTCTTTCCATTGACTAACCTACAGACATGACAAGAAGCTCAAAGGAGAAGCAAGTAACCAAGGGCAGATAGTTCTTGATTTTAGTTGTTGGTTGGTTGTCATATCTGGATTGGGATTACTATACATTCGTAAATGCTATTTTGGATATGAATATGTAATCCCCTGAATAGGAAGTTGAAAGAGGCAAATATGCCTGTAAACCCTTTAGTTTACAATATGAAACCCTGGGGTTTTCAGGAATTTTGGTTTACACTATGATATTTATGAATGAAATTTAACTGCATAGGTTAATTATATTCGAAATGTGGGTATGAGATCGAATCGAACCGGTTTTAAAAGAAATTTTGGAAGCCCACTTTATTTCAAGGTGGTTCCTTGTCTTGAAGTGGGAACTTAAACTGATTTTGTACTAACCAATGGTCTCTATTTTTCCTTAATTATGCATTTTTGAATTATAATTACGGATTATAAGGTAGGGAGTTACACCAGCTCTATGATAGCATCAGTATGCACAGGAACATGCAGTAAATCAATGGTGTTTCCATCTTCTTCATGAAGCCCAAGTTGATTGAACCTTGAATGTAGCAACTTAATCAAATTAGGCCTTCAAGTTTTTCTACTCCTGCAGTCCATCTGATGCCCTTTCCTCTATACACCTTTCCTGAAGGAACTTGATTCAAACTTGGTTTTTGTGTCATTTAACCTTTATGCCAAATTTTCAGTCTGTTGGATAACTCGCTTGCCCTTCATTAAAGAAAAGAGAAGGAAGAGTCATGAAGTATTTCCAAATGTGTGCTGTGAGATAATTGCATGTCCTTTCTAGCCTTGATATGGGTTATGGACATTAAGAAAAAAGAACTTTACCTCCTTAAGAGATCCAGTACCTCATAGGGAGGATGAAGTGCCCATTAACTTGCGAACGGCCCAAGCTATTATGCGGCTAAGGGTTTTGTAAAATGATTATTATGTCCAAGGCCCATATCAAAATGAAGTTAAAATGCCTATGAATGATGTAAGGAGTCCTAAAGGATCATCTCTTATTGAGATGTTTTCTAATTTGATTGATATGATGAGATCATGGTCTTTTAGGGTCATAGACCCTTAGATTAAGGTTGGCTATCTAATGTATACACCATCCTTATGATGTATCTTTATATGGAGTGATGCTAGATACATACTCTGGTGAAGCGACATTTAGTCACTTGATCCTAAGGGTTTTATTGATTATGCATGGACGACAATAAAGATTATCAACAATAAATAAATATATGCCCTCCAGTGTCCTATTTTAGGAATAACCCTAGGTTGGGGGTGTCTATCCTAAGAAAGGCAGGTACTAATTAATTGGGTAGGTCGATAATTTCCACTAATTGGAGCAATGGTTTCAAGGTGGTTCTAATGCTCATAGATAAAGGCCTCCTAACTGCCCCTATCATAAAGATGAAGACCCCATTTAATGAAATTGACCTTCAGGGGGTTCTAAAAACCCCACAGGGATCAATCTCGCCAAATGAGTAACAGATAAGATGAAGTTTTCACAATAACTTCAAGGGGTTCTGAAAACCCCATAGGGAAACCGCTAGAAACTTCCACTCACCTAAGGAACCCACAGACCCGAGTAAAGGGCCCAAAATGTGTGTGAGGAAAATAGTGTATGTGTGTGGAGCATACCAACTTGTGGGCCTAGGTTCTACCTAACCCTCATTTGCTAAGCAGATCACAAGATAGATAAATAAAGAATTTAAAAAATAAAAACAAATATTCACAAAAAAAGAAAAAGAAAAAGGGTAATTAAAATAAAATTAAGGCCATATTATTTTTAAATTCTTAACTTAAATGGGCTTGACTCTCAAACTATCCCCAGTAGATTCGACAAGCTGTAGCGCCCGAAATTTGGAAAGTATTGAGCCACTACTAAAATTTTAAAAAAGGATAATTTTGGAAACCTTTTTTTTGAAAATGAAAACCATATAGGGTTCGGGAGTCAATTGTGTATGGAGAAGGTGTTAGGCACGCAACAACACCCATTCATAAGAATGGTTATCCTAAGCTAATTATTTAAGAATATTATGGCCTTTAATTTTATTATAATTACCCAAATAAAAAAGAATATTTAAAAAAAATAAATGAAATGAAAACTAAAGAAGAAAAAAGGGAAACATTTATTTTCAAAAAGAAAATAAGGAAGAATATATTTATTTACAAAGTTGGACTTGACGTAGGATGAAAACCAGATATCTATGTACCCTTTAGAGGGATCAAAACCCACGTAGTTCGGGGGTAGAAAAATGTGTCACTTGGTTAGTGTTTTTTAGAAAAATTTTATTTAATTTATTTAAGAAAATTATTTTTTGTTTGGTTTGTATTATTTATTTTTTTAAAAAATATTTTTTTATTATCTCATATGAAACCAAATTTATTTACTTAAAAAGAAAGAGTCTCTCTCTGTTTTTTTTATTTTGAAACTTTTTTATTTGCAAAGAAAAAAAAAAGAAGTGCATTCTCATCATATCATTCATAGTGGAAAATTCAAAATGATAAGAAAAACAAGAAAGACATAGTGAGAGCATGTACCTTTTATGATTTGAATCTCACTATGTAATATCCCGATTTGTGATTAGGGCTAATGACTCTGATAATTATGTTAATTAGTGTAATTAAGCACTTTTGGAATTAATGTGATTTGGTTTTGAAATAAATATGTGTGGTATGTAAGATCAAGGGTTGTGATTCTTTGACCATGGGTCGGGATCCTATGTTTTGCGGTTGTATGGGTTCATAGGAGAGTGACTAAGATGATGACATGTGGCATTGTGTGAGCTATTGGATCAAGCCACAAAAGGACAAAATAGCACTTTTCTCTCTCCTCTCTCTCTCCAATTCGGTTGAGTGTGTGTGTGGGAGGATGAGTTGACTTCATCATCATCATCATCTCCTCCATATCTCATTTTCTCTCTCTTCTTCCTCCATTTCTGGCGCACAAGCAAGGGAAAGGAAGAAGAAAAGCTTGATCTTTGGTAAGAAATGAACCTCCTTTGCTCAAAACCTCTTCTCTAATATTGTGTATCTCATTGAGAGCTCCATTGTGGTGGTTGTAGAATCTTGAGAAGTGTTGATTTGTGATTTGGGCGAATTTGGAAGTTGGAGAATCAAGATTCTTGATTGGGCAAAGAGAAGAGGTAGGCATTTAGAGCATTTTGGTATATTGTTTGTGATTTTGGCTAAGTTGAGTAAAATCTGGAAAATTTGCCCTAATTATGCCAAGTGTTGAAAATGTGGATTTTATGGTGTTTGATAGTGGAAATGGTTTAATGATGAGTTATTTCATGGTTGGATATAATCTGGAAGATTAGAATTGAGTTGAATGAAATTCGGATATTGTGTATCATAGAGACCTTAGTGTTTGATTGTGGTCAAAATGGTTTTTGGAGTGCTTTTGGTGTTGCCATTGTGTTCCCTAGTTAGTGCTTAGAATTTATGAGCATTGGGAAGAGTTTGGGAACCTTTGGGTGAGGATTTGACCATCTGGTGTTTTCTGGTTTTTGCTGCGTTTTTGGGTCTCTGATGCATAACACTCGAGCACGGGATGATCATGCTTGAGTGATGTGAGAGTTTTTCCCTTCTTTGCTTCGAGTTTGTCTGGGTTTTATGAATAATGCTCGAGTGCATTGCCTTGTGCTTGAGTGAGGGAAGAACATGCTCGAGTGAACTTGGGTCTGCTCGAGTGATGGTGCGAGTCCAGAGTGAAGCGTTTCTTTCGGGTCTTCACTCGCTGGTTAATGCTAAGAGTGTGCTCTGACACTCGTGAGCATAGCCGTCTCACCCGAGCACTGGGGGTCATGCTCGAGTGAGCTTGTGCCTCTGGTGTGGGTGGTGCTCTCGGGTTGTCACTCACGAGTAAGGTGCACGAGTGTGCCTTCTCACTCGCGGGTATGGGGTGTGTGCTCGAGTGCATATGGTTGTGCTCGAGTGATCCTGATCTTGGAGAGCTTTGTGTGCTCTCGGGTGCTCACTCGCTGTCTCTCACTCTCTTGTGCTCGAGTGATATCCGTACTTGTGCTCGAGTGAGAGCATCTGTGCTCGAGTGAGAGCATCTGTGCTCGAGTGAAACTGCCAGAAATCAGTGTGTTGCCTTCGAAAAAGGGGTCTTTTGGGTAGTGTCTTCCAACCCTTTAGGTATATGTTTAGGCCTCTAATAGTCACCTAAAGAGTCCTAAATGATAACCAACTTAGAGTATTATTGAAATATACATATGGAAAAGAGATTGATTGGTTGTCCCTAATTGATATAGGATTTGACATCTGTCGTCCTCGTGAGGCCAAGGTGCCAGAGCCAGTCAGGAAAGATACAGGTAGTGACTCTTTCTTTATATCTTATGTGATACATTGTATGTGTTCAATGTCATTGAGATGAAATGGATTTCGTATGCTGCATGTTTGTGAAAATTGTGGAAGCACCGCTATACCAAGAGTCCCTGAGTCGCTAACAACAGTTTGGGCAAGGGCTGTGTGCCTCCCGGCGGTAAAAGGGGATGAGGTTAGGGTGTGTATATGTGATTATGTGGGCCGAAAGGCTAATTATGGGCCGAAAGGCTATTTGTGAAGGCCGACGGGCCATTTGTGAAAGCCGAAAGGCTATATGTGAGCCGTAAGGCCATTCGTATTCACTGCCACGCCAATAGTCCCTGAGTCGCTAACAACGGTTCGGGTTAGGACGGTGTGCCTTCCCAGCGGTAAAAGGGGATGAGGGTGGAGTGTGATTTGTGTTGCTGGTATGAGATGATTTGTTTACATATTCTGTGATTGCATGTGGTATGAAAAAGTTTTTACTACTGGGATTCTTTAGAATCTCACCCTTTCCATATTACTAACCTTTTCAGACAGGGCGAGTGGCTCGAAAGGGAAGCAGACAACCAGGAGTAGTTAGAACTACTCTGAGACTTAGTGTAGTTGGTTATCCTTATTTTGGTTTTGGGATTACCAAGTGTACATGAGAATATAAATGAATATTTTGGATATGTAATCCCCGTTTTGGGAATTTGTAAACCCATGATATATATGTAGTTGAACCCGGGGTTTTGCCGGGATTTTGGTTTCCGCACTCTGATATTTCTTATGTGATTTGATTTCTCAAGTAGTTATATCCGCCCGTGAATGTGAGACCATCAACGACTATGTTTTAGAACTGATTTTTGAAATACCCCATCTCTTGGATGTGGGATCATAAATTGTTATTTTGTTTTATTGGTCTCTATTTCACTTAAATCTCGTAATCCGGATGTAATTACGGTGAGGGGGTTACACACTACGACAAGAGATAGGGTGATAGAATCACATAATAAACAAGAGGCGATTACACTCACATTACCTATATCTATTAAGCATGACACCTAACACCATTAGAAGGCAAGGCAGGACATACCTCTTGGTTCCAAACGGAACACGTCCATCAATTGTATATAAGATGATTCAATGAGACAAAGCAAGTCCACTTAATTCTTGCTCCCAGGTTCAATGTCCAGCAATGTCAACATATGTTGGGGTAAGCTAAAAGACAAGAATAAAGTCATAGTAGAGGGAGAGTTTGTCAAAGAGATCATCTACACTAGTGGCTTGCCTATCTTTCCTCCCAGAATCCTTGTGTCTATTTCTTCAACCCTTGCACTCCTATTTGTAGTCTTAAGATAGGTTTTTTTTTTTTTCATAAATGCGCATTCTTTTTTGAATTTTAATTTTTAATTTTTTTATTCTATGTTAAAAATTTCCTAACTTGACCCAATCACCATCAATGGAGCTTTTTTTTTTAATTTTAATTTTTTATTATTTTTTGTTGTATTTTCTCACAAGTAATTTCCTAATTTAAACCTATCAACATAAATGAGATATATTTTTTTAATTTTTAATTTTATTTTTTTAAATTTATTTTCTTATATTTTCCCTACAAGCAACTTGCTAATTTAAACCTATAAATGAGAGATATTTTCTTTTTGTTTTTCCTTAATGAATGCCAATGCCAATTTGCACAACAATCATTATTAATAAGATGATTTTTTTAAAATTTTCGTTTTTATTTATTTTTATTTATTTTTTTCCCTTAATAAATGACAATGCCAATTTGGACACTAATAATCATCAATAAGAGGATTATTTTTTAATTTTTAATTGTAATTTTTTTTCTTTTAATGATAATTGCCAATTTGGAAACTGATCATCATAAGTGGGAGGAATTTTTTATTTTTATTTATTTATTTATTTTTTTAATTTTCCCTTTAATGATGATTGGCAATTTAGACACCAATCATCATCAAGGAGAGGAATTTCTTTTATTTTTGTTTGTTATTAGTTTTTTAATTTTTGAGTGAGGCTTGGACAAAATAGGGTGTTCACAATTTTTAAACAAAAAGATTAAAATTTGATAGTTAAGAAATTATCTTTATATTAGATTTTGTATATGAATGGAGGCACTACAGAAGCAAGTTATGCACTAATTCTTGGTACAGTTGTGCCACTAATCCCTTGTTATAGGTGTGTGTATATATAAAGCTTCATCATAAAATGTACTACTAGAAAGAGTTACTGATAATGTATATCGATTTACACAGAAAAAGGTTATGTCCTTGACAAACCCCATTACAGATGAAGCTATATATAAGGAGTATCTATCTACAAAGAAAGGCTCCCTAAAACCATAGCAATTGTAGATTTGGGCTGCTCTTTTGAACCAAACACTTTGTTTATGACTTGGGAGTAACATTTTGATGTCATGAAATTATTTATAAAAATAAGTTACCATAAATATTTGAAAACTGAACAATAAACTAGCTACATATTACCACCAGTTTCAAAGAGATTTCTCATTGTTTCTCAAGTGTCGAGCTGAAGAACTTATTGAAGGGTATGTTGCTTATAATTGGAGGAAACAGTAGTAGTGACACATCAAGCAATGAATCTGGCTACATATTGGAGATTCTAGCTAAAGCACTCAATAACATGGTCTCAGAGGTACATGCATGATAAATCCCAAATTTAATATTTCATCCCACCATATTCATTTATTTTGGGGACTATTTTAGACTAATTTGTATTTATTAGATAATATTTGGATTGTTAGCCAATTTTAGGAAAAAATATAAATATGAATTAATTATGAGATTATTGGGCTTAAATTGGTAATATTTTGATTGCTATCTTGTGATCGGATAATATTTCCAAATATATGATATATCATGATTTTATTTGATTCTTGTAGGGCAAGGAAAAGCAGATTAGAAGATCCTATGGTACAGAATTTTTCTTGGAAGCTAAAAGAAAATCTAATGGTTTGGATTTTATTGGGTTACTTAAATTTTAATGGGCTTGAGTTTTGGCCCCAAAGCTCTCTTTTCCTCCCTTTTAATTAACCTAGTTGCCACAACATAAAGGGACAATGCTGAAACAAATTTGGGATGACTGGAAGCTCTCTTATTCGGCGCACCATCATCTTCTAAATCCCTCTTCTTATTTCTCCTTCAAATTGTTGCTACGTACACCCTACCTTCAATTCCATTTAATCAATTCCCATCCTCTTCTCTATTCACGCCCCCACCTTCAAAATCTATTAAGCCATTCCACTCTCCTTTTCCATTCACTCAGACACACATCATCCATTAACTCATTATTCATTCACAAGCTATTTCTTTCAATGGCCGGGATTCATTGCTTTAAGGAGATTAAAGGGGAGGTCGTGATGGCAGCTTGAGCTTCTTGGGAGGCAACTTGGGAGAAGTATGGAGGAAGCTAGAGCTTAGGACTTGCACATGAAGACATGTAGGAGTGTATTTCTTTTTATCTTTCTAATTCAAGGCTTGAGATTATTTAGTTTTAAATAATTTTGAGGTGTATGTTTTGAGAACAATCTAGTTTTGGATTGTAGATATATCTCTTTTGGATTGGATTGATATTTTGGAATTTTTTATGCTTAAGACATTTGCTGGAATTTTTGTTTCTAGACTTTTGCAATGCCAATTGAATTATTAATTGAGTTTTTATTATTAATGTAATTGTCAACTTGGTTTATCCTCCTGATTGATTAATTGGGTTGGTTAATTGTCTAGTTGTTCAATTGGATAATTGTAAACAAGATTTCTAAATTTGTTTTGAAATTAATTGTGATTGGTGTTTAATGAGTTTATTTAACTACCACTTATTTAATTATGAGTTTTCCAGTAGAGTCAGTGTTATTGAGCTTGAGGGATTCCCATATTTCAATTAGGTGACTGAATTTATGAATTCCAATCTTTCATCAACCTCCATTTGATCTAATTAATTAATTTGAGCTAATAAAGTTAACTCCATGTGAATCCTAAGTTGTCTTGTTTTCTAGTTTAGGTCCATTCCATTAAATCTTTTGTAATGTAAAAATCAATCATAAAGAAAACACATAGCTTACTTCTTGGGAGAATGACCTAGTCCTAGAACCGCATAATTAATTAGGACATAGTTTAATTGATTGCTTTAGTGACAGAAGCACATATCAAATTTGGTGCCTTTGCCAAGGAGCAATGGTTAAGCTTTAGGCTTGAGTTTTTAGGTGACCTCCTAGGTAGTTGTTTATTGCATGACCTGATCCTCTTCTAAAAAATTGTTTGAACTTGATCCTGAGATTGAGAGAGCATTTTACCAACGAAGAAGAACTAGAACTAGCATTCTTGTAGGCAAAAGTTCCTTTGTTAAGCCCATTGTTGATTCTTCTCATTCTAAGGTCAATAATGATGGTAATAATATTGTTATTAATGCATATGGGAATGTTAATGCTAATGCAAATGCAAGTGCAAATATTGTTGATCTTGTTATGCCATTAAAAAATTGGTTTTACTTTAGTTGTATTTTCAAATTAGTGCATCAATTATCCTGATATTAATGTGAATTTTGAGTTGAAATCTAGATTAATACACTTAGTTCCAAAAATTAATGGCATTTCAGGTGAGGAAGCATACAATCACTAAAAGATTGTTCACATGGTTTGCACTACTATGAAAATTGTTGGTGTGATTGAAGATCAAATTAAGATGTGTGCTTTTCCATTCTCTTTAAAAGGATCTGCTAAAAATTGGTTGCTTCAACTACCTCCTGTATTTATTACTTCATGGAATCAATTGAAGAACTTGGTCTTGGAAAAGTATTTTGTAACGCTCTAAATTTTATTTGCGGATATGCCTTGTAATTATTTGTGGCATTTAATAAAATAGAATGTTGAATATTAACTCACACTTGAATATCCTTCGGCTATAAATTCGGGATCATAGGAATTAAACACTGAAAATTAGAATGTGAATAGTGCTGCCAGTTTTGGGCGAAAATCACAAAATGTATGGGCAAAATGGTAATTTGCGATATTAAGAGCAAGAAAATTAATTTCTTTAGCATACACACTCATTTGCATATAAATGGGCTGGAAATGAAGGGAAACATATTTCTTTGATATTTATGATCATATGTTGGATAAAGGTTGAAAAGTCAAAAAGGTGGAATTTCCATAAAATATTATATCGAACAATTAGTTGAGCTAATTGGATGAAGCAAATTTGGATTATGAAGGGTCCTAGTTGGTGTCATTTTGGGCCAACAAGAGAGGATAAAAGCTAGTCCAAAACTAATGAAAAGGCTTATGACTATTTGGAAGAGATATGGTTAATGAAAAAATCACAACTCATAAACCAATAAAATAATATTTCTTAAGGATTAAGTGGAGATATTATTAAAGCACCATCTTCATCTTTCTCCATTCATTTTCACATCAGCCACCAAGAGAGAGAGAGAGAGAGAGAGAAGAGCTTAGGTCATAGAGAGCAAGAGAGATCAAGGAAGTAAGAATTAAAGGTAAGACTTATGTTTTCAAGTGATTTTGCTTTTGAACTCGTGTAATTCCTCTTTTAAGCTCTTCTTCTCCATGAAAAACCATGTGTATTTAGTAAATTTTCAAGCTTGAGGAGGGAGAAGGTGATGCCTAGAGAGAAAAAGTCCAAGGATCATGAGGTAACTCAAGAACTTCAATTCCTTTGGTGTATTGATGTTGTTGTGATTTTTGTCATGATTTATGGTTTGTATTATTGATTTTGTAATTTGGGATGTCAAAATCCTAAGGGGTTATGCCGCCCAAATTTTCTCAAGTCATGTCTAATAAGTATTTAAATGGTTTAAGAAGTGGTTAGGAGTAAAAAGGAGCAAGCTTTAGGTGTTAAAACTCAAAAATCACATTTTCCCTTTCTTATGAGTAAGTTTCAGCTAGTATGAGTTCAGGGGAGGGCTGGAATTTTGAAATTCTGATGGTTCGATTGGATTTAGAATGGAAAATTTGGTGGGAATATAGATATTCATGATTTTTGGAAATTTGTATACAAATATGGAATTTATTAAAGTTACAAGTGCTTGATGTTTGATTGCCTCTTGTGAGGCAGTGTTGTTGTTCAATGCATTTCGTTGATCAAACCAAGTCCAAATTATATGAAATTTTCCAAGAGTTGTTTTACTCCAATGTTAGTAAGATATGGTGAGTAAAGAGTAGCTAGGAATTATGGTTACATGCTCGAGAAAGAAAATAGAGGATAGGTCATAGTTGGTAAACTCCCTTGGTCTTTCTGGAAGATATGAGTGGATAATAGGGATGATTGAGGTTAAATGATTTTAAACCCTGATGTGAGGTTCTGAGTTGTGATTGAGAGAAATGTAATGCGATAATCAAATTAAATAGCTGAATCGACTCTTTAGGCGTTTGATATGGCCTGAGTTGCTCGAGGTATTAGAATGTGAATTTGTTGCACTACGGTTCCTTTCTATAATAGAAGTTTGGACCTTGTGAATAGTTTAAACCTTCAGTAATATTTTGAGGATAATATCCAAATACTGTGGAGGATAGAATGGCACTATTGATCTTGATTCTTAGCAAACCTATTAGGTAGACTTGATGAAAATAATTTCCAATCTGTGCAATGTTGAGGTTCTAGATTTCTTGATGAACCTAAAATTTGGGTTAGAGATTCTAGGATGTAAGCTTTCACATGCTAGATATATTGTAATAGACCAGTGCGTCCAGAAGCCTTAAGACCAAGCAAACCAGTATGTTCTTAGGCTAGTAAATTTATTTAGAATTGTGTTAGGCTAGTGACGATCCATGGAATTAAGGAACAAGATTCTTACGGACACGAACCCTTGTAGAAAGGGATTTTAAAAATTAGCTAGCTTTTAAGTCCAGCATAGGAAAAGATTATGATAATAAAATATTTCCTTAAAGGATTGATTGAGGTGATAGCTCTTTGATGAAATGAGAGACAGAATTGATTTGCTCGCTATTCCATTAACTTGAGGCTATAATAGAAGCCGATTTGTAGATGGCAAATGATGTGATAAAAGGTATGAGTATAAGGGTTACCAAGTAAATAATAACCCAGGAATCAACCATTAAGTTTTGATTCCACGAAAATTTGAAATGGCCCATAATGATTTAAGTTGAAACGGGCCAGGAACTGGCACCAAGAAACACATATTTCTAGTGCATTTAGGTGTTATAGGAGGTTCCTGTGGGACTCTTACTAAATCATCTTGACATTATTAAAGCTTATATGAGGAAATAAACATCAGAGTGTGTAGCTGAAGTTTACGACTCTGTATTGATTACAGGAAGTTGAATAAGGTGACCGTTGGATCAAGTAACTACTTCTTGGAATAGATGATTTGCTCAATCAGTTATCTGGTTCTTATGTGTTTTCCATAAGAAAAAAAAAACTAAATTGAGATTTGGGTATCACTAACTTGAGGTAAAAGTCAAGAGCATACCGAAAACTACTTCCAAGACCATATATGGCTATTACAAGTTTCTTGTAATGCCACTTGGGCTAACCAATACATCTGCTGTATTTATGGACTACATGAATCGATTTTTTCATCCGCACCTAGACCAATTCATGGTAGTCTTTTGTGATGATATTCTGGTATACTCAAGAAGTGGAATGGAGTATGAGCAACCTTTAAGAATGATATTGAACACATTGAGGGAAAAACAATTTGATACCAAGTTGAGTGAATATGAGCTTTGGCTTTTAGAAGTGAGGTTTTTGGGCATGTTACGTAGTCTCATAACAAGGGATCCTGAAGACCCTGGTAAAATGGAAGCAGTATTGAACTGGAAAGGTTAGAAACTGTGGTTGTGATACGCAGTGTTCTGGGTCTTGTTTATTATAATGAAGGGTTTATGTAATTTTTCCCTGGAAAACTTAACATTAAGCGTGCGATGATAATTGTGAGAGGAGCTTCATAGAGTTGAGATGGAAATTCATTATAGCACCAATATTGAGGATCCTAGATGTGAGTAGGCATGGATTGAGATATGAATTGATGCGAGCCGAGTGAGGGTGTATGCATCTTGTCAGTTGAAGCTTCGTGAATTGAACTATCCCACCCATAATCTTAAGTTGGTGGCAATAGTGTTTGTATTGAATCTGAAAATGTTGCCTTATGGTGTAACAATAAAGTTGTATTGTGACCACAAATGTTTGATGTATTTGTATAATTAGAAAGAGCTAAAAATGAGACAATGAAAAGTGGCTACTAAGGAGCTCTCAAGGTATGAGTTATCCTCAGTTTATAGCCTTAAGTCCTTGGTGAGGTAATTTAAATCCTCTATAGGAGATGGGAGTTCGAGCTTGGTGAAAGGCTCGATTGAAGGGGTAGTCATTACATAAAAAGTTTGTTAAAAGATTTTAACGTGGAGAGTAAATATCACCTTAGAAAGGCTAATGTTGTTGTTGATGATTGAGACGTAAAATAGTATAAGTGGCAGCCATAATGATTTGTGAGCAGAAAATGATTGAGGATTTCAGAGATCTGAGTCTTTTTGAACAAATTTTGATTAGCAGTAATAATGTCAGTGAAACATTTGCAGAAGCATTACCCAGAATTTGTGGCTATGTGTGTATGGCAAATTTTGGGGATGTAGTTTTTTTAAGAGGGGGAGAACTATAACGCCCCAAATTTTATTCACCGATATACCTTGTAATTATTTATGGCATTTAATGAAATGGAATGGTGAATATTGAACTACTTTGAATAGCCTCCAGCTCTAAATTCAGGATCATAGGAATTAAACATTGAAAATTGGAATGTGAATAGTGCTGCCAGTTTTAGGCGAAAATCACAAAATGTATGGGCAAAATGGTAATTTTCCATATTAAGCCCAAGAAAATTATTTTCTTCAGCATACACACTCATTGTTGTCCAAATAGGCTAGAAATGAAGGATAAAAAATATTTCTTTGATATTTATGATCATATTTTGGATAAGGTTGAAAGGTCAAAAAGGTGGAATTTCTATAAAATGTTATATTTAACAATTAGTTGAGCTAATTGGATGAAGCAAATTTCGATTTTGAAGAGTCCTAGTTAAAGTCATTTTGGGCCAACAAGGGAGGAGAAAAGCTAGTCCAAAACTAATGAAAAGGCTTATGACAATATGGAAGAGATATGGTTAATGAAAAAATCACAACTCATAAACCAATAAAATAATATTTCTTAAGGGTTATGTGGAGATATTATTAAAGCACCATCTTCATCTTCTCCATTCATTTTCACATCAGCCACCAAGAGAGAGAGAGAGAGAAGAGCTTAGGTCATAGAGAGCAAGAGAGATCAAGGAAGCAAGAATTAAAGGTAAGACTTATGTTTTCAAGTGATTTTGCTTCCGAACTTGTGCAATTCCTCTTCTAAATTTTCAAGTAAATTTTCAAGCTTGAGGAGGGAGAAGGTGACGCCTAGAGAGAAAAAGTCTGAAGATCAAGATGTAACTTTACGAACTTCAATTCCTTTGGTGTATTGATGTTTTTGTTGTGGTTTTTGTCATGATTTATGGTTTGGATTGTTGATTTTGTAATTTGGGATGTCAAAACCTGAAGGGATTATGCTGCCCAAATTTCCTCAAATCAAGTCTAATAAGTGTTTAAATGGTTTAAGAAGTTGTTAGGAGTGAAAAGGAGCAAGATTTAGGTTTTGAAACTCAAAAATCACATTTTCCCTTTCTTATGAGTAAGTTTCAGCTAGCATGAGTTCAGGGGGTTAGGGCTAGAATTTTGAAATTCTGATGGTTCGATTGGATTTAGAAGGAAAATTGTGTGGGAATATAGGTGTTCATGATTTTTGGAAATTTTTGTACAAATATGGAATTTATTGAAGTTTCAAGTGCTTGATGTTTGATTGCCACCTGCGAGGCAGTGTCATTATGCAAAGCATTTCATTAATCAAACCAAGTCCAAATTATATGAAATTTTTCAAGATTAAAGTAGACATATAGAACTTAAATTTGATAGGTATTGGGTTATATATGAACTTGTATACTAAGAGATATGAATTTTCAAACTTGTGCCCTTTTTTGGGATTTGATTTTGGAATAGTATGGGAATTTATAGAATTATGTAATTTTGTGGTTGAAGATGATGGTGGTTCATATTTTTCCTATGTATAGGACTTAAAGTGCTTTCTGTAGAACTATGAATTACTCTATTTCAATTTTTGTATAATTAGTTGTGATTTTTGAACGTCCAGCCAAGAAATAGGACAACTTCTTGGTCATAGCCAAAAACCTTCTGGCTTGTTTTTGACGTCAGCTAGAGGATTCTTGGCAGCTGTCCAAAAGTTTTTTTTACTTCTCTTGGCTACAGCCAAGGATTTTTGGCCTAGGCCAAGACCCCTATTTCAACATTTTCATACTTTTGATTGGTTTAACTTCCCTAATCCCATGGACACTTGTTTGGGCTTCCATTGGCTGCCTAATTAGCCCAAAAGATAACTAATAGATGTGTTTAGAATAGTACATGAATGAGTATTAACCTAATTCAAGTATATTTGGAATTTTAGGACTGGATTGATAGCCCGAGCTGTCAAAACAAAGTTCAATGAACGTTTTACGAACCAAAAAGGGGTTTAAGGTAGTAAGTTTATCCTTTATACACTATGAGAATATTTATATATTTGTGTATGCCATCTTCTGTTATATAATTAATAAATGTGGTTTTTACCGAGGAGGGTAATTTGTGTGTATAGAGGCACACTTTCCTAATTGTTGAGTAAGAACCCAACCGAGGTTTTACTATTGAGATTCGTTTGAATCTTACCCTTTTTGAAAAATAATAATTTTCCAACTAAAGCTAGCAGCTCTAAGGGCAAATGGTAAATACTGGAAACTGAAGTGTGCGGTCCAGAGAACATAGCTGTTGGTTATTATTAGTTTGTTTTTATATTTTGAACAAATTTGTATATATTATCAAACCTTGGGGGGAGATTCCTGTATTGTAAACAAGTGCTTAATGTTAGTATGTTTCCTCTATTTCTGTATGCCTTATGGAATTGTGCGCTTGTTACTCTGTGTATATCGAAACGTTAAGGGGTTTGACAGTGATGCAGCAGGGACGTGTATTGGCCTATGCCTCTCGACAGCTCAAACCGCATGAGATGAACTACCCCACTCATGATTTGGAGCTTGCGGCAATTGTGTTTGCATTGAAAATTTGGCGTCATTACCTATATGGTGTGACAATGGAACTGTACTACGACCACAAAAGTCTTAAATATCTGTATGATCAGAAGAGTAGAACATGAGATAGCGTCGATGGATGGAGTTGCTAAAAGATTACAACCTGGAGATCAAATATCATTCGGGTAAGGCTAATGTTGTCGCGGATGCTTTGATTCGGAAGGCGGTGCTAGTGGCAATGATGATGATCCAATAGAAGAAACTGATAGAGGATTTTCGGGATTTGAATCTCTCGAATGATATCCTGTGTGCCAGTTATGGTGTGGTCTAAGGGGAGAACGACCTGAGGATTGAGATTGAAGAGGCTCAAATGCATGATGAGCGAGCCCAGTCAATCCGAGCTATGATTGAGTGAGGAGAGACTCGAGACTATAACTTGTCACCAAGTGGACTGGTGCGTTATCAGAAGAGAATCTATGTACCACTAAAGGCAGAGTTGAGATTGAGAATTCTTGATGAGGCTCATAAGAGTCAGTATACCCTTCACCCCAGTATGACCAAGATGTATCACAACTTGAAGTCTATGTATTGGTGGCCAGGGTTGAAGAGTGATGCAACTAAGTATATGGCACGGTGTCTTACTTGTCAAAAGGTGAAGATTGAACACCAAAGACCGCTATGATTGCTTCAGAGTCTGGAAATCCCAGAGTGGAAGTGGGAGAGTGTGACCATGGATCTAGTGGTGGGTCTTCCCAGGATTAGAAACTATGATGTGATCTGGGTGATTGTGGATCAACTCACGAAGTCTACTTATTCAATACCTATTAATGCTAGCTATTCTCCTGATAGGCTAGCTAAGATATATATCAAAGAGATTGTGAGACTCCATGGTAAACCGAAGAATATTATCTCCAATAGAGATCATCGGTTTACTTCTAGATTCTAGAGGGCTCTGCATGAAGCCATGGGTACTTAGTTGAGGTTTAGCACAGCCTACCATCCTCAGACAGACAGACAGTCAGAGAGGACTATCCAGACTCTTAAGGATATGTTGAGAGCGTGTGTCCTAGACTTCAAGGGAAAATGGGACTACTATCTTCCACTGGCTGAGTTTGCCTATAACAACAGTTATCATGCGAGCATTCAGATGGCTCCGTATGAAGCATTGTATGGAAGGAAATGCCAATCACCTTTGTGCTGGAATGAGTTGTCTGAGAGGAAATTGTATGGGCTGGATCTTGTTGACCAAGCCACTAAGCAGATCCGAGTTATTAGAAAGAGGCTCCTTGCAGCTCAGAGTCGTCAGAAGAGCTATACTGATAAGAGGAGAAGACCACTTGAGTTTGAAGTGGGGGATCATGTCTTCTTGAGAGTATCTCCGGTTACAGGCATCAGGAGAGCAATCAAGCTGAAGAAGCTAAGTCCGAGATACATTGGTCCATTTGAGATTCTGGCAAGAATTGGGCCGGTGGCATATCGGGTAGCCTTGCCCTCGAGTTTGAGTAGACTGCATGATGTATTCCATGTCTCACAGCTCAAGAAGTACCAACCAGACCCTGAGCATATCATTGAGTATGAAGAGGTTGAGTTGCAAGATAATTTCACTTATGCGGTAGAGCCAGAGTGTATCATTGATTGAGAAGAGCGGCGGCCTAGGCACCAAAGCTTACCGTTTGTGAAGGTGGTCTAGAAGGGTATGTCTACAAGGGAGGCGACTTGGGAGGTGGAAGCGGACATGAGGAAAAGATTTCCTGATTTTATGCCCTATGATGTGTAAGAAATTTTGAGGGCAAAATTTATTGAACGGGGGGAGAATTGTAATATCCCAATTTTTGATTAAGGGCAAATCATTATTATTGAGGATAATTACGAATTTAATTTGAATTATTATGTGTTTTATGGCAAAATTAAGTAATATGTCACAATTAGTGGAAATTTGAAAGAATGACCATAAGTTAGGGATTAATGGAGAAATTAATTACTAAATAAGAGAGAAATAAGAAATGTAATTAGAATGGTTAATAGAGGGATTAAGGTGATTAATTGGGAAATTACTTTATGTGAGCAAATCAGAAATTGACAAGTGTCAATGTGAGATGAAGCAAGGGAGTGTGTGAAAGTCAAATGGCATTGGAAAATGATATTTTCTCTCTCTTCTTCTCTTACTTTCGGCTGACAAGGAGGGAGTAGGATTATCATTGTTTCCTTCATCTCGTTGCTCCATCTCTCTCGTTCTATCTCTTCTCCCTTCTTTGGATACCATTGTTGCAGAAAAAAGGGAAGGGAAAAGCTTGAAAAAAGGTATGCAAATGCCCTCCATTGCTCAAACTCACTTCATGAATGTTGTTCCTTGGAGTGAGAGCTTCATTTTGATGTTTATAGTGTGCCCATTGGTGTTGGTTTGTGGCCACACGAAATTTTGGGAAGTGGTGAATCAAGAACTCCCTTTGAGAAAGTTGATAAGGTGAGTGAAACCTATCTATCTATCTATGTTTTGTGTCAAATGGATTAGTTTGTAATTTTTGGAAATTCGGCCTTGAATCCAAAAATGAATGCTACTGTTCATTTGGTATGTTTTGGCATGAGAATGGTATTTCGGAATGAGTTTAGGATAGATAGATTGATTGGTGATTGAAATTTGATGTTTAGATGAGATTGGAATTTTGATGTTTGTGTTGCCCAAAACTAAAGCATAATAAAGGAGTAGGATTTTGGTCATTTTGAGATTGCCATTGTGTCCCTTGTGGAAAATTGTTTGGGAGAAGTGTTGAATATGAAGTTTGAACCATTGGGAACTTAGTTTTAAAAGTGGCAAGTTTTGGTTAGTAAGAAACTCTGTTCTGGCAGTGATCTTGCATAGACGTTTTAAAATAGAAAATGGTGTTGGAAAATTATGAAACTTTCTATTCTTAAAGTTCACTTACCAAGCTTCAAAATGGACATATATTTCATGTCATTTTGATTTTTGGGCCACGCGTTATGACTGTCCAAAGTTTGATGTTAAATCTGGGAACAATTCTGAAGCAAGGTGAACTTTTCTTGAAATCTGTATTTTTGTGGTGATTTTTAGTAATGCCCCATATTTTTCCTATGATGAGAACTTCAATACCTTTTATTTGGATTTGGAATCACCTCATTTCGATTTTTGTAGAATTAGTTATGATTTTTCGAAGTTCAGCCAAGAAACAGAATTTTCCTGGCCGCAGCCAGAAAATTCTTGGCTGCAGCCAGAAACTTTTTGTGCTGTTTCTGGCCATAGCCAAAGGTTTTTTTGGCTGTAGCCAGCCCCTGTTTTCAGCACCTTGTGATTTTGAAAAGTGGTTTCCAACCTGATGTTTCCTAATCCTCTAGGGCTTTTATTTGAGCCAATTGTAACTACTTAAAGGACATAAATGATAACCAAATCTAAGTATTGTGAAGTCGATTGAGTATTGGAATAGAGAATAACTCTTCATCCCTAATTATAATTATAGGATACGATATTTGCCCTCCTCGGGAGAGACCTGTGACAAAGCACGCACGGAACGAACCAGGTAGTGAGTTTTCTCTCATGTTGTGTATGATGTTTTCGTATGCATAACTTATCATTGAACTATGAACTACATGTACCATGGTCCATTACAGCGTGAGCAGGTCAGCGTGAGCCTTGTAGGGATTGATGCTGGTCATCTCTAGGTCGGTAGTTGAACTGCCGTTATAATCGACATGGAACTTTGTGAATCTAACCCGTGGGGCGGTGTTTGTTAATCCATCCGTGGGCTGAGTTTTGAATCTTGCCTGTATGACTTGTGTGATGAAATGCTTTATATGAATCCCAGCTGTGGTGAAATATATTGTGTGGATTGTGTTGTGCAATGCAGCGTGAGCAATTTAGCATGAGCAATCTTAAGGGATGACATGTGTCATACTAACCATTGCCATTTTAGTTGCTTTGTGTAGATAATGATTTGATTTCATGCCTTATTGTTATGCATATTAGGAGTGATTTGACACTGCGGGGATTCCTTAGAATCTCACTCTCCCAAAATTAAACATTTTAGATAGGGCAGAAGGATCGAAGGGAAAGCGGGTGATAAAGAGTGGGTAGAGCTGATTGCTAGGAGTCTATTTTGGAAAAATATTGGTTATGATTTTGTAAATCATTTAGATATATTTTGTTGGGAATTACATATATATATATTGGATAGTAATTATGTAATCCCCTTGTATGGGAAACTACTTGGGCTTTGTGCCTTATATAGACCCTGAATTAGTAATTGAACCCCGAGTGTGTCGGGAATTTATTGTGTACTCTAATATTTATAAATGGAATCAAATTGTTCAGGCCATTTGTGTATTGAAATGTGAATAGGAGACCATTGTTGACAGGTTTTAGAAAAGGCTTTATAAAAGCATGTTTTGGGCAAAACTTGTTGTATTAAGTCCCAAATAATTTACGGTCTCCAATTCCACATTAATTATGTGTTTATGAACTTAATCTCGGCCTAAGTGTGAAGGGAGTTACATATGTGACAGCTACAAAGATGACTTAATCCATTGATCCTTGATGTGGTAAATAAATAGGTTTCTAAACTTCTTTATGCAGGTATAATCTACCTTATTTCTGATAGCCAGTGGGTAAGTCCAGTTCAGGTCATGCGTAAGAAAATTGGTGTTACTATTGCTTATCATGATGAAAGTGAGCTAGTTCCAACTAGAGTCTAGAATAGTTGGAGAGTATGTATTGACTGTAGAAAATTGAATTATGTGACCAGAGAGGATCGCTACTCCTTCCCTTCATAGATCAAATATTAGAAAGACTGACTCGTATATCAGATTACTGCTTTTTAGATGGTTTTTCTAGATATTTCTAGATTTTTGTTGCACCTGAAGACCAAGATAAGACCATATTCACATGTCCATTTGGAACCTTTACATATAGACGTATGCCATTCGGTTTATGTAATGCAACATGCACTTTTTATCATTGCATGTTTTCCATATTCTCTGATTTTCTTATTCATTGTGTGGAAGTTTTCATGGATGATTTCATTGTTTACAGTGATTCTTTTGATGCATACTTAGCTAGTTTGGACAAGGTTCTAGAAAGATGTATTCAATATAATCTTTGCTGAATTTTGAAAATTGTTATTTAATGGTCAAGAAAGGAATTTTTTTAGGCCATGTTGTTTTAAATGATGGTATTGAGGTTGATAAAGCTAAGGTTGATATTATTTCATCTCTTCCATATCCTTCTTGTGTGAAAGATGTATGCTATTTTCTTAGGCATGCTGGATTTTATAGAAGATTCATTCAGGATTTTAGTAAGCTAGCATTGTATTGTCTCATTTATTGTAGAGAGATGTGGGTTTTGTTTTTGATGATACTTGCAGGTATTCATGGGATGGGTTAAAGAAGAGACTCATTACACCCCCATCATTCAGCTACCTAATTAGAGCAGTCCATTTTAACTCTTGTGTGATGCTTTAGACTATACGCTGGGCTCAATTCTTATACAGAGAGTAAAGAAGAGGCAACATATCATAACCTATCCATCTCAAACATTAAATGCTACTCAGGCTAACTACACTGCCATAGAGAAAGAGTTATTTGCAGTCATCTTTGGACAAGAGAAATTTCGATCCTACATCCTTTACATGATGGTGACTATCTTTACAAATCATTCAGCTATCAAATACTTGTTCAAGAAATGGACCCCGAACCTCACCTTATTAAGTAGGTGATAATGATACAAGAGTTTAATGTGTAGATTCCTGATAAAAGTGGTGTAGAGAATATGATACTACTTACTTGAGTAGGATTGACTCACCTACAGTAACATCTTTACCCTTAGATGATTTTCCTGATCAAAGGCTTTGTGAGGTTATTGTTTCTACCCCTTGGTATGCTGATATTGCCAATTATCTAATTCCGTATATTTTACTAGTTGAAATGAATAAACATCAATTGAATAAGTTTAAGAGAGATGCTAAATTCTATATATGAGATGATCCTTACTTGTGGCAAATCATAGTTTTCAAATTATTAGGCGATGCATTCCTGATTATGGATTCAAGTTTGTCTTAACTTTTTGCCATACTCTTACATGTAAGGGACATTTTAGTGGTAAGTGTACTGTTAGGAAAGTTCTAGAAAGTGAATTATTTTGGACTAGTCTGTTTCATGATGTCCATGAATTTTTTAAGAAAGGTTCCAAGTGTCAATTTGTGGGTAATATTTCTAGAAAGCATGAGATGCCCCAATAACCCTTATTATTTTGTGAAGTCTTTGATGTTTGGGAAGTTGATTTCATGGGACCTTTTCCTACTTCATTTGGTTATCTATACATCCTGCTGGTTGTGGATTATGTGTCAAAGTGGTTTGAGGTAATGCCCACTCATACTAATGACTCTTCTTAGTTGTTTTCTTTATTCGGTCTCACATTCTTTAAAGGTTTGGCATTCCTAGAGCTATCATTAATGATCAAGGAACTCATTTTTGGAATTTGAGTTTCTAGAGCTTACTTAGCAAGTATGGTATGATGTATAAGGTGGCCACTCAATACCACTCTCAGATGAATAGTTAAGCAGAACTATGTAATAGGAAATCAAGCTCATTTTAGAAAAGGTGATGCAACCCAACTAGAACGATTAGAGTAAAAGGATTGATGATGTACTTTGGGCATATCACACAACATATAAGAGTCCTATTGGCATGTCTCTATATGAGATTTTCTATGGAAAAACATGTCATTTACCAGTAAAGGTGGAGCATAAGGCATACTAGGCAATAAAAAGGCACAACCTTGATCTTGCTAGTGGAGATTTTGAAAGAAAGTTACAACTGCAACAACTTGAAGAGTTAAGAATGGAAGCTTAAGAGAATGCCTAGATTTATAAGGAAAGAACTAAAGTAGTCTATGTCAAACTCATTATGAAGAGAGAATTTCAAGTGGGCTAAAAAGTTCTACTCTGCGTTTCCCGATTGAAACTCATGTCTGGAAAGCTCCTCTCTAGATGGGAGGGACCCTTCATTGTCATTGATGTTTCTCCTTATGGAGCTATAAAGATCAAAAGGGAGCCAAATGGAAATTATTTTGTCATAAATGGACACTACTTGAAGCTGTTCTATGAAGGATTCTCTACTCAAGCAGTAGAGGTTGCCGTACTGCGGACACCATATATGTTAGAATCCAAGTTTTGATAATAACAAAATGTGATATGTGTTTTGATAAGTAAATAATTTGAAAGTGTAAACATTGATCCAAATTTATTATCAAATGCATTTCACAAAGTTAAGAAAAAGGTACTGATAATCTAACTGATGCACTTGAGTGAAGCAGCCTCACTCGAGTGAGAACCAGTTTTGTAATTGAGTCCAGGAAGTGTTACTCTAAAAGTGTTTTACAGTAGCTGCTGGCTAGTGGAATATTTCAGCAATACTCGAGTGATGACCAGGTTTGCACTCAAGCATGAAGGCTTACTCTTAGAAGTACTTGACAGAAAGGCAAGTCAGAGACACAAAATGACCATTACACTCAAGCATTGACTTAACACTCGAGTGAAAGCTACAAGCTCACTTGAGTCTTGTGAGTAAAGCACATGAAGTGTCTGTCCGAGAGTAATCAAGAACCTGAGAACATGAAGTGCACTCGAGTGAGCCTTACTATACTCAAGTAAGGTGCCATAACACTTGAAAGTGTAAGGTGAACTCACGGAAAAAGCAAAGGAAGTGTTGATAAGAAAGAATACAAGAACAGGATATATTTAGGTGCACTCGAGTGAGGACCCAACACTTGCGAGTGAGAAATCTCACTTCTTCAAATACAGGTGCAAGAGCTGAGCAAAAGATAAGCTTGAAGTTAAGAGATACTAATGCACTTGAGTGAGGAACCATGCACTTGAGTAAATACCTCAACACTCGCAAGTGCAAAAGCTCATGTTAGTTCAAGCATTTCACCTAAGTTAGGGGTGAGTTGGGTGATCATAGAAAATTTGTTCTATATATAAAAATTGACTGAAAATTTAAAGCAGTTAAAATCTAGGAGAAATATCATCGAAGTGTACACTGGGAGTTATATTGTTCAGCTATAACCACTTTGACCTACACCTTATCCTCAGAGCTTCTCTGAGAGTTTTACTATATTGGCCAATATTCAGTGGGTTCTTGGCACCTCAGTACACATCAAGTTCCTTTACTGGACACTCGCTCCCCCTTACACGTTGTAGATAAATCCCCAACTCAAGGTTCGATAACCTTAAGTTGTCTCAATAATAGATATTGAGTTTGTAATAAAAGTCTTTCTCACAGAGCAAATGTATAATCACTGAAGTACAAAGAATGAATATATGAAATAGAGCGCTAAGTATATGTTGATCGATGTATATTTGTATGTTCTCAGTCTTGTCTATTCTTTGTTGAATGTTCTTATATTTATAGTTGAATTGTGATAGCCGTTGGAAGCATTTCAACAAATCGATTAGAGTTACGCAGCTTCGTTTGGCCATTCTTCAAATTTGAAAAATAACCGTTGTGGTAGTTGAGCATTTCGGATGTTACGTTTGACTTTTCTCTCAAAGCAGATCTCTTCATTGTTTTCCTACAAATACACTTATAAAGCTAATACAATGAAAGGTTAATCATATAGATAACAAATCAATAAACAACAGATTAAAATCATATTTTTTGAACTTCATCACTCGAATAGTTACTCAAGTGACCTTATCCATCACTTGAGTGTTCCATTAAAAACTTGGCAGAGTAAAGTTAACATTTTTGACTTGATTACTTGAGTGGTTACTCAAGTGATTCATTGGTATCACTCGAGTGGTTACTCAAGTGATCCCTTTAAAAACTTGGTAGAGACTTCACTGCCTTATTTCTTACCTGGTCACTCGAGTGATCCCTTGGTTATCACATGAGTGATCCCTTGAGTGGCATCGTGCAAATCTTAGCAGAGAGCTTCAAAAATGTTTGGCGCACATTACTCAAGTGGTCACTCAAGTAATGAAAGATCATCACTCGAGTGATCACACAAGTCATCCCTTTCAAAATATGCCAAAGGCTCTTTCTCTTGTTCTGTGACTTCTTAACCTTCTTCATCACTCGAGGGCACACTCAAGTGATGGCTTTTCCTACCACCAAGTACTTAGTTCCTTTATTAAAAACTCTTTTGTCTTATTTCAAAACCTTTTATAAGATCATTCGAATCTTTGTTATCATCAAAACATATGGGATCTAATAGCTTACTCTTACAAAACTTGGTGTAAGTGCTATCCAAAAGTGAAGCTTGAAGTTGAAATACACTAATGTACTCGAGTGAGGATTAGTCATACTCGTAAGTCAGAAAGCACACTCTTGAAGAAAATGTTGCAAGTGTTATAAAGAGACTCAAGTCCATAGTATAAAATACACATACACTTGAGTAAGACATGTTGCACTCGAGCTAGAGGTCAGTACAACCGTAAGTGAGAAAATGTACTCTTGCTAATTCACAAGGAAGTGTTATACAAAAGCTAAGGCAGAAGTGGAAGAATGGTACTATAATTGAGTAAGAATATCTGCACTCGAGTGATGGACCAAAATTACACGACACTTTCTATCTACACTAGAAAGTCATGCAAGTGTTAGCTAAGAAAAATGGGATGCACTTGAGTGAAGCCTCAATGCACTTAAGTGAGACCCTGATAGAAGCCAAAACGTAACAGACTCACAGTGATTAATTTGAATGTGGTTTAATGTTATTCATTCATTATGTTTTGACTTGTTATTATTGCTAAACATCATTTAACATATATTTCAAGTTTGAAATAGGAGTTTAAATGTTTAGATTAGAGATGCATATACAAGAAGTAAAAAATGACGAACATAATCATTATGCCAAGTGACGATCAGCTATGCATGCACGTTACTAACCTATCACTATATCTTGTCTAGAGATTTCAAAAGAATGCATGCCACTCCATAACATTACGCTTTGCTCCACAACGAGTATTACACAATAGTAAAAACCAACTGATTATAAATATAGAGCTTCAGAGACCATCTAAATAGAGATAACATAGAATGAAAGCATACACAAGCAAATTTACACGAGTCTCTGTTATTCTTATTTTTCTCTTTATTTATATTGTACTTTGGTGTTTTCATATCCACTATTTGAGAAATTTTGTATACACTTTAAATCATATTTTTATTTGATCTCAAGGTACATGGACCTTAAGAGGGTAGGTGTCCTTACAAGGGAAGCAGTTAAGAAAATTCCTAGTAGGACTTTCAGCTCATAAGACTTACAAGGTGCAAGTAGGAGAGAACGTTGTTACTCATAAGACTTATATGGGTGTAAGCGGCTACTCATAAGACTTGCATATGTAAGCGGTAGAGAAAGGTCATAGGGATTGTTCTGCACATAAGATTGACATGAGGGGGAGAGAAAATTCTAGGTATTAGAATATTTCTCCTCATAGATCTTACAAGGACGATTGTTGTCTTATGGCATTTCGAGAGCCCACTGAATCTTGAAAGAATAGTGAAAATCTCAATAGGTCTTGATCTTTGAGGATTGGACGTATGTATGGGTTTTAGGTTGAACCATTATAACTTTTTGTGTACAATTCTCACAACCCTACTCTATCAGCATTTATTTTCAAATTATCGTAATGATTGAAAATTTTATTACATTACCCAATTCACCCCCTCTTGGAAGCTTGCCTCTTTCATAAGTTCATTTAGAAATAAATATGCTTTTCCTTGTGTTTTTTCATGGAAATGAATGATATTATGTTTCTTGTGATACCATATACTTTACCATTTCAAAAAATAATCACTAGACTGCTGTGGTAGAAAAGGGAGAAATTAAAGGTCTATCATGGCAAAAAGGAATTTAACTCAACATTTAAAAACCTAACCATGGTAAAAAAGTTGAGTGAACCAATTAAAACGCTACAAGGTTATAAAAAAAATTCTTCATTACTAATAGTTAATTATGATAAGAAAAGAGCAAAACTTAACTTTTGAGCACACCTATCAAGGATAAAAAGAATTAAATCAAATATTAAGGACTAATCTATGATAAACAAAAAGACAAATGTAGCTTGCAAGGTCTATCATCGATAAAAAGGAATTAACTCAATTAATCACGTACAAACCATATTTGGAAAAGGCATAACCACCAAACATATATGGTGATAAGTAGAAAACCCCTAATTAACATCAACAACTTCTACAATAATAGGGCTTTGGGGTATGAAAAGCAGAGGTTAATAGAGTACCATATCACTCTAGTGATAATTTCAAGCAATCAACATTACCCGAGTGTTAACTAGAAGTGATGGTAAGCATCACTTAAGTGACCACTCAAGTGACGTCGGGCGTTAGGGCTTTATCTGTTGCAGCTCAGTCATTTTTCTCAAAATCTCTGAGTTATTCTCCTAGTGCTCCCCAAAATTTTTCACAAAATCTTCCTCACTTTATTTCTATCAAAACCCTCTGATCCATACTGAGAGAAACCTCTCTGATCTCTCAAATCGCTCAGCCCTAAATCGTGACTGTCGGCATACATTTTTCTAGAAATCCATTCATTCTCCCAACCACAATGGCTAGAACTAAAACTACTCTTTCTAATACTCCTTCTGGTTCTTCTGATCACCAACAACCTTCTGAATCATCTCCTCTAAGCAAGAAACAAAAATTATCTCCCAAACCTAAAGCCAAACCAAAGCCGCATGCTAAACCCAAAGTTAAAGGGGTTGTGATCAAGGAACCTAGGGTCACAAGGGCTCAATCAAAGAAGACTTCACCTCCAAAGAGAGGCAAGGGAACCAAGGCACTAACTCCACCTTCTTTTGACTCATCTGACACACCTTTTTGGTCTAGAAAACTATCTAAAGGGTCTAAGTATGATAAAAAACTTGCCAAAGCAATGGCAAATATGTTAGACGAGGCTCTATAATCTAAAGGAGAAAAAGAGGGTTAATCCTCAAAAGTTCCAGAAGAAGAAGGAGAAGAAGACATTACATTTCCTCCCAAAGGCTTCAATATGAAGAAGCTATAAGAGACTTAGAAGTTCAATGATTACTTTTCAAGAGGAAAGGTGTGCAAGGTGTGCAATATTGCTGCATCGGTGCATTACCCAGAATTCCACGTAGGACCAACGTGAGACCATGGCACACATATCGAGGCATGTCACGAAATGCCCGAATTCCTCCGATCTCACAACTGACACCCCTGAACCCTGTAGCCACCTACGAATTTTGCTCCGACTTCTTACACTTGTATTTTTACAATATTGACTTCTCGATTTCTGTGAATGACACAATGGATATCTGTGAATTCCAAAAGTAACTCTACCTTTAATTGTAAATACCGATATTTATTTTATTATACTATTTCCATATTTACACATTTTTAGTATTGCAAAATGTGGTATATTACACTTAGCGTGTAATGATCACATAAGGTTACCAAGCTCTTGAATGGCATGCCTTTGAGCCCGTTGTTCTAAAAGCATTGCCTCATTGTGTTTGTTCATACTCTCCACAAGTTCTCTTATCTTGTGGTTCATATGAGTGATGAGCTCCGCATTGGTATTGGCAATATTCACATGAAAGCCCTTAAGTACATTTTCCATAAATGTCTGCAATGCGGATCCAAAGAATGATGGAGGAGTAGTAGAGGCAAGAGTAGAAGACTGTGTATCATCTATTCTACTTGTCTCAGTCTCAGGCTTTTTCTTCTTCTTTGGGCTAGACTAAAGTGGCTTCTTCAGAGGAATGTCAATGTTTAATTTCCTAATTTGATTTCTTCTCACTGGGGCTATTCTTTTAATAGGCTCATTCTTCTCCAAGTATCAAATCTTATTCTTTTTCAAGAATAAAGATTTAAGTTAGGGAAAACACATTGGAGTCATCATTTTTCCCTCGAACCTATATCTCTTTATTTCAGCAAATATGAGCTCACCTAAATCTTTTTGCTCTTTAAGGATAATGGAGGCTATTTGTCTCAAATCCCTCTCAATCAAATGTATGAAATTGTTTGATTTATTGACTATGGCTCTAGAGTAGATATACCTTAGTACCTTGTGTAAGTCACACATATCACTAGGATTAAAGTTTAGTAGTTCCACTATTTCACCGAGCCTCAAAATTATAAACAATTGGTTTGAGTCAAGATTGGGATGAATATCTTCAGGAGGATCCTTTATCCCTAACCAAGTGTTTATTTTAGAAGGTGAGATCAAGATTTCTTGTCCACTGACCTTAGATATCATTTCTTCTTCTACTAAGGCTCTTATCTCATCATTCAATGGTTCCAAATTGCAGTAAAAATGTCTTACTATTTTTATACAAAAAAGAAGTCTAATTGATAGCCAAGGCATAAAAGACTCTATATAAGGATAGAGATCAAATTTTAATACCTCTTGAAGAAGGTTGAGGTCAATATAGTTTTATTAAAAAGAACTTCAGCAAAGTATGTAATGACAGCTCATTATGACTCATGATGACAAATGTTTTGGTGTTGGCCAAATAAGGAAATGATAAGTGTCCCGAAATTATTTCAAAGTAACAACATGTTTTTGTGTTCGCCAAATGAGTGGATGACATGTGTCCCTCATCATTACACATCATTACACCCACTTTAAGCCTTTCGTGTTGTCATCTCTGGAGTACGCCATCTATCGCCCGGAATTCACCGATCTCCGCCCGGGTCACTTTACGAGTCGAGCACTGAACCCAGGAGTCCGGGGAAATTGTCAGGCCTTCCCTTTCCCTGACCATTTATGACCCACCGAAGAAAGAGAAAAGTGGAAGACCAATGGTTGCATGACACGTGGCACTCTTAAGCATTTAACTTGTGACACGTGACAAGATGAGATGAGATCATTTTATGTGATTAAATCACAACCATCCATGCCTAATTAAATGGCAAAATTTCGTGCAAGCATGGAAATAGAAAGAGAAATAAGATTTCTTAAGCTTAAGAACACAAGAAGAGAGAAGGAGGAGTGAATAGTGAGTTTTCTTGACTACCGCAGCCGATTTCAACCCTGAATCACCGTTATTGTCCGGTAAATCCTTCAGGAAACTTCCTCTACTCACTATAAGCTTCAATTCTATGGTCTTAGATTTCTCATCTGAGGTGTTTTGTGCCAATTAGTCTACTAGAGTGCCACCGGAATACTGAACGGCTTGTAGAAACGCGAAGAGGTAAGCGTAGGCTTTCTTTTGAACCGAATACTTTGTGATTTTATTGAGTTTTTCTTAGCTCTTCAACCACCCATGTATTTCATTCAAGGGGTGTTTTTGAAGAAGGAAGATGTTTTAATCATATATATAAGGTGATATATGATGTTTGGAGAAGTATTAGACTTGTTGGTGGTTAAAATTACAAAGTGGAATTTTTGTTGTTTTGGGAGGCAGATTTCGGTTGGGGGCTAAATCTGGTAGAAATAATTTGATTTTGGTATTTTTGAGCTTTCCATTAGATTCTACACGAAAAATTGTGTGGGAATAGGCTCTGGTTATAATTTTTGACAGACTGGTTTAAAGAATCAAAAATTGGAAATTAAGTCTACTTGTGCAACAAAGTTGCCAGTGTGCGTTTTTGTCTGGCAGTTTTGTTGTGGCTAAACTTTCACTGTCCAAACTTCATCTGTTGATTATGATATTTTTCAGAATTAAATTACACTTATAGACCTTTAATTTGATAGGTATTATGAAGGATTTCGATAAGTATATTAGGAGTTATGAATGTTTGAAGTAGACCATTAAAACTGGTCAGATTTTCTGGCAGCAGGGAGAAAAAGAAAAACTGGGAAGTGTGCGTAGTCTTTCGGCTACTAAAAGTATTTTTCACTTAAAATAGACTTAATAAGGGTTATATAGGATTTTGGATCATCTCAATTCAATTTTTCTAGAATTAGTTATGATTTTTCAAAATTTAGTGAAAAATCTACCAGCTTTTGGTAATTGTGCGAAAATTCAAAGCAAAGAGTTTTTGTAATAAAATAGGACATTTAAGAGTTAAGTTAAGCATTTGGAGTAGCTTGAGCTCATTAGCTTCATATTGGGCCTAATGTAGTGACCCTAATGGTAACCAGCATAAGAGAATAATTTATGAAGAGTTGAACTAAGAAAAACTCACTGCCCATAAATTATAATTTATAGGACTTGACGCTTGCCCAGGACGTTCAAAGCATGTCAATCAAGATCAAGATTTGGAAAAATTATCAGGTAGTAACTTATCCCTAGTAACTTATCCCTCACATACTATGTGATATGTTATATGCATGTTTGTACCATTGTGAATTTAAAACATTCAGATGAGAAGGGCTAAGGCCCAGTAGAATTTCCCAGCACTGTGGCAAGGGACGGTTGTCCTTGAATTGGTAACTTTATGCTTTCTGCATATTGTGAATTTATCTCTGAATGTTGAATATGTTGATTGTACTGTAACTTTGGTTGACATGACATGATATATGTGCATTTTATATGAGTGATATCTGTTACTACTGAGATTCATTAAATCTCACCCTATTTTTCCAAAAAATTTTTTTAGCTCGGGCAAGTAGTTCCTCAGGCAAGAAGGTAAACACGGGTGAATGAAGCAAAGGACTTAGAATTTAGTTTTCTATTAGTTATCTATTTTGGAGATTGTATGTAATTTGTATTTAAGTGTGGTCAGTCTCGTACTGACATGTATGTAAGCGCTTGTATATAAGTGAACGCGCAACAACATTCGTACCATTAGTGGACAGCTATCCACCTAGGGCCGTTAATTAAACATAGTAGCTTGGGTTTCAACAGAGAACTTATTAGTAAACACTCTGATATGAAGAAATGAACCTGAAACGGATGGCTTAAAATAAATCATAAAATAATATGATACCCAATCTGAAAATGATTTTTGAAAAGATTTTTGAAAACCCATTCAAGTACAGCTCCACACTCTGCTTGATGTTGGGACTTCCGCTATTTACAAAAGATTACTGGTTTCCTTTTGAAAGATATTACTACACTCATGCCATCTATATACTTTCAAAACATGGGTGTTACACTAAGCATGATGCTATGACACATGGCTCATCCACCCCTGGTCCATCTGTGCTTATTGCACCTAAGTCAGTACCAGCTTCTGAGCATGGACCTTCTTCTATTCCTCCTCATACCATACCTATCACTACTCCCAGCAACTTTCTCTTCACTATACTAGACCTATCCATAGCCAAACAAATTCACATCGCCATCATTGATGAGCCTATTTAACCTTAGCCAGTGCCAAATCCTGTTGCCTCACCTATTGGCACTGAGGAGGTAATTATTTCATCCAATACTGATTCTCATCAATAACCTATTTGTACAATGGAGGTGGAAGTTACATCTCAGACCCCAGCACCTTAAAACCTTTCTATATTTATCCCATCACCAGATGATTCTTTTCATATACCTCTACTTAATCTCCCTGAGCTTGAACCATCATCATCAGATACCTTCAATGTGGGTGACTCACATGACTCTTGACCTACACCTCTCCCTATCACTCCCATATTTGCTGCCCAGCCATCTAGCTCTAGCTCTTCTTTAGAATGATTCCTACCTTTGTGATGAAGACAAAAAGGGGGGAGAAGAACTAGAAGTGTTTTTTGAAAATCGATACTGATGTTGAATAAATATAACATGGGTTTATGGGTGTATTGGGATTAGGGGAGTTTTTTGACTTTTAGATATGTAATGACTTTGTGTATTGACTTTACTATGAAAATATTATGCAGCTTCATTATTTCTATCAAATTGTGAACTGATGAATTTCTAATTGTGCATGATAGATGATTATAGGATTTGATAAAATTATTAGTTTAAATGATCTTTAATACTAAAAACTATCAAAGTTTCACAGTCATTCGATTTGGAATCAAAGGAGTTTCAAAGTTTCAAGGATAGTAGTTTAGAATTCAAAATGAGTTTAAACAAAAGATTCAAAGATTTTGATTTGAACTTAAAGTGTTTTCAAATAGATTCAAAGTCATTGATTTAAAAGAAGTCTTGAAATCTGAACTAAAAGATATCAAGGATTTTATAAGCATATGACCTTAATTGAAATCTCAAATTTCAAAATGCTTTCAAGTACCTTGTTCAAAAATCACCAAGTTTTGTCATCATTAAAAAGGGAGAGAATGTTAGATCCTATATATTTTGATGATAACAAAGATTGGAAATTATATTACAAAAGGTTTTAATAAATAGAAAAAAGAAGTTTTTGAACAAAGGAACAAAGTACCTAGTGGTAGGGAAAGCCATTACTCCAGTAGACCCTCAAGTGATAAAGAAGAATGAGAACACACAGAAAAAGAGAAAGAGATTTTGGCAGACTTCAGAAGGGATCACTCGAGTGATGATCCTTCATTACTCAAGTATATTGGTTCAAAAAATTCAAGAAGCTCTCTACCAGGATTTGAATGGTGTTACTCGAGGGACTACTCGAGTGATGACTGAGGGATTACTCGAGTGACCACTCGAGTAATTAGGTAAGAAATAAGGTAGTGAAGTCTCTGCCAAGTTTTGAATGGGATTACTCGAGTGACCAATTGAGTGATGCCAATGCATCACTCGAGTCACCACTCTAGTATTCACGTTAGAAATAATGACTTCTCTCACTGCTATAATTTAAAAGGGAACACTCAAGTGACCACTCGAGTGACCACTTGAGTGATGAAGTTCAGAATATATGATTTTAATATGTTGTTTATTGATTTGTTATCTATATAATTAATCTTTCATTATGCTAGTATTCTGAGTATATTTATAGAGAAACAATAAAGAGATCATACATTGAAAGAAAAGTCAAACAAAATGTCCGAACGCTCACTTACCACAACTGATAGTTTTCAAATTCGAAGAATGGTCAAATGTAGCTGCACGACTCCAATAGACAAGATGAAATTGTTCCAAATGACTATCACAACTCATCTATAAATATGGAAACATTCAACATATAACAGACATGACTGAGAACATAGGAACATACATCAATCAACATATTCTTAGTGCTCTGTTTCTCATATTCACTCTTTGTACTTCAGTAATTATATTTTTGCTCTATGAGAGAGATTTTCATTATAAACTCAATATTTGTTATTAAGACAACTTAAGATTGTGGAACTTTGAGTTGGGGATTTGTTTACATCAAGTAAGGGTGATCGAGTGTCTAGTGAAGAACCTTGCAGTGTATTGAGGTTCTAAGAACCTACTGAATCTTGAAAGATATAGTGAAACTCTTAGAGAAGCTTTGAGGACTAGACATAGGTCAAAGTGGTTGAAGTCGAACCAGTATAACTCCCGATGTATATTTCGGTGATATTTCTCCTATCTCTTAACTGGTTTAAATTACCAGTCAATTTTTATATACAAAAAAAAATTTCTGTGATCACCCAATGTACCCCCTCATAGGTGAAACACTTGCACTAACACAAAGTGTCAAATACATAACATTGACATCCAAATAAGTATATAATTTCAATAAGAATGCATGGAATCCCAATGAAAACTCCAATCTAAACTACTAATTAAACACTAAACCTAGAATTTAATTAATACAAGAATCAATCCATTACTCTAGAAGAAGAGATTTAGCTACTACAATTCATTATGTTAAGAACAAACTTAACGCATCCAAACCACCAAAATTCCATGAGAGGAGAGAAGTAATCTCAGTTGTGATAAAGGCAAGAGAGAGAGAGAGAGAGTCAATGCTATGTAGCATTAAAGGAAAAGAAGGATGATCTGACAAATGATGGTAGTAAAGTGATGGTTGTCATCAATTCTCTCTCCCTCATCCTCTCTTTCTATTCAACCTTCCCCTTTAGTTAAAACTGTCAGCTTAAGTTTGGAATTAATAGGACCATCATGGGGTAAAGGTGATGGACTGAAAAGATGAAACATAGTTGATGGAGGTGGAAGTGTAGGTAGTAGAGGATTGTGTGAAGGTCATTAACTTAAGCTGATAGCTGTTCTGTGTCTTATAGAAGCTCAATCTTACGGTGAAGAAAGGACATCACTGGTGATGATGGGGATGAGGGCGAAGGTCACAGGCGATGGAGAAGGTAATACAATGGTAATTATGGATGTGAAAGGCGATGATGACGGTCCAAGTTCTCCTCTTGTTCTGTCATAGCGCTTCCGCAAATTTTATAGCTTTGAAACTCATCCATTCTAATCTAATTTAGCCAACTAAAAGCTGTAGTTTTTGGCACTAGATTAAAGTATTATTTCTAAAATTTGTAGGACTAGATTGTCGTTTCTTAAGCTTGAGCCCCAAACTGCCATTTTTAGATTTAATCTAATTTTTCAAGCATATACAATTAGAAACAATTAAACGAACATCAAATATTCTCAAAAATCAATGATTAAGAGTAATTACAATTTTTATGAGATTTTTCCTTTTTAGTTCTAATTTAATGTATTTACTCTTAATTTCAATTTATCATAACAATAACTATGACAAAATCCCCAAACAAAGTATGAAAATGTTTAATAAAAATAGGGATTTGCAAGGAGGAGGTTATACAACAATCTAGCATATATAACAGAAAGGAGGAGGTTGTACAAGATTAATATACTAATCAAGATTTTGGAGACCATCAAGAGAACTTTTACCTGAAAAATTGTTAAATAGTGGAGTCAGACAAATGACTTAGTGCCTTTTTGAATTAGCAGTGAAGAAGTAGTTTTTTTTGCAATATGACCTTTGTAAAAATCAGATGGGATACAAGTCATATTATAAATGTAATTTGTGTTTGGATTGGTAGTGGCAAAAGTGACTTTTTTTCTAACCTTAAACCTTTTAGATTATTGTTTGGAAAACTCGTTTAGATGGAAAATGACTAAAAAGGGCATGAATCTTTTATATATATATATAGATTATTTGTACATATTGTGATAATTGAAGTGAAAAAGTACATATAAAATTTGATATAATAAAAAGAGTTCAATTATCCACTTTCGTGCAATAATCCAAATATGTTTTCCCTGTGAGAAAATGAAAAAATAATTCGGATGCTTGCTAGAAAGTATTAAACTTCTCTCATTTAGTTCCAGCTTAGAATAAATTTAATCATCAATAATTGAAAAAGACCTATTACTAAATTTTAAAGAAAAATGAGATGCTTTCACAAAATACAGTGTCTTCTCTCTCTCTCTCTGATAATAACATAACACAGTTTCTACCTTAAGCATAAACATGATTTCATAGAGAATAGGTAAATAACATGAAATAGAGAACTTAAAAAAGAATTTCTTAATTTGATTTTATTCCTGTTATCTGAAATATGTTTTTCAGCCTGTGCAACAGAGCTGACTAGAGATTCCAACACCATCTTCAACTTATCAACCTAATTATAAAAATGACAGTAGGGGGTATAGATAGAATTGTGAATAAAATATCAAACCATGCTCATTAATTAATTCTTCAACAATAGAACCTATTCAACTACATTTAATTGGAAGCTTGCAAGGGAAAAATCAATGTTTAGACACAACAGAGAATAATTAGCCATAAATAAATAAGATGCTTGCAAGGGAGAGAAACAAGCATATGGATGAATAGATATTCTGTTTATCTCTGCTTCTATGGATACAAAATAGAGGTATACATAACAATTAGCCTCAAGCCCCACAGATATCCACTGTAGACAATTAAAGAAGCTAGAGCTTGAAGAACGACTGTGACCTATCGGTGCTCTTTTTTATTGCGGTGACGCTTGCTCACTTTGAGATTAACCCGCACATGCAACAAAAAACAAGAAGGGTGAGACACGTGAGGAAGAAGGGTGAGAATGCTCCTAACGGTCTTCACCTATCGTCTTAGTTGTCACCACGAGAACCTCAAAATTTGGGCTTCTTCCAGAAGCACGTTGGTAGGAGAAGCCCAGTGGAGCCAACCACATCCCTGAATGATTCAAATCACATCCATTGTATGTGTGTTCTCCTTGTTGCTACGTGTTTTTTAGCCTAAAATGCTTTGCCAAGTAAGGTCTTAGTAACTAACAATCTAGCCTACCATCAATGAAAAAATCATTTCACTATAACACAATATATTTATAAAAGAATTCTCATTCAAATTCACATTTCAAAGTCACTCACAAACACATAATAGCATGCACAACAAGTGAAAAATGGTTACTTTTTTCTTAAAGCTAGTAATGGTCACCAGAACTTTCAATTTGAAGCTCAAGCTACAAATCACAACTCAATCTATAAAACCAAAAAATACATATATTAGTTAGGCCAATAATCAAGCATAGATAGAGACACTAACTTATGCCTTCACAAAATCACCAACTCTTATCATAAACCTTTATCAAGAGATTCCAACACTAAGTACTACTGTCCAAAAGTCCAAACAACTCATCTAACCCATTTATTTATTTTCAATTACTCCAACCAATCAAAATCCCTAATTTACCACTTAGGGTTCCAGCCTCAAAATACCCTTATGTGAATTTCAATCTTGATTAATAAACTAAAGTGATACGCCTTAATAATAACTCATATAAACATAATCCACTTATTAAATCACAACTTAGACGATTATAATATCAACATCTAACAAAATCATCAAGTTAACTTCGATCCTTAGCTTAGATCTTCACAAAACTTGAAATCTAACAAAATTGAACAATTAAACTGTTTATCTTGCCCCATTACCCCATTTAAACTCAAAAGATTCATTAAAACCTCATATATTTTGAACACAACCAAACCCTAACAGTTCAACCTCAACCAAAGCTCCATAATCTAAGAGAAGAAGGTAAAAATCAAGTTAGAAATGATTATGTCATGAGTTTATATTTTAAAATATATAATTCAATTGAAACAATTAACATTATAATTCATTGGGATTTAATTGATTGAAACTCTAATGGCTTGGTTTAATGATGATTTTGAGTTTAGGTTCAATACTAATCGTCTATGTATTCCTTCTTAGGGAATGCAGGAACACCTAGCTTTCAATTTTTGGATGAACCCTATAGAACTTGGAGGCATGAAGCACCTTCTAATCTCACATATTCTCAAAAGCTTGATGGGATTCAACAGGAATTGGAGTCTATCTGAGCACAAATGGAACAAAGAGAAAAAGCCTTCGAATCTAGAATGCCTAATTATCTCCATCAACATTGTGAACCATCTTATCAACAAATATCCATTGTTTACCCTAAACCCACCTTTTAACCATACCCTCCATTGTTTTACCATGAAAACACCTTCTAACCATACTACTCTTACTTCAACCAAAATTCCTAACCATTCCCTTTCCTCCATAACTCACCTACTTCCCCTATCAAGAAACACCAAATCAATTTCATCTTTCTTCATTTATATATGTCTCTACACTACATAGACCTTTATACAAACCACCCTCTCTATTATTCCATGACCCTTCACTCCAATCCTCTACACTTTAACCTAATGGATTTGATGATTTTCATACACTGCCAAACATAGATGACTTGACTTATGCTTTAAAAAGCATGTATGATGAGTTAAAGGTTGAGCACTATAAGTTATTCATGTTGAAAGAGGAAAATGTGCTTTCCAAGGAGGAAGAAGAGCAATTTAAAGAGATACAAGATTTCATCAAGGCTTTTTGTTGTCCATGAGCTATGGATAAAGATTGGAGGAGAAGAAGGAGCTCTATAGTCTTATGATTCCAATGATGATAAGGGGACCAAGAGTAAGAGCCAAACATCATTTCATAAGTAAAAAGTTCTAAACCTCCAGTTCCTACTCCCACACTAGATGTTAAGAAGAAGCAAGTATGCTTTCAACTACTGAAGGAATCACTTCCAAACATTGGTAGTATTCCTCCTCTTCTTAAAGAGGTTGACCTTCGTCTTACTTCTATTCTTGACAACTTGATACTGAAGGAATCACTTCCAAACATTGGTAGTATTCCTCCTCTTCTTAAAGAGGTTGACCTTCGTCTTACTTCTATTCTTGACAATGTGATTGATGATGAGGTGGATGACGAAATTGTTATTGAATCCCTTCTTATGCTTGATATTGAAAATGCTCATTGTGATGTGTCTAATACTAATTGTGTAGTTGATGATGTTGCTTGTACTATCACTGTTGATGATGCTTATCCTTCTTCTTTTTCATGTGTTGGCAAGCATGATTTAGAATTTTATAATGCTATTGAACATGATGGAGAATTAATTTTTCCCTCTTTCACGCATTCTTCTTTTATTTATTCTTGTGAAGGGGATATGGCATGTGTCAACATTTGGAGATTGACAATTGAATTTTCACTTCACTTGATCTTGATTCTTCATCAAGTTCAATTGATAACAGCAAAATGCATGTTATACTCGGTAACAACCTTGGAAATTGTCTCTCTCTCTTGATCCCCATGAATTGCTTGTTTTAGATCATTCAATAAAGAAAGATTCAATAATTTTGAAGATAAAATTGTAAATGAAAATAAATCATTATATTTAGTTCTTTTTGGTGATTTGCCACTCGATATAGAAAATGAACATACTTGTTTAAAATTTTTGGGTGCTGATAGCTTAATCAATTCACTTTTTTCTTCTACTTTTTTACCTCCTAACTCCTGTGATTGCAAAAGTGATGTAATGTGCCCCAACACTAAGTTGGATTCCATATTTTATAATTTGCAAACACAAGAGACTTTAAAAAGATGACTACTTGTTTGGTTCTTATTGATGGGGGTCAAATTGACATTCTCGGTTATGATGTTTACTTAGAGATTCTAGTTCCAAGGATGCCTATGATTTATGCTAGATATCTCCATGTAGTTATTTTTGGACTAGATTGTAACACCGCAAATGTTAGTCACCAAATTGCCTTTATACCTTTAAGGTATTAAAGGAAATAAAAAGGTAAAGTAAAAAGCATATGGAATGATAAAACAAGGCAATTAGTAGTCATACACAACATGATTATATTTGGAACACAAATTATAAAATAAGGATTTCTGCCAGTGTATTTTTGTTACGTAGTAGTCTGGTTTTGTGATGGTTTTATTAAGCTTTAATTTGATAGGTCATATAAGTCATTTGGAGCTATACAAAAAGAGTTGTGTACTTTTGAAGTTAGCCCAATGAAACCGGCAAGTTTCTATGACAACATCCAAAAATAAAAATTCTAGAAATTATTAGCTTCCAGTTGGCTAAAGGCTATATTTTTTTCTAAAAATAAACTTAATAAGGGTCACATAGGCTTTGGAACAACACCAATTGGATCTCTATAAATAAAGATATGAATTTTCAAAATTTGATAAAAATTCTGCCAGATTTCCAGCAAAGTACAAAAGTGGCAAAACTGTATGGGTAAAATAGTCATTTGGCTAAATTTAATCTAAAGCCCATAATTTTTCCTTTCTCTTGTGCATTTGAATGTTTAAAAGAGGGAGCATGAATACTAATTAACGTTTGAGATAAATATGCTAAAAGATAAAGTATGTTAGCCAAGTAAAATGGTGAAGTTTGAAAATTCAACAATTGTAGGAAAATGTTGTAATATTTGAGGAGGTAAATTATGATTAAATCAAAAAGATTTTTTAGTGCTCTCAAGAGTCATATTTTAGTTAGAATAAAAGAGTCAAGAGAAAAACACATTTGACTAAACTAAAAGGTGAGAACTTTGGTCAACAATTTCAACTAAACTAAGAAAGCAAATGTGAAAATTCAAGAAGCCTTTTTTTTCTTTCTCTTGTGCCATTTTCGGTCAACAATTGTTGGCTAAATAAAAGATGGTGACTTGCAAAAAGAGTCACACATTCGTATATCATGAAGAAGGAAAGAGAAAAGATGATCACATAAGATAAATGGCACATGTTAATTCCAAATAAAATATTATATCTTAAGGAGGTGGAATTGAGATATTTTAAAGAGTTCTTATCCCTTTTTAAGATTCCATATTCGTCCAACACCGAGATAGAGAGAGAGAGAGAGAGAGAGTGTGTGTGTGTGTGTCTCAAAGAAGGAAGAACAAGTGAGAGACAAGAAGTTCAAGAAGCTAAATCAAGGTAAGTTGGTAGTAAAATTGGTGTGTTCTCGCCTCTAAATGTTTGGAACTCTCTTATAATATATATTCCTTCTTGAAATACACATGTTGCAAGAGCAAACTCAAGAGGAAGATGAGGAGGAGACTATAGTTTTAGTGGCTAGAGAGAGAGAGATCAAAGGTAATCACACTAAACCTTACTCCTCTTGTAGAATCTTGATGGTTATTGGTTATTGTTGTTGATTTATGGTTGTTTTGGCTTCCTTTTGTAAATTTGGAAAGCACAAACTATAAGGAAAGGTGCTGCCCAAAGCTTGATTAATCATGTGTAAAAGGTTTTTAAATGATTAAACAAGTATTAGAAGTGAAAAGAAGGTGTTTAGTTTATTTAAATCAAGAAATTGCATTTTATCCCAATTTTTATGGAATTTAGTTCAAACCTATTTTGGGTTATCTTTGGACTAGATTTTGGTGTTTTTGATGATTCCATTGAACTTCGAATGGAAAATTGTGTAGGGATCATGTAAAATATGAAGTGTGAAAGCTATAGGTATGAAATGACAATTTTACCAATAAAACCCTAATATGGTGGCTGCCAGGGTAATTTTATAATTTGAGCTTGATTTTGACAAATTTGATGTCAAAAATAGATTTTACATGTGAAATTGTGTAGGGTTAGCCTGGGTCATAACTTTTGGTAAGGTACAGTTAGACCAGGTACAAAGGGCTTATACCAGGTCCCTACAGGCATTTTGATAATTTCACAGTTTCAAGCTAAGATAACAAACAAAATGAGTTTAAAAGATTTTAGAGTGGTACATGAATGAGTATTAACTTAATTCTTATACATTTGGAATTTTAGGACATATCAATAGCTTGAGCTAGATTAAAGGTATTGAACAGCTAGTAGAGCAGGAAAGGGCAATTTCAGGTAGTAACTATTTCTTTCATACACTATATGATTATTATATTTTTGTGTATGCCATCTTTTGTAACATGAGCACAATGTCTTGGACACGAAGATTAGCTTAGTTATAGTCTAGGACCCACGGAGGCGCAGAGTTAAGCTAGGGTTGCAAAGAGTCGTTTGGCCTTAGACAGTGTGCACACAACATTCTATCATTTTTCATAATATGGTGCATAGAATATTTATTTGCACATCTTATATGTTTGATTGTATGTTACTACTGAGATTCTTTGAATCTCACCCTTTCTATAAATGAAATAGTTCTCAGTAGAAAACACCAGCTTAGAGGGCAGTATCATAATTACTAGCGGCAGAAGGTTCTAAACAAGCACAAAAGGAGATGTTGGTTATCTAAAGACCTTTTATTATTTTAGGGTGTATTTAGTTTGAGGGGGGAGGGAGGGTAAGGGATGTTACCCTGTTTGGTTTGTTAAAGTGGAGGGGAGGGGATCCTTGGTTTTGTTTAAAGGGAGGGGAGGGAATTAAAGCCAAAATTTTGACTTCCCTCTTACTAAAACCAAACATACCCTTAAGGTTTGTAATTATTATGTATGAATCCCTATGGAATTACATTATGTATGAATCCCTATGGAATTAAAGCCAAAATTTTGACTTTCCCTCTTACACTTATATACAGCCCTTATGTAATTACACTCTTCCTTATCTCTCATAATCTCTCTTTATCCCTCCATTTCTGGCGAGCACCAAAGAAGAAAGAGAAGAAGAAAGGTGAGATTTTGATGCCTTTATGGACCTCTAATGCTTTAGACCTCTTCATTAATCTTGATCATAGTGTTAAGAGCTTCATCTTGGTGGTTTCAGAATTTTGAAAGGTGGTAGTTTAAGTGTTGGAGCAGATTTGAAAGTTGGAGAATCAAGGTTTGGTTTTAGTAAAGTTGAAGATGTAAGGATTTGATGCTTTTTGTTATATTTATTGTGATTTTTGGTTAAGGTTGATAAATTCTGGAATTTGCCCTGGTTTTATGCCAATTTTAAATGCATGGATTATATGATGAATGATGTTCGAACTGGTTTAGTGTGAAGTTATTTGAGTGTTAGATATGGTTTTGCATTTTGGATATAAGTTGAAGGAATTTAGGTATTGTGTGTTATAGAAACCCAAGAGTATGAATTGTTTTTAGGATGAGTTTTGAGTGTTTTGGAGGCTACTAATGGGTTCCTTATGCAATTTTGAGTGGGAATGAGCTTTATGTTAAGTTTGGGAACCATTGGGACCAGTTTTGGTAAATTTGGGAATTTCTGTCAGTTGCTGCGATCTGATGTATGCACTCGTAGGCCGATCTTTAAGAGTGTGTTTTGACACTCGCAAGTGCAGTCTTTTCACCTGAGTGCCAAGGGTTGTGCTCGAGTGAGCTTTTTCCTCTTAAGTTGTCAGTGCTCTTGGGTAAGCACTTTTTGTGTTGCACTTTCAGGGACTCGAGTGAATTTGGAGTCATCACCTGAGTGTGAATCGCCATGCTTGAGTATGGTAAGCACTTTTTGGCCGTTGTTGTTGCTCACTGTCAAACACTCACGAGTGAGAGCCATTCTCACTCGAGTGCAAGTCTCTTATCACTCGAGTGAGATCATCTTCACCGAGTGAGTCAACTGAAAATCAGTATTTTGCTTCCAAAAAGGGTCTTCAGGGTAGTTTCTTTTAACCCTTTTAGTATGTTTTTAGGCCTCTAAAGGTCATCCTAAAGAGTTCAATGATAACCAACTCAGAGTGTTATGGGAATAAGTATTTGAAAAAGAGATTGATAAGTTGTCCCTAATTTGGTTATAGGATTTGACATCCACCAGACTCGTGAGCTCACTCAGCCAAGGAACGTCAAGGTAGTGACTCTTCTCTTATACTTTGTGTAAATGTATTGTATGTATAGTTGTCATGCATTGTATTGCTGCTGCTGCTGCTTTGTGACGCCTTGTGGAGCTTTGTGATACTTTGTGCCTTATGATGCTGCATAGTGATTATAGCGAAAGCTGGCATAGTGATTACAACGAAAGCTAGCATAGTGTTTACCCCGAAAGTGGGCATAGTGCATTGTGATTACAGTTATGAATGTTGTCATTTGTGGCGTGAGCCATGAATCATTGTGTTGATGCTAAACATGATAAACTTACATCTATGTGTTTATATGCTGTATGAGTGATTTGTTACTACTAGGATTCTTTAGAATCTTATTCTTTCCAATGACTAACATTTCATACAGGGCAAGTGGCTCAAAAGGGAAGCGAACAACCTGGAGTGGTTAGGATCTCTCAGGGACATTTTAATTTTGGACTGTTGGTTATCTATTTTTGATTTGGGATTACTGTATGTATATTGGTTGTAAATATTATTTTTGGATATGTAATCCCCTATTTTTGGGAAACTTTAAACCCATTATATATACATGTAACTAGGGGTTGCTGGGATTTTAGTTGTGCACTCTGTTATTTATCAATGTGATGTGATTTCTCAAGTAATTATATTCGAATGTGAATGTGAGACCATGCTGAATATATTTTAAACTGTTTTTTGGGATACCCCATCTTGAAGATGAGGGATCATAAATGTTGTTTTTGTCTTATTGGTCTCTATTTCACTTTAATTTTATAAATCAAATGTAATTACGGTGAGGGGGTTACAATGAGAATTTCTCCTTCAAGTGCCTTAAAAGATTCTAACAAAGGTTGTCTCTTTCCTCACATAATTTCTTCATGATTTCCATAACTATGTAGACTTAATTTTTTTATGAGGAAGATGAGGGTCGAAAGGGACATAATCTAGTAGTAAAAAGGTAGCTTTATTTTGCATTGAGGATAATGCAAGATTTAAGTTTGAGGGAGAGATTGAGTTATTGTGCTTAATGAATTTTTCTTGCTTGTAAAAATGAGTGATTTTTTCTAATATATCAAAAAAATTTCAATCTTTTAGTTAGAATCTGAACTTATATTGATGATTTTAAAGCCTAGTTTGTAAAAATTTTGAATTTTGAAATAAAACCCCTAGCTACAATAGAATTTTTGCAACTTTGGATTTGAAAATGAAAATATTCTTGGAGCATTACTAAGTGCATGATTGGACTTTTTCATGTTCAAGGTTTGATTGGAATGGGTTTATTGACTTGGTTTTCTTTAGAGTTTGCATTTGAAGTATGTGTTCTAATGCATCATGATTAATTGTGTGGATAATTGGTTAATGAGAGTGTGCATTGGAGAGGTTTCCCTATTGAAGGATTCTTGAGCCTCATGCATATTGTTTTCAATTGTGTGTTTCTACCACCTATTTTAGGTTCCTTTAGAACTTTTCTAGGTTCTTGTTCAATAGCCCACTTGCATATAGATTTGTGAAAAAGATAGAGGCATTCATTTATAAACCCTTTTAATACAAATAAAAACCCTCCATTACATATCATTTGCTAAGCACTTTGAGCACATCACTTTCTTAAATCCATTCTTCATTTAGCCATTGTTATGCATGCATCATCATTATATTATGTAAGCATCCAAATATTATATGAATGCCATGTAAATAGCTCAAAATAAAGAAAGAGAACAGCAAAAGATAGAACAAAAACAAAAGAAAAAGAAAAAAAGAGAAAAAAGAAAATTGGAAATGAAAAAAAAGTAGTAGAAGAGTCAAGAAAAGAAAAAGAAAAACTTGAGCGAAGGTCTTCAATTAAAGGTAATTGTAAATAGCAAGTAATATGTGCTTATTATGGTAACTAAATTATATTGTTCTTGTTTTGCATTCATAGCTACTTGTTATTTCATCACTTCATTTCATGAGACCTTCTTCAACATTACAACCTAATAAAGATCCCTTGATTCATGAATATTAGTATTTAGTTTGTTGGAGGATTTAGAATCCTTATAAGCCCATGGTAGGGCCTTTGTTAAGTGGTATTGAGTGAAAATTACCGAAAAATGTGAGTTCAGAGGAACACTTGAAATCCTTGAGAGCTCTCTAGTGTTTCATTTCCAATGATCCAATTGTGTATATAGCTAGTCTTCTTTTATTGTTTTATTTTATTTCTTGTGCTAGCTTAACGAATTTAGTTGATCTAATTATTGTTTTCATCCTTGACCTTGCTTGATTCCCAATTGCATTAGTGATAATCCTAAGAGTGTTTTATACTTAATTGGCCTTGTCCAGGAGTATAAGGGTTCAAGTGTGGGGGAATTGATGAATCTCAATTTTTTGGGGGTAATTAACTTGTAATAAGTGCATTGAATTGTAGTTATTTTGGATTAAATGTGCTTGCATGAAATTAGTGTTACAAATGAGAAATATTTTCATAATTGGTGATTAATTATTGATTAATTGATTTATAGGACATATGATGCTTCTTTACATGGATTTCAATTATAGGTTATATGAAGAAATGAAGAGCAAAGGCTTGAACAAGAAGAAAAAGAAGCAAAAAAAAAAAATAATAATAAAGTTCTGACACTGAGCAACTTCCTTTGCAAGTACATAACTTGCCAAGGTAAGTCAACAAATTTGCCAAGTGTAATACCCCAAAATGTGATTAAGGATTAATGACTTCAAGAGTAAAGGTAATTAAAGTTAAACCTATACTTTTGGAGGGTATAATAGGAATTATGATTTGAATGTGTTATAGGCAGAGCCCAAACCCTGTATTTAAGTTCAATTATGGATTAACATCTAAATTGAATGAAAATGGAGGGGAGGGCATGTGAATGGTATAAAGGAATGAGAAGAATGTGTTTAATGGTGATTTGATAAGTGTTGTGATAATCAGGGGAAAATGGGGAAAAAGGAAAGTTACCAACCAATTGGTCAGTTACCGAAGAGGAAACTCATTGGTAACTTAAAGATCAATGGTTGTGATTCATTTGTCAAGAGATTTAGAGGGAGTAATCATGTGCATGTGTGTTTGTGTGTGCTTATAGGAGTTGTGCAAGATGTTGCCAAGTGTCACCATATGAACCTTGGGATTAAAGTCAAAGCTTCAACTTAATTTCCCTCTTTCCTCTCTTTATGGGTTGGTTAATTATAGGCTAAGGAGGGAAGAGAAAAATGAACATACCATCATTATCAACATCTCATACTCTCTCACTTCAACCTCCATGTTCGCCTAGCCAAGGAAGAAAGAGAAAGAAAAAATCAGGTAAACTCTCACCCTTTTAGCATAGTAGTTGACCTTGGATGGTGAGATCTTCATTAATATTGTTCATGGTGATTAGAGCTTCATCTTCATGGTTTTAGATTTTTGAAAGGAGGAGTTTGAGAGCTTGAAGAAAAGTTGAAAGTTGTGGAATCAAGAATTGGTATTGGAAAGAGGAAGAGATAAGAAATTATAGTATTTTGATCTAAGTGTTTTAGCCATTGGTTAAGTTTTGAGAATTTGGAATTTTGCCCTGATTTTCATGTGATTTTTGAATGAATGAATTGGATGGTATTTTGGGTAGCAATTGGTGTCATGTTGTGCCTTTATGCCATTAGAATAAGTTTGGAATTTGAAATGGAAAGCAATTGCAATGTGGAGTCTTGTATGTGGTTTTGTGTTGCAATGTGCTCAAGAATTGAATATGTGTAAATGTGATGTGAATTTGGTGGTTTTAGTGTTTCCAATGGATTCCTTGTGAAAATTTATGTGGGAATGGTATTTGATGTGAAATGGAACCATTGGAAGCCATTGAGCAAAAACTTGAAATCTATCCATTAGAACTCTGTACTGGGCAGTCAGTTTGCATGAGAGTTTTGAATGACCAAATGATGTCTAAAATTTCTAAAACTTTCTAGTCTTAAATTTCACATCCCAAGCTTCAAAATGGACAAATAAGTTATGCCATTTCGTTTTGTGTGCTGGGAGATATGATTGTCCAAAGTGTGATGTCGAAATTGGAATTTGTTTTGGAGCAGTATTGAGTTTTGTGCAATTTTGTATTTTTGTAGTAATTTCTGGCCATGATCCATATTTTTCTAGTAAAGAGGACTTAAATATCTTTTAATGGGTTTTGGAATCGCCTCATTTCGATTTTTCTAGAATTAGTTATGATTTTTGGAAGTTCAGCCAAGAAACAGGATTTTCTTGGCTGCGGCCCAAATGTTTTTGACCTATTTTTGGCCGTGGCCAGTGGATTTTTGGGCCGTGGCCAACACCCAAAAATCAACATTTTGCATGTCTAAAAGGTGGTTTTTAGTATAGTCTTTCTCAACTCTTTAGGCATGTATTTAGGCTTATAGTAGCCACTTAAAGAGCTTAAATGACAACCAATCTTAAGTGTTTCGGAATTAAGAACTTGGATTTGGAATTAATTCATCGTCCTTGGTTTTGGTTTTAGATTTCATAATTGCCCTGCTCGTGAGTAATCGGTACTGGAGCACGGCTGGAAAGAATAAGGTAGTGACGCTTTCTCTTATACTGTATGTAATATGTGGTATGTATGTTTATCACTATTTTGTGATGATTTCGGATACTGCGGAGTTTGTTGCTGTGTGAATACATCTGTGAGTTTCACCACCATGCCAATAGTCCTCCGGTACCTAACAACGGTTCATGTAAGGGCCGTGTACCTTCCTAGCGAAGAAAGAGGATGAGGGTGGGGTGTGACAGTTGTGACGTTGGTCACGCATTATGTGTATATAGCCGTGAGTGTTGTCGATTGTGACACTGGTCACACATCTTGTGGATTTGTGAGCCGAAAGGCTATGTGTATGTACTGCCATGCCAATAGTCCTCCGGTATCTAGCAACGGTTTGGGTAAGTTTGTGTGCCTTCCCGACAGAGAAAGAGGATAGGGTGGGGTGTGATTTGTGTTTGTGCTGATGTAGTTGCTGTAGTAATTTACTTGTATACTATGTGATTATATATTGTATGAGTGATTATTTACTATTAGGATTCTCTTGAATCTCATTCTTTCCATTGACTACCCTTTGATGAACCCATATTGTGTGAGTTCACAAAATAAAACTAGGTTTAAAAATGTAGCGTAGTAGCTCAACCTAGGTCGTTCTTGTGAGGAGATTAATATCCAATTTTCTAAGTAGTAAAGTGATAAAAATCCTTAAAGTTGTGAGAAATCATTTTTGAGAAATTGCATTTGTAAACTAATGAAGTAAAGTAAGCTAAAGCAATATTTTTGTATTTTTCGGTTTTCAAAAAAAAGAAGCAAAAGGAATTGAAATTAACACTAATAACAAGATAAATTCAATTAACTAATATAATGATAAAATGGGATTCCCTTGAGTTGAGGTTTTAGTCTTCCTTGCTTGCTAATAATATGAATTCCGTAATGAGTCAAGAGGATGGAACTAAGATACCACTATCTCCATACTTGCAATAATCATTTAATTCATTCTACCGAAGCAATTAAATGAATATCACCAAATAATTCAGACTTAAGGAGATGAATAATCAACTTCCAATTCTAGCTTGTAATTACCATTACTACAATTCAAAGCATTTAGTTTAATCATTTAAATCCACTTAACCAAGTTGGAATAAATAATTCAACCTACTCATAATATGAATCATACAAAGCTTAATTAATCAATTCCTAACTCAACAACCAAGTTTATTCACTTGGCATAACAATCTAGATCACAATTACATACTTAACCAAGCTACATAATCATGAACTAAAAAGAGAGCTTAAAGGAATTCCATTGAAGTTTAGAAGCTGAAACCATTATCCAACTCAAGGAAATCACCAAGACTTAGCTACTCATAGAGGAAGAGAAGGATGAGGCTTGATGAATGAAGAGGAGAATAACCATAAGCATTGAATTATCCAGCGCCTCCCTTTGCCTTTGTGCAGCACCTCCCTTTCCTTCTATTCCATTCTATTCGGTCTCCTCATTCGCTCCTCATCTCCACACAGCCGCATCCCTTCTTCATTCTATCGGTCTTGGTCCACCATGTCGGCTGCAACCTCTCCCTTTTTATTCCATCTGTGCTCATTCCGATGCCTCCACGTACAACCCTTAACCTTCTTTTCTTTCTCTCTTTTCCATTCCTCAAGTCCACAGTCAGCCTCCTCTGCTCGGTCCAGTACATGCTCTTGTATTCAATGATTCAGCCCATCTCATTCCTTTATTTCCTTTAATTAATCGGTCAGCTGCTCCCTTTTTCTATTCAACAATTTCGGCCCATACTTCCTCCTCCTTTCTCATTTCATGTGGTCCTGCATCTCCTCTCTATTTCTCATTTAATCCATTCAGCCAACTCTCTAATTCCAAACAACTCCCATTTGGACAAGCCCATCTTCAATTCATGCCTTTCTCATTCTTCCATTCCCTTTAGTCCAGCTTTATTCAAATAAAGCCCTTACTTGCTTCTTTACCATGCTTCTTAATTCAGCCCAAAAACAGCACCACCTCTTTTCTTTACAATTATCTCAAGGTTAAATAAGTTGTGCCATGTCATCATCTACAAAATTAAATTCACAAAGGTAATATCTTTTGTTCACAATTAAAGAATAATGGGAATAACAAATATTAATTAAAAATATAACAATTTAACCACTTTAATTCCCAAATTATTCTTTCACTAAAATCTCACTTTAACACTTGATTATGCCCAAAATATTCAATTAAGTCCCACAAAAGCCTAAGATTAGTTAATAAAAATATATAAATATTGAGCTCTATCACCCTTTCAGACAAGGCAAGTGGCTCAAAGGAAAAGCAGACGACCAAGGGTAAGTAGTGCTCGATTTTAGTCTGTGGTTTGGTTTTTATTTTTAGATTGGGATTACTGTACATTTGTAAATGTATTTTGGTTTTGGATATGTAATCCCCTGAAAGGAAATCTATAAGGGGGCGAATATAACCCGTAAACCCTTTTAGTTATTATACGAGGACCTAGGGTTGCCAGGAATTTTGGTTGTGCACTCTGATATTTATGAATGCAACTTAACTGCACAGGTTAATTATATTCGAAATGTTAATGTGAGACCGGTTAATAGATTCTGAAAGAAATTTTGAAAACCCTTTTTTTAGGATGTGATTTTAAATAAGTTTTAAATTGATCGTGGTCTCTAATCATTCTTAATTATGCATTATCAAATTATAATTACTGTTTATAAGGTAGGGGGTTACACCAAGGCCAGTCGTCAAATTATGCACTTTGTGAAATGTGAGTTTTGGCCCAAAATATGAACCCTAACCCATTTTTCTCACTTGACTCGACTTCTTAAGCTAAAAATCAGCTAGAGCCCTTGTACAGGTCATCTTCCTTCACTCCATTTTATTTCTAGCCTCTCTATCTTTAGCCACTTCACTCCTAACCTCTATCTTTTCTATTTCTTTGATTCCACCTCCATTTTCCTTCATTTCCTTTTACCTCCTATTGGTTTGGCTAAGGAATTCATCCTATTTGGTGTTGTTTCTTAAGCTACGCTTGGCTTGGAGTTCCAACTATTGAATATGGTGAAGATGGCATAAGTTCCAAGTGCTACAAAGGGGATTTCTAGTTCTAGTTCATTAACTTGACTATGTATTTATGGTTTTCTTAGTTTAGAAGTTTTAATTTGTAGTTAAGACTAAGACTTTTGGTTTAATCTTTGTTTAGATTAATTTGTGATTTGAGTTAGTTAATGTTGAACTACTCACCAATATATATGGTTTCATATACATTTCCTTCTAATTCTCTTGATTCTCTATTATCTTTAATGTTATTGTTTAGATATTGAGTTGATTTTTGGATTGATTTAGAACCAAGTACATTAATTAATTCACAATCACACACTAAGAGAGCTTAATAGTACCTCAAGAGTAGGATTCCTCTCTTTTGATGCTAGACTCATCTGTTGATAGGGTTTGATATTTTAGAAAGCTTAGTGACTTCATGATTCCATACAAAGTGCTTTTTAATAGTGTAATAAGAAGTAACTATTTTCTAGGTCTAGGAATAATCATTGATTAATGTACTAGACTTGAACGGTGTTTGTGTCATACCTTTATCTTATTGTTACCATTTTCATAGTTCTTGCACGTACTTTGGTGGGCACATAGGAATAGCATAAACATATTGACATATATAGTACATGATTACATTGAGTCATTCCCCGTAGGGTTAGTAATATATACATTTCATCCAAAATATTCAAAACTGCAGACTATATATAACCACGAGCTTTGTCTCAGAAAACGAGTCCATCAGCTCCCCGTATCTATGTCCTTGCTTTTTAAGCCACTGTACCTACTGAGATATTTATATTTAGAAAAAGGGGTGGATTCTAAGGATCCCAGTAGAAACATAATATCATTTACACAAAATGCAATAAGTAGATATGATATGCATCATATATGCACCAATTAATGAACAATATAAATGTCATCATCATGTGTACATGAGTAGGGCTCCAACCCCACTAATCATACACCGGTTGGATTCTTATCCAATCCCCCAGGTGTAAGTGCACCTCTGGCACTAACTGCCCTTCTAGGAAACCATGTTAATTAATAAAAGCACAAACAAAGTTAGCCACATAGTCATATAAACTATAGCATGATGTATGAAGGATAATGTCCCTACCTCAAGTCTGTTTCACCCTGTTTTGTGTTTGTCAAAAAGCATGCCAAGCTTAGTCTCCAAACTTTATCCTAAAATGATCAAATGTACAAGTATTAGGTTAAAACTCACTCATGTACCATTTTAGACACTTTCATAGTGTTTATAGTAGTTATATTAGCATATGGTAAAAATTTACCAAAATTCCTCCAGGGACCCACCCGACCCCACCGTACCGGGTTCGACCATACTTTTCCTGAAATTTAGACTAGGGCTAATCTGACATATTTTCAACCAGGGAATCTATTTCCAGACTCAGAATTATAAAATTTATTTCCAAAAGACCATAATGACCTTGGCAGCCCCAAAATATGGGTTTTAGAGGCGTTTTCCTAATTTTGCTTTTTCGGGCTTCTCCAAAAAAGTGACCAAATATAACCCAACCTAATTTTCCCTCCTAAAATAAATAGAAGCATCAATTCATTGAAAATGTAACTCTAAGGCCAATTTTTGCCCCTGTCTAAAATATGCAATTCCCCCTGAAAACTTGGGGTTTTCAAAATCTGACTTCGCAAACATATTCCTTTCTACTCCTAACCACTTTATTAACTATTTAATTAGGTTACAACTACCGATTGGACCAAATGTCAGTAGCATAACCCTTAGGCCATTACAATTTCCAAATTTCAAATCAAAGACAATCCGACAAAATTTCACCAATTAAATTGTCCACAGCACCCAGAACAATCAAATATTGAAGTTTTGGAAGTTACCTCAAGCTCCTTTTGGATTTTACTTATATGGCCAAAACCCTAGCTCTTCCTAACACCAAAATTCTTGCTTCCAACACCTTAAATCACATAAAAGAGGAGCTTAGGAGAAGAGTTATACATGTTAGGAATGAATTCACAGAAGAAATTGACCTATTTCTTCTCCTTCTCAATCTAAACTCTCTCAACCTTTCTCTCTTATTTCATCCATGGCTACATGGAAATGGGAAGAGGATTAAGGGAAATATGCTTTAATAAGGTTTCCTATAATTACAAGATTGCCACCACTTTCAAATTAAAGCTTATGATGTCTACTTTCATTCTAGAAAATTTCAGAAATTTTTGTCATCATTTAGTCATTCAAAACCACATTTCACTGGAAGCATTATTGACCTTTCAATTTTCAATATTTAATTCCTATGGCAATAAATATTCACTATTTTATTGAATATATTAAATAAATACAATACATTCTTGGTGAATAAAATTTGGGGTGATACATTTCTCCTTTACTTGAATAAATTTCGTCCTCAAAATTTGCTATATATACTTAGCCTTAAACTCTGGGTGACACTTCTGCATATCCTTCTCTATCCTTGATCTGAGCTTTTTCAATTGCTACTCTCAAATCCTTATATGTCTCACTAACATTATTTTAACTGATCAAAATATGCTTCGACAGACTGAGATCTCCAAAATCCTCAATCAGTTTCTGATCATAAATCCTCATGGCTACCACCTGTATTGTTTTATGGCTCAAAGCATTAGCAACAACATTAGCCTTTCCTGGATGATACTTTATCTTTAGGTTAAAATCTTGAAGCAGCTCTATCTATCTGTGATTTCTCACCTTCAGTTCTTTTTTATCACACAAATATTTCAAACCTCGATGGTCATAGTAAACTCCATGGTTTTGCCATAAAGGCAATGTTTCCAGATTCAATACAATACTATTACCATTAACTTATGATTATGGGTGGGATAGTTCACTTCCTAAAGCTTCAGCTGATAAGATGCATGCACCCTCACTCGACTCGCATCAATTCACATGTCAATCCCTGCCTATTCGCATATTGGATTCAATACCCTTCCTAATCCATGCCGACCGGCATCAGTAAAGACAACAAAGGTCCACTATGGATATGGGATTATCAATGTTGGTACTTTAATAAATTTTCATTATCAGCACCCTAAAGCTCCTCTCACAATCATCATCCCATACATAATGTTAAGTTTTCATAGGAAAACTTAGATAAATGCCTCACAATAATCAATAAGACCCAAAACACTGTGTATCATAACAATAATCTCTAACCTTTTTAGTTCTGTACTGCTTCTACCTTGTAAGGATCCACCATGACTCCTTGCAGTGAGACAATATAGCCCAAAAGTCTAACTTTTGAAAGCCAAAACTCATATTTTCTTAGCTTGGCATGGAGTTGCTTAGATTTCGGTATGTTCAATATGATATTTAAATGTTCCTCCTGTTGTACTATACTCTATGAGTATACTAGTATTGTTAGATCTCATATGTTTTAATGATAACAAAGATTGGATGAATATTACAAAAGATTTTGACAATAAACAAAAAGTTTTGAACAAAGGAACTAATCTTTCTATGGCAGAAGAAAAACCATTACTCGAATAGGTACTTGAGTAATGAAGAAGAACTGAAACATAGAGAATAGGAGACACGTTACTGGAAAATTTTTGAAGATATTACTCAAGTAAACCCTCAGGTAATAAACTTCATTACTCGAGGGATCACTCTAATAATGTGTAAGAAATTGTTCCAGTAGCTCTCTGTCAAAAATTGCATGGCATTACTTGGAGGGATCACTCGAGTAATCTGTAAAGTTATTTGAAATATTACTCGAGGGATCACTTGAGTAATAAACGCAGCAATGATGTAGTAACACTCAGCCAAGAAATGATTGACATTACTCGAGGGATCACTCGGGTAACATGAAATGAAAAGAAAGCATTGCTCGAGGGATCCTCAAGTAATCAGGTATACAAAGGAGAAGTTACTCTCAGCCAAGATTTGGATGCCTTTACTTGAATGCTTACTCGAGTAATAAGAGGAGAATTGCAAGCATTATTTGAGGGATCACTTGAGTAATAAGAGATGAAAAGAAATACTTACTTGAGGGATCACTCCAGTCGCCACTCAAGTAATCAGGACACATTCATTGACTTAACTCTCTGCCAAGTTTTTTAAAGGCTAACTTGAGTAGCCACACGAGTAATAAAGCATGATCACTCGAGTAGCTACTTGAGTAATACAGTACATAAAGTATGATTTTAATCCATTACTTAATCATTTATTATCTATAAGTCAAATCTTTTATTGTATTAGTTTCCTAAGTATATTAGAGAAATAATTAAGAGATCATACATTAACAGAAAATTCAAACATATCGTCCGCAATGTCTGAAACACTTACCTACCGCAAACGGCTAGTTTTCAAATTTGAAGAACGGTCAAATGAAGCTACATGACTCTAATGGAAATGTTTGAAATGCTTCCAAGGGATATCACAATTCATCTATATATATGGAGCATTCAACGAAAAATAGAACACAACAACTGAGAACCAGCAAACTCACATCGATCAATATATTCTTAGTGCTCTGTTTTCTTATATTCACTCTTTTTGCTTCAGTGATCATATATTTGCTCTGTGAGAGAAATTTTCATTACAAACTCAATATTTGTTATTGAGACAACTTAAGGTTGTGAAACCTTTAGTTGAGGATTTGATTACAACATTAAGGGGGAGTGAGTATCCATTGAAGGACTTGCTGTGTACTGAAGTGCCAAGAACCCACTGAATCTTGGAAGATATAGTAAAACTCTAACAGTAGCTCCGAGGACTGGACGTAGGTCAAAGTGTTTGTGGCTGAACTAGTATAACTCCCGGTGTACACTTCAGTGATATTTCTCCTAGCTTTTAACTGTTTTAAATTTCTAATTAATTTTTATATACACAACGAATTTTCTGGTATCACCTAATTTACACCCCTTCTTGGGTGAAACGCTTGTACTAACATTTGGTATCATAGTGTAGGTGTTCTTGTTCAGGTATAACATCTAAAAAAGATCCAATAGAAAACATGGGTGAAGGAATTCTTCCCAACGGAGCCTTTATCACTAAACCACAGGGCTTTTGTGGTGAACACTTCTCTTTTTGGAAAGCCAAGTTCAGAGTATTTTTAATGGCTATAGAATACGGAATATGGGACGTAATTGTGAGTGGAAACTATAAGCCTGAGAAGATTATAGATTTACAGAAGGTTCCTAAGATACTAGTAGAATATGATGAGAATGATAAGAAACTCATCACACTCAACATCAAGGAAATTTTAATGATTCAAAGTGCCTTGAGTCAAAATGAGTACTTCAGGATTTGTACATTTTCAACGGCTAAAGAAATATGGGAAGCTCTAGAAATAGCTCACGAAGGAACTTCGGGAATAAAAGAAAACTGCATCAATACTCTGGTTACAGAATTTGATTTACTTCGAATGCAATCAGGTGAGTCAATAGCTGAATTTGAACTTAGATATACTCATCTTGTTAATTAATTTGCAGCACTTGGGAAAGTCTATGATCAACATACCTAAGTATAAGAGATTCTAAATATTCTTTCTAAAGACTGGGAGGCCAAAGTCACCATTATTAAGGAAGCAAAAGGTGAATCAATGCGATCTGGTTCTTCTCTATTCGAAAGTATTTCTGAATATGAAAGTAAATTAAAGTTCCAACAAAAGCTAAAAGATATTGGTGACAAGAAGAAGAGAGGTCTGGCACTAAAAGCAAAAGAAGAAAATCAAGATGAAGATGAAGATGAATATTTTGATGATGAAAAAATAGGCCTAATGATAAAATGATTTAGAAAGTTTTACAAGAAAGACCAAGGATTTAAAAACTTTCATAAAGGAGGAACAAGCAGTAAAGAACACATCATCTACTATGAATGTGAAAAGCCAGGATATATCAAATCAGAATGTCAAGAATTGGCTCAAAGGATAAAGAAAAGAGAAAAGGCAAGTTCTACAACAAGAAGAAAGCCTTTGTATCTGCCATATGGGGAGACAGTTCATCTAACAAAGATAGCAATGATGAGGAAGTAGCCAATATCTGCCTAGTTGCTCAAGAAGAAATAGAACAAGAGTTAACTGATTTTGATCCTACCTATGATGAATTACTTTTTGAATATAATGCTTTACATTCTGAATTCATCAAAGTAGTTAAAGAATTAGTTGTTTTCAAAAGGAAAAACTAAAAAATGTTTTAGAAAAGAATTGTGAAAACTGTTCTTCTTTGAAAGAGAAAAACAATGATCTCATAAGAACTCTTGAAAAAATCACCAAAGGAAGTAAGATGTTAAATGTAATTTTAAAGGCTCAGTGATTTGTAAATGACAGATCTAGTATTGGATATGATCCAAAATTAGATAAAAGGAAAGGAATAAAGAAAGCAAGAGGTAAGACATACTTGAGTTATTTTCAGTATTCTGTACATACATCAAATCCTTTCACGTATAGCAATTACTATAATGAAAGGGTCATTATACTTCATCATGCATTCATAAAAAGAAAGAAAAAAATAGGAACCAACAAATGGGTACCTAAAGGTTCATATGTTTAGAAAATATTCTGTACTAACCCAAAAGGACCCAAAAAGATGTGGGTACCTACATCTGGAAAGATAGCAGAAATTGGCGAAATAAAAAATGATAAAGGCATACAAGTAAGAGACATATTATATTGAAGGATTGTGCCATAATTTGCTGAGCGTAAGTCAAAGTACAAATAATGACAAATGGGTAATATTTGACTCAGAGGAATGTCTAATTGTAAACAAGAAAGACTTACAATTAGATAAAAAGAATCTCAAGGCAAAGCTCAGAGCAAAAAGGGAAGGTAACTGCTATACTCTTGATATTAGTATAAATGATTCTAAAAACTATTTTCTAAGTAATGCAGATGAAAGTTGGCTATGGCATAAGAGGTTAGCTTATGTCAACATGCACCAACTAAGTAAACTTCTTAAAAAGGATTTAGTACTTGGATTACTCAAAGTAAACTTAGGAAACGATTTGATTTGTGATGCATGTCAGAAGGGTAAACAAATTAAATTATCTTTCAAATTGAAGAATGAGATCACAACCAACATACTACTTCAATTATTACACATGGATTTAGTTTGACTAGCAAGAGTCAAAAGTCTTGGTGGCAACTTATATTCATTGGTCATTGTTGATGATTTCTCTAGATTTGCATGGACTATTTTTCTATCATCAAAGGATGAAACCTTTAGAGAATTTATTGTTTTTGCCAAGAAAATGAAAAATGAGAAAGGTATGTCCATTGTACGTATCAGGATAGATCATAGTGGAGAATTTGAAAATCAAGGCTTTTGAAGAATATTGTGATACTAATGTCATTGATCACAATTTCTTTGCTCCAAGGACACCTCAACAAAATAGAGTCGTGGAACGAAAGAACAAAGTACTCACTGAAATGGCTAGAGCAATGCTAAATGAAAAGAATGTGTCTCAAGTTTTCTGGGATGATGCAATGAGCACAACATGTTATATTTCAAATAGAGCCTACATCAGAATAAAACTTGGAAAGACACCATACGAACTATACAAAGGAAGAAAGTCAAACCTTGCTCATCTACATATCTTCAATTGTAAGTATTTCATTCATAATAACGATAAAGATAACTTAGGAAAATTTGATTCTAATATAGATGAAAGAATTTTCCTAGGCTATTCTAACCTAAGTAAAGCATATAGAGGTTTCAATAAATGAACATGTGCTATTAAAGAATCAATTCATATTGTATTTGATGAATTTAAATCCTCTGACAAAACCTTGATGATGAGTAGGAAGTTGTTTTTGTAACCCCCTGCCTTTAACCACGTAATTATAATTCGATATCACATAATTAAATTGGTTTAGAGACCGTCGGATAGCTTAAACTCATTTCAAGTTCCTACACTATAGTAGGGTTTTCACCAAAAACTTTCAAAAACTCTTCTCTATCCTGGTCTCAATTTCAAAATTCGAATATAATTACCTGTGCAGTTAATTTACATTCACACACATCAGAGTGTATAACCAAATCCCCGGCAACTCCCGGGTTCTATACATATATAATCTGAGGGTTTAAAAGTCTCCACTAGGGGATTACATAACCAAAATCAACAGTAATATTTACATATCCAAAAATAAACAGTAATCCCAAGTCCAAAATAGTTGACCAACAGCCTAACAACACACTCTACAAGATCCTAGCCGCTCCTAGTGGTTCGCCTCTCCTTAGAGCCACTTGCCCTGTCTGAAATGTTAGTCAATGGAAAGAATGAGATTTAAAAGAATCTCTATAGTAACAAACCACTCATACAGTGTATAAACACATAGCATATATGATCATATTAAGCAGCATCACAATGTATCATGGCTTTCGCCACAAACAATAGCACTCATGGCTGTAAACTCTAAGCGTCAGCTTTCGCTGCGATCTCAATGTATTCACAAAGTATTCACTAGGCGTCAGCTTTCGCTGCGATCACAAAGCATCACAATGTCACAATGTCACAATGTATTCTCAATGCAAGACAAACATACATACAATGTTTCACACAAAGTATAAGAGAGGAGTCACAACCTGGTTCTTTCCGAACGTGCTCTGGCACGGGTCGTTCACGAACAGGGCAAATATCGAATCCTACAATTCCAAATGCACCATTTAGACACTTCCATAGTGTTCCTTGAGGTTATATGAGTCTATAATGAAAATTTACAAAAATGCCCCCGGGGTCCCGGCCCGGGCCCGCCGTACCCGGTCCGGTTGTACTTTTCCCAAAATTCTAATCTGGGCTATCCTAACATATTTCCGCCCAAGGAATCCATTTCTGGACTCAGAATTATCAAATTCAATGTAAAATTACAAATTTACCCTTGGCAGCCCTACTTCGAGGGTTTCATGGGCGTTTTCGTAATTATGCTTTTTCGGCCTTTTCCGAAAAAGTGACCAACTGTAACCCCACCTAATTTTCGCTCCTGAACTCAATGGAACCATCAAATCATTAAAAATCCAACTCTAAGACCCATTTCTAGAGCTGGCCGAAATTTATGAGCTCTTCGGAGAAAATCGGGGTTTTACGATTTCGGCTCCGTAAACGCGTTCCTTTCTACTCCTAACCACTTTATTCACTATTACATTAGGTTATAACTACCATTTGAACCAAAATTGGGCAGCATAACCCTTAGGAAACTAAATTTCCAAAATTTAAAACCAATGGCAATCTGGCGAAATTTCACCGATTAAATTGCCCACAGCAGCTAGAATAAGCAATATACGAAAGTTTGGAAGTTACCTCAAGCTCCCACTAGCTTTTCCCAAATTTGGCTGAACCCTAGCCTCTTTCAAACACCAAATTTTGAACTTCACAACCTTAAATAATAAAGAGGAGTAGCTTAGAGTCGGAGTTATAAGCGTTAGGAGCTAGATCGTCGGAGAAATCGGCTTAACTTGCGAGATTTCTTTCTCTTTTTCTCTCTTCTCCAAGCTCTCTCTCACGTCTTTTTTTTTTCTGAAATGGGGTCGGGAATGGCAGATGAAGATGGTGGAATTGCTTTTAATTCCATGTTGATGTCATCTTACAATATGATGATGTCATAATTTTTAATTTCCCATTTTCGGATTTTTCAGAAATTCTGGCAGATTTTCTGCCCTAACTTTGAAAAATCATAACTAATTCTAGAAAAATTGAAATGAGGTTATCCCAAAGCCAAATGAAATATATTTAAGTCCTATTTATAGGAAAAATATGAGCCATTACCAAAAATCACCAAAAAATTCCAGAATTACACAAATTTCATCATTGCCCCAAAACAGAGTCCATTGTTGACCTCAAACTTTGGACAGTCATATCTCCCATTTACAAAAACGAAATGGAACAAATTATATGTCAATTTTGAAGCTTGGGAGGTGAAATTTAAGACTGGAAAGTTTCATAATTTTCTGACATAATTTGCCTAATCAAAACATCCACACGAGAAGACTGCCCAGAATAGAGTTTCACTGGACAGAATTTCAGATTTTGCATCTTTACTTCCAATGGTTCCATTTTCATACCAAACATCATTCCTACATAAATTTTCACAAGGAATCCATTGGAATCATTAAAATATCCAAATTCCCATTACACATTCTCTAAAAGTGTTTATTCAACAATAATTACATCCACTTTTGAAGTCATTAGCCCTTAATCGCTTTTTGGGATATTACAGTTTTAAATCAAGAGAATGGTCAACATAATTCTAAATCTTTCATCCCAGAAGTTGATTAAATCAAGGAAGAAGATTAGTCACTAGGACAACCTACAGCCTAGAAATACAATAAAAGGCATCCCCTAGAGCAAGTCATAGGAGATGTAAATGAAGGAGACAAAACTAGGAATAAAATTTTCAATGAAGTTAGTTTTTCTGCCTTTATTTCTGAGATTGAACCTTCTAACATTGACAAAGCCCTATCAAACAATGATTGGGTAATAGCAATGCAAGAAGAACTAAACCAATTTGAAAGAAATCAAGTTTGGGATTTGGTACCCTGACGTAAGGATTATCCGATCATTGGTACTAAATGGGTATTCAAGAACAAACTTGATGAATCTATAATTATTGTCAGAAACAAGGCAAGATTGGTGGCCAAAGGCTATAATCAGAAGGAAGGAATTGATTATGAGGAAACGTATACTCTAGTAGCTATATTGGAAGCTATATGAGTACTCTTAGCCTCTGCTTACATCAAAGGATTCAAACTCTATCAAATGGATGTAAAAAGTGCATTTCTAAATGGCTACATCATGGAAGAATTATATGTAGATCAACCTCCAGGTTTTGAAGAAGTGACTAAGCCTGACCATATTTTCAAACTAAGAAAAGCTTATACGGTTTGAAACAAGCTCCTAGAGCATGGTACGAAAGACTTAGTAAATTCCTCATCTATCAAGATTTTGTATGAGGAAAAGTTGATACAACACTTTTTAAAAAATGAAAATGGGATGATATTTTAAGTGTACAAATATTTGTTGATAATATAGTTTTCAGTGCTACTAATAAAACCTTGTGTAAGTAATTTTTTGAGATAATGCAAGGGTTTGAGATGTCAATGATGGGAGAATTGAATTTCTTTCCCTGTTTGCAAATCTAACAAAGAAAGAATGGAATTTTCATATCTCAAACAAAGTATTTGAAAGAGCTATTAAAGAGATATGGAATGGATGAAGCAAATGGAATGGACACGCCTATAAGCTCAACTACGTTGGTTGATGGTGATGTCAAGGGAAAAGATTACAACATCACAAGATATAGAGGAATTATTAGATCATTACTCTATCTCATTGCAAGCAGACCTGACATCCAATTCAGTGTTGGTATGTGTGCAAGATATCAATTAGCACTAAAGGAGTCACATGCTGAAACCGTCAAACGTATCTTTCGATATCTTGCTACACTGTAGAATTAGATCTCTGGTATCCTAAAGGAAGAAGTAAATATCTAGTTGCATTTCAGACTCTGATCATAGAGGTTACAAGATAAAAAGAAAGAGTACCAGTGGACAAAGTCAGTTTCTTGGAGTTTTACTCGTGTCATGGTTTAGCAAGAAACAAAATACAGTGTCTCTTTCGTCAACAGAAGCTAAGTATGTTACAGCATCAAGTTGTTGTGCACAAGTGTTATGGCTGAAGCAACAACTACAAGATTTTGGTATTATTTAAAGGAAATACCTATATACTGTGACAACATTAGCACAATAAGCTTGGCAAAGAATCTAGTTCAATACTCCAGAACCAAGCATATTGATGTTAGACATCATTTTATCAGAGATCATGTCCAAAAGAAAGATGTCAAAGTGATATTCATTCTAACTCATCATCAACTAGCTGATATCATTACAAAACCTCTTGCAAAAGATCAATTCTTATATATTAGAAAAGAATAAGGAATGGTAAATCCTAATGAATTGTAAGTTATTTAGTGCTTACAAAATGTTAGATAATGTTATTTATTAATGTTTTGATGATTACTAACTTAAGCATCGGGGTTTTCTAGCAATTTATTTTGCAGGATCTTCAAATTCTATTTCGGGGTATGAAAAGCAGAGGTTAACAGAGTACTATATCACTCAAGGTACAACTTCAAGTAATCTATATTACCCAAGTGATTACTAGAAGTGATGATAAACATCACTCGAGTAACCACTTGAGTAATGATCTTGAAAATGAGGCATAGAAACATTAATTCAAAAGGAAATGGCAAAATGGTTGAAAGTGAATAGTCAGGACCTGAAAAGATATATCACTTGAGTAGCTACTCGAGTGAGGCCTCAGAGTCACTCAAGCAAGCCCTCAAGTGATCATGCCTGCATATTACAAATCAACATTGTTTTCAACTCGATCCTGCCTAAAATACCATCAAATTATCAAGGGAATTTACATGGATAATTACAATATTATTCATGTTAGGTATGCATTTAAATTTGTTTCAATTTTAAGATTTTGGTATGATCGCTCGAGTAGCTACTTGAGTGATGCCTCAATATCACTCGAGTAGCCCTTTAAGTGATGTCAGGTACTAGGGCTTTATCTGTCGCAACTTAGTCATTTTTCTCAAAATCTCCTTAAGTGATTCTCCTAGTGCTCTCCTAAAAAATTTTCACAAATACTTTTTCATCCCATTTTCTTCAAAACCCAGTGATTTTCACCTTAAAAAACCTCTCAAATTTCTCAAAATCTCTGGCCCTAACTTGCGATCTTTGACACCATTTTTCCAGAAAATCTCTGTTCTCTCAATTATAATGGTCAGAACTAAATCTCCTAATCCTAATACGCCTTCTGAGTCTTCTAAATCATAACAATCCTTTGATTCACCTCCATCTCCTCTAACCAAAAGACAAAAGCTCACTCCCAGATCAAAAACGAAAACCAAGCCGCAAGCCAAGCCTAAGGTCATAGGGGTCGTGATAAAAAAGAACACTCCTATGCCTTATCCTCAGCTTATATCCTTGTTTCTCAAAAAGAAAAAGATTTTGTACTTGGAGATGAATGAACCAATTAAGAGGCTAACTTCAGTGGGACGAAATCAGATTGGGAAATTGCACATTGATATTCCCCTGAAGACTCCTTTTGAATTTGGTCCCAAGAAGAAAAAAACTAAGGCTGAATCCAGTAGGTTGGATGATATTCAATCGTCTGGTCCTGCTTCTACTTCTACTCTATCATTCCTTGGTTCAGCATTGCAAACATTTATAGAGAATATTCTTATGGGTTTTCATATCAACATTGTAAATACAAATGCTAAGTTGATAACCAATATGAATGCGAAGATGGGAGAGCTTGTAGGATGTATGGATAAAAGGCATGAGGAGAAGTTGGTAGAATAGTGGGCCCAAGGCGAGCTTCTGAGAACACTTCATACTAGGCTTGATGATATGGTACCTGGTTCATCCACTATTGGTCCTTCTATGCCAACATCAATTTCTGAGCGTGTACCATCTAAGCCAATACCTACTTTTGTGCCTTCTTTTATTCTTGAGCCAGTATCACCTTTTGAGCCTAGACCTTCTAAGCCTCAACCTTCTTTTATCCCTCTTCCTATTTTGCCAATCACCATCCCTAGAAACCTCCTATTTTCTATGCCTAACCCAGAAACATCCAAGACCATTAACATCACCATTGATGAATCATCCCCTCCGGTCTAGCCAGTTCAGCTTGAGCCAATGTCCACACCTATTGCTTCACTTGTAGGCATTGAGGAAGTAAATGTTTCTTTTAGTAATCATCAGTTACCTGCTAGTACAGAGGAGGTAGACGTGACCTCTATAATTCCATTTATAGAAAATCCTTTACAAATACCTCCATTGAATCTCCTTGAAGCTGAATCATTATCTTCAGAATCTTCCAGTTCAAGTGATTCACTTGGCTCTGGATTTACACCTCTTCCAGTCAATACCATTTTTGCAGTCAAGCCATCTAGCCCTAATCCTTATCTCGATTGATTCCTCCTTTTTTATGGAAACAAAAAGGGGGACAAGAACTAGAAGTGATTTGTGAATACTGACATTGATATTGCACGGATATAGCATAGTCTTACATATGGTTGTATAGGGTTTAGGGGAGCTTTATTAGTTTTATTAGTTTCTGTTTTTAAGTTTGATTATGTTGGTATCATGAAGTCATTATGTACTTTAAATTTGAAGTTATTTGTCAATTGTGGACTAATGAGTTTTTGATTGTGTATGTAAGATGAAAGAATGAAGAATTAGAACATATCTTCAAAGTGATAAGTTTTTATTTTTAACATCATTAAAATCGGTTTCAAAAATATTTCAAATACTAAATTTCTCAAAATCATTAGATTTGGATTCAAAATGATCTTTCTAAAGTCATTTCGAAAGAGTCTTCAAGTTTAAATTGAACATAAGATAATATGAAAAGTTATCAAGAAACATTTGATTGAAAATTCAATTTCAAAAACTTTGTTCAAAATCACCAAGTTTTGTCCTCATCAAAAAAGGGGAGAATGTTAGATCTCATATATTTTGATGATAATAAAGATTGGATGAATATTACAAAAGGTTTTGATAATAAACAAAAAGGTTTGAACAAAGGAACTAAGCTTTCTATGGAAAAAGAAAAACTATTACTTGAGTAGGTAGTCAAGTAATGAAGAAGAACTGAAAGACAAAGAATAGGAGAAAACATCATTAGCAGATTTTTGAAGACATTACTCGAGTAAGTCGTTAGGTAATAAACTTCATTACTGGAGGGATCACTCCAGTAATGTGTAAGAAATTGTTCTAATAGCTCTTTGTCAAAAATTGCATGACATTACTTGGAGGGATCACTCGAGTAATCTGTAAAGTTATTTGAAACATCACTCGAGGGATCACTCCGTAATCAAAGCAGCAATGATGTAGTAACACTCGACCAAGAAATGATTGACATTACTCGAGGGATCACTCAGGTAACATGAAATGAAAAGAAAGTATTGCTCGAGGGATCACTCAAGTAATCAAGTATGCAAAGGAGAAGTTACTCTCAGCCAAGATTTGGATGCCTTTACTTGAGGGCTTACTTGAGTAATAAGAGGAGAATTGCAAGCATTACTCGAGGGACCACTCGAGTAATAAGAGATGAAAAGAAATACTTACTTGTGGGATCACTAGAGTAAACAAGTCTGCAAAGTTTTATAAAATGAATTACTCGATGGGTTACCCAAATAATTTGGTTAGAAAACGTTAACTTGCTCTCTAGAATATTGTTAATGAGGTTACTTGAGGGACTACTTGAGTAATGGATAATAATCACTCCAGTGGCCATTCCAATAATCAGGTCACAGTCATTGGCTTAGGTCTCTGCCAAGTTTTTTAAAGACTTACTCAAGTAGCCACTCGAGTAATGAAGCATGATCACTTGAGTAGGCACTCGAGTAATACAGTACAAAAAGTACGATTTGAATTCATTATTCAATGATTTGTCATCTATAAGACTAATCTTTCATTGTATTAGTTTCCTAAGTATATTTGTAGAGAAATAATTAAGAGATCATACATTAACAAAAAAGTCAAACATATCGTCCGCAATGTCCAAATCGCTTACCTACCGCAAACAGCTAGTTTTCAAATTTGAAGAATGGTCAAACGAAGCTACGTGACTCTAACACACATGTTTGAATTGCTTCCAAGGGACAGCACAATTCATCTATATATATGGAGCATTCAACGAAGAATAGAACACAACAACTGAGAACATGCAAACTCACATCAATCAATATATTCTTAGTGCTCTGTTTTCTCATATTAACTCTTTATACTTCAGTGATCATATATTTGCTCTGTGAGAAAGATTTTCATTATAAGCTCAATATTTGTTATTGAGACAACTTAAGGTTGTGGAACCTAGAATTGAGAATTTGATTACAATGTGTAAGGGGGAGCTAGGGTCTATTGAAGGAACTTGCTATGTACTAAGGTGCCAAGAACCCACTGAATCTTGGAAGATATAGTGAAACTCTTAGAGAAGCTCTGAGGACTGGACGTAGGTCAAAGTGGTTATGGTCAAACCAGTATAACTCCCGGTGTACACTTCGGTGATATTTCTCATAGCTTTTAACTACTTTAAATTTCCAGTCAATTTTTAAATACATAACTAATTTTTTGGTATCACCCAATTCACACCCCCTCTTGGGTGAAATGCTTGTACTAACAAGTATATCACAAATAAAAGCTACTATGAATTGGTTCGAGTGTGGATAAAAATTCGATTTATGTAGTCTATAAGCACGGCAAGTGCTTTGGTCGGTCCAAATGGCCATTCCGGTAATGCCATATCTGGTCTTATAAGCAGTTTTTTGTTTATTCTCTAGTTTTACCTCAAGTTGTGATATCTAAACTCAACTCAGTTTGGAGAACATATAGGAACCAGACAACTGATCGAGGAAATCATCCATTCCCGGAAGTAGGTGCTTGATCTCAATGATCAACTTATTCAACTTCCTGTAAGTAACACAGAGTCATAGACTTCCACTGCGCACTCTAATGTTTATCTCCTCATGTGAGCCTTTATAATGTCAAGATGATTCAAGAGAAGTCCCATAGTAACCCCACTATAACACCTGACTGTACTAGAAATACATATTTCTTTTTGCCAATTCTTGGCCCGTTTCAAATTAAATCATTCTGAGCCATTTCAAATTTTTGTGGAATCAAAACTTAACAGTTGATTCCTAGGTTACGGATTACTTGGTAACCCTCCTACTTATAACTTTCATCACCCAATTTGCCATCCACCAATTGACTCCTAATATAGCTTTAAATTAGTGGGATAATAGGCAAATCAGTTATGTCTCTCATTAATCAAAGAGCTATCACCTATTTCGATCCTTTAAGGGAATATTCTATTATTAAGATCTTTCCCTATGATAGACTTAACAACTAGCAGATTTTTAATATTCCCTTCTACAAGGATTCGTGTCCCTAAGAATCTTGTTCCTTAATTCTACGGATCATCATTGGCCCAAAACAATACTGAATAAACTTACTAGCTTAAGGGTATATCGATCTACTAGGTCTTAGGGCCTCTGGACTCGCAGGTTCATTACTACATCACTAGCCTGTAGGATTTTACAGCCTAGGGTCTCTAACCCAACTTTTAGGTTTGTCATGAAATCTAAAATCTCAACATCACATAGATCGGAAATCATTTTCCTCAATTATACCCAATAGGTTCCGCTAAGAATCAAGATCAATAGCGCCTATTCTAAACTTCATGGTTTTGGGTAATATCCTCCAACTATTACTGAAGGTTTAATACTATCCATAAGGTTCAAACTTCTGTCATGCATCCGAACCATAGTGCAACCAATTCAAATTTCGACCTAAGTACTATTTCAGCTGAGATCTAATTTAGGTATATTCCCACCCTTTAATGTCATCATATCGGATCCTTTGGGATCAACATACAGTATGATCACCACTCATCATATAGCACCATATATCGTATCTGTATTCCTTTGACCTTACAGTGTTACTAAGGATAATCACTTAGCATGGAGAAACCAGAAAACATTAACTATGCCTTAAATTTCCATAATCCCATTAAATAGACCGTTCTGGGTAGTATTCACCATGACAGAACTGTCCATATTTCAAATCAATGGTTACATCATCAATATGTCCATGTGTCTAGGTACCCCTTCAATCATCTAATTTAAATGATCACTAGTCATGGAGAAACCTCAAAAAAATCACTATTCTTCAAGTCTCCATGACACTGTCAACTCAACTTCATAGGGGGTCACCCATCCTAGGATTTACCTGGGTCAAGCACGCTTAAATTTTATGCCCTCATTCAAAAACATAGATACCAGCTTTATCTGCTTAAAACCATCGGTACCCTAAGACTAACCTTATCTCAAAAATTGTGCCCATTGTATACGAGCATCGAAATAATGTGAATGGTCTGCATATCAATGCCGGTAGATACACATTATCAATTCTGATACTATTATCAGAACCGTTACTATCGGTATTTTGATACCATTATTGCGTTCATTGATTCCTCTATCCATTACATTAGTCCCACTAATACTGTCAACTGGGCAATAGTACCTCTTTCATGTGTACTGATTTTATTATCCTCTATATCACTGACACCACTCTGATACTGATGGTACCATCCTGATACCATTATCACGAGTGCAGGTATCGTTGCTATGTTCACTGGAGCCACCGATACCGTAATTGGGTACTAGTACTGCCTTCGCGTACACTTATACTACTGTTTCTTGATACCACTAATACCATCTTGATACAACTGATACCACATTGATATCTTCTCTATGTGCACCGATACCACCAATACTGCCATCCGGGTACTAATATCATCTCTAAGTGCATTGATGCCTATATTTACTAATACCACTGATACCATCCTGATACCACTGGTACACTATTGATACCATTGGTACCTTCCTCAGATTGGTATTATTCCACTTGCTGACCTTCAGATATTCACTAATCTCTTGAGGTTAGCTCACAGAATGGGATGATACACTCCTTTGGTACCGCCTTCCGTGCTTATTTCCTATCACTGTGTAATCAAGACCATATCAATATACTATCCTGTTGCCAGAACCGCCACTTTACAGAACCATTTGAGCTCATCTAGAACCGCTTTGGGATCCTCCAGAACCACTTGGGCTCTGGTAACAAAATGTCATATGCTTATCTTATTTTTACCATTTTCAAAGTACTTTAAGCACAGTTTGGTGGGCACACAGGAATAGTATAAACATACTAATATATATAGTATATGATTACATTGAGACATTCCCCGTAGGGTTGGTAATATATACATTTCATCTAAAATATTCAAAATTAAAGACTACATATAACCATGAACTTTTTCTTGGGAAATGTATCCATTAGTTCCCCGTATCTACATCCTTACTTTTTAAGCCACTGATACCCGCTGAGATATTTATATTTAGAAAAAGGGATGAGATTCTAAGGAATCCTAGTAGAAACATATTATCGCTCACACAAAAGGCAATAAGTAGATATGATATGCACCATCTATCCACCAATTAATGAACAATATAAACATCATTGTCATGTATACATGAGTAGGGCTTCAGCCCTACTAATCGTACACCGGTTGGATTCTTATCCAATCCCCTAGGTGTAAGTGCACCTCCGGCACTAACTACCCCCTCTAGGCAACTATGTTAATTAATAAAAGCACAAATAAAGGTCACCACATAGTCATATAAACTATAACATGATGTATGAAGGATAATGTCCATACCACAAGTCCCTTTCACCCCATTTTATGTGCCTTGAAAGCGTGTCAAGCTCAGTCTCACAACTCAGTCCTAAAATGATCAAATATACAAGAATTAGGTTAAAACCCTTTCATGTACCATTTTATGGTGAAAATTTATCAAAATGCCCCTGGGACCCAGCCTAGCCATGCCGTACCAGGTCCGACCATACTTATCCTGAAATTTAGACTAGGGTTATTCTAATATATTTTCATCCAAGGAATCCATTTCCAAACACGGAATTATGAAATTCATTTACAAAAGATCAGAATGACCTTGGCAGCCCCAATTTCTGGATTTCAGTGGCGTTTTCCTAATTATGCTTTTACGGGCTGTTTTGAAAAAGTGACCAACTATAACCTCACCTAATTTTCTCTCCTGAACTCAATAGGACCATCAAATCATTGAAAATCCAACTCTAAGCCCTATTTATGCCCCAAGCTGTAATATGCAATTCCGCAAAAAAATTGGGGTTTTTGGACCAAATGTCAATATCATAACCCTTAGGCCATTACAATTTTCAAATTTCAAATCAAAGACAATCTGGTGAAATTTCACCGATTAAATTATCCACAGCAGCCAGAACAATTAAAGATTGAAGTTTTGGAAGTTACCTCAAGCTCCCTTAGCTTTTCCTTGTATGACTAAAACCCTAGCTCTTCCTAACACCAAAATTCTAGCTTCCAACACTTTAAATCACATAAAAGAGGAGCTTTGAAGAAGAGTTATACACGTTAGGAATGAATTCACCGAAGAAATCGAACTACCTCATGAGTTTTCTTCACCTTCTCTCTCTAAACTCTCTCGACCTTTCTCCCTTTTATTTCATCTATGGCTGCACGAAAATTGGAAGAGGATGAAGGGAAATATGCTTTAATAAATTTTTCCATAATTACAAGATTGCCACCACTTTTTATTCTCTATTTTCGGATTATTTGGAATTTCTGGCGGTTTTTCTGCCCAAATATTGAAAAATCATAGCTAAATTTGTGGATATTGTCTTGGAGTGATTCCAAATGCTATAGAACCCTTATTAAGTCTAATTTCAAGGAAAAATATAGCCCTTAACCAATTGAAAGCACAAGATTCACAGAATTAATTTCTTTGAATGTTGTTCCAGAAAATTAACAATTTTTCTGGGATAAATTCAAAAATTCATAACTTTTTGTATATAGCTCTAATAGAGTCATATGACCTATCGAATTAAAGGTTGGGATGTCTAATTTTATTTTGAAACATTTCATAAATTTGTGTCATTCTTTGTCATTCAAAACCCCATGACAAACTCACTACCTTATAGGCGATTTCACCAGAAGCATTATTGACCTTTCAATTTTCAATGTTTAATTACTATGGCCATAAATATTCACCATTTTATTGAATATGTTAAATAATTACAATATATTCTTAGGGAATAAAATTTGGGGTGTTACTATTTGAGGATTGGTATTTTGAGGGACTTTATTTGCAATTGCTAGTTCTTTGTATTGATTTTTGATTAGAGGGGTTAAACTTTACCTTGTGTGGAAGTGTTTAATCAACCTAACTCAAGCTAGCTCAAAGGGACTTTTAGGTATTTTTGACTAAACTAGCAATTTAAACTCCCTTTGTCATTTGAAGAACCATGATTGTTGTAGCAAGCCATTTCAAGAAATTCACTTCATCCATTTCCATTCACAAATACACTTTATATGCAAAAAAACTAAAAATAATGTAGTTTAGAACCTTTATATTTATTGCATCATAGTTGTAGTTAAAAAGAAAAGCCAAAACTTTTCCCTTGCTTAAATTGCATTTTGTGGCATTTGGGTTGCTTAGGTTCTAATAAAAAGCTCCTAAAAAGAGAGAACAACCTAAGTGTTACACCCTATAGTGCAACCCTTAGTTTATTTTGCATTTAACCCCAAGGCAATCAAGATGGCCGTTAAATTAAGGAGGCAGAGGCAGATGTTGGGGAGGAGAAGCTGGAGGTGGAGGTTGAGGAGGAGGAAGAGGATGCGGTGAAGAATGACGTTGAGAGTTTTCTAGCATGTCTTCCACATGGCATTTCTTCTTGGCGATTGAGCTAGATACCAAAACGGAGGATGATGAAGAAGACATAGGAAAAACAAACAAAAATGTAATGAAAGGGTACCTGTGTTCTCCTGATAATCATTGGATAACGAGGAGGCGACCATAGTTAGCATAGGGAAGAGGAAAGGTTTTGAAAGCTTTAATTAATGTTTATTAAGTTAGAACTATTAAGTATGTTTGCAAGAATATGTAACACCCCCAAATTTTATTCACCAACATATATTGTAATTATTTGAGAAATTCAATAAAATGGTGAATATTAATGAACTTGAAATTTATGAAGTTAATAAATTTTCATTTTTCATGAGAATTGAACTAGAACAAATTAAGGAATTAATTCTTGGGTTTTCCAAAAAGCCCAATGTTGAGGCCCAAAAAAGAGGAACACATGAGAATAATATTTGGTCCAATAATAAAGGGAATTTGGCCAAAGAAAAGAAGAAAAAGAATTAATTTAAAAATGTAATGGCAAAATCATAATTTTGCAACAAAAGCACAAGACAAATTATTTTCAAATTAATTGAAGTAAAATTTAATTAATTAAGGAAAATAAAGAGGAACACATGAGGAAAAAAGTATTTGGAATATTTTGGTCAAATAAATATGAATTTATGAAAATTTGGAGCACATGTATCAATTGGACCAAAATGTGACATAATGTGTATATGTAACTTGAAGAAAGTTATGAAGGCTCAATTTTGTGCATGGAAGACACCCCTAGGCGTCATCTTCATGTAACAAGAGAGGGAAATATAAATTACATGCTAATAGCCTTTGTGACACAAAGTTGCATGTAGATAAGCTTAAACAAAATTATGCCACAAAAGTTAACTTTTTGGATTATTGTGTAATTAAATAATTAGGGGAAAATAGGATATTTTTAAAAACACTTCCCTTCATCTCTTTCCTTTATTTCCATCTGCCAAGCTTAGCAAGAGAGAGAGAGAGAGAGAGAGAGAGAGAGAGAGAGAGCTTTTGAGAAATCTAGAGAGAAGGAAGAGCAAAATTTCAAGGTAAGGTTGAATTCCTTGGTGTTTTGACTTCCAAATTGTGTAATCCTTCGTCTAAGCTTCCCTTCTCCATGATTTCAAGGTGTTTAGCAAGCAAATATTGAGGTTTGAGTGAGAAAAAGTTTTGGCCAAGGGGAAAGAGGAAGAAGAAATGAAAGGTGACTTCATAAACCTTAAATACTTGTTGTTGTTGTTGTTGTTGGATTTGTGGTTGGTTTGGTGTGATTTGTAAAATTTGGGAAGCTCAAACCCTAGTTGTTATGTTGCCCAAATTTAGTCTAATCATGTTTAGAATGTGACTAAATAGTCAATCAAGTGATTAGGAGTAGAAACAAACAAGGATTTGAAGTTGAAAATCAAAAACCACAATTTTCCCTTTAATTTCTTAAGTTTCGGTCAAGCAAGAAAATTGGGCTAGGAGCTAGATTTTCATGAAATTGATGGTTCCATTGTGTTTAGGAGAGAAAATTAGGTGGGTTTAGTGTTGAACACTTTTTTTGAAAAGGCTTAGAAAGTGAAATTACGAAACTACCCCGAAATCTTAATTAAGGGCTGTTAAGGGAAAAAATATCATTTGGTAGTGATTTTGTGAAAACCAAGGTTGAAAATGGATTCCTTGGGCAAAAATATATAAGAATAGCCCCAGTTAAAATTTCAGGAAAAGTACGGTCAGATCGGGTATAAAGGGGCTGTGCTGGGTCTGGTCCGGTCCCCTAGGGCATTTTGGTAATTTTGTAATATGGACTCATATAACCACCAGAAACACTATGGAAGAACTATGAGTTATGACATATGAAGGTCTAACGGATTATGCAAGATTATGAGTTCTGACTTATGAAGGTCCGAAGATGTTACGAAGGGTTATAAAAGTGTTAGATGATAGTTGGTTCTGAAGATCGTTATGTTTTGTCTTAACTAATATAAGAGGATGGAAGATGAGTCTTTTGTAAGTATTACAGAATAGTTGTTTTGTAAAAAACCGTCATATATCTCACTAAATAAATTATGATTATTAACTATAACAATTATTTTTGTGTTTTCATTGATTCCGCCTCTCAATACATGATAGTGTGCATCTTTAACCATTAGGTTTTAGTGTTATAGAAACTTGTGTAACCTTCGCCTTGGCATATAAGACGTTTATTTACTATAATCATTATGTATTAAGTATTGCCCAAATATGTAGTAGTGTATTATATTTCTTGCATATAGGGGGTCAATTTCTAAATGGAGAAGAAGGTGATTTGCAATAAGTGGGGGTAGCATTAGAATAAAAACTATAAAGGAAGACACTATGTTTGAGGAGTTGAGAACAATGGTAGCATCAATCATTAGGAAAGAAAGCAGTGGAATTACCATAAAATTCACATTGAGTTTTGATAATGCAACAACCTTTGTGGACCTTGAAGATGATGAAGGAGTAGAACATTTTATTAAATTGAAGGGAGAAAGTGATAATTTATATGTAGGAGAAAATATAGAAGACAATATATAACCAATAAGGGATGATGCAAGAGAGGAACAATATGTGTAAGTTGTATTTTCTTTGTAGACTAATATTTTATATAGTCATTTATTGCCGTGTAACTTGTCATTGGTTGCTCTAAACTTGTCATTGAGGCAAAATTGTACTTTTACATTTGGAATTAATAGCAACCACATTCCTTAGGACTTCACTGCAATTTGATGATTTCAAGGGACCTGATTGTAATTAATTCTATTAATTAGGACCTGGTTGCCCTTTTTCCTAAAATATGCTTTTCTTTTTTTTTTTTTAGAAAAAAGGAATGAAAAATAAAGTATTATTCATACAATTTTTTCCAATTTTTATAGCCAAATAAAATTTTTCAATCTATATGATTTGCTAGCTCAAATCAAATTGCTGAGTCAATATGATTTTAATTAGGCCACCAAATTAATAAATGCCTCAGAGATTGACATAATAACAAAATAAGAAAGAAACTATGCAATATATGGGTACACTACAAAAAAAAACATGATTTAGTAGCGGTTAAAAATGGTTATTAGTAGTGGTTTATAAAACCGCTACTAAATCATATGTTGCAAACGGATTTGTAGCTGTTATATAAAACCGCTATTCAAGCAAAATAACTACTTTATTTGTAGCGGTTCAATCCCACAGCTACAACATTGCCATGAGCAGTACACTTTTTCTGGGATATTTGTAGCGGTTATATAACCGCTACAAATATCAAAAAGAAAATTTTCAAGGCGGGAAAAGAAAAATGATTTTTTTGCTCATTTGTAGTGGTTTATGAATCGCTACTGGTATCAATTTCCTATAATTAGTAGCGGTTATATAACGGCTACTAATTTCATCAAAATTCAAAATTCATGCAAAAAATTTAATTTTAGTTTGAAAAAGGTGCGTTAATTAGTAGCAGTTTAATAACCGTTACACAAATTAAGAAAATTAAAAAAAAAATACAATCATTTGTTTCAGTTTTTTTTATATTAAATTAAATAGTTTATTTTTTTAGTAGTTTAGCTTATTTAATTAGCTTATTATTCAATAGTTTACCTCATTTATAAATTAAAAGGAATAATTTAATTTAGTTGGATAAGTATAAAAATTGTATTGATAATATTATTAAGGATATATAGGTAATAAGGAACTATTATGTTGTCTACTACAATATAATTGTGTATGAAAAATAGATGAAAATGAGATAAAGCTCTGAAATTTATGGTGTGAATAAATTTTATACGTAGAAAAGAAGTATTGAAATAAAAATTTAAAAAACTTGTTACCATATTTGATTATATTGTTAAGCTCCTAAACTCATACAAAAAAAATTGTAAATGAGAGAAAATGAAAGAAGGGTAAGGTGAAAAGAAATGGGGGAGTGTTTGAAATGAGTTGTGGTAAGGGTATTTATAGGAATCCGTGTAGCATTTGTAGCGGTTAATGTATCTATTTTGTAGCAGTTTTTATTTAGCAGCGGTTAAAAAACTGCTACAAATATTATTTTATTTTTTAAAAAATATTTTTTCTAGTTTTTTTAAAGACAAAAACATAATTTGAATTTGATCACTTATCCTCGCCATCCCTACAGAAATTATGTAGAAAAATTATTGTTAGTGATGTATTATTAAATTTAAAAAATTTAATTTAAATGATGTGGACTTAGAAGAACACACCGCAGTAGAGGTAAATTGTCATCGTCTTTAGAGAAGTAGTTTTCAAAATCGACTAGTTGAAATGACTTACTCTCGTAGGCGATGTTATCACCTTCACCCATGTCGTAAAGGTCTTGTGTCTTTAAATGAACGACCATGTGCCAATCCTTGTACCTCTCGTCCTCGACATAATAAACCTAATGTGCCTCTGAAGCAAGAATATATGACTCATCATCTTGAGAAATACGAGTATGAATAGGTCGTGAGAAATTCACTGATGTGATCCCTAAGTTGTCAGTTGTCAGTCCCCAAGAAGTAGTAGTATTTTCCCACAAACACTTGAACAACGTCATGGTGAAACGGCCTTGATAATTAAGTTTGACCACATCAAGAAGCTTTCCATAGTAAGGGATGCCTCTGAACTGCATATTGGCGTCACTGCTGCTCACATAACTCCTTGTCCCAAATGTGCCATAAACACCCGAATTTTGAGTTTGCAATCCTTGATCCCATGAAACTGTGCAAAACTTGAAAACATTGACATTGTATGCTGTAAACCTTTTTGCATGATCAAGAGGGCCGATTGCGAGAGCTCTGAAATCTAGTAAGTGTGGGTTGTGGTTATTTAGTATTTTGAGCGCAAACTAGGTCCAGAATTCTCTGTGGACCTTTTTTTCAACTTCCAAGGATGTTTGTGTACGGATCTTGAGTTGACGCTTAACATGACTTCTGAATTCCCTACAATTAATAATGGAAAGGAGATAGTGAAATGAAAGTGAAAAATGTTACAAAAGATATAGAATAACATGTGAGTGTACAATTTTTACTGTATGAAAGGTTCAACTTGAGTGCAATTAATCAAGACATGTCTATATGCTTGCAACTTCTTAGTTGCCGTTAGTTTGAAGTTCTCAGTTCCTCCAACTAGTTTACCAACACGAAGGATGAATTCTCCTGATGTTGGCGCAGGTTCAGGACAATCGTCAACACGAGGTGGGCGGTTGAAAGGCATCTCAAGGTCATCAAAGTACCTTGAAATAGAACCTTCAGCTATAGAACTTTCTGGCCACGCCTTATTCCTTATGTAAGATTTTAATTTCCCAAGGAACCTACGAAGTAAAGAAGAGAAAATTGATACTAAATGCTGAAAAGGACGACTAGCAAACATGAGAACTAACAACGAAGCACATATTTAAAATGAGTACATCTCAATAGAATACATCCATCGATATTGTAGTAGGCCAGCGAGTTTTGTTTCATGAACGAAGTTGACTGTAAGGTGAACCATAATAGTAAAAAAGGATGGTGTAAATATCACCTTCAAATGATAAAGCGTAATAATGATTTTGAACTGCAGCTGATCGAGCTCCTCAACGATCAAAACCATAGAACACAACTTCCGAAAGAAAGAACAAAGTTCCACCAAAATGATGGAAACATCGGGAGGAAGTGCATTTTTTATAGCCAGAAGGAGTAACTGTTGCATAAGAACATGTGTGTAACCCCCTCCGTAATTATATCTGAAATACGCGATCAAAATGAAATAGAAACCAATAAGAAACAAAAATATTTCAAAATCCCATCTTCAAGACAGGGTTTCCACAAATAACTTTCAAAATCTAATTTACCTAGTCTCACATTCAATTTTGAATATAATTACATCACGCGGAATATCACATTTATACAAATATCATAGTGTAAAACAATATTTCCTGGCAATCTCGGGTTTTATTTATTAACTCAAGCTTTACAAGGTATATTCGCCCATTTCAAGCCCTCATATGGGGATTAAAAAATCTCATCACAAATATACACTCAAATATACAACCACATATACATGTCTAAATCCAAATATGAATATCCAATTATACATCCCAACTATGATAACCAATCCCCATATCAAATATTGAAGAAGCCCTTATCGCCCTTGGATGCTTACCCTTCCTCGAGCCTCTTGCCCTGTCTAAATGGTTAGTAGGGGAGGGTGAGATTCGAGAGAATCTCAGTAGGAAACAAATATGTATATGCATGTATGATATGTGTTTAATGCATGACATGCTTGCAATACATAACTCATGCTCTCACATTGACATATCTGCGTGCTCAATGTTTCAACAACATACTCATGGCCATAGCATAACTAGAAACAGAGCTACAATCATTCATACATGTTTCACATAATCAAGCAAAGCAATACATGCATCAATACACAAACATAAATATCAAAGCATGCAAGAGAGGTAAGTTCCCTACACTCTTTCCACGTATGCTCCAGCTTCGCTTACTCACGATCAGAACGAATACCGAACCACAATTAGGGAGAATATCAACCCTATAACCAAAGTAAGGACATAGGGTTATTCTCTATTCCAAAACTTACTTTCATATCACTTAAAGTTGGTTACCATTCATGACCTTCAGGTGACTATTCAAAGCCTAAAATATGCCTAAAGGCTTGGGAAACACTTGACCAAAGATCACCTTTTAAAAGTCCAAAATGCTAATTTTTAGGGGTTGGCCGCGGCCCACAAATCCACTGGCCGAGGCCAAAAACTGCTCAGAAATATTTGGGCCGCGGCCCATAATCCTTCTAGCTGCGGCCAAGAAAATCCTGTCTCATGGCTGAACTTCCAAAAATTATAAATAATTCCAAAAAAACTTAAAATGAGGTGATTCCAAAGCAAAATGAAAGCTATTCAAGTCCTATTCACAGGAAAAATATAGACCATTACTGGAAATTACTACAAAAATACAGATTTCCAAAAAAAATCCACTACTGCCCCAAAATAGTGTTCATTTTCGACCTCAAACTTTGGACAGTCATATCTCCCAGTTCCCAAAACGAAATGGCACAAATTACTTTTCCATGTTGAAGCTTGGGATGTGAACTTTAAGACTAGAAAGTTTCATAATTTTTTGACATCATTTTCCTAGTCAAAATGTCCACACAAACAGACTACCCAAAACAGATTTCCAATTGATAGATTTTCAAGTTTTGCACAATTGGCTTCCAATGGTCCCATTTTCACATCAAACACCATTCCCACACAAATTTTCATAAGAAATCCATTGGAATCACAAAAACAACCAAATTCACATCACATTGACATGTTTTACCAATAATCACAATATGTCATCACACAATCACAACACAACACACATTATCATTCTTTTCATTCCAAGTTCTCAAACCAATTCCAATGGCTCTATAACACATCAAGACACAAATTGCCACTCAAACACAAGGCTTCCATTTCGAAAATCACACAAAATCAGGGCAAAATTCACAATTTAGAATACTTAACCATAATTCACAAAACTTAGATAAAAAAGCTTCAAATACTCACCTCTTCCTCTTTCCCAAACCAATTCCTTGATTCTCCATCTTTCTGCTTTTACTCAAGCTCTCAAACACCTCCAATCAATAATCTAAAACCATAGAGATGAAGCTCTCATCAACATGATTAAGATTAATGAAGAGGATTTAGCCATTAGAGGCCATTAAGCAAGCCAAATACTTACCTCTTGCTTTCTCTTTCCTCCAAGGTTTGAACGAAAATGGAGGTTTTGGAGAGAGAGAGAGGGATGAGACCATGAAGAAGGAGGATCAATTTTTGGATACTAAAATCCTCATTAGGCTGACCAAAAAAGAAGAGAGGAGAGTGTGAATGTTTGAAATCTTGACCCAAGATCAGAGGGTCTACATCTTGCCATGTGTCACCCTTTTGCTCCATCAACCATGAGTTCACATAGGCACATGCACATGGGATTCCACCCTTTGATCTCAACACAAATCAATCCTAACCATTGATCTTGAAGTTACCAATGAGTTTCCTTTTCGGTAACCGATCAATCAGTCGGTAACTTTATCGTTTTGCCCCTGATTATGGCAATTCAAATTGAATCACCACCAAATTCTTTTTCTCATTCATTTACACCATACATATGCCCTTCCCCTTAATTTTATTCAATTTAGATGTTAATCCATAATTGAACTCAAATACAGGGTTTTGGCGCTGCTCATAACACATACGAATCACATCCGAAACTCAAATCACATTGGATTCTCCAAAAGGGTTCATTTATCAATAGCCATCTCCACTTTTGGAGTAGTTACCCTTTATCACAATTTGGGATCTTGCTAAACTGGGGTTTAGCAATCCACTTGTTTTAGGCTTATTCTCTAGCCTCAAATATCAAAATTCGGGGTATTACAATGTGAGTCATGACTCTTTAGGCTAGCAACCTTTCGAGCTTGGAAGTCAACACATCAACAAATGTTGATTGAATACCCTATCAAGAACTTTTAATTTCTTCAATGTTGCAAGGAAAACTTCCTTATTTGGTTTTGTGAGGGTATACTTTGCCAGCTAACATTTTTCATGCTTATCTGGCCAAGCGTCTTCACGAACTCCTATGGCATGTAAATCTTTCATTGCATGAAGGTGATCTTTTGTCTTGCCAGGTTTGTTAAGCAGCATATATATCACATTATCGCAAACATTCTTTTCAATGTGCATGACATCAAGACTGTGGTAAAGTAAATTAGATCTCCAATATAGAAGAGTGAATAAAATACTTATCTTCTTCTACTGCTGAGGCGCCAAAGTCCTACGCGTCTTTTGGTGAGTTTGTGATGAATCGTCAGTTTTTCCAAACTCGAAGTAAACATGCTCAAGCTACTGTGGCAACCTGATCCATGACTTATCCATAGCTACTAGTGATAGAGAAGATAATACAGTGAAGATGAGTGAATAGAGAATGACGAGTGCTTGGAACCTTATATTCTAACTTTCCAACGTTTAATACTTTGTAGCGGTTAATAACCGCTGCAATAACTGCTACTAATATTTAAGCTATTGGAAATTAAATTGAAGAATTAGTTTTAAACTTGTAGCAGTTATAAGAAAAGCTGCTACTAATATACATATGTAGCAGTTATACATAAGTAACCGCTACAAATTTGTAAAAAGTGGGGGGGGGGGGGAATTCAAAATTGAAAAGTTGAGTATTTGTAGGGGTTATTTATATAACCGCTACAAATAGTCAACAATTCAATTTTGAATTTTGTTGCGCGCATGTCTTTACATTTGTAGCGGTTTTTGCATTAACCACTATAAATATGGAACTATATTTCAAAAACTAATATATATATATATATATATATATATATATATATATATATATATATATATATATATATATATATATATATATATTGTAGCGGTTATATTATAAAACCGCCACAAATATAATAAAATTACATTTATAGCGGTTCTTGTATTAATCGCTACTAATATATATTTGTAGCGGATTTTCATATTAAGCGCTACAAATATAATTTTTATCATATTTGTGGCAGTTTTATAATATAACCACTATAAATACATATATTTTATTTTTTTAGAAATATAAATAATACTATTGTAATTAATTCACAAATTCAACAACGCAGTCTAAGAATATAAATATAACTATGGTAAACGCAATAAGAATCTAAGTTTTGAAATAAAAAATTATGTATATTTTTTTACAAATGTTTCAATAAGAAAAAATAAATCTGTCCTAAACTAAGTAGCTGGGGGCTGATCATCTGGTGCTCCTTCAGGTGCTGCTGGATCGGAGCGTTGGGCAGAATTAACGGCACCATCATCATGAACAGGAGGAGGAGGAGTAGTCTGGACGACATACCGAGGGATAGGAGGAACCTATGGATACTGCTCGACCGGGAACAGGCAACTCCACGACCACTCAACCATGAACTATTTTCAAAAGTACAAAAATAACCATGAACTATTTTTTGGAGCAAAAGTAACAATGAACTATGTAAAATGGAGCAAAACTGTTAACACCATTAATAGTCAACACACACTTCAATATCATAATTAAATGTCAACATTTCTTATTTTATGGGTTTTAATGGTTTTGTTCCATTTTACATAGTTCATAGTTACTTTTTCTCTAAGAAATAGTTTATGGTTATTTTTACACTTTTGAAAATAGTTCATGGTTATTTAAGCACCTTAACCCTTTTTTATTTTTATTTACATGCCCATTTTCCCTCTTTTTGCCTCTTTATTCAATTATGTTTAATTATGTCCAAGGCCTATATCAAATGAAGCTAAATGCCAATGTATGATGCAAGGATGCCTTATGAGTAATAAAAGAGTGATGACATGTACTTTTAGTTTTGATATGGGTGATGAACATTGAGAGAAAAAAAAACTCTACCTCCTTAAGAGATCCATTACCTCATAGGAAGAATGAAGTGCCTATTAACCTGCCAATAGCTTAGGCTATCAGGTGGCTAAGGGTTTTAAAAATGATGATTATCTCTAAAGCCCATATAAAATGAAGCTAAATGCCAATGAATGATGCAAGGGTGCCTTATAAGACATAAAAGAATGATGATTTGCACTTCAAGTCATGGACATTGAGAAAAAGAACTCCACCTCCTCAAGAGATCCATTACCTTATAATGAGAATGAAGTACCCACTAACCTATGAATGGCCTAGTCCATCACACAGCTAAGGAATTTAAAAATGATGTTTATGTCCAAGGCCCATATCAAATGAAGCTAAATGCCAATGAATGATGCTAGAATGGCTCATGAGACATAAAAGAGTGAGGACTACTTGTACTTCAAGTTTTGATATGGGTGATGGACATTGAGAAAAAGAACTCTACCTCCTCAAGAGATCTATTACCTCATAGAGAGAATGAAGTACCTATTAACCTATAAATGGCCCAGGCTATTACGCATCTAAGGTTTTAAAATGATGATTATATGCAAGGTCCATATTAAATAAAGCTAAAAGGCCTATAAATGATGTAATGGTGCCTCCTGAGCCCTAAAAGGGTTATTTCTCATTTAGATATTTCCTAACATGATAGATGTAATGAGCTCATAGCCTTTTAGGGTCATAAACCCTCAGATAAAGGTTGGCTATATAATGCATACACCTTCCTTGTGATATATCTACTTAAGGAGTGATGCAAGATACATACTCAGGTGAAGCAATAATTAGGCGCTTGATCCTAGGTGTTTCCTTCATTATGCATGGATGATAAATAATACGGTCAACAATAAATAAATCCCCTCCAGTGTCCTATTTTGGGAATAATCCTAGGTTGGGGGATGTCTACCCTAAGAAAGGAAGGTACTAATTAATTAGGCTGATCAATAATTTCTACTAATAAGTGTCATAGTTTCAAGGTGGTTCTAAATTCTTACAAATAAGGTTTCCTAACTACCCCTATCGTAAAGATAAAGACCCCATATGAAGAGATTAACTTTCAGGGGGTTTTAAAAATCCTAGGGATCAACCCTACCAAGTGAGTAAAAGCTAGGATGAAGTCTTCATTGTAACCTCAAGGGGTTTTGAAAACTCTATAGGGAGACCACTAGAAGTTTCTACTTAGCTAAAGAACTCAAACTTAGGTATAGGGCCCAAAATGTGTGTAAGGAAAATAATGTATGTCTTTAGTGTGTATGGAGAGCATACCAGCCTTTGGGCTTAGGTTCTACCCATCCCTCATCTGCTAAGTATATCACAACATAGATAGAGAAGAAGAATTAATAAATAAATGAAAAAATAATTTAATAACTAAAAAAATAAAACAAATAAAAAAGGGTAATTAAAATAAAATTAAGGTCATATTATTTTTAAACACTTAACTTAAAATTGAAGAAAATGATTTTTTATTTGTTTGGTATTTTTTATTTTATGAAAACAACTCTTATATTTTTAATTGAATAAAAGAAAATTTTTTGGAAGGCTCTTGGACTAAACTTCTGGAGGCAATTCCCATAATCTCACATGAAAGAATAATCGATTTTTATCTAAAGAGGCTCTAAAAACCTCATACGATAGAATTCTCTTTTAAAAGCAATTTCATTTATTTTGATAAAAAGAGAAGCTTTCTTCTTTGTTATTTTCACTTATAAAAATGGGTCTCAATCAGTTTTTCCCTTTTCTATAAAGAAAACTTATGTTAGAGGGAGAGATGAAAATAACATATAGGTAATACACATGAAAACAATGGAAACAAGTGGTGGAAGCAAACCATCACATGTCAAGTCAATGAATGAAGGATGTGTAACTTCTTAGTGGTCCAAGTAACACACAAATATTATTGGGCATATCCTTGCAATATCATTTTAAAGAGAGCAACATAAATATTGTTGAGGTGGTGGAGTGAAAGAAATAAAAAGAAAGAGGGATGAGTGGTACAATCACATGAGACTAAAAAGATTAAATAGAAAAAATAACAAAAGAAAAAAATAGAATAAAGAGGAAAGATATAAGGAGAAAAAGAAGGGAAGAGAAAAATAAGATAAAATAATACAGATCATATTGGATTGCACCCTCTAACAATTAGTATTGTGGCTCACGAAGGTGACACCAATCACACGAGTATATGCTTTTATTTGGCACAAAGACAAAACAATAAAAGTAGAAGAGAGAGAAAATGAAGAATAATAAGAAAACAAATCACTCTAAATTTCATATTGGATTCACCCACTAGCCATTGATGTTTAAACTTGTATATGTGATAATCATCACAAGAGTAAAGGCTTTCCTTAGGGTTTTTAAAAAAAGATAAGAAAAGGAAAATGAAAAACAATAAGAAAATGAATTAATCCTCAGCATATTGGATTCCTCCCTCTAGCCATTGGTGTTGAAGCATCATATATGTGACAACAACTATAAGAGTATAGGCTTTCTTTGGGTATGAGAAGAATAATAAGATAAAAAGATGAACACAATCAATAATTTACTCTTACTTTTAGGCACCTCTAACCATTCTTTGCCTCTTTTCTCTCCCTATTTTCTTATGTCTTTGCTCTCCCAATTTTGTGTGTGTATTACTTCAACCCTTACTCCCCTATTTATAGTTTTAAGGTAGGGTTTTTTTCATAAATGTTCATTCTTTTTTGAATTATCATTTTTAACTTTTTTTTTTTTTTGTATTTTATGTTACTAAAACTACCTAACTTGAGCCAATCACCATCAATGAGAGATTTTTTTTTAATTTTTGTCTTTTTTTAATTTTTAATTTTTAATTTTCTATTAATAAAACTTTCTAACTTGACCTGATTACCATCGATGAGAGATTTTTTTTTAAAAAAAAATTATTTTTTTACTTTTTTTATTATTTATCCCACAAGTAATTTCCTAATTTAAACCTATCTACGTAAATGAGAGATCTTTTTAATTTTTTATTTTATTTTATTCTTTTTTATATTTTCCCTACAAGCAATTTTCTAATTTAAATATATCAACATGAATGAGAGATATTTTTTGTCTTTTTTAAATTTCTATTTTTTTTCCTTCACAATGACTTCACATTAAATTTCCTAATCCAAATATCAAATAACATCAATGAGATGGATTATTTTGAAATTTGTTTCCATTTGCTACAGAACCTTAAATTCAAGACAATCACTATTAATGACGATCATTTTTCAAATTTCAATTACAATCCAATCACCATCAATGCTATTTACTTATTAATTTAGATGTGTTAGGATTAACGAGGATTTTTTCAAATTTTTATTATTTTTGAGTTGGGCAAATGAATTTGAAAAAGCATATCAAATTATTCATGCAAATGAATTTCTTGGATTTTTTATACTACTTTGTGCTTAATCTTGCATGTAAGTATTTTAAAAGAAAAGTTGAGAATTCGGAAAATGTCAATTGGGCCAGAATTAATATTTTTTACAGATTAGGGAAACTTACAGAAAATAACCTAAAACTTTTGAAAACTATAGAATCAATGCTAATGAGAACTAGGGAAAATTATAGAAAAGGTCCTAGAGTTTTTAGAAATTACAGTTTTTCCCTACAAACATTTTAGAATTTGTAGTTTAGTCCCTTTGTAAACTTTTGAATTCTTGTAGTTTAGTCCTTGGATTTTATAGAGAGCCCCTGACATTGATAGTAGGGGAGCGCCATGTAATACACACAGAGAGGGAAGTGGAAACTAGAGCTCGAAATCCATCGGAGGAGAGTTTGGAGAACACCAACGACCTTTTTCTTCGTGAAAAAGAGCCCGAGCTTAATAGACCTTGAAGGAGCAGTGGGAGAGCTTCATAACTTTTTCTTCTGTAAGCTCGGTGACACCAAAATAGAGAGAACCCAAGGACCTTCCTTCTCACCATTCCTATTCTATCGTGCTTAACCATCACTACCACCATCCCTTCATCACTACCTCTGACAAGATCCTAGATCAAAGAAGCCCAGAGATTGAGCTCAGCATGAGTGGCAGTGAAACACTATAAGATAGAGCTTTAGTGATGATGGGAAGCAAACCTGGATAGAGAAAGGAGTGACCACCGCCGTTTGCCATTCTTGCCATCGGAGATCGCACACTCTCTATCCATCATCTTCATCATTCTTTTTCTACCATCAATATTGGTTTTTCCATATCTCCACCATTTACCGAAAATTTAGTTGACCACCACCAAGCACCATAACAGGTTCACCATCTCACCTCCTCTTCTTTCAATATCGCATCATAGACCTAAACCAACAACAAAACTCACCCCTTCATTCATCTTTAATGGAATTATTGATTATTAGTAGAGCTATGGCTACTGTTACATTCATGAGAGGTTAATTTGATTAAGTTTTGGTTGTGAAGAAGGTGGCTAGAGTTTCAATATACTACAAAGGGGAGTTTATTAATTTTCCATTAGCTCATTATATGTATTGTGATTTTTTTGGATTGATTTTGTAATTGGTACATGTTTGTGAGACTTAGATGAGTGTTCATTTGTCCTTGCTGGTTAACATTTGTGTTGAATTTTTCTTTGATGATCTTGGATTTTATATTGAACATATGTTCTTTTGAATTAATGAAGTTATGCATTATATATGATTACTAGTGCGTATGATGTATTTATTTTAATTTGAGTGTCATTATTCTTATTTAAGAGGAAGCAAATGCATTAAAATGATTTTCAAACACATGTGAAGAGGTTTTTAATATTTTATCTAAGAGATTACTATGAAAGTGATTGTATGATTAGTCATTAATTAAGTAGATTGGACCCACTGTGATTTAGGATTTTCAATTAGACTTGATGCAAAATTAACTCTCAAATTATTTTGAGAAGCTAGGAAAGCCACCAACTTTGTTACCAAGACTCATTTTGTCATATCATCCCTTTTTATTCCGAAGCATTTCTTCATTCTTTTCCAAAAATACCAAAAAGTTAGAAATAACTTTACTTTTTTTTTTTTTGCATTTTAATATAGAGAGACCAAATTTCACAACCCTATTTCTAACCATGTTTCTAGCACTTATTGTCTAACCAAGGGAATTCAAATAAAAGGCTCCTTGATAAAAGAATGATCCTAAATTACTTACACTATATTACATTTTAATTCATGGTAAATAAACCTCAAGGCAACTAAGGTTGTGTTAAATAACTGGCTAGTAGGAGTGAGATGTGTAATATCCTGACTTTTTAGGCCTAGAGACTTGAAGATATGCCTATATCAAGTAGACGACTAAGCCCAATTTGAAAAGAGTCCCCAAGAATGACTAGAGATAGAAAGACTCTCAAGGACTATGTGATCCGGTCCTACCAGGCAGAGGGCCTAGTATGCACAGGCAACAAGATTAAAGTGATGGTGCAGATGTGCACAAGACAAATATACGATGCCATTGGGTTGGTAGAAAGATGCCACACAAATATGTCATGAGGTAAGGGATGAATTAGTTGGTGAAATAGTCCGGTATAAGTGTGCATATGGCATTTTTAAGGTAGAAAGTACACCCTACGTTTTTGAAGTAGACACAGGTATGTGGTGCCATATAGGGCCTATACAAATATACTCTAACCTGGCATCATTTGGCGAGGCTCGATATATGTGTCGCATTCCCAAGCAAAACCCAAGTAGAGTCCTGAGTGAGCATCGATAAAGTAACTTTATTAAAGTAACTTTAATAAAGTATGTAATGATGGCTCATGATGACACACCTTTTGTGTTGACATCACCGGAGAGCACCAACTACCGCCTAAGTTTGGGGAATCCACCAGTCCCTATCCTGACACTAGACTTTCTTGAACACCGCATTGGGAGCTCGGGGAAATTTTCAGGCCCTTTCCTTCCCTTGACCATCTTGGCGCCACCTAAGAGAGAGAAAGTGAGGATGTGATAGTTAGATGACACTTAGCAATTTAGGGCTCTAATATTTTGACACATGGCAAGCTAAGATGAAAGCACTTTACAAGATTAAATCACTACCATCCAACCTCATTTAAGAGGCCTAATTTTGGCCAAAGTAGAGGGAGGAGGAAATATCTAATTTAAATCCACAAAAATTGTTAGTGGAGAGATGAGGTGTGAATAGTGAATTTTCCTGAACACTGGAGCCAATTTGGACCCCAAAATGCCTTTATCATCCGGTAAGTCATTCAGCCAACTTCTTTTACTCACTGTAAGCTTCAATTATATGGTCTCAAATTTTTAATCTGAGGTGTTTTGTGTCCATTAGCTAGCCGGAGTGCCACCAAAATTTCAAACCACTTGTAGAAACGTGAAGCCTAGGCTTTGTTTTGAACTGCTTACTTCGTGTTTTCGTTGAGTATTTCTTGACTCTTGTGCCACTCTTGATTTTCAGCCAAGAGGATTTTTGAAGCAAGATGATGTTTGCAATCATGTTTAAGGTGATATAAGATGCTTGTTGAAGTATTAAACTTGTTGGTAGTTAAAAACATAAAGTTGGGTTTTTTATTGTTTTAGGAGGCATATTTCGGTCAGAACCAAAACTAGGTGAGGGAGGTTTTTGGTATTTTTGAGGGTTCTATTGGATTCTACTTGAAAAATGGTATGGGAATAGATCCTAGTTATAATCTTGATCGATTTAGAAAGATAAATCAAAAGATTGAAAATTGTTGTAGTTTCTGCCAAAATTTTGTTTTGGAGGCAGTCTGGTTGTGATGCGTTTTTGAATGGCTAAACTTTATCCATTGACCCTGAGATTGTCCAGATTTAGAAAGTTTTATTAAGGCAGGGCTAAACGGCTTTAGATGCTTGACGGGGTAAGAATACGGTAGGCAGTGGTCCTATTCGTAGGTTGAAAAATATAATAGAAAGTCTACGGTTAGGTTAAACACATAAAGACCTTTAATTTAGTAGTATTGGGTAAGAAATGGCCAAGTACACAAAAAGTTATGGTAAATTGAAGTTGAGTAAAAATTCTTGTCAGAATTTTTGGTAGCAAGGAAAAACCTAGAAACTGGGAATTTTGTGTGGACAGAAAACTGTGTGAAGCATTTTTCCCTTAAAATAAACTTAATAAGGATTACAGAATTTTGAATCACCCTAATTTTGGAGTTTTCTAGAATTAATTATTATTTTTCAGAGTTAAGTGAAAAATCTACCAACTTTTTGGAATAGTGTGAAAATGAAAAAGTAATGGCATTTAGTAATAAAATTAACTTCCAAGGGTTAAGTTTAGCACTTGGAGTTAGTGTGAGTCCATTAAATACCCATTGGGCCTAAGTGTTAACTTTAAGGTTAGCCAACCAATATGTCTTTGGGTTATTAAAGTTTGGGATAAGTATGGGCCCAAAGAATAAAGACAAGTCCTAGAGGCTAAAGTAGCCAATTGGACATTTATTTGTCATGGTTCTAACAAAATGGCCATTTATCTAGGCCATAAGATGTTAAAGAAGAGGCAATAGAAGCAACTTCAGTGGTTGGAAGAAAAGGTTCAAAAAGGGGACTTGAAGACAAAAGGTAGTGAACTTACTTACTTGCATGTATGTGAAGTTTATGATATATATTGATTTGCTATATTGCTTTACTTGATTATCTGAAGTATGTATGAGTGAATGAAGCTCTGTTTCTGTTTTTGCTGTGGCCATAAGTATGTTGCATGAAACATTGAGCATGCAAATTACCATTATGTGAACATGAGCCTATATAGGGCAAGCACATCATGCACTAATATTTATCTTACATGTATTGTCTGTAATGTTTGCTACTGATATTCCCCCGAATCTTAAACCCCACCAACCATATAGGTATGGGAATACGAATAAAAAGAATGCTGAAGATGAACAAGAAGAAAAGAAGATAAAGAATCGAGAAAGAAAGAATGCATATTAATTTAGTATATGCAAATTATCTGCATGGCAAGAATATATGTATGAAGAATACAAATGCGTGTAATCGAAGGAAGTCGTAATCAGGATCGCTAAACTCACTGCAACTATGAATAATAATAAAAAATAGAACGAACTCTGATATATGAATATGGTAAAAATAACAGCTCAACAACCAGAAATGGGTAATAATCCCCTAAGAGAATATAAGTAAACGCTTCCGTGTATGTAATAAAGCGGTATAAGGAAGGGTGTTACAAGATGGTAAGTAGTAAGAATTTTCCTAGAAACAAAGAAGCAATTGATTGCTAAACTGTGTCTGTTATAGGTCTTGACCATGGAGTATTCCTAAGAAATTAGGAATTGGTGCTTTGAAACAAAGTTTATGTTGCCTAGTAACAGCAACATGTCTTCCAAAAGATAAAGAAGAGGAAAAGCAGCCAAGGTAAGGCAAGCAGAGTTGACCTCGGTCTAATGACAGTAAAGAGTAATAAGTAGTCAAGAATAATTTAGGGATCTAGGATCCCCTAAGTCTAGCATGATTCCAAAGAAGGGTTGTAAGGAAACTATCGTACGCTACCAATCCATTACTAAGTCACCAATATAGGTGATAAATGATTACTTATGCCATAGTGGCTAGATGAGTCAGGTAGAAAGATAATGATGACAGATTCTCATGAAAAAGTATAGGTAGCCACTAGCACAAAATAAGAGACTTCCCCACCAGAAAGTAAAGGCTAAGAGTTTACAAAGAACAGAAGGGGTGTGAGTCTCTGCCTTAGCTTAAAGGCAGAGTGGCAACCTAAGCCTTAAGATAGTTAAGGCAGCCTTAATAAAAATAAGGCAACATGATGAGTTCTCTTCCTACACCGTCTAGTGTTATCAAAAGTAATAGGGCTCATGAGAGCTTAAGTCCCACTGAGGCAAGGGAAGTATGGCATTGAGCCTAATGGCCACAAAGATGAATAAGTGGCTAAGGGAGTTAGAAAGGTAGAGATAAGGAATTAATGAGAAGGCATGCGGAAATGGAAGGAAAGTAAATAAGAGGAGTAATGAATTGATTTCAGAGTTGCCAAAAGAAATTAACAAGGCCTAAGACATTAATGTCAATATCTGTGATCAAACTTGGTGAAGAATTAGTGTAGTTGCCAACTAAGTGAAGGTGGGTTATTTTATAGCTTAATCATTGGTTTAAAGCCTCCCAAAGATCCTAATATAGTATGACCGAGTCGCAGTAGATTCCGAAAGGTCATAGTAGAACCTAGCAAAGCTCAGAGAGGAATTGTGGTGGATCTAAAGAGAAAGTTCAGGGAGATCGTAGTTAGATCTTATGGTTGCAGTAGACTTAAAGAAAAGTTACTAAGCCATAAGAGTAAAAGTACTGTAGCTTTTTTGGAAGATAGTGACCAGGGATAAGTTTAAAATATAGAAACTTCCTAAAGTTGGTTAACTAACATAGAGAGATCACCCTTGACTTTTCTTCAGATAGCCTAGATGTTAATTTGGCCGAGCTCAATTCTATTTGGTTAATAAAGGAAAGAAAGTTAGCTGAATGTTTAGAGCTGTGAACCCTGAATTAATTGCATCTGACAAGCTAAGTATGAGATAAGAATGCAAGGGAAACTAAGAGAGCCCCAATAATAATCATATGAATAAACTAATTATCAATAGATAAATCCCTAAGGTAAAGTTAAAAGTGACACAGTAACCAAAAAAGGCTTGATAAAAGTGAGGAAGGAGTATGAAAATAAAGGGCACAAATGGATTTTGGAAAGCAAACTTCAAGTTAAAGCCAAAGCATCACTAGAAAAGTTAAAGTGGGTTAGCATGGTAGAGTAAAATACCATGATAATGAGCACACAATTAAGGTACCACGATGAATAAATATGCCTAAAAAGCAGAAGGAATGTAAGAAATTAAGATGAAATACTTAAAAAACAAGGGCATTGTGTGTGCAAATGCCAAAAGAATAAGCTATGAATTAGTAGGAAAGCATAATAGCCCAGCTTACAAGGAGAACATTTGAGTAAAAGAAATGATAATCTCCTTAGTAAGCCTCTTATTAAAGTGTCTTACTTTGCCAAGAATGGTGTAAGTAGATGTCAATCCTCAAAGTTGGACGAAATTTTATTGAGAGGGGGAGAAATGCTGTATTTCAAATTTTGGGCTAAAAAGTTGAAGAATTAAATATGAAATAAGTAAACTACTAAGCCCAATTGAGTATGATTCCTATAAATGCCCTAAAAGGATTCCTATAAATGCCCTGAAAGGATAATGATTAATAAACGTTAAACATGAAATAAAAACTTAGTCAAAGGCTAAATAAAATAATATACTTACCACGATAGCATTGTATGCCTATTTTCCGGTTTGGGCAAAAGCGCAATTTATCAAAATTACGGGTAGTAAGGGTAATTTTGGAAATTATGCCTGGAATTTTATGAAAGTCCAGGAGACATAGAAAGCTAGAAAAAAGTTCCCTCGAGTATATTTGAGGGTTGGTTGAGGTATAAATGAGAATATTTCATCAAAAAGGAATTTTAAAGATTTATGAGAATTTTGGTTAATTAAAGAATAATTAGCTAAATTTAATTATGAAAAATATCAAAAGGCCTCAAATAATCATGGAAAAATAAAGGGAACTTATTTTAAGGTTAATGTGTTTTTATAAAAATGGTTTCATGCCCTATAAATGAAAAGTTTGTTGTAAAGAATATTTTATGAACATTTTATCCAAGAATAAGGCAGTTTCATGGAAATTATGGGAAAAATAGCTAAGGACTAAATTTGAGCTTGCGAAAAATTAAGGAATTACTTCCTAATAAATATGAATTATTTATTGTTTCATATTGATCAAATGATTCAAGAATCCTCAAAAACAATTTGTAAAGACTTAATTTCATATTAATGAAGGAATTTGAGATTATATTTGATGATTAAGCTTATGTAAAGTATTTAGCTCATTGGAGGAAAAGGATGCGGTCTCGTATGAGGCCAAGTGGCATGCTTAAGGTGAAGGAAAAAAAGTAGATGAAATATTGGCCATTGGATCAAAATGGAGGCAATAAAATAGCATATGGATTTGTCAAGTTATCAAATTTAGTTAATAAGTACTAGAGCACATGAAACTACGAAAAAACGGCGTATTTCCCAGAGAATTCCGTCATTGAAATCATTGTAGACGGAAATCACCGATGGATTAGGGACAGAAACACAATTACCAATGGAATAAGTTTCATCTCTAAAAGGTACATGACAAATTGATTTATCGAAGGAATTTTTATTCCTTCAGAAATTACTGATGGATTACCCACAAAAAAATTCTAGAAGTAATTACCGACGAAATTTTCCTTACAGAAATTACGGATAGATTTCTGACGGAAACTTTTCTGTCGGTAATTTCCAACAAAACAATTCCGTCGGTAATTTCTGACGGAATTGTTTCATGGATAATCCGTCAATAATTTAATATTATTTTTTTAAAAAATCCATGTGGCGACCTTCAAAGAGACCAGGCCACATGCCTTAAAAGAAGCCACATGGACATCTCGGGGCCCCCCACCGCCCAGCCCAGCATCCGGCCTCGGCGGTCCCCGAGCATGGGTTGTCACTTAAAAGAGGACACGTGGACATCACGGAGCCCCCCCACCGAGCAGGGGCCATGTGTCCCTCTAACCTTGTACCACATGTCTCTGTGAGATAATTGTTGTGTTTTGTGACAAAGGTAGGATTCGAACCTTGGATCTCTGGTATGTGCTTTGATGCCTTTGCCTATTGCGTTGTTTTAATCTTACATTTTTTATTCACGTAATAATATATATATAATTTAATAATTAAAAAAATAATAATATTAAGATAAATATATATAATATTAAATATATAATTATATATTTCGTTTTTTATAATATAAAATTCAAAAGTTTTTAATTTCCTATTTCATTTAAATATTTAATTTTAATATAAATATATATAATATTAAATATATATTTATATAATTTTATATTTTTTTATGATATAAAGTTTAAAATTTTTATTATTAATATTTTTTATATTTAATATATTATATTAAATATTAATTTTATGATATTTAAATTTTTATTTGTTATATATTATTTTTATTTTTATTATTTTATACAAATTATTAAAAGATTAAAAAAATTATTAATTTTACTTACGGATTACCCACGGAATTCCGTCGGTAATTTTTCATTAAAATTACCCACGGAATTCAGTGGGTAAATTGTCGTTTATTACTGATAGAAAAAGTTCCATAGGTGATCCATTAGTATTTATTGACGGAATTTTTTTCTATCTTAAATCCATCAGTAATTAGCTATGGATTACCCATAGAATTCCGTGGGTAAGGTGTTGGTAATTATCAACAAAAAAAAATTCTGTGGGTAATCCGTCAATATTTATTGCCATCGGTTATTAGAGACAGAATTTTTTTCCGTCAGTAATTCCGTCAAAAAAATTATTTTCTTACGGAATTTACGGACAAAATTTTTGAGCAGAAAATCAGTGGGTAATTTTTCCGACGGAAAATCCATCGGAAATTATCAGCGGAAATAATTTTGTGGGTAATTCCGTCGGTAATAACATATTTTTTTGTAGTGAAAAAAGAGTTACACACCTCCTATTTGGCTCATTGAAGTCAGCCAAGCACCAAGAAAAAAGAGAGGGCCGATACAGTGAGGAAAGAAAGAGAGGAAGGATAACGAGGAGGAAAAGAAAATACAATTATCTAGTTGAGTTTGATGCTAAGATCTTCATCTCTTCTAGTTTTCATACTCAACACTACCTATAATCCCTAAAGCTTCTCTTGATTTCATGTTTAGCAAGATGAGAAAGAGAGGTTAGGGTTTCAAGAAGGGAAGTTTCAAAGAATCAAACTAGCTAGGAGTCAAGGTAAGTGTTGATTTTTGTTATGTACTGTTGTTCATGTTGTTGATGATGACCATGATGACCTGATTTGATCTTGGGATTTTGTAATTTTTGGAAACGAGAAATATTGGGGGAGGTGCTGTCAAAATTGTCAAGAAATAGATCTAGTAGTTGATGGAATGGAAGTTGCAAAGTCTTTGTTCTCCCCTATGATATATTTTGGTCAATATAGGGCAAGAGGAAAGAGTGCGATTTTCCTAATTTTGATGCTTCTAATGAGCTTTAAATGAAAATTTGTGTAGGTACAAGTGAGAAACCAAATTTGGGAGCATTTGACACTACAATGGATTTTTTGGTGTAATAGCCCCTATGCCACTGTTTTGAGTAATTGAAGGGGAAAGAGATTGCATTTGAGATTAAAAATGAAATCTACATGAATATGTTTGGGGGAGAAGCATGTTAGGTTAATTTTTAAGCCTATGGAATTGAAGCAAACTTGAGGTCCAAGAGACAAGCAAGAGTTTTGACATGTCCATTATTTCAATGGTCCTAATAAGCTTTGCAGTTGATGTGATGTTAACTTAGGGCCATTGGACATTATGGAAGTTGAATTGGGAGCTTGGGTAATAATGCTTCAAGCAAGGAGGAATTAAGAACAAGAGAAAGTAATTAAAGTTTAAAGGTAGCAGCTTTACTTTCTTCTATTTAAGTTGTGTTTATGATTTGTATTGCTTCTTAGCTTGTCATGAGTTGAATAACTATTTTATCTTGAACATGTATTTTTTTTTTAATTGTGTTATGTACATGATTGACAATTATAAGTTTTGTGTGTATGTTCTTGATTACATGTAAGGTTTGGCAAAGCTTTTTGTTGGTAAGTTAAACGCCAAAGTATAACTTGATTACTTGAATGGTAGTTATTTGCTACTATGGGATTCTTTGAATCTCACCCCCAATAACTAACCATGCTAGATTACAAGCTTCCAAAGGCAAGAGCAAGAGCAAAGTGGAATGGTAAGCAGAAAGAGAAATGAACTTCCTGTGGTATTGTTGTGTTAGAAGTTGGAATATGTATAAACAATTCTGTGAGCTATGCAAATTTGTGATGTGACCATGGCAAATGAAGTGGATGTGTTAAGATGGACATTGACCAATTGGAAGCTATAGATTAGACTTGAAACTATGATTTTAATATGCATCTTCATGACTTCCAATTTTGATCTCTTTTCAAAGCATGGTTATTGTTTCAAAGCACAAGCGTTTGTAGGCTTGCAATGAACACAGAGAGCATTCAAAAAAGCCCTTAATCAGGTCAATTGGATGTACACATCAAGTGTTATGAATTCTTTAATTTGAGGTACAAGATCTGTCTATAAAACAGAGCAACATTAGAAAGTGAATTAACCATATATATCTGAGCGTGATGGTATTTGTCTCAAGTAAAGGACTTCATAAAAGCTTTCAACATAATTTTAGAGCCCCCTCATTCAAGTTTTTAAGAATTAGTTATAAATTTTAAAAGTTGGACCACTAAACTGGAAATATGAAATAAATAATAACCCATAGATAAATATGCAAGTTTTAGTTATGGGTTTTAATTATTGACTTGCCTGAGCCATAGCGCTTCTAAACCCACACTAAGAGTGTCAAAAAGACGGATGTTACAACAGTAATAACGGCAATCTAGTAATCTCAAAATCAATGTGTTAAGTCAGATATTTTGTATAAGGTCATTCTAGTCATTTCAAAAGTCTTTCGCTGGTCATGAATCTTTTGGTAAGCTAAGGGGTCAAGGGTTCAAATTCAAACCCTTCCTTAGCCCCCTTGTTGAAACATTTGTGATGGGTAGTGGGCTCCAATTATTGGTGGACATAGTTTTTTTCTAAAATCAAAAATGAGGGAACTGCATTTTGGTCAGTTATCATCAAAACATAATTTCAATTTAGTCATTTAATATTGCGATGTGAATTTTTTGGTCTTTATTTTAATAATGTCTCTTCCGCGGGGACATACTGAAATTCTCCCTACTTTTTAATAACATGTACAAAATATTATATAAGGTAACTATCAGTCTTTTACATACATATATATTAAATAACTAGTTCACTTTAACGGTTAACAATTTCAGTTCTATGCAACAACAATTTAAATGGTGATAACTACTCTCTTGAAATGCAACTCCTAGGTTTCGAAGTGTCAGTAGATCCATGGCTACTTCTTCTTTTTTTTGATAGTAGATCCATGGCTACTTCACCAGAGAAACATAGCTCTTTTCTTTTTGAGGGAGACAAGAAAGATTTGAAGCTGAGGGTTACAAGGAGAAATTGGAAGGAAAAGTGATTGAAATTTGGAAAGAACAAAATGGATAGTTTGTAGAGCAGCCTATTTCTATTAGTGGTATGAAAGAATCTTCTGCTCATGCAGGGTTCAATAATACATGAACAGGATAGTGGATACGTACTTCCTCCGGTCCTTAATATAAAAGATATTTGAAGACTTGATCTTAATCCTAAATATAAGATATAGTTTTCATATTTGTTAATCTTTTTTTAATTTAACCCCATTGATGCTCCCTCAACAATAATTAAAGAAGAGAGGGAAGGAGGGAATTAATGAAAATGACTAGGGTGTTTTAGAAAATATCTGTCATATTAACTAACTTAACTAACTTTCTTAATTAAATTAAATTAAATAAATATGTCTTATATGAAGGAATGGAGGGAGGAGTAATATGGATCTCATTATGATACTCTATTTCATTAATAGAGACAGAAATATTTTAACCTGAATTTATGTATTGCTGCTGCTGCAGAAGTAGATCCATTCGTAATGGGAAGTAGCAAGAGCCACTCATTTTTGCGACTATAAAAAAAAGGTGTATATAAGTAGGTCTTCAACGAAGAGACAAAAATAAAAATTTAATAATTTTCTTCTAAATAATAAAAGAGAATGAAAAATGTGCTCGGAACTTGTCCACATGAAAAAGGATGTAATTGGTATTCTAGCCAGCTCGCATGGCTAGATTGCTGATGAAAGAGCCCTAGTACAAAAAGGGGAGGGCATTGTGCACATTCTCAATTATTTTTGAAGGTGTATTCAATATATTAAAGTATTTAGAGGTGTAATTTTACCTTCAGTGCATTTAAAGTGGTCCAATTTCACCCTTCAACTAACAAAAACATAAATGGATTTTTTCCCATTACCACGTTAGCATTAAAAATGCCACATAAGTATAAAGGGGCAAAATTGAACCCACAAATACATCAAAGTGCTAGATGCATATCTAAAAATGGTCCAGGATGCTGATAGCACCTTTCACTTAAAGGGGACTATGAGTTGTACCACAAGATGAGGCAGTTGTGGAACTTTGGGTGACGCTGAGTAGGATGAATTATATAACGTTTTGAAGTTATGAAATTATATCAATGATGGGCAATATGACTGAACAATATATATTGTCAAAAGCTTGCCCCCACCGGTTTTATGCGAATTCCGCCATTATCCTCATAATGCATGATATATGCATGGATAAGTCCTTGTCCACCTGTGGAAAAATGAGAGGGAAATGAAAAACGTGTGCATAAAAGTGTTCAGTACTTGTCATACCGTAGACATGATGAAGACGTTTAACAAATTTCCATTGAGAGTTGTCTTATTGGGTGTTTCCCCCTCCTATGATCTCCACCACACACAAAACGGCCCCGTGAGAGGGTTGTCATTTTTCACCTAAACATAATTTTTTTTTCCAAATAAGAAGCTGAGAAAGGTCTTTTATTTGCAATCTTCGATATTAAAAATTTAATTAAGTTATTTATTTGTAATAAATAATGGGTATTAGGTTTCCTAGCTAAAATACCCTATTTAATTTAATCTTGTGGATTAATATGTCCAATGAATATAGATACTTTATGATAAAATTATAAATTTAGAAGATAAATTGGATTGAGTCCTTGTATTTAAAACCAAAGTAAACTCGTTGTCTAGCTCTTATAATAAGGACTAAATAGAGTATTGTCAAGCATTTCATGTCCTTCAAGGTATTTTTCCCCCTTCTTTTCATAGTCCTTCAATGCCGGTCGCACTAATTGGTACTTATCAACAAAAATGTAGTTATAAAAGGTATTCTTTTTGTTTTTCTTGCTTTACATGTTTGTGGTTGTTGGACTTTGGGTCCAAGTCTACCCTTGATGGGCCAGACTATTTGATTAGGATACAAGTAGCTTAATTAAATAAGAATCAAATCAGCATTAATTGTAGATTGGTGAATAAGTTAGTATTAATTATGATATTGTTAATTGAGAAACAAGTCATCATAATTCAAGAAATTAATTGAGAATTAATTCCCCTAATTACCAACTTGGAAGACAAGAAGGGTGGACATCATTTCCTAATTAGTAGCCACCCTAAACCACTATAAATAGGAGGTGCCTTTTTCAATTATTCCTCACCCCTGCTATTGAGTTTTTCTAGCAATCTCTTCTCTCCTACCATCTTTCTTGTTCTTGTGATCTATTGTGTCAATCCTGATTAGGCTCTAGTAGTCTAATAATTGTGTGGGCACTATTATGGAGTATTGGAGCTTTGACCCTGATCTGAACATGGATTCGCCCGGTACGCTAGTCTATTTTCTCCCTCTATATTTTTCCTACAGTAGTGAGTCTGGTCCATGTCGAGAGAGCGATATGGAATCATCTCAATTTACAAGTCATAAGTATGACCTCACACAATTCCTGTTAAATGATTTTTTTACATGTGATCTTCAACAAGTAAAATATGTAGGAGGTATGATTATGGTATCATTTTTTTTTAATTTTTCTTTCATAATTTATAACTCCATAACGTGAGGCCGCAGAAATTACCCTTGAAAGTTTTTGTTGATTGTTTGTGATAAACATTAATTTTTACTACCTCAAATGATTTTTTAATTTTTACCATGTTATCTTCGACGGAAGTCATGTCAAAATTTTCTTACTTATATTAATTAGGAATCTTATATTTTATACTATTATTACTCATCAATCTCAACGTTTTCATCTTTGCTACCCCAACTTTAGGCTCTTGTCATTTAGAATTGTCGGTCTTTAATTTTTTCAATTCAATTAAACTTCCTTTCAAATTTATATAGTACTTTTTTCTATAACAAATAACTTACAGCATTTTTCCATTTATTTACCACTTAGCTAATATTCTTCAAGTAACGCCAACCTAGGTTGCGTGCAAGTATAAGGGGCTTGCATTCCCTTAAGTGCTCTAGTCCCGGGTTCAATCCTTAGGGTGGTGTATATGGAGAAAATCTGTTTGGGAGGGTCACCTCCATCTTGGGCCCGACAGTACCAGAGGTATCATTCATCGAGCTTGCTTCGGTGGACACCCTGCGTAGCGAAAATATTCTACAAGTAACATCTGCATCAATTTCATTATCATTTTTGTATAATTGATGCAAAATATATGAACTTTGCTATTTGTGAAATGATTTAATCCCCGATTTTAATTTCTAAGGCACTTCTAACATGCCTCTTAACAAAACTGAATAGCATAAAATTTAATTTTGTATTCAAAAATAAAAATATCAACAAGATATTGATTGATGTAGTAACGGTCTCACTCTCATAAGTAGGATAGCACAACACAAGTTCAAATTTTTGGAAGCTTATTTGTTGGAAGAAATGAAAACCTTTTAATGCCCTTTAAGCCTCGAAAGGAACTCAAGCCCAAAGTGGCTTAAGGATACATTTGCCAACTCACAGGAAAAAAAAAACAATTAATACACCTAGGTAATCTTTACTGCAATAAACTATATATATATATATATTTATATTTCATTTTCAGTTTGTTAATTTTTAATTATTATAAATAAGAGAAAAACGAGCAATCTTTTTTGTTTTTGTAACTTAACATCAAAGGTTTATGTCAGGACATTTGGACATGAGACCTAGAAACAAAGCATCATAAGGCCAACATTACCTCATATGTGATGCTCCTATCGCAAAAGGAGATCCATTCACAGTGGGAAGCAGTCAGACAATAAGAACCATTCCTTTTTGGGACTGTCAATCACCCCCCCCCCCTATATATATCTCCATCCCTTTTGGTGTTGTCACTACAAAATATTTGATTCAACGAGTGAGTATCATATATAGTCATATAAACTTAAGTCTGAGAATGGATGTGGCTTCAGTGTTGCACATGAATGGAGGCACTGCAGAAGCAAGTTATGCCAACAATTCCTTGTTACAGGTATGCGTAAGTATATATATAGATACAGGTAGAGCTGTCAAAATAGGTAAGATCTCGTCGAAGTCAAGGGCTGGGCTTGTACTTTATAGGGTGTAAAAGGAACTCGGGCTTAAACGGGTCAGCTCGTTAGTGCTTAAAAATAAAAAAGCCAGCATGTTAGGGCCAAGGGCCAGCCTGCCTATTTTTTGTTTATTGAAATAAACGTTCTCACTCTTTTTACACAAACACCTCTTAGAAAAACTTTTAGGTACTCTATTTTGCACACACTTGTGCCCTGATCAAACTTTAAAAGGTTTAGGTAGAGGTTATAGTTTATTTAGCTTTAGCCACTTCCCATATGTCACTCTACACATAGGATAATTGAACTTTTTAGAAGTAAAAGGGAATAGTATTTTCCTTAAAACAATATAATCTTAGCCTAACTTTTCTTAATTTCTTTTCAAGGCTTTCTCAAATTGAATTTTAAATTAAATAATATTATAACAAAGAAAATTTCATAGTCACAGGTAAGTTTTTTTTATATTTAATAACTATGATATTTTATTTATCTTTTTAACTATTAAATTTTTTTATGTGATAAAAAAGAGGTAAATTATTTAGTTTTTCTTATTTTTGATTTGGGACAATAGTTTATTAGTGTTTGAAGTTTGATTTGTAGTTGTTTTTAAAGTTTAGACAATAGTTAGTCACATTAATATATATGATCTGAATTATAAAATTTAAGATATTTATTATTTTATTTTTATATATTTCAAAATAATTCTGAAATTAGAAAATTTAATAAACATATATGAAAGCCTGTGGGCTGGCTTTGGGCCCGCATATCTAAAAGTCATGCTTCAATAATACAATGGTTTTATAGAACGCGGGCACAAGATTTTCAAACCCGGGCCCATTAAGGACCAACCCTTTAGAGTTAGGCCAACATGTTTTCATAGTTTTACCTTTATCATAAAATATATAACTACCACAAAATCTTACTGATAACATATATTTGAACAGCAACAGGTGATGTCCATAACAAAGCGCATTAGAGATGAAGCAATAAGGAGTATCTACAATGGAAAGCTCCCTAAAAGCCTAGCAATTGCAGACTTGGGTTGCTCTTCTGGACCAAACACTTTGTTTATGACTTGTGAACTCATTGAAACTGTGGAGATGCTTTGTAGAGAGCTAAACCATGAATCTCCAGAATATATCATCTTCTTGAACGATCTTCCTGGCAACGACTTTAACAACATTTTCAAGTCTCTTGAATGCTTCAAACAAAACTTAAGCACTCAAGTTGTTGGTGGGATTGGTAAATGCTACATCGCTGGCCTTCCAGCTTCTTTCTATGAAAGGATTCTTCCTATTAGTTCTCTGCATTTTGTTCATTCCTCCTATAGCCTGCATTGGATGTCTCAAGTATGTAATATTAATTAGTCACTCTCTTTTGAATACTTTTCAGTAGTTATTTTTAGATTAGGCTTAATTTCTTCCATCTCTTTCTAATTTGTATCATTTCATTCCCCTATAGGTTCCAAGAGGTATAGAAAACAATAAGGGCAATATTTGCATGGTAAGCACAAGCCCTTTAGATGTTCGTCAATCTTACTACCACCAATTTCAAAGAGATTTTGCATTTTTCCTGAAGTGTCGTGCTGGAGAACTAGTTGAAAGAGGTCGTATGGTTCTTACCCTCCAGGGAAGAAGCACTAGTGGCCCATCGAGCAATGAATCTTGCTACGTTTGGGAGCTTCTAGCAGAGGCACTCAATGACAAGGTTTTGGAGGCATGTAACTTACATAGTTTCTATTAATATATCTAAAGATTTGATTATTGAAAAAGCACAATGGTGTCATGCTATTCATATAACCAACCCCACCTGATAGAACAAGACTTATAGTTATTGTTGACTACCAAAGAGTTTTAATCATACAATTTTCTCCAAAATTTGTGACAGAAGAACTTGTTTTGGTGATTGGTGTAGGGATTCATAAAGGAGGATCAGATAGATCCATTCAACATTCCTCAATACTATCCATCCCCGTCTGAATTGGAATTCGAGATTGAAAAAGAAGGCTCATTCACTTTGAATCGCTTGGAGGTATTTGAAGTAAGTTGGAAGGCTGCGTGTGGTGAGAAACACGATGATAATAGTGATGGATACAAAGTTGCACAATTGATAAGAGCTGTGGCGGAGCCTCTTCTTGTGAACCACTTTGGAGAAGCTATCATTGACGATGTTTTTCATCGTTACCAACATATATTAGCTGATCATATGTCTAAAGAAAAAGCCGTGTTCCTCAATCTTGCTGTATCTTTGACCAAAACAACTTGAAGCAACAAACAGATACACGTTTCTACCACTTACTTATATTGGGGATCCATATGAATGTAATGAATAAATTATTATGTATGTTTGATTTCAAATAATCCCACGTTTAAGGGATGTTGTATCTTTATAATTTTATGAATAAATTATTTGTCAGTCTTCTCGCAACTTTATTACATATACCACAAATAACAGCATACATTCGTAGCTAGGCATAATTAACAAAACCAAATATAAACCACACATTATGTATTCCAAATTACTATTATTTCACATGTTTGTCAATTTTCTCAAGTTAACCCTATTGATATTTTCTCAACAATAATCATGTAGGAGATGGAGAAAAGGAATTAAGAAAGATGATTAGGGAATGACCTCTAAATCAACCATACATTATTTAATTTACGACAAGTTATCTTGTGGGTTTGGTTTGGAGTAAGAAGATGGTGGTGAAGATCTCTCGATAGGGTTAATTGGAGTGAGAAGACGACATAGTGAAGCGCAATAATGGAAGACTAATTTTTTCCCAAATTTTCTTCATATTTGGAGAGAAAATTTGGGAGAAAAATGTAATGGGTTCTTTTCCCCTCTCGTTTTCCTTCCTCTCCCTCTTTAATCTCCCATTTTCTTTCTTCTCAACTTTAACACTCTAATCTCTTTCCTTAGCCTTGATGAAGGAGCTTTACTTTCTTTATTTGATAGAAGCACCAACTTCTTAAAAAATGCAATTATTATGGTGCATGTTTGTGAGCAATTTGTGTGAAATCAAATGAAAATTAACTTGAGTTTAGATGGTCAGTCACTCAAACATAAATGGGAACCAAGAATTGATCATTGGGCTCGCTGCAGCATAAGCATGGCTATAGGGCTTGTTTAAATTAACATTGATAAAAGTTACTTTTATTTCAATTTACTTTTGCAAACTGAAATTGGGGTAAAAATTAATTAATGTGATGTAATTTATATTTGAATAAGATTTTCTAAAAAAAGGTCAGTTTCACATAAACATATTTTGTTGATATATTAAAAAGTCAGTTTGAGAATATTTAAATATGAAAATAAGTCAAAAACAAAAAAACAAAAAAACAAAAAAAAAACTTAAAAGCCAATTTGAACAAAAGTTTATTTACTCCCAAAGTTATGCCCTACATCATTTTTTCATTTGACTTAACTAGGTCTGAAATGCTTTGAAGGCGTATAAGTTAGTTTGGGACAGATGGCTCCAAACTGTCCAACTCCATCCCAAACACGTCCAATAGTGGTTGGAGTGTAATAATGAGAAGTGTTAGACAACATATACCAAAAGCACTCTTCTGTTTTTTTTTTTTTAGTTGGAATGGTAATATTATTGATAATAAAACTGTAAAACCATGTCATCAATTAGAAATGTATATGATCCGTGACTATCAGCCAAAAGGCAATGAAAAACTCTTAAGGGTGTGGGCTACTGTCAAACGAATCTGTGCAAGTATTCCATCTATTGTATAGGTTTCGTTTGTGAAAATCCGGTGGTTTCGAACGTCCCAGAGTTTCCAGCAAGTAATGAAGAAACCAATCTTCCATGACAAGTCTAGTTTTGGGGACTTCCACACGTGCGTCAGGTAGGATTTGATGTCCAAGCGAAAGAAATCAGCACATGTATCTGCAGGGAGGACTTTCTTCCATACTGCCGATGTGAAGGGGCAAAGTTTGAAGACATGATCAATGTTTTCAAGTCTCCCATTACAAAGGGTGCAACACTGATCGCCATTCATACCTCTCCTGTGTCATTCTTCATTGGTCAATAAAGCCCCTTTAAGAAGCAGACATGTAAAAGTACGGACTCATTGAGCAATAGGAAGCTTCCATACCTTTTCCCACACTATTTCAGAATTGTGCCAGTTCAGGGATTCTGTAACGTGGTAGGCTGACTTGTTAGTGAACTGACTGGAGTTTGTTAAGTGACAGTAGCAGGAAGGATCAGTCCTGGTTTGTTCAACTGTTGTTTTAGAGATTGCAGATAAAACATCAATGGGAAGAAGGTGGCTAAATAAAGACCACCTCCAGGAGCCATGCTCATCAGTGAAGTCTAATATGGTCTTCTCAAGATCTGTCATTGCAATCGGTGAGTATGCTACATTCTTGAGAGGCCCGTGTTCCCCTACCCAAAAGTTGGTCCAGATTTTTATTCTCATTCCATCTGTCACACCCTTACTTATTTTGAGTTGCAACGGAATATTTTTGTGTGGTTCCGTGGGTAATACAGGAATAACATAAATATATTGATACTATGTGCATTATTACAGAAATTCCCCGTAGGGATTGTACATAATAATTTCCAAATTATGTAGGCGCACAAGGCTACTTGGGTGTCTAAACCCGTCCCAATGAAATGAAGATATCTTCCTGTCTTCATTTCACCACTGCAGTCCTCCCGTGTAGTTCTCTTCTCTACTTTTAGTACACCTCTTATTTTCACCTATCTAATTTGTTGGTAGGGGAGGGCGAGATTCGAAAGAATCTCAGTAGGAAAACAGTACCAATATGCATGCAAGATAAGTGCTTAATGCATGACATGCTTGCATTACATAACTCATGTTCACACAATGACATATTTGCGTGCTCAATGTTTCAAACAACATACTTATGGCCATAGAATAAATAGAAACAGAGCTTCCATTGTTCATATCTATTTCACATAAAAAAGCAAAGCAATAACATGCATTAAAACACCAACAAATACTTGCAGGAGAGGAAAGTTCCCTACCTTGACCCTTTTTGCTACTTGAAAATAGCTCCTCAAAAGGCGTGCCAACGACTCGGGTTCTCAACTTGGTCCTACAATTCCAAATGCACATTTTAGACACTTCTATAGCATTTCTGGGGGTTATATAGGTCGATAATGAAAAATTATCAAAATGCTCCAGGGAACCGGCGACCTGGTCCCACGGTACCGGTCCGGCTGCACTTTTCCCGAAATTCTAACCTAGGCTATCCTAATATATTTTTGTCCAAGGAATCCATTTCCAAACTGAGAATTATCAAATTCAATTTCAAATTACAAAATTGCCCTTAGTACCCCTTATTTCAGGGTTCAAGGGTGTTTTCGTAATTATTCTTTTTCAGGCTTTTCCAAAATACTGATCAAATGTAACTCCACCTAATTTTCCCTCATGAACTCAATAGAACCATCAAATTATTGAAAATAAAACTCTAATCTTCAAATCTGGCCCTGGCTGAAATCTTGGTATACTTTGAGAAAAATCAGGGTTTTGTGATTTCGACTCCGTAAACGCATTCCTTTCTACTCCTAACCACTTTGTTTACTATTCCATTAGGTTACAACTACCATTAGCATCAATTTGGACAGCATAACAGCCTTACAAACCCATTTTTCTTTTTTACAAACACAGACAATCCGACGAAATTTGACTGATTAAATTATCCACAACAGCCAAAATAGTCAATATACAAGAGTTTGGAAGTTACTTCAAGCTCCCTCTGGCTTTTCTCAAGGTGGCTAAACTCTAAACCTTCTTCACCCTGAAAATTGAACTTCCAACACCTTAAAGAACATGAAAGAGAAGCTTAGGAATAAGGTTATGTTAGATCTCATGTTTTGATGATAACAAAAGAATGGTATGAAAAAGAATTGATTAATAAATAAGTTTGAACAAAGTAATAACAGGGATAAGCATCACTTGAGGTAAGCATTCGAGTAATGAAGAAAGGCCAAGAGAAAATGCTGAGAAACTTGATCAGAAGCAAGTTTTCTAAGGCATTACTCGAGTACGTACTCGAGTAATGAGACAAAACTTGAAGTAACCAGAAGCACCTTCCAGTAACCTGCCAATGTTACTCGAGTAGTTACTCGAGTAACCAGGTAAATACTTGGAGTTGCTCTTGGCCTGCCAATGTTACTTGAGTAGCTATTCGAGTAACCATGGGAAAATCTTCCAGTTGCTCTCTGCATGCCAATGATACTCGAGTAAGTACTCGAGTAACTCTGTTTCTGAAAATATGTTGCTCTCGGCACTTTGTACCACTGCCAATGTTACTCGAGTAGCTACTCGAGTAACACATTGAGGTAAGTAAAAACTTGAAGGTAGTACCCGAATAACTTGATTTAATTTTATCTCACTTTCCTAGAGTCATTACTCTAGTATGCAAGTATTTAATGTTCTATTTTAAGTGGATTACTCGAGTATGTACCCGAGTATGCAAAGTTATGTTTGAAGGAAAACCTCAGGTCATTACCCGAGTAAGTTATGTATAAAAAGTAAGTTTATTCGAGTAGGTACTCGAGTAACAAGGTAATCAGATTTGAAGTGCTCTCGGCCTTGAAATCCTGCCAACATTACTGGAGTAAAGCATCGAGTAATCAAAAGTTATTTGAAGGTTTACTCGAGTTAGTACCCGAGTAAACTATGAAGAAATAAGTTCATTACTCGAGTAGGTAGCCGAGTAAACATGAATTTTCAAAGGTTTGAAATTAAGTTATTTCATGCACTACCCAAGTAATCTTATATTTGTTTATTGACTTGAATTTAATCAAAGCTTTCCCGATGATACTCGAGTAAGTACTCGAGTAAACTTCAAGGGATACTCGAGTAGCTACTCGAGTAAGCAAACCCAGAAAGTTTGAAATCATTCCAACGGTCATTGTTTTGTTTCCTATTTGATTAAATTTTCATTATATTAGTATTCTTAGCATTTCAACAGATAAACAATGAAGAGATCTTACCAAATGAGGAAAGTCAAAAGCAACGCTCAAATGTCACTGACCATTACCTACCGCAAACGTATGTTTTTCAAAAACTGGAAAAGTCAATAGTGGCTGCGCACGCTCCAACGGACATGAAGAAATATGTTCCAGCAATCATTACCAACGTATCTATATATATGGGAACATCTAAACAGATATGGTAACAAGAACACACTCACGAACGTATCATCAAGTTCATTACTCTGTTTTACATTGTACTTGTAATTCTATGCTTCAGTGATTCTTATTCACTCTGTGAGAGAGATATTTCATTCAAACTCAATATTTGTTATTGAGGTAACTTAAGGTTATGGAACCTTGAGTTGGGATTGGATTACAACTTGTAAGGGGGAGCGAGTGTCCAGGCGTAGGAACTTGCTTGTACTGAGGTGCCAAGAACCCACTGAATCTTGGAAGTTATAATGAAACTCTCAGAGAAGCTTTGAGGACTAGACGTAGGTCAAAGTGGTTGTGGCCGAACCAGTATAACTCCCGGTGTACACTTCGGTGATATTTCTCCTTACTCTTTCCTGTTTTAATTTCAACGTCAAATTTTATATTTGCAACGAAATTTTTAAGATCACCCAATTCACCCCCCCTCTTGGGTGAAACGCTTGCTCTAACATTTGGTATCAGAGAGTAGGTCTTCTTGTGAAGGTATAACAACCTAAGAAGGATCCAATGGCAAGCATGGGTGAAGGAATTCTTCCCGACGGTGCATCCATCACTAGACCTCTAGGTTTTAACAACCTAAGAAGGATTGAGTAGGTCTTCTTGTGAAGGTATAACAACCTAAGAAGGATCCAATGGCAAGCATGGGTGAAGGAATTCTTCCCGACGGTGCATCCATCACTAGACCTCCAGGTTTTAGTGGCAAACACTTTTCTTTCTGGAAAGCAAAGTTCAGAGTATTCGTAATGGCTACTGAATATGGGCTATGGGATGTGATTGAGAGTGGAAACTATCAACCTACAAATACTGTAGATTCTCAAAAAATTCCCAAGACGCCAGCGGAATATGATGAGAATGACAAGAAACTTATCACTCTCAACAACAAGGCAATTCTGATGTTACCAAGTGCCTTGAGTCAAAGTGAGTATTTCAGAATTTGCACACTTCCAACAGCAAAGGAAATGTGGGAAGCTCTGGAAATAGCTCATGAAGGAACTTCGGGAATAAAGGAGAATCGGATCAACACCTTAGTCACTGAATTTGATTTACTTCGAATGAAATCAGGTGAATCAATATCTGAATTTGAACTTAGATATACTCATCTTGTTAATCAACTTGCAGCTCTTGGGAAAGTCTATGATCAGCATACCCAAGTACGAAAGATTCTAAATATTCTTTCTAAAGAATGGGAGGCCAAAGTCACTGCGATAGAAGAAGCAAAAGAAGAATCAATGAGATCAGTTGCTTATCTATTTGGAAGTCTTTCTGAATATGAAAGCAAACTAAAGTTCAAATGAGAACTAGATGACATTGGTGACAAGAAAAAGAAAGGTCTTGTACTAAAAGTAAAAGAAGAGAATCAAGATGAGGATGAGGAGTTTGATGATGATGAAATGGGCCTAATCATAAAACGATTCAGAAAGTTCTACAAGAAAGGACAAGGATTCAAACACTTTCAAAAAGGTGGAACTAGCAGCAAAGATCATATCATTTGCTACGAATGTGGAAAATCAGGACATATCAAATCAGAATGTCCAGAACTGAATCAAAAGAGCAAAGAAAAGAGAAAAGGCAAATTCTTCAACAAAAAGAAGGCCTTCGTATCTACTATATGGGGTGATAGCTCCTCTAACGAAGAAAGTGATGAGGAAGAAGTAGCTAATATATGTCTCGTCGCTCAAGAAGAAACAGAAGAGGATGTAAATGATTCTGAACCTACCTATGATGAATTACTTTCCGAATATAATGCTTTACATTCTGAATTCATCAAAGTAGTTAAAGAATTGATTGTTTTCAAAAAGAAAAACAAAGCTCTTGAAACTGAACTTAAAGAAAAGGATTGTGAAAATTGTTCATCTTTGAAAAAGAAAAACATTGATCTCACAAAAACTCTTGAAAAATTTGCACAAGGAAGTGAGATGCTAAATGTTATTTTAAAAGCTCAATGATTTGTAAATGACCGATCTGGAATTGGATTTGATCCAAAGTCAGATAAAAGGAAAGGTAGAAAGAAAGCAGGAGGTAAGTCATATTTGAATTATTTCCAGCATTCTGTGCATACATCAAATCCTTTTGCATTTTGTAATTACTGTAATAGAAAAGGTCATTATACATCTTCATGCATTCATAAGAAGAAAGGAACAATAGGAACCTACAAATGGGTACCTAAAGGTTTATATCTTTAGAAAATTATTTGTACTAACCCAACAGGACCCAAAAAGATGTGGGTACCTAAGACCTAGTCATTTGATTGTAGGTATGTCTCAAAGCATCCAAAAATAGCAAGTGGTACATAGATAGTGGATGCTCTAGACATATGACCGGAGATTTCGAAAGTTTTACCACATTGCAACCTAAGGAAGGTGGAAAGGTAAAATTTGGAGGAAATCAATCCGGAAGGATAGCAGGAATTGGTGAAATAAAAAATGACAAAGGAATACAAGTCAAAGATGTATATTATGTTTAAGGATTGTGTCACAATTTGCTGAGCGTAAGTCAAAGTGCAGATAAAAACAACTGGGTAATATTTGACTCAGAAGAATGTTTAATCATCAACAAGGATGACTTACAACTTGATAAGAAGAATATCAAGGCTAAGCTCAGAGCAAAAAGGGAAGGTAACTGCTATACTCTAGATATTAGTAGAAATGAATCTGAAAACTGTTTTCTGAGTAATGCCGATGAAAGTTGGTTATGACATAAGAGATTGGCTCATGTCAATATGCATCAACTAGGTAAATTACTCAAAAATGATCTAGTCCATGGATTACCCAAAGTTAACTTCAAAAATGACTTGATTTGTGATGCATGTCAAAAGGGTAAACAAACTAAATCATCTTTCAAATTGAAAAATGAGATTTCAACAAATAGACCATTACAATTACTTCATATGGATTTAGTTGGTCCAGCAAGAGTAAAGAGTCTTGGTGGCAATCTATATTCATTGGTCATTGTTGATGATTTCTCTAGATTTACATGGGTTATTTTTCTATCATCAAAGGATGAGACCTTTGATGAATTTATTGTTTTTGCCAAGAAGGTGCAAAATGAGAAAGGTATGTCCATTGCAGGAATTAGGACCGATCATGGTGGAGAATTTGAAAATCAAGCCTTTGAAGAATATTGTGATACTAATGGTATTGATCACAATTTTTCTGCTCCAAGAACGCCTCAACAAAATGGGGTCGTGGAACGAAAGAATAGAGTGCTCACAGAAATGGCAAGAGCAATGTTGAATGAAAAGAATGTATCTCAAGTGTTATGGGCTGATGCTATGAGTACAGCATGCTACATTTCAAATAGAGCATATATCAGAACAAAACTTGGAAAGACACTATACGAGTTGTACAAAGGACGAAAGCCAAACATTGCTCAGCTACACATCTTCGGTTGTAAGTGTTTCATTCATAATAATGGTAAAGATAACTTAGGAAAATTTGATTCTAAAACAGATGAAGGAATTTTCCTAGGATACTTTAACCGAAGTAAAGCATATAGAGTTTACAATAAAAGAACCTGTATTATTGAAGAATCAATTCATATTGTATTTGATGAATTTGAATCCTCTGAAAAAACCATTGATGAAGAACAGGAAGTTGTTTTAGATCAAGAGAATGGTCAATCTATTTCTAAATCTCTTATTCCAGAGGTTGATGAAACTAAGGAAGAAGAACAATCCTTAGGTCAACCTAGAGCTTGGAAATACAATAAAAGTCATCCCTTAGATCAAGTCATAGGAGATGTGAATGAAGGGATCAAAACTAGAAATAGAATTTTTAATGAAGTAAGTTTTTCTGCATTTATTTCTGATATTGAACCTTCTAACATTGATGAAGCCCTATCAGACAATGATTGGGTTATAGCAATGCAAGAAGAACTAAATCAATTTGAGAGAAATCAAGTTTGGGATTTGGTGCCCCGACCCAAAGATCATCTGATCATTGGTACTAAATGGGTATTCAAGAACAAACTCGATGAATCCGCAATTATTGTCAGGAACAAGGCAAGATTGGTGGCTAAAGGCTATAATCAGGAAGAAGGGATTGATTATGAGGAAACGTATGGTCCAGTGGCTAGATTGGAAGCTATACGCCTTTGCATGCATCAAAGGATTCAAACTCTATCAAATGGATGTAAAGAGTGCTTTTCTAAATGGTTACATCATGGAAGAAGTGTATGTAGAACAACCTCCAGGTTTTGAGAATGTTACCAAACCTGACCATGTTTTCAAACTTAAAAAGGCTTTTATGGTTTAAAACAAGCTCCTAGAGCCTGGTATGAAAGGCTCAGTAAGTTTCTCATTGATCAAGGTTTTGTACGGGGAAAAGTTGATACAACACTCTTTATAAAACGAAAACACAATGATATTTTAATTGTTCAAATAAATGTTGATGACATTGTTTTCGGTGCTACTAATGAATCTCTGTGTAAGGAATTTTCTGAGATAATGCAGGGAGAATTTGAGATGTCAATGATGGGAGAATTGAATTTCTTTCTTGGTTTACAAATCAAACAAAGAAAGAATGGAATCTTTATATCTCAAACAAAGTATTTAAAAAGAGCTATTAAAGAAGTATGGAATGGATGAAGCAAATGGCACGGACACGCCTATGAGCTCAACTACGTTGCTTGATGCTAATGTCAAAGGGAAAGACTACAACATAACAAAGTATAGAGGAATGATTGGATCATTACTCTATCTCACGGCAAGTAGACCAGACATTCAATTTAGTGTTGGCATATGTGCAAGATATCAATCGGCGCCAAAAGAATCACATGCTGAAACGGTCAAACGAATCTTTAGATATCTTGCTGACACACCCGAATTGGGTCTGTGGTATCCCAAAGGAAGAAGTGAATATCTTGTGGCATATTCAGATTCAGATCATGGAGGATACAAAACAGACAGAAAGAGCACCAGTGGACAAGGACAATTTCTTGGAGGATCTCTTGTATCATGGTTTAGCAAGAAACAAAATACTGTGTCTCTTTCATCGACGGAAGCCGAATATGTTGCAGTCTCAAGTTGTTGTGCACAAGTGATATGGTTAAAACAACAACTACAAGATCTTGGTATTTATCTCAAAGAAATACCAATCTATTGTGATAATACAAGTACGATAAGCTTGGCAAAGAATCCAGTTCAACACTCTAGAACCAAGCATATCGATGTCAGACATCACTTCATCAGAGATCATGTTCAAAAGAAAGATGTGAAAGTGATATTCATTCCTACTCATCTTCAACTAGCTGATATCTTCACAAAACCCCTTGCAAAAGATCAATTTCTATACATTAGAAGAGAATTGGGAATGGTAAATCCCAATGAATTGTAAGTTATTTCAGTTTCTCATAATATTAGATGAAGTCATTTATTAAAGTTTTGATGATTACTAACTTAAGCATCGGAGTATATAGAAATTTGTTTTGCAGGAAAGATGAAACTCTGTTTTGAGAAACAAAAACAGAGGTGATCAGAGTACACATTTACTGGAGTACCAACTTGAAGTATTGTGTGACAGAGAAGCAATACCCGAGGAACAACTTGAAGTAAAGAAGCACTTTACTCAAGTATGTACTCAAGTAATGGACTTCAAAACTGGAAGTAACGGATCAAGTTACTTGATTTTCAAACATAACGGCTCAGTTACAAAGAAATGAAGAGTCACAAGTTGAAAACTCAGGTTACCCGAGGAAGGCCTCGAGTAAACTTGAAGCTTACTCGAGTAAGGCCTCGAGTAACTGCAAGTCCAGATTTTCAAAATTGATGAATAATGACTCAAATCAGTTCAGAATGGATTATAAATGATCGAGGGAACATCCATGGATAATTACTATATTATTCATGCCAGGTATGCAATTTAAATGAATTATTTTAGAATTTTTCTGTATAAACACCTAAGGAAGGCCTCGAGTAAACTTGAAGTTTACTCGAGTAAGGCCTCGAGTAACGTCAGGTTCTAGGTCATTATCTGTCGTAAACTCGGTCATTTCCACAAAATCTCCTCGAGTAAATCACTATTCTCTCTCACAAAAATTTTTTCACAAGTGATTCCTTGCTCCATTTTCGTCAAAACCCAAGAGATTTCAGTTCCAAAAACCTCCTATTTTGCTCAAAATCCTTGTGCCCTATTCGTGTCAGTTTTTCTGTGTTTCTGAGAAACTTTGCTTTTCAATCCTCCAGAAAGATGAGAACCAAGAATCTTACTCCCATAGACTCCTCTGAATCCCAACAACATTCTGATCCTCTTTCTTCTCCTCCCAAAAAGAGAAGAAAGTTAACCCCAAGACCAAAAGCGAAAATCCCTCCTCAATCACAACCGAAAGCCAAAGGAGTTGTGATTAAAGAGCCTATTGCTACAAGGGCTCAATCTAAAAAGAGCATTTCAACTGGAAGAGGGAAGAGTGCCAAATCTCCCTTACCTCCTCCCTCTGATTCCTCTACCCCTTCTTTTACACCAAAGTCTATCAAGAAGCCAAAGTATGATAAGAAAGTGGCTAGTGCAATGGCTGGAATCATTGATCAAATAGAGAAGGGACAATCTTCCAAGAAGTCCAAAGTGTCGGAAGCAGAGATCACCAACCCACCAAAGGGATTCAATGTTAGCAAATTGGTGGAGTCTCCGAAGTACTTGACTCAATTCTCCAGAAGGAAAGTGTGTAAGACACACTATGTTGATCTGAGGTTACTTCAAGAGGTAGTGAAGCATGACCTAAGTCCTTATTTAGATCCCTTTATGCCTTGGCTATCTATTAGATTACCATTCTGTACTAAAGTGATCACCCACTTTTATTGTAACTTAGAGATTATAGATGAGCCTAACCGAACCTCACTTGAGGAAGAAATGACCACAACTGTGAGAGGCCAAAAGATTCTAATTTCACCATCTAGAATTAACTTGTGGTTAGGAATCGAGAATCCCCCGGATGATATATATTCTGAACTTGAGCCAAACCAAATTTTCACTATTCTCAAACCCGGTGAGCTAGTTGGCCCCCTAAATTTCAAGCCCAGTGATATATGTGATCATCATAGGGTCCTTTGGTACATATACTCTAGGTCCCTAGTGAACAAAGCCAACAACTATACCCACTTCTCCGATAGGGACTTTAGGTGGTTTGCTTCACTGCTTCTGAAGGAACAGAAGGATCTGGGAGAATATATCTTTTCAGAGATGAAAAGATATAAGGTGGATGGGAAGGCTACAACACCAATGCCATATCCTCAAATTGTGTCTCTAATCCTGAAAGAGAACAAAATATGGTATTTGGATAGCAAGGAACCAATTGAGAGGTTGACTCCGGTTGGAAGAAACCAGATAGGGAAATTAAATATTGACATACCTCTCAAAGGCCCTCTGGAATCTGGTTCCAAGAAGAAGAGGAAGACCACTGAGGCAGAGACCAGCAAGTTGGATGACACTCAGTCATCGGCTCCAGCTGCTACCACATCATCACCATCTTTCCTCAATGCCACTCTCCAGCACTTCATGGAAAACATACTGAGAGGATTCCATGTGGATATCACCAACACAAACGCCGAGTTGATTACCAACACAAACTTCAAGATGGCGGAGTTGGTTGAGAAAATTGACAAGAGGCATGAGGAATTAGTTGAGAGAATGGACAGAAGGCATGAGGAGCTGCTAGTTGAGCAATGTGCCTAGGGCGAGACACTGAGATTGATTCTGGCACGCTTGGACTCATTGGGTCCCGGACCTTCAGCCGATCCCTCCTCATCTGCACCACCACTTCCTCCAGTAAACCCTCCTTCTGACACTCCTATCCCTGAGGATGAACCATCTACCCCTCTGGTTTCTTATCCACTTGAGCCCCAAGGAAAAGATATTCTATTCACAGTAGATGATCCTGAAACCCATGAGACCACTCATATCATCATTGATGATTCACCTCCCAAACCTCAGCCAGACACCGCTCCTAAACCGACTCCATCACCTGCCCCCACAGAGGAAATCTCTCCTTCCTCATCCTCCTCTGAACATCTTACTCCGGAGGCTGAGACCACCCCTGAGATTCAGACCACTCCAGGAGGAGAAACATCTACTATGGTTGTCTTCCAACCCTCTCCTCCCGGCGATGGCATCCATATCCCTCCAGTTCATCTGCCTGACCCTGTCCCCTCTAGCTCTTTTGACTCTTTGGGCTCAGATAATTCTCCGGTTCTTCTAGTGACACCCATTTCCATGGTCAAACCTCCTAGCCCTCCACTTGATTGATGAAGCCAAAAAGGGGGAGAAGAGCTTGAGAGTGATTTTGTGGATGTGTCCTAATTTCTTTTGATCATTTGGTTGTATATGGGCTTTTAGGGAGTATTTTGAACTTTATCTTGTAATTTGAAAATTTTAAGTTTAAATGCAAGTGTGTTTAAGTTATAATTTCATTTTAAGATTCATTTAAGCTATAATACATGTTTGGACTAATGAAGTTATTATGTATGCAAGGTGTATGTTATGAATTCAAACTTAATAAGACATATTTAATTGAGAATTCAATTTGAAAAACCATGTTCAAAATCACCAAGTTTTGTCATCATCAAAAAGGGGGAGAATGTTAAGATCTCATGTTTTGATGATAACAAAAGAATGGTTTGAAAAGGAAATGATTAATAAACAAGTTTGAACTAAGAAACAACAGGGATAAGTATTACTTGAGATAAGCATTGGAGTAATGAAGAAAGGCCAAGAGAAAAAGCTAAGAAACTTGATCAGAAGCAAGTTTTCTAAGGCATTACTCGAGGCGGTACTCGAGTAATGAGCCAAAACTTGAAGTAACCAGAGGCACCTTCCAGTAACCTGCCAACGTTACTCGAGTCGGTACGCGAGTAATAGTGTAAGTATTTTGAAGTTGCTCTCGGCCTGCCAATGTTACTCGAGGAGCTACTCGAGTAACTAGTTAAAGAACTTGGAGTTGCTCTCGGCCTGCCAATGTTACTCGAGGAGCTACTCGAGTAACCATGTGAAAAACTTCCAGTTGCTTTCAAGTTTCCAAAGATACTCGAGTAGGTACTCAAGTAACTCTGTTTCTGAAAAATGATGCTCTCGGCGTTTTGTACTACTGCCAATGTTACTCGAGTAGGTACTCGAGTAACACACTCAAGTAAGTGAAAACTTGAAGGTGGTACCCGATTAACTTGATTTCTTTTTATCTCATATTCCTCGAGTCCTTACTCTAGTATACAATCATTTAATGCTCTATTTTAAGTTGATTCCTCGAGTAAGTACCCGAGTATGCAGAAATATTTTCAAGGTAAACTTCAAGTCAGTACCAGGGTAAGTCATGCACAAAAAGTACTGTTACTCGAGGTGGTACCCAAGTAACCTATGCAAAAATGAATGCATTACTCGAGTAGGTATCCGAGTAACAAGGTAAGTGCTCTCGGCCTTGAAATCCTGCAACATTACTGGAGTAACGCATCGAGTAACCAAAAGTTTTTGTAAACATTTACTCGAGTTGGTACCCGAGTAAACTATAAAGTTGTGAGTGCATTACTCGAGTAAGTACCCGAGTAAATATATATTTTCAAAGGTTTAAGAATTGGTTATTCCATGCACTACCCGAGTAATCTTGTATTTATTCATTGACTTGCAGTGGATCAAAGATTTCCCGATGATACTCGAGTAAGTACTCGAGTAAACTTTATGTGATACTCGAGTAGCTACTCGAGTAAGCAAACCCAGAAATCCAAAAATCTATCAAACGTTGATTATTTTGTTTTCTATATGATTAATCTTTTATTGTGTTAGTATTCTTAGCCTATTTACAGATGAACAATGAAGAGATCATATCAAGTAATGGAAGTCAAATGAAACGTTCAAATGTCACCGACTGTCACCTACCACAACGTATGTTTTTCAAAAACTGGAAAAGTCAATAATGGCTGCGCACGCTCCAACAGACATGAAGAAATATGTTCCAGCAATCATTACCAACGTATCTATATATATGTGAACATCTGAACAGAGAAACACACAAGAACACACTCACGAACGTATCATCAAGTTCATTACTCTGTTTTCATTATACTTGTGATTCTATGCTTCAGTGATTCTTATTTACTCTGTGAGAGAGATATTTCATTCAAACTCAATATTTGTTGTTGAGGTAACTTAAGGTTGTGGAACCTTGAGTTGGGATTGAATTACAACGTGTAAGGGGGAGCGAGTGTCTAGGTGTAGGAACTTGCTTGTACTGAGGTGCCAAGAACCCACTGAATCTTGGAAGTTATAGTGAAACTCTCAGAGAAGCTCTGAGGACTGGACGTAGGTCAAAGTGGTTGTGACCGAACCAGTATAACTCCCGGTGTACACTTCGGTGATATTTCTCCTTACTCTTTTTGTTTTAATTCCAACGTCAAATTTTATATTTGCAACAAAATTTTTAGGATCACCCAATTCACCCCCCTCTTGGGTGACACGCTTGCTCTAACAGATGACACACAGTCATCGGCTCCAGCTGCCACCACTTCATTACCATCCTTTCTCAATGCCACTCTCCAGCACTTCATGGAAAACATGCTCAGAGGATTTCATGTGGATATCGCCAACACGAACGCTGAATTGATAACCCACATGAATCACAAGATGGGAGAGTTGGTTGACAAAATGGATAAGAGGCATGAGGAGTTGCTAGCTGAGCAACGTGGCCAGGGCGAGACACTGAGATTGATTCTGGCACGTTTGGACTCATTAGGTCCCGGACCTTCTGCCGGTCCATCTTCTTCTGCACCACCACCATCTCCAGAGAACCCTCCTTCTGACACTTCTTTCACTGAGGATGAACCTTCTACTCCTCTGGTCTCTAGTCCACATAAGCCACAAGCCAAAGACATCCTATATACAGTGGACAACCCAGACACAAATGAGACCATACATATCACTATTGATGATTCACCTCCCAAACCTCAGACTGACCCCGCTCCTAAACCTATTCCATCTCCTACTCACACTGAGGAAATATCTCCCTCCTCCTCCTCTGACCATCATACTTCAGAGGTTGAGACCACTCCAGAGGTACAGACCACTCCAGAAGGTGCAACCTCTACTATGGTTGTCTTCCAACCTTCTCCTATTCCTCCCAGCGATGACATCCATATCCCTCCAGTCCATCTGCCTGAGCCAGTCCCCTCTAGCTCCTTTGATTCTTCTGGTTTAGATGATTCTATGGTTCTTCCAGTGACACCCATTTCCATGGTCAAGCCTCCTAGCCCTCCACTTGATTGATGAAGACAAAAAGGGGGATAAGAGCTTGAGAGTGATTTTGTGGAAGTGTTTGTGTTTACTTTGGGTATTTGGGTGTATATGGGTTTTAGGGAGTCTTTTTGAACTTGTTACTTGTGAAGTTTTTTTTTGAACTTGTTAAAATTTTATCTTGTTTTGTTAAGTTTTATCTTGTTATCTTGTAAGATACAACTTTTAAGTTTAATGCAAGTTTATTTAAGTTATGATTTCATTTCAAGTCCATTTAAGCTTTAAAATTATGATACATTGTTGGACTAATTAAGTTTATTATGTATGCAAGTTGAATATGTTATAATCTCAATATTTTTTCAAATATAAAACAAGGTTTTTCAAATTTTACAATAGAATTGAAAGATGTGTTTATTTGAAAACTTACTTTCAAAACTTTGTTCAAAATCACCAAGTTTTGTCATCATCAAAAAGGGGGAGAATGTTAGATCTCATGTTTTGATGATAACAAAAGAATGGTATGAAAAAGAATTGATTAATAAATAAGTTTGAACAAAGTAATAACAGGGATAAGCATCACTTGAGGTAAGCATTCGAGTAATGAAGAAAGGCCAAGAGAAAATGCTGAGAAACTTGATCAGAAGCAAGTTTTCTAAGGCATTACTCGAGTACGTACTCGAGTAATGAGACAAAACTTGAAGTAACCAGAAGCACCTTCCAGTAACCTGCCAATGTTACTCGAGTAGTTACTCGAGTAACCAGGTAAATACTTGGAGTTGTTCTTGGCCTGCCAATGTTACTCGAGTAGCTATTCGATTGACCATGGGAAAATCTTCCAGTTGCTCTCCGCATGCCAATGATACTTGAGTAAGTACTCGAGTAACTCTGTTTCTGAAAATATGTTGCTCTCGGCACTTTGTACCACTGCCAATGTTACTCGAGTAGCTACTCGAGTAACACACTGAGGTAAGTAAAAACTTGAAGGTAGTACCCGAATAACTTGATTTAATTTTATCTCACTTTCCTCGAGTCATTACTCTAGTATGCAAGTATTTAATGTTCTATTTTAAGTGGATTACTCGAGTATGTACCCGAGTATGCAAAGTTATGTTTGAAGGAAAACCTCAAGTCATTACCCGAGTAAGTTATGTATAAAAAGTAAGTTTACTCGAGTAGGTACTCAAGTAACAAGGTAATCAGACTTGAAGTGCTCTCGGCCTTGAAATCCTGCCAACATTACTGGAGTAAAGCATCGAGTAATCAAAAGTTATTTGAAGGTTTACTCGAGTTCGTACCCGAGTAAACTATGAAGAAATAAGTTCATTACTCGAGTAGGTAGCCGAGTAAACATGAATTTCCAAAGGTTTGAAATTTTGTTATTCCATCCACTACCCGAGTAATCTTATATTTGTTTATTGACTTGAAGTTAATCAAAGCTTTCCCGATAATACTCGAGTAAGTACTCGAGTAAACTTCAAGGGATACTCGAGTAAGCAAACCCAGAAAGTTTGAAATCATTCCAACGGTCATTGTTTTGTTTCCTATTTGATTAACTTTTCATTATATTAGTATTCTTAGCATTTCAACAGATAAACAATGAAGAGATCTTACCAAATGAGGAAAGTCAAAAGCAACGCTCAAATGTCACCGACCATCACCTACCGCAAACGTATGTTTTTCAAAAACTGGAAAAGTCAATAGTGGCTGCGCACGCTCCAACGGACATGAAGAAATATGTTCCAGCAATCATTACCAACGTATCTATATATATGGGAACATCTAAACAGATATGGTAACAAGAACACACTCACGAACGTATCATCAAGTTCATTACTATGTTTTACATTGTACTTGTAATTCTATGCTTCAGTGATTCTTATTCACTCTGTGAGAGAGATATTTCATTCAAACTCAATATTTGTTATTGAGGTAACTTAAGGTTGTGGAACCTTGAGTTGGGATTGGATTACAACTTGTAAGGGGGAGCGAGTGTCCAGGCGTAGGAACTTGCTTGTACTGAGGTGCCAAGAACCCACTAAATCTTGGAAGTTATAGTGAAGCTCTCAGAGAAGCTCTGAGGACTGGACGTAGGTCAAAGTGGTTGTGGCCGAACCAGTATAACTCCCAGTGTACACTTCGGTGATATTTCTCCTTACTCTTTCCTATTTTAATTTCAACATCAAATTTTATATTTGCAACGAAATTTTTAAGATCACCCAATTCACCCCCCCTCTTGGGTGAAACGCTTGGTCTAACAGGTTATACACATTAGGTATAATTTTACCAAAAAAATCGACCTACCTTGCAAGTTCTCTTCTCTTTCTCTCTCTAAAAGCTCTCAAACTTTGTCTCTCTTTCAGCTATGTATTAGTCTGTTTCCGCTGGAGAAAAGAGGATGATGAAGCTTTATTATGTTGGCTTATGTCATAATTTAATTATTTATCAATTTCCCAATTTTCAGATTTTTGCAAAATTCTGGCAGATCTTCTGCCTAAACTTTGAAAAATCATAACTAATTTTGTAAACATTGAATTGGAGTGATTCCAAAGGCTATAGAACTCTCACTACTACAGAATTATGATATAACCACCCCAAAAGGATGTCCCAATTTTAAAATTGGGTGGTTAAAAATGAAGACGGTGGCATTTTTGTAATTAACTGTATATAGAGAAACCTTTAGACATCCTAAATTTGAATTTGGGATGCCTAAAGTGCTTCATGGAGTGAATTTAAATTTTTCAAAATGTTTTTAAACGCCAGAAATGGGGTTTAGATGTCCCAAAATCTATTTGGGACGCCTAACGGGTCCCAAATAGGCGTCCCAAATGTATTTGGGATGTCTAAACCTAGGACTTTTGGCATCTCAAATAGCCTAAAGCCTCACTTTATGCGTCCTAAATGGATTTTGGGATGCCTAAACTCATCTTTAGGCATCCCAAATGGCCATTTGGGACACTTAAAGGGGTCCTTGGATGCATGTCAGACACTTGTCTGAGATGCGTCTTCTCAAACACACACACCCCCTCCTTTACCTTTTGACCATCTCCCCCTTCATTCATTCATTGTCTTCTTCACAACTCAACTCTCATCCTCTTCAGCGTTCTAGGCATTATCCTCCTCCCTTCTTCTTGAGTCTTCTTCAACTCTTCCTTCTCCCTTCACAGCTCGTCACAACTTGTCCTCTCCTCCCTTCTTCTTCATCTTTAATTTAATCTTCCTCCTCCTCCCTTCTTTGTCTCAAGTGTCCCCTGTCCTCACTCTCTGATTCACTTCCTCACTCTTCTTGCTGTGGATTCTGAAGAAATCAAAACACACCATTGTGACGCCCTAGCCTCCACCTCCTTCCTTCCATTGTGATGCATGCAGCTCCCCCCTGTGGTTATTTTTTTTAAAATATGAATTTACTTGAATTAAATTTAAACTTGCAATGTGAAATTATTTTATATGATTTTAGTTATTGGAGTGATTTTACCTTGTGATTGAATTTTTTTGTGTTTTTTGGCCCAGAAGCATAGAATCGTTGTTAGCTAGTAGATTGTTTGACTTGGAGTGATTTTAGTTATTGGAGTGATTTAACTTGCAACAATATATTGTTTGATATGTATGGAGCTTGAAAATGTTTGTTTTATATGTATGTAGCTTGGAAATTGAGAGGGAAAAATGTATGTATATTATTATAAATAAATGGAGCTATTGATTAATTTTGATGAAATGAACAAAATTAAACATAGTAATTTTTGTTTCTTTAAATATGGTCAATTTTATTTTCTTTAGATTAGATTAGTGTGATTATTATTAGTGTAGTAGTGAAAATCTTATTTTAAGATAAAGAGATTAATAAGATAAAGACATTGATTATTAATAAATATATATAAATGATTATTAAGAAACACAATATACTTAATAAATAGATTGAAATATATTCTATTAATCCTTCTCTTCAAATTGTTATAAGTTCTTTATGTCCTAGAATAGAAAAAAAATTGAATATGTATTTGAAATTCTATATTCATAGGAGAATTATATTATCAATAGCTAAGAGTACAGAGTCAATAATTAAGATAAAATTGCTTGAAATTTTGAGATGTCTTACTTTTAAGGGGAAATGCTGTCGAAATTTTTGTTGAAAAAGTGAAAAAAGGAAATCTCATCCTATATCGTTGACAACTGTACTAAACGTGTGAGTTTTATTGGGAATGACTTAGGTGGTAACAAAATGGATCACAGTTGGATGAATGCTTTGAGAACTAGTGAAGAATATGAGAAAGAGGTGGAAGAATTTATTGAATTCACTAAAAAGAATGCTCCTGCAAAAAATGGAAAGTATTTTTGTCCTTGTGTGAATTGTTTAAATAAGAGTCAACGGGATGTAGATGTCATAAAGGATTACCTACTTTGTGATGGAATAAATTTGTGATACACAAGGTGGATATGGCATGGTGAGGAAGTAACGGATTGTCTGTCGTCGCATAAGAAGGAAGATGTGGATGTCATAGATGAAGATAGAATGGAGAAAATGATTCATGATGTTGAGGTAGAATCCTTTGCACAGTCACAGGAGTATGATAGCCTACGGAGTGATATAGAGACACCATTGTACCATGGGAGTAACTACACGCGGCTGACGGGAACATTACATTTGGTTAACTTAAAGGCAACTTGTGGGTGGACCGATAGTAGTTTCACATTGCTGCTTGATCTATTGTGTGATATGTTTCCAGAGGATAATGTACTTCTAAATCGTTTGTATGAGGCTAAGAAAATCCTGTCTATGATGGGTATGGAGTATAAAAAGATACATGCTAGCCCTAATGATTGCGTACTGTACAAAAATGAGTATGGAGGTCTTAGTGAGTGTCCTAAGTGTAAAAATACATGATACAAAGTGAAAAAAGATGGTGGTTGTGGTGATGTGACAAGTAAAAGGAAACCTTTAAAGGTTATGTGGTATCTTCCAATAATACCACGTTTTAAACGTTTGTTTGTGACTGCAATAAAAGCAAAGAAGTTGAGATGGCACTTTGATGAGAGAATATCTGATGGGAAATATCTTCGGCACCTAGCTGACACTCCACAATGGCAAAAAATAAATGAAATGTTCCCTCAATTTGGCAGCAAGCCGAGAAACCTTCGGCTTGGGCTTTGTACAGACGGCATCAATCCTTATGGAACTCTTACTAACACACATAGTGTGTGGTCGGTTCTCCTTGTAATATACAACTTGCCTCCTTGGCTATGTATGAAACACAATTATATGATGCTATCTATGATGATTTTTAGACCAAAACAGCCAGGGAATGATATTGATGTCTATTTGGCGCCTTTGATTAAGGACTTGAAGAAGTTGTGGGAGGAAGGCATAGATGTGTTTGATGCTTATAAGAAGGAGTCTTTCAAGCTATAAGCAATGATTTTCACAACGATAAATGACTTCCCTGCGTACAGAAACTTGTTAGGGTACAGCGTGAAGGGTCATAAAGCATGCCCAATATGTGAAGCAGACACACACTTCTATCAACTAAAGCATGAAAGAAAAACTGTCTACCTTGGCCACAGGAGGTTTCTTTATCAGTTCCACCCGTATCATAGGCTAAAAAAGCGTTTTAACGGCTTATCGGAGCATGGAATGGCTCTAAAGTCATTAATTGAAGAGGAAGTTTACAGTCAAGTGGAACGTATCAATGTCACTTTTGGTAAGAATCAGAGGAGTACGGGTGAGAAGAACATATGGAAGAAGAGATCTATTTTCTTGATCTTCCATATTGGCATTTGCTTGACGTGAGACACAGTACTGATGTGATGTATGTGGAGAAGAACGTTTGTGATAGACTTATTAGTACGCTTTTGCACATACCAGGGAAGACTAAGGATGGGATTAGTGTGAGATTAGACCTTATTGATATGGGAATAAGAGAACGGTTACATCCACAACTAAGAGATGATGGTAGGAGGGCATACATGGAGCCAGCAGTGCATACACTATCAAAAGTAGAGAAAAGAAGTTTGTGTGGTTGTTTGCATGAAATTAAGGTGCCACAAGGGTATTCCTCAAATGTGAGAAGATGTGTCTCAATGGACGATTTGAAGTTAGTGGGAATGAAGTCCCATGATTATCATGTGTTGATGCAACAACTATTACCGGTAGCTATTAGAAGCATAATGAAAGATGAAGTATGAACTACTGTAACAAGATTGTGTGTTTTCTTCATTGCTATCTGTAACAAAGTCATTGACACTGAAAAGTTAGATGAACTAGAAAATGAGGGTTACATTATTTTGTCACAACTAGAGATGCATTTTCCTCCTTCATTTTTTTTGATATAATAGTGCATTTGGTAGTTCATTTGGTAAGGGAGGTAAGCCTCTACGGTCTAGTTTACCTGAGGTGGATGTACCCTTTCGAGCGATACATGAAGATCTTAAAAAGGTATTCTAAAAATACTTATCGACCAGAAGCCTCAATAGTAGAAAGATATGTAGTTGAGGAGGCTATGGAGTTTTGCAAAGATTATATGTCAAGGAAGAAGGAACAATCTCGGCATGAAGAGGGGAGAAGCAAGGGAACACAAGGACTGAAAGTGAAGAATGTTTCTTGTGAAGAGGTGTTGCAAGCCCACTTGTATATCCTAAATAATATGGAAGAAGTTCAACTTTACATAGATGAACACAGAAAGACTTTGAAGAACAAGAATCTAATGAAGAATGACATGCATATTGCTATTGAGCAAAACAAGACATTCATGTAATAGTTCGAGGAAAAGGTTTTGCTCGATACCAGTGTGTCTGAGACAATTGAGTGGCTAGCTTGGGGGCCTTCGTTTCAGGTCATTACTTGGATGAGTTATGATATAAATGGCTATTCTTTCTATACGAAAGAGTAAGATGACAGAAGTACCATGCAAAATAGTGGGGTCATGGTAGAAGCTAAAGCTATGCACTTTTCCAGTTCGAGAGACAAAAACCTCATATTAGCGTCTATAGCCTATTATGGAGTTATAGAAGAAATATGGGAGATGACATACAACAAGTTCAAAGTTGCTTTATTCAAATTTAAGTGGGTTAGCAATAATGCTGTGATAATAGATAAACAATTTGAATTTATCTCAGTCGATCTTCAAAGAGTTGGCTATAGATATGAGCCCTTCATTCTAGCAAGCCAGGCGAAATAAGTGTTTTATGTCACCGATCCTGCGAGCAAAAACATGTCTATTGTCCTTAATAGTAAAAAATAGAAGTATGATGATTCAACCTTCAACCTTTATGACACGACACCTTTCACAACAACTCCACCTCGAACAAATGAAGTACAATTGGTAAATGATGACGAATATGCTGCAAGAAATGACCATGGTGAAGGACTATGGGAAACAATAAAGAGTAAGACCTTAATTTATAAACGAGAACTGTGTGTTTTTTTGTTTTACTCCCGCTTAGTTTATTTCATTTTTATTGCAATTTATTTATGTTTCTGACGATGCTTTTTGTGTTAACAGGAATATGGACAACGCTAGTGATGACGAAAGGCGTAGAGATGACGAAAGCCCTAGCAATGACGAAAGGCCTAGAGATGAACCCATTGCAAGATGGAGGGTTAGAGGTTGTACAAAGATGGGAGCATTGGTTGCACGTCATGAACATCAACAAGAGAGGCTGCATATAGACTTCGATGACAATCTGAATCTAGTTTCTAGTTGGTCCTGAGGAAGACCACTTCATTAGCTACATAGGATTTTTGGTTCGAAACAAAGTGTGTATTACCTACGATAATTGGAGATTAATTCCCCCAAAAACGAAAGACATGATTTGGTAGCAACTTTTGGTATATAAGTTTTGATGCATCTATGGTAATTGTAGCTCTATTCTTATTGTTTCAAATATAATAATCTTATGTTTTACCTTGTAGCAAACATATGATGTCCTAGACACCAAGGAGATATACAGGTACTGGATGGATGAGGTTCGTATACGATGGAAAGGTTTCAAGAACAAGCTAACAACATGGTACATTCGAGGGGCCCTTAGGGGTTAGGATCTATGTACACATTATTCATATTTGTCTCCAAAGGACTAGAGGTTGTTTGCGGCATCACGGGCAGATCCTGAGTTTTTGGTAAGATTTCTGTCATCATGATATAGAGCTTTTAATTTTCATATACTTGATATCATTGATTTATTTTTTGTTGTTTTTCATTCATAGAAATTAAGTGCAACAAATGCATAGAGGAAATCAGAAAATAAATATCAACATTACATGTCTCGTGGTGGATATCAAAAGCTTGAGCGGCAAATGATTCAAGAAGAGTTAGAGAAAATGAAGGAAGTAGCGAAATCTGATCCTAGCGTTCTTATCCAGCCACCGGCACCTCCTCCACATCACAAAAAATAGAAAGTAGGGAGGATTAAGGCTGGTAAGTACATAAATCTGATTGTTGCTGAGGTTGCTACGAGGATTGTAAGTAGTTATACTATAAGTATATAGTTTTTTGCATATCGCGAGTGGTTTCGATACATTTATGATAAACTGTATGCTACAGGATGAACTAGAAGATCAGGGTAGCCGAGGTTAATTCAATCCAAGTAGACGGATGGACATCTTGTCAACGGCTATTGGGAAGGCAGATGACTTAGGTCGTGTCTGAGGAGAGACACGGGGAGTTAGTGCCGTGAGGTATTTTGGACGAGACTCACGTTATTTGTCACAAGCTGGACCTAGTAAGGACCTTGTGGCCAAGATTCGAGAGGACCTCAAACAAGAGCTCGAGGCCAACCTTCGCGACAAGTTCTGACAAGAGCTGTTGCTAGAGCTTCAACTTGAAATGGCAAAGATGTTCGAAGCGCAAAGGGCAAGGGACAAGCATAGAACTCAGGAATCCCCAGCCTTCAATAGCACCAAAGGAAGTTACAACCCTCTAGAGGAACCACTTGGTGACCATTCTCCCACTCCAGTGTCGGGAGACCCTTCTACCCTCTATTTGTTTGATCCACTATTGCGTGTTGTTGTCGATGCTCTCATTCATATACGTGCTACCACCCACCATCATCAGCAAATTCCACAGGATTTTCATAGGGTAAATGTGATGAGTGTTAGAAAGGGGGAAGAAGGTACAACCATCCCTGTTCCTGATCTAGAGGTTAGCACATTAGGTTAGGCGATAGGCTCTTTCATCCTTTGGCCTCACAATCTTATTGGTTTAGACGCAAACCTCCAATGGTAGGAATTACCTTACTATTACTGAAAATCTTTTGGCATCCTAATAACATTTTTTTTGATATTCTAAAAGGATGACGAAGATGCGAGGAAATGGCCCTACTTAGCACCACTGCAACAGATCTACAAGGGCATTAAACATATTGACTTGAAGATGCCTCAAGGGATTGTGGGTCTTACATTGGAGTATCCAAAATATATCATCTTCTTGAATGATCTCCTAGGCAATGACTTTAACAATATTTTCAAGTCTCTTGAATGCTTCAAACAGAACTTAAGCACTCGAGTCGTAGGTGGAATTGGTCAATGCTTCATCACTGGCCTTCCAGCTTCTTTCTATGGCGGGATTCTTCCTACTAGTTCTGTACATTTTGTTCATTCCTCCTACAGTCTTCATTTTTTATCTCAAGTTTGTTTACTTATTCACTATCATTTAAAGATAATCTAATACTTATAAGTCACCAACTACTAATTCTCATATATTAATAAAAATAGTTAAAAGCATTAAATTTGTCCTAAAATGTAACTGATTTCCTATATTACCCTTACAAATTGCAAACTTTTAATGTCATGTTAATTATTACTCTCTCCCACAATGTAATACCCCGAATTTTAGGATTAGAGGCTTTGGAATAAGCCTAAATTGAGTGGACTACTAAGCCTCGATTTAGTAGATGTCCCAAATCTATTCTCTAATGTTCCTTATATCTCAAGGGCATTAAAGAAAATAAAATGGTTAATTTTGAAGAAAGTGATTATGCTTACAGTGAAATAGCCCATGAGGCAGTGAGTTTTTCATATGATTTTGTATGACCGAATAATGAGCAAAACTTATGGAATTTTACAAAATAAAAGTACACATCCTAAGCTTTAATTTGATATGTCATATGACTCAATTAGAGTTATGTACAAAAAGGTATGAATTTTTGAATTCAGCACAAAAAAACTGTGAAGTTGCTGGAACAGCATACAATGATTAAAATTCTGGAATTTTTTCATTCCATTCAGTAAAAGTCTATATTTTTCCTTGAAACTAGACTCAATAAGGGTTCTATAGGCTTTGGAATCACTTCAATTTGATTTTTCTAGAATTAGTTATGGTTTTTCAAAGTTTAGGCAGAAATCTGCCAGAATTTTGTAAAAATCCGAAATTGGGAAAATGAATTAATTAAATTGATATATATTATAAATCAGCTCCTCCTTCTTCAGCCCCACTTCTGACGTGAACCAACTAAACATAGAGAGAGGAAGTGTGAAATTTTAGAGAGAGAAAAGGGGAGGAAAAAGCTTACAAAGGTAAGTGATTTATTCAGTAAATCGATTCCTAATGCGTATAACTCCGTTCCTAAGCTTCCTATTCATGTGATTCAAGGTTTCGAAGCTCAATTTGGTGTTAGGGAAGCTAGGGTTTCAGCTACTCTTGAGAAAAGCTAGTGGGAGCTTGAGTTAACTTCCAAACTCTTGTATATTAACTATTATGGCTGCTGTGGACAATTTAATCGGTGAAATTTTGCCGGATTGCCCTTGGTTGTAAAAATGGAAAATGGTTTTTCCTAGGGGTTATGCTACCCAAATTGGTACTACATGGTAGTTGTAACCTAATGGAATAGTCAATAAAGTGGTTAGGAGTAGAAAAAAACGCGTTTACGCAGCCAAAACAAAAAAACCCCGATTTTCCCCTTAAAACCCATATATTTCGGCCAGCACTGTAAATGGGCCTTAGAGTTGAATTTTCAATGATTTGATGGTTCCATTGAGTTCAGGAGCGAAAATTAGGTGGGGTTACAGTTGGGCACTTTTTCGAAAAAGGCCGAGAAAGCATAATTACGAAAATGTCCCTAAAACACTGAAATAAGGCTACCAAGGGCAATTTCGTCTTTTGGAAGTGAATTTGGTAATTCCAAGTCCGTAAATGGATTCCTTGGGCAAACATATGTCAGGATAGCCCACATTAGAATTTTGAGAAAAGTACAGCCGGACCAGGTACAGCCGGGCCAGGCCAGGTTGGGTCCCCGAGGGTATTTTAGTAATTTTTCAAGATAGAATAATATAACCCATAGAAACACTATGGAAGTGTCTAAATAATACATTTGACATTGTCAGATCAAATATGGAGCCACGAGCTGTTTACACGTAGATCGAGGCACGCGTTTCGAGACAGAAAAGGGTTAAGGTTAGGGACTTACCTTATTTGCATGTATTACATATCTTTGCTTGTGTAGTGATGTATGTGATTGCTTTACTTGATTGTGTAGATCATACTTGAATAAATAAAGCTCTGTTTCTGTGTTCGCTGTGGCCATAGTCTTGTTATATGAAACATTGAGCATGCAGGAATGTCATTATGTGACATACATCTAGATAAAACTAACATGCATACACATAGCATCAATCATGCATGCATTATGGTATTTATTTGCAACTGAGATTCTCTCGAATCTCACCCTCCCCTACCAACAATTTAGATAGGAGACGACATAAAATATCCAAACAACAATGCAGAGTATCGTACAAGGGGATTACAGTAGTGGAACAAAGACGGGAAGAAGTCTCAATTTCACTAGGATGAGTTTAGACACCCTAGCAGCCTTGTGCGGCTATCTTAATCGTAAGTATCATGTACAAACCCATATGGGCAATTTATGTAATCATGCACATTGTTACGAGTGTGAATGATCAATGAAAGAGTGCAAGTGTATATTGTCGTAATCAAATAATATAGAAGTGAGTAGAGTATCGTTCCCACAATCATTGATCACTAAGTACCAAAATATGTAATTTTAATTCTATTTAGTCAATCGATAAATTGGTGATTGAGAGTACAAATAAAAGAAAAATAATTAAATATAAGTGCAGATGTTATGAAAACAAATATGAGAAAAAGTCATAGGGATTAGATTTTACTTAACAAATTCCAGATTGAATCACTTATCTATTCTAGCCCAATTTATTCCACATAATTGATAGTCGAGTTTCTCTAATTTAATTACTAGCCTCTTCCAAGGTCAAACAATTCTATAATTAATTGCCAATCCAATATATTCCTATATGAATTTAAGCAATTAATTATGCATTAAGATTTATGGAACTCAATAAGAGTACACAACTCATATGAATATATTCCTATTTCATATGCAAGTCATGGTTTTAATTATAGAATCTATACACATGCGTCTCCTTCCGGTCTCAACATGCATATTGTAATCATTCAAAAGGTGGCCAATCAAATGAAAGCATTAAGAACAATAATTAAAACTCAATCATAAAGGAGAAATGAAAACTAGATTTAATAAGTTAAGATTCAATCCGTCATTAGTAAGCTACGTCATCACCCTAGGAAAATGAAAATTTAGCTCATGATAAAATTAAAAAAAAACCAAAATAAATTGACATTATATAAAGTTAGAATGAAATCCTCATGAATACTGCATAAACTTAAATATTAAATTCTCAAATATAAATATACCACTAAAAAGATGCATGAAAAATGGATAAATCTAGCCGTCCCTTTAGGAGGTAAAACCTTCCATGTAGGCGGCATGCAAAATGTAATATAATACTAAGCCTTTCATGTAGGAGGCATATAGAAAATAATATAATACTAAGCCTTCCATGTAGGAGGCATGCAAAAAGTAATACAATACATTAAATTAAAAATAAAAAATAACACAATTTATTTAGAACTGTCAGAGAAAATATCTCTCCCTATCAGAGAAGTATCTCCTTATCAAAGAAAATATCTCCACGCCTCCTCTGAATCTGTGCCTGATGCTTGGTATTTATAGGCAGCGTCGTGTCACTTTTTTCCACGGTGCTACAATGTTTTTGCCAATTTTTTCCACGATGCTACAGTAGTGAATAGTATCTTGTCGGTGGATTTACGTGTTTTTTCCGTGTTGCTACAGTGCTACAGTGATTCCATCCGCTACAGTATGCCCTGCTACAGTGATTTCGTCATGAATAGTGACCGACGCTACAGTGCTAACCTTTTTTTTATATTTTTCTTTATTTTTTAAATACTATTTATTTTACACCCAAATATATTATATTAAGCTCAAATATTGTCCATAAAATCATCATATAAGGGAAAATAAATATGCAAATATTTTAGTTATCAAATTCTCCCACACTTAGCTCTTAGACGTCCTCGAACAAGGAATGACTAATAAGTGCTTCCAACAAAATCAGAAGTGTCAAATCATAAGCAAGAACACAATTGTAAAGTAAAGAGATCATAGTATTCATGAATCAACGAAAATATAAATTGGTAACTTTGTTTGAAAATGAATAAACCCAGTTTGTAAGTGTAATTCATTCTCTCAATCTCTCAAGTGTTTAAGGGTAAGTGTTTCACTCAAATTCAACAAAAAAAATTGCACTACCAAAGGCTTGTTAAAAATCTCAATCTCCACTACCTAATTCACATGCATAATTCAAATCAAAAGGACTTATTAAGGGTTGTAATGGGGTTGAGGTAAAAGGAATGTAAAACATGATATGAAAGGCTATATTTAAGAAATTTAATAGAACAATTGAAAAATAGGCTACTTATAAATTTATCTCATCATAACAACCCACAATTCAAATACTTGACACATTTTTTTCTTTTTTTTTTCTCTTTTTTTTAGAATTACAACTGTAAAGTTGATGATATATACTCCCCCACACTTTGTCAATAGCCCATTTCACAAGAATTTTCAATGCTCCACTAATCTTTTGAATAAGGTAAAAGCACTTGATATATCATTAAAACACATGTTAATGGGTTGAGAACAAAGAAATAGTCAATTGGCTCAAAGGGGCTTATCAACAATATAATTGCAAGGTTGGCTATTTGGCTCTGGCTAAAGAAAATGAATGCCTTTATCATTTTTGAATGTGCATGAGAGATGTAATTTCAACCAGATTTAAAGCAAGTTCTAGAGTGACAACTTAATAGGTGAATATCACACACAAGAGAAATAATCATTATAGGCTCAGAAGCTCACGGCTAGGGATTTTTAAACTCAGTTCATTCAATCTCAAAATTCATCACCAATTGCAACAATCAGTTGTTCATTCATACTATAAAATCTCTAAATTCAATTGATCCATACTTAAAACTTATATACTTCTTAAGATCATTACAAAGCACTTGAACAAGATTTTTTTTACTCTTTTTTTTTTCGAAAAAGATAAAAAAAAAATTGCAACCAATAAAATGCAATTAATGAAATGCGTCTCAAGAGTTAAGACTAACTCCTTACTCTACCATTTTTTTCCACATCCCATGCATCTAATGGTTTTACTAACTAACAAAAGAAAAATAAAAAAAAAATTTCCTCCCCAAACCTAAATCAGACATTGTCCCCAATGTCTTCTGGAGCTCAGAGGAATTGTTTTTTTTAAAACATAAACACACAATAAAGTAAAACCAAGAGATTAAGGAAAGTTACAACCGAAGAGTGGTATCTGGGTTCTGTTTCTGACTGCTATATGAAGATTGCCCACCTATTTGCTTGATGAGTAGATCTGGTTTAGGTTCATAGGTTTGCAGTTGATTAGCAGCTGATCAGCAATTGGTGCAGAAATTATGGAATGGCGAGTCGCTTGGGGTATGAATCCTGTTTCCACAGTATGATCAAGAAAAGACAATAGATTATCATAAAAACCATTAACATTTAACAATCCTAATGGCTTTTTGTGATAGTTTAACTTAGCCCAATATGCAACGCTATAAATGCCATCCAACGTCTCCAAACCACCGGGTAGAGCAATGAAAGCTTGAGCATGGTAGAACATTAGTCCCATTTGTTCAAGCAAGCTCGAAACCTGTAACTCTTGTACTAAGGAAAAAGCGTGATATTCCAACTCCTTTACCCTTACACTTAAACCCTTGCTTCCATTCATGGATGCAGAAATGGCCACACTTCCCTTTAGGCCCTAGATGCCTCCCCCGTACATAAAGTTGATTCTTCTGGCAGCTAATGCAATTCCTAGTTCATTTGCAGCTGTTATAAACTTTCCTTTCTTGCCTAAATCAGTTTCACCAAAATTGCAAATAGATGTAAATCTACATTTTTGTGAAATACCCTTTTTCTCTTTCTTTCTCTCGGACCATGTATGCTTACTAGTGGAAGACTGCATATTTACAAGTGGAAGTGTATATGCTTACAAGTAGAAGAGTACATGCATATATAACACTAAAACAACGACAACAAAATCACACAAATCACACATTTTTCAAAGAAGTTTGAAAAAATTTCCGACACAGATGACCAGTGGGCCATTGCATGAAGAAATTAAACAAAAAGAGGAAAGAAAGTCAAAAGATAAAGTAGAGTAGACAAAAGCTGTCGAAAAGATAAGAAAGATTTGACAAAAGCTGCAGAAAAGATAAGACGATTAGACAAAATCATGATTATGTATAGTAGTTGTGATTTTGGCTCACATCTTCCTCTGGTTTTACGTCTAGTAATGGCTTAAACACTTTTTATGAATCGAGGATTGGCTTCCCATCCATTTTTCTTTTAAACTGATAAACAAGGTCTTTTAACGTCAAATTCCTAAGACAGTAGCCCTATTTTTCTTGGTTGAATACGATCACTAAATCAAGAAGAATACGATGAACATCACCACTAGGATGCGTCTCAAGAGTTTGAATGATATCATCCAGGGACTCCTTACTCAGTCCATCCTTTATAAATTTAATTTTATCTTCTCGATTTATAGAAACCAAACCTTTGCTTCTACAACGCTGATCACGTGTCCACCTTGCACATTTATAGCAGATATTCATTCTTTTAGCTCTTCTCTTTTTGGAGTAAGAACTTCTTCCCATTCCTAGTAAAGGTTTAACAATTGATTTATTAAACTCATATGCTAAACGTACCTTAGCCTCAATAATCTAGCGTATGTCCTCAGGAAGTCCCAAACGCTTGAATACTTTCATCCTTTCAAGTCGACAGCTATAGAGCTTCCTGAGCACATCTTTAGGAAGAGTAGGAAACCTGTTCTTAAGCTTTGCAAGAGATTCCTCTATGGTAACTTAAAAAAAAGTGAATGAAAACTAAAATATCAATGCAGTGCAGTGTGTTTCAGTGAGTAGGAAAGAAATTTGAGAGTATAGGAAAGAAGTTTGAGAGAGTAAGAAAGAAATGAGTGAGTAGGAAAGAAATTTTGGGGTTGCCTCCCAAATAGCTGCCCTTCTTTAACGTCTTTAGCTAGACAAAAATCAAACAATTATTTATTTATTTATTTATTTGTTTATTTATTTATTTATTTATATTATATATATATATTAAAAAAATTACTAGATTGAGGACTTACCTGTTGGTTCCTCAAATGTGATGACAAATTTCAAAGTGTTGAGTGCACCTTCATTGTATTCTTTGAGCCTTTGTCCATTCACTTTGAATTTTCAATCACCATCTTGAATCTCCACAGTTCCATATGGCCATACTTGAATTACAGTTAAAGGACCTGACCACCTGTAATGCCCCAATTTTCGATTAAGGCCTAATGATAATTATTGAGGATAATTATCGGATTAAATTGAAATAATTATGGGTTTGGTGGGCTATATTAATTAATATGCCATAATTAGTGGAGATTGAAAGAATGAAATAGTTGGGCAATTAGTTAGTGATTAATAGAGAAAATTAATTACTAGCTAAGAGAGAATGAGAAGGGTGATTAAATGACTAATGGAGGGATTAAAGTAGCTAATTGGTGGTTTACCTTTATGGGAGCCAATGAAGAATTAACATGTGTCAAGATGAGAGTATGAGAGAGGTAGAGAAAAGTCAAAACCCCCCAATTATTTAATGTTTTTATCTCCCTCCCTCCCTCCTTTTCGTTAGATGAAGCATGGGCTTGGAGAAGGAATCATCATTTCTTCTTCCTCACACACTCATCTCATCTCTCTCTTCACTCCATTTCTGCGCCATTTTTGAAGAAGCTAGGAGAAGGAAAAGCTTTCAAAAAGGTAAGGGAAATGTCTTCAAATGCATAAACTTCCTTCTCTAATATTGATCCTTGAATGAAGAGCTTCATTGTGATGGTTGTAATGTGTTCATTGGTGTTAGTTTGTGACCTCAAGAGGTTGTGAAAGTTGGAGAATTGAAAAGTCACTTTGAGAAAGTTAAAGAGGTAAGTGAAACCTATCTACCCATCCAAGTTTTGTGCCATTTGAGGTAGCTTTGAATTTTTGGGATTTATTGGCCATTTTCAAAAATGAGTGTCATTGGTCATTTTGCATGTTAAAGGTATAGAAATGGTATATTTGGAATGTGTATGGATAGATAGGATTGATTGGGAAAGAAATGAGTGAGATTGGAAAGTTTAGAAAGTTAGTGTTTAGTGTGGCCATGGACCAAAGCATGCTAATGTAGTGGAAATTAGGTTGTTTAAATGGTTTTATTGTATTCCTTGAGTGTTTTAGTGTAAGGAATAGGCTTGATTGTTGATTTTGGAGCCATTGGACACTTTGGTAGAAAATTAGAAATGCTGCCATTGAAAGTCTATTCTGGGCATTCTGATTGTATTGGCGTTTTGAATGACCAAATGATTTCAGAAAATTGTTAAAATTTCCAGTCTTAAAGTTCACATCCCAAGCTTCAAAATGGACAAATATTTTGTGTCATTTCGTTTAGTATTCTGTGAGTTATGGTTGTCCAAAGTTTGGGATTGAAACAGAACTCTGTTTTGGGGTAGTGATGCGTTTTGTGTAATTCTGGGATTTGTATGGTGATTTCCAGTATTGGTTCATATTTGTCCTATAAAGAGGACTAAACTATCTTTCAATGGGCTTTGGTATCACCTCATTTCGATTTTTCTACAATAAATTATGAATTTTCAAAGTTGCCTTGGCTGCAGCAGAAATTCTTGGCTGCAGCGCAAATGTTTCTGTGAGCGTTTTGGCCGCAGCCAGAAACCTTCTGTGCGTCTTTTGGCCGTAGCCAGAGGTTTCTTGGCTGCAGTCAACCCCCTGTTTTCAGCACCTTGGGATTTTGACAAGTGGTTTCTAACCCGGTGTTTCCCAATCCTTTTAGGCGATTGTTAGAGACTTTCATAGCTACTTAAGGGCCTTTATTAGAGCCAATTGTAGCTTCGTAAGGGTCATTATTGATAACCAAATCTAAGTGTTGAAGAGTCAATTGAGTATTGGAATAGAGAATAATGCTTCGTCCTTAATTATGACTTTAGGATTTGATATCTGCCCAGAGCATAGAAGGCCTGTGCCTGCTCAAGGAAGGAAAGATAAAGGTAGTAACACTTTATCCTATATCATGTGTATTACATTGCTTGTTTGCATTAGTCATTGAATACAGTGAAAGTGAAGAGGACGTGGCGAAAGCTCGGACTCGATTACAGTGAAAGTGAAGGGGACGTGGCGAAAGCCTAGACTCGATTACAGTGAAAGTGAAGGGGACGGGGCGTAAGCCCGACCTCGTATATAGTGAAGGGAACGTGGCGAAAGTCGGGTCTCGAATATTGATTGCTGCATTGTGATATATGTGACGTGCTTTGTATATATGCATCATATAAATAAACTGTTGCTACTGGGATTCTCTAGAATCTCATTCTTTCCAAATAACATTTTTAGACAGGGCAAGTGGATCAAAAAGCAAGCAAGTGGCAAAGGAAGATTAGGACTGCCAGCGGTAGTCTTTGCTATATATTTTGCTTTTATATTGAAATGGTTATCATTTTGGATAAATGTATACATATTGAATAGAATTGTAGTGGTATAGTTTTGTGTAATCCCCGATATGGATAGTGAGATGGGCAATGATACCCTGTATAAACCTTTGGATTAATGTAATTATCCCGGGTGAACGTCGGGAATTGTGCTAACTCTGATATTGTATATGTAACAGACCAAACATGCCATTTGTTTTAATGAATGAAATGAATGGAGATCCCTTTGTACAGGTGTTTTAAAAAGTTTTTAATTGTCCCGGATTTCTTATTCGATAATTAAATGTGCTTAAACGGTAATCCTGACCTGATTCTTGAAGGGGGTTACACCACCTCGATCTCAGCTTTCTTGGAAAGAGCTTTAACCTTGAGTTGTATAAAAGCACTTTTTGTCCCGGTGTAAACTCTTTCCTTATGCCATATTTTTGTCTTCTCCTTGTATAACTTGCCATTTTCATAAGCTTGTTGTCTAAATTCTTCAAGCTCATTGAGTTGGAGAAGCCTTTTCTCACCAGCTGCCTTTAAGTCAAAATTTAATGCTTTTACTGCCCAATATGCTTTGTGCTCCATTTCTACTGGAAGATGGCATGCTTTTCCGTAGACCAATTGATACGGGGATATACCAATTGGTGTCTTGAAGGCAGTTCTATAAGCCTAGAGTGTATCATCTAACTTTTGAGCCCAGTCCTTTCGGTTGGAATTCACTGTCTTCTCTAAGATCCACTTTAGTTCTCTGTTTGAGATTTCCACCTGCCCGCTAGTTTGTGGATAATATGGAGTTGCAACCTTATGAGTTACTCCATATTTAGCCAATAGTGACTGAAGCTGCTGATTGCAAAAATGCCTTCCTCCATTACTGATAATAGGTCTAGGCACTCCAAATCTTGTAAAATACCTCTTCCTCAAGAACTTTACAACCACACGAGAATCATTTATAGGAAAGGCAGCTGCTTCAACCCACTTGGAGACATAGTCAATAGCTACTAAAATGAACTGGTTGCTAAATGAAGATGGAAAAGGCCCCATATAATCGATCCCCTATACATCAAAAAGTTCAACTTCTAAGATGTTGGTTAAAGGGGCTTTATGTCTCCTTGAGATATTTCCCATTCTTTGACATTTGTCACAAGTTGCCACAAGTCTATGAGCGTCCTTGAAGAGTGTAGGCCAGTAAAATCCTGATTGAAGGATTTTAGTAGCTGTTCTATTTACTCAAAATGACCACCATATGGGGATGAATGGTAGTAATTTAAGATGCTGTCCATTTCTTCTTCAGGAACACATCGCCTGATAATTTGATCTGGGCTTTGTTTGTACAAGAATGGATCCTCCCAAAAATAATGCCTTACATCAGCCAGAAACTTCTTCTTCTGCATTTTAGAAAGTTCATAAGGCATTGCCCCGCTTGCCAAATAATTCAAAATATCAGCATACCAAGGAGTAGGTTGTAACTGCATGATAAAAAGTTGCTTATCTAGTAAATTCTCCTGGATTGGTGATTCTTTCTTTCGTTCAGGTGGTTCTAACCAAGAAAGATGATCTGCAATGAGATTCTTGGTCCCTTTTTTGTCTTTGATCACCAAGTCAAATTCTTATAGTAGAAGCACCTATCTGATCAGTCTGGGCTTTGCAACTTTCTTCTCAATCAAGTATTTTATTGCTGAGTGGTCCGTCCAGACAATGACCTTTGACCCGATCAAGTATGCTTTGGATTTGTCGAATGCAAACACTACTGCTAATAGCTCCTTTTCTGTTGTTGCATAATTCAGCTGTGCATCTGAGAGTGTCCTGCTGGCATAATAGATGGCATGAAAGACCTTGTCTTTTCTTTAGCCCAAAATAGATCCAACTGCATAATCACTTGCATCATACATCATCTCGAATGGAAGATTCCAATCTGGAGCTATGATAACTGGTGCAGAAGTCAAGGCACTTTTTAGAGTTTGGAAGGCTGATAAGCACTCCTTATTAAACATAAAGGGAGTGTTTTTCTCTAACAGCATGCAAAGTGGCTTTGTGATTTTTGAGAAGCCCTTGATGAATCTTCTATAGAAGCCAGCATGTCCCAAAAAACTCTGAATGCCCTTGATTAAGGAAGGAGGTGGTAGCTTTTGAATTGTTTCAATCTTAGCTCAGTCTACTTCAATACCTCGATCAGATACCTTGTGACCCACACGATTCCTTCTTTTACCATAAAATGACATTTCTCTTAATTTAGAATCAAGTTTGTCTCCACACAATGTTGCAAAAATTTTTCCAAATGTGAAAGACAATGATCAAATGATTCTCCAAAAACTGAAAAATCATCCATGAATACCTCAATGAACCTTTCCACCATGTCTGAGAAGATCACCATAATACTCGTTTGAAATGTTGCTGGTGCATTACATAGACCAAATGGCATCTTTCTGAAGGCAAATGTACCATATGGACATGTAAAAGTTATTTTCTCTTGATCCTCCGGTGTAATTGTAATTTGATTATATCCTGTGTACCCGTCCAGGAAACAATAATAGGCTTTCCCTGCTAGTCTGTCAAGCATCTGGTCTATAAATAGCAAAAGGAAGTGATCTTTACTGGTGGCTTTATTGAGCTTTTCTATAGTTAATGCACACTCTCCATACAATCACCGTTCATTGTGGAATCAGTTCATTTTTCTCGTTGGGCACTACTGTCATTCCACCTTTCTTTGGCACAACTTGAACTGGGCTTACCCATTGACTGTCAGAGATTGGGTAGATTATACCAGTATCTAGCCACTTTATTACCTCATTTCTCACCATCTCCTTCATATTCGGATTGAGTCTTCTCTGGTGCTCAACTATTGGCTTGTAGTTGTCCTCCATCAAGATCTTATGCATACAAATTGAAGGACTAATCCCTCTTATATCAGCTATTGACCATCCAAATACTGCTTTATACTCCCTTAGAACTCTTAATAACTTTTCTTCTTCAGGAGTAAGAGCTGCTGAGACGATTACAGGTAATGTTGAATTTCCTCCTAGATACACATACTTTAAGTGGGATGGAAGTATTTTCAACTCCAGTACTGGTGGTTTCTCTATTGATGGTACCGGCTTACTTGGCCTTTCCCCAAGATCTTCAAATGGTTTCTTGATAAAAATTAGGAAATTTGCTTCCAGGTACTTAATCTGCTCCAAGACTTCAGGATTAGTAGATTTTGATACATCTACCATTCCTATTGCTAATGGTTGATCCATGCAGATTTCATTCACTACGTCTTTTGTGCAACTTGATAATGTGTCAAATTTGTAGCAAGTGTCACCTTCATCTGGAAAGGATAAAGCCTTGAAAATGTTGAAGGATACTTGATTATCTTGAACTCGCAAGGTTAACTTCCCCTGTTGCACATCTATTAACGTTCTCACAGTTGCTAGGAATGGCCTCCCAAGAATGATAGGACTTTCTTGGTCTTCTTCCATGTTGAGTGTTATGAAATTAGCTGGGAATATGAGTTTGTCCAGCTTCACTAGAACATCTTCTAAGACACCCCTCGGATGCTTTATTGATCGGTCTGCCAGAAGTAATGAAATTGTGGTTGGCTTCACCTCTCCAAGACCAAGTTTGTTGTAGACAAATAAAGGCATGAGGTTTACACTTGCTCCAAGATCACAAAGTGCTCTTTCAAAGTGACATTGACCTATGGTGCAAGGTATGTAAAAGCTTCCTAGATCTTTCAGCTTTAGAGGTAATTTCTTTTGGAGAATAGTGTTGTACTCCTCAGTAAGTGCAACTGTTTTAAATTCCTCAAGCTTACGCTTATTTGAGAGAAATTCCTTCATGAATTTTGCATAACTAGGCATTTGAGCAAGAGCGTCTGCAAAAGGAATGTTGATGTGCAACTTTTTGAAAACCTCCAGAAACTTTGCAAATTACTTGTCTAGCTTTGCCTTCACAAGTCTCTGAGGGTATGGAACTGGTGGTACATATAGAGGAGAATTGTCTGGAAAGCTGATTCTTCCTGGTATCACATCATCCTCCTTCTGTTCTTCTCCACCTTCTTTCTTTTCTCCATCATCCTTCTTTTTAATTAAAGGATCTTTCAATTCGTTCCCACTTCTTAGTGCAACGGCCTTCACATGCTCTCTTGGGTTTCTTTCGGTGTCACTTGGTAGAGTTCCTGGTTGTCTGGAATTCAGTATATTTGCAATTTGGCCTATCTAGATCTCCAAGTTCTTTATTAAGGTATATTGGCTTTTGATTGTTGCATTAGTCCTATCCATGAATTGAGGTGTATTCATGGTTAGTTGAGCCAGTGCATCCTCCAAATTCACTTTCTGTTGTGGTGGATTGGTTGTTGAAAAGCTTACTGCTGATAGTTCCCTTGTGGCTTGAATGCATTTTGATTATTCCTCCAACTAAAGCTTGGATGATTTCGCCAACCTGGATTGTACGTGTTTGAGAATGGGTCATTTCTTTGGTTTCCGATGAACTGAGCTTGCTCTGGCATGAATGAGTGTCGTTCTTGACATTGCGTAGTCACATGAGGTCCTACGCATTGATCACAAGCTTTTGTAGGAGTACTGATTACATTTGCTTGGGTTGTCAATGATCCTACTTGCTTGGATATAGATACAACTTGAGAAGATAAAGTTGTAAGGACATCCAGCTCGTGCACTCCAAGTACTTTCTTTGAATTACTATGTTCAGAAGGCCATTGATATGCATTGGCTGCCATCTCCTCAAGTAGATTGTAAGCATCATTTATATTTTTTCCCATTAAAGATCCTCCAGTTGCAGCGTCTACAAGAATTCTGGAGATGTGAGTCATCCCACTATAGAAAGTTTGCAGTTGCCACCAATCTGGTAACCCATGATGAGGACATCTCCTTAGCAACTCCTTGTATCTTTCCCATGCTTCATAAAGGCTTTCTTGTTCATGCTGGGTAAATGAGGCAATTTCATTCCTCAATTTAGCAGTTTTTGCTGAAGGAAAGTATTTCTCCAAAATTTTCTGTGCCATGATCTCCCATGTAGTTATGCTTCCCACTAGTAGTGATTGTAGCCAACTCTTAGCCTTATCCCTAAGTGAGAAAGGGAAAAGTCTAAGTCTAATGGCATCGTTAGTAACACCATTATGCTTGAATGTGTCGCAGATTTCTAGGAAGTTGGCTATGTGTGCATTAGGATCTTCTATTGGTAAACCACCAAACTGATTGGCTTGCATCATCTAGATAATTGATGGCTTGATTTCAAAGTTGTTAGCTGCTACTGGTGGTCTCGTGATTCCAGAATTTGTCCCCATGACTGTTGGTGTTGCATAGTCACGGAGTGTTTTAGTATCTGTTGTTCCTCTCCCCGGATTTGCCATCGGATTGCTTAGGATTGCAGTAGACTACTTCCAAACTCTTTGATTTCTTCGACAAGTTCTTTCGATCTTTGAATCAAAAGGCAATAGTTCTGTCTCCTTCGATCTGGTCATACACTAAGCAAAAGCCTGAAAAGAAACACAACACACCAAGAAGAGAGAAAAAAAGTAATATAAAGACCAAATTAGTATTAAAAGTACTTGGTATTGATATTAATGACAACAATCCCCAGCAACGGCGCCAAAAACTTGTTATGAGTGTGAATGATCAATTAAATAGTGCAAGTGTACACTGTCGTAATCAAGTAATATAGAAGTGAGTAGAGTATCCTTCCCACGAGGATTGATCACTAAGTACCAAAATGGGTAATTTTAATTCTATTTAGTTGATCGATAAATTGGTGACTGAGAGTACAAATAAAAGAAAAATAATTAAATATGAGTGCAGATGATATGAAAACAAATATGAGAAAAAGTCATAGGGATTAGATTTCACTTAACAAATTCCAGATTGAATCACTTATCTATTCTAGCCCAATTTATTCCACATAATTGATAGTCGAGTTTCCCTAATTTAATTACTAGCCTCTTCCAAGGTCAAGCAATTCTATAATTAATTGCTAATCCAATATATTTCTATATGAATTTAAGCAATTAATTATGCATTAAGATTTATGGAACTCAATAAGACTACTCAACTCATATGAATATATTCCTATTTCATATGCAAGTCATGGTTTTAATTATAGAATCTATACACATGCGTCTCCTTCCGGTCTCAACATGCATATTGTAATCATTCAAAAGGTGGCCAATCAAATGAAAGCATTAAGAACAATAATTAAAACTCAATCATGAAGGAGAAATGAAAACTAAATTTAATAAGTTAAGATTCAATCCATCATTAGTAAGCTACGTCATCACCCTAGGAAAATGAAAATTTAGCTCATGATAAAATTAAAAACAAAACCAAAATAAATTGATATTATATAAAGCTAGAATGAAATCCTCATGAATACTGCATAAACTTGAATATTAAATTCTCAAACATAAATATACAAAATGAAATACTGCATGAAAAATGGACAAATCTAGCCATCCCTTTAGGAGGTAAAACCTTCCATGTAGGCGGCATGCAAAATGTAATACAATACTAAGCCTTCCATGTAGGAGGCATACAGAAAATAATATAATACTAAGTCTTCCATGTAGGAGGCATGCAAAAAGTAATACAATACATAAAATTAAAAATTTAAAATTAAAAATAACACAATTTATTTAGAACTGTCAGAGAAAATATCTCTCCCTATAAGAGAAGTATCTCCTTATCAAAGAAAATATCTCCACGCCTCCTCTGAATCTGCGCCTAATATTTGGTATTTATAGGCAGCGTCGTGTCACTTTTTTCCACGGTGCTACAGTATTTTTGCCCATTTTTTCAAAATGCTACAGTAGTGAACAGTATCCTCTCGGTGGATTTATGCGTTTTTTCCGTGTTGCTAATTCCATCCGCTACAGTCACCTCCATCCGCTACAGTAACGTCCTGCTACAGTAATTCCGTCATGAATAGTGACCGACGCTACAATATTGACCTTTTTTTTATATTTTTCTTTATTTTTTAAATACTATTTATTTTACACCCAAATATATTATATTAAGCTCAAATATCGTCCAAAAAATCATCATATAAGGGAAAATAAATATGCAAATATTTTACTTATCACACATATTATTAGTATAGTTATGTTATTCCTGTGTTACCTTCTGAACCGCATATCATTTTCTGTGAATACTCTGAAAGAGTTGAAAATGAGAAAAGGGCGTGGTACACAACTCTTATTAAATATAGGAATACATAGAAAAAGTATTTAATGTTTCTTGGAATCTAGAAATTGCCTTAGAGTAAGGACTAGAGAGAGTAATACTTTTGGCCCGTAAAAAGTGCCCTCATTAATATTGTTGATTTTATTTTTGGCTACCTAACATAAAAATTTCATTTCGTCTTTATACTTTTAAGTCATATTTATTGAAGTTAGGTCTTTTTTGCATTTGTACTGAATCTGAAATTAGTTGCAATTGTCAAAACCAGTCTCTATATTTTTTTAATATTTTATAATGATATAAATACATGTTATTTTGATTAAAAAAAATTTTATTGAGAGAATATTCATGTTAGTTATAGCTATAATGATTTCCCCTTCTAAACAATTTTTTCTTGTTTCATTAATTCTATAGGTTCCTGAGGATGTAGATAACAACAAGGGCAATATTTGCTTGACAAGCAAGAGCCCTTTAAATGTCCAAAAAGCATCCTACCACCAATTTCAAAGCGATTCCTCATTGTTTCTCAAGTGTCGAGCTGAAGAACTTATTCAAGGGGGTCATATGGTTCTTAAACTTGGAGGAAGAAGTAGCAATGACCCATCAAGCAATGAATCTGGCTGCATATTCGAGCTTCTGTCTAGGGCACTCAATAACATGGTCTTAGGGGTACATGCATATACCCTGAATTTTAGCTGATTGTAAATTTAATTGGTGTATAAAGTCATATTACTTTAGTTAAAGAAAGCCAAGATTTGAACTTACAAAAATGGCACACACACTTTCTATTCTAGTTTCATTTTAACTGATGTGAAATTGGAACTGATTTGGGCGCTTTTATTTTGATGGGCACCCAAACCTTTCAGATTTGGACAAGCCAGATTTAGTTTTTAGTTTTTGTTCATCTGACAATTTTTAAATAATATTTTTTGAAAAAAATGATAGCGAAGAGATTATTTTTATTTTAGATTCTACACAAAATTTAGACCATTTATATTAGGTATAGATGGTCCAAATCTAACGAGATTTAACTCGTTCCTAGGAAATTTGATTGTAAGAAGCCCCCCTTTTTTATTGTTGTGTTGATAATTTTGTTTAAAATACATACACTACTACAAGGAATAGATATTACTCCCCAACAAGATATCCATTTCTAGAAAAAAGGGAAGTAAAAAAAATGTGGTAGCATATTTGTAATTTTGAGGGAAATTTTAGACCTTTAGGTGTCCCTTTTAGTTTTGGGGATGCCTAAAGGCCCCTTTAGGAGTCCCTAAAGGGTCCCTTTAGGAGTCCCTAAAGGGTCCCTTTAGGCATCCCAAATTCAAACTTGGGACGCCTAAATTCAAACTTGTGACGCCTAAAGCTTTAGGCATCCCAAGTTTGAATTTGGGATGCCTTTCATGTCAGACACATGTCTAAGTCTGACATGCCCATCCCTCTCTTCCTCCTCCTTTATTCACTCAACCACTCATCACCGTCACTTCACTAATACTGAAAACGTTTATAACATTCCTTTTTTAGGCTTTTTAATGTCTAAAAATAGGGGGACGTCTATGTGAGCGATGCAGTAAAAAATGATAATAATGTCTGTAAATAAATGGACGCCTAAAGTATGAACTTTAGACGTCCCTATTTTTAAAAGAGACATCTAAAGTGTCAGTGTGGCACTTTTGAAATTGGGACGTCTAAAGTGTTAGTGTGTCTACTTTAGGCGTCCCTTTTTTATTACGAACGTTAAAAGTTTTAGTTTTTTTAAATGACCATTTATATTTTTCACCGCCCAGTAAATGAAAATTGCAAAAATAAGATAAAAAAATATTCATAAACCACAATATCCCTTATATGGTAAGGAACATCAGCATTGTCTACATGATAAGGAACATCAGCACTATCCAACAACCTAATACTATATATGTACAACAACAACTCCTACTACCTAATTATATGAACAATAACCACCACAAAGTGTATGAAAGTTGTCTATTACACAACTATAACGATGATAAATCTAAATGCCAAGACCAATAAAATGCATCTATAATAATCTCAGTTCAAAACTTAGTTCATGAAAAACAAAAATGATTAACCATACCTTTTGGCAATGGCTAGAGAGGGAGGGAGGATGAACCAACGGCGTCAAAGATAGAGGAGGGACAATGGCGACAAGCTTTAACAGTGGAGAGGGAGAGAGGAGGACAACGGATGATGGTGGTGGAGAGAGAGGAGGACGACCTTCAAGAGAGAGTAGCAATGGAAGAAGAAACTTCAAGAGAATGATGGGAGTAAATTTTTGAATAACTTTAGACATCCTAAATTCGAAAAGGGACATCTAAAGTCTCACTTTAGACATCCCTTTTTGAATTGGGACGTCTAAAGTAATTCAAAAATAAAATTTTTACCAAGGACGGGTGAGGGGCCCAGAAGGTGGATCTAAACTAAAAGAAAGTGAGGTGCATGGAAGAAGGGAAGAAGATGAACTTCTTAAGGCATAATTAAAAATTAAAATGATGCATGTAGAGGGGATGTTTTGAAATGACTTCTTAGAAAGAAAATGATCTAAAAGGCGACGGTAGAACCTGCCAGTATTTAGTTCACTAAATCTGCTAATCTCAGGTCATCAGAGGAGGGAAGGATATGATGCAGAGAGATAGAAGTAAAATTGGATTATTTTATTGAAAATAAAACATAAGCACTTACAAGTGAAAGGAGAAGGAGGAAGAGGAAGAAGGAAGGAGAAAGAAGTAACTCCGCTGGACACAAAACTCATAAAGGACTCAGAGCCTCTCTCTCTAAGTTTCCCTGTCTAAACCTAACTAAACTTGCCCTTGATAATGAGATTGAACGGCTTTAAATAGATGTGTGAGGTTACTGTTTGAGGGTGACCAGGAACCGACTAGTGACTTGCACCATTTGCACAATTTTGGTGAATAGTGATCGGTAACTTGTTACTATTTGAATAGTTTTGGTTTGATACTATTTGCACAGTACTGCCGACATTATAGTGATACTGTTTGACATGTGGTGCTACAGTACTATATAGTGAAAGCTACTGTGTATACTATAGTGTATAGTGCTACTGTGCTTTCATATGTTTACATCGAAAACCTAAAAATAATTCTAAGTCTTCAAGAGTTTAATCTTTTTCCAAATCTATAACATATTCTTCTTCATCATCCTCTTGATTGTCTGAGGCTTCTGAAGTGACTGGTTGACTTGTAGAAGTTATTTGATCTTGCTGTTATAAAATTTGTAACAGTGAGCTGAGTTGGCTTATAAGATTAACCTTGTCCATAGTTGCCGCTGGATAGACTTAATCCTTGATCTTTGATTCAAGAATTTACTTTGTTCCGTCATACAAAGATGTTGAGGATTTTCTTTAAACCATTTGTCAACTACTTTATTGTCAATCTTATTTATGTCAAATTTTGCCTACCATCTTACCGAAGGGAATCTCTGTAGATTTGGTAAGAAGGTTGATCTTTGGTTTGTTTGAGAAAATTTGTAAATCCAAGTGAAAACCTAAGATACAGATAGTTTTGAAAAATAGTAAAGATCAATTGGGAAAGGATCTTCACCAATGTTGAATTTTTGTTTAAAAAACTTAAAGGCTTGTAAACATTTTGGAGGTAGAATTTTTGGTACTGGACCAAAGAATCCCCACCTATGAACAAACCATTGAGGAAAATCATGTTTGGTTTTCGTTTTGAAGTAGATAAACCAAGTATGCGAAAAAAGTTCATTCTGATCCAAGAAGACATTAGACCATGCATCAACATAATCCCAATAAGAATATCCTTTGGGTACATATTTAATTTCCCAAAATTTTGATTTAAGTAAATCTTGCCCCTGTTGGGAAGGGGTGAGAACTTTCAAAATTTGGAGACTAGAATGAGTAATCATAGGTCCATCTTTTTTTCCTGTTTTTCTTTTGATGTTAATAGACCCAGAATAGACCAATATTAACTCATACCATTCTCTTGTTTTTCTCAAATTAGAAGGCCTAAAATGAAATCCCGGAGGAAAGACATTTAAAGCTTCCTGATTTAAATTTTGATGGAAAAACTCTGGTTCTACTTGTAGAATGTGTTTTGCATAAGGCTCTTTATAGAAATAAGGCATATGCGCACTCGCTTTTGTTTGGGTCTAACTGACAATTGCTTTGAATGAAGAGGTTGTAGTTGTCAGTTGTTTTTGGGTTGGAAGAGCAAAAGGTTTTAGCCAAACTTGTATGCTGGAAGGAGCCTAGTTTAGCCTGTCATACTCCTGTTTAGTCATTTGGGAAAATGGTACAAGGATGTGTTTTCCCTTTTTTTACTACCTATTCCCATGTTTGATTTGGGAGTAGCTTCTGGGCATAGGCCTGTTCATAATACTCCAAAGTCTTTGTAGAAGCTGCTTCTGATTGAGGTTTTTGGTTCGATGACCCAAATGGAGTAGATGACTCCATTTGAGATGGTTTCTGTTGCTGTTGAGATCCTTGATTTTGGGATCCAAACTATTGTAGAAGTTGTTGCATAATCGCCTCTAGACTTTTTGCTAGGGACTGTTTGAATTTGGGCATCATGTAAGACACCCTTGATTTTATAACTCTGTTTATCGTCAGGATCTTTCTTTTTTCTGGGCAATTTGTTTAGAGGTTTAGTTTATTCAGATCTAGTACCTACCCTTTAAAAACTCACAAGTGAGGAAATCTAGTAAGGAGTTTGAAATGCCTTTGATAAATTTAATGTCAAAATAAAAAACACTTAAAATCGCTTGCCATCAGACAAATATTTGTTTAGATGCAAGGTTTTTTCTAAAACGTCTATTGCCGATTTACAATCAATGCGAACTAAAAACCTTTAGGTTAAAAGATCAGATTGAAATTTGGACATACGCAAAACAATTGCCAAAATTCCTTTTTTAATTGTAGAATAACTCTGTTGTGCAGTATTCCAATGTTTAGACATAAAAGACATAATTTTTTCTTTGCCGTTTATACGCTGTTTAAGAATGCCACCATAACCTATATCAGAGGCATCCATTTCAATGATTTTGTAAGCAGAGGGATCAGGAAGGCTAAGACAAGGAAGTTCCTTAACCTGAAGTTTGATCTACTTAACAATGCTTGAATAAACATCCATCCATAGAGGAGGATTAGTTTTAAGACGTTGGTTAAGCTATTTAATGAAATTGCTAAGATGAGGAATAAACTTAGCAACATAGTTTAAACATCCCAAAAATCTTTGAAGTTGAGTTTTATCAATGATTTGGTCTGGAAATTTATCTGCAAATTGAATTGCACGTTCAATTGGCATTATAGACCCTTGGTATAACCAATGACAAGAAATCTAACCTTAGTTTGAAAAAGACTAATTTTAGGTTTAGAAATTGCTAAACCATTTGTTTCTGCAATTTTTATAAAATGATAAACATGTTTAAAATGTTGTTCAATTGAATGAGAATATATCAAGACATCATAAATGTAAACAATACTAAATTGACTATAATCATTGAAGATTTCATTCATGATCCTCTGGAATTCAGAAGGAGAATTTTTCAAACCAAAAGGCATAACATTCTACTCATACTAACCAAAAGGTACATTAAAAGCAGTTTTATACCTATCTTTTTCAGAAATTTGAATATGCGAAAATCCAGATTTCATGCCGAATTTTGAAAAGATTTCTGTAGAATACAAATGTTTAAGTAGATCAAATTTGTTTGGAATTGGATACCGGATCCATTGTAACGCTTCATGTAATGGTTTGTAATTGATTACAAGTCTAGGACCTCCATGTTCTATTTCTGCATTTGTATTTACATAAAAAGCAGCACAAGACCAAGGGCTTCTAGATTTGTGAATCAATTTCTTGTTTAGAAGTTCTTGAATTTCCTTTTTACAAGTTTTAAGAAGTTCTGCCATCATTTGAATAGGTCACGCCTTAGTTGGTATTTATTTTTCAGAAAAACTTACTTCATAAGGCAAGTCAACTACATGTTTTTTGAGATTCCAAAAAGTATTTGGTAAATCCGAACATATTGTCTGGTAGATTTTCTCAAGGCAATTTTGAATTCTTTTTTTGAATTGAGTTTGACACAATTGCGCTTCTATATGTTTAAAAGAAATATCTTCCTTCAAAAAATTGATTTGTTGTTGTTTTAAAGAAAGAAGATTTAACTTTTTAACTATGGGTTTTTGAGTAAAAGGAAGTAGAATTGTTTTGAAATTCCATTTTCAATTAGTCATATATAGGAATAATAGCCTTGCAAATGGCGCCTCAAGAATAATATAGGTTCCCATATCTTTAACTAATATAAATGGAGTTTGAATCTTTAAACCTTCATTTTCAATAACAATATTTGAAACTTTATACTTAACGTCTAGACGTGATCCATTGACGCCGTTAAACCTTTTTTTTTCAAAATATTTTGTAGGAATGATTCTTTCTTTAAAACAATTCAAATCAACACCTGTGTCAAACAAAATAGTTTGTTCGAAGACAAAATCATCATTAATAATGATTTTTGCACGGACGTAAAACTTTTGAATTGATATTTTTGAAATGAAGTTTAAAAATGGTTCAAAAAGATTATCATCTTCTTGATTGGATGGTGTTTTCTGTTGCCCTTCAGTTTGAGTTGCAAGTTGAATATCCTGGATTTGGGATATAGCAGTTGCATGGGTATCTTGTTGAAGTTTAATAAGACGAATTTCAATCTTGAGGTTATTTACCGTGTACTGAAGGTCTTGGATGGTTGTTGGTTTAACAAAATGCTTGAATTTGTTTAAAATGTCTGTTAAATCATATTTATTGAAAAGAACAGAAGGTTTAGAGTTTGAAAATTTTGGAGTTTGATTGAGAATTTCTCTTAGTTTGAACAAATATTCCCTTATATCAGAATCTAGAAGTTTGTTAATGATATCAAGAAGTAAATCTTGTTCCTTCATGATAACTTTAATTTCTGAAGAAGAGTTTTCTGGAAGATCTTCATTTTGAATTTGATTGAGATCTTCTAAAGAACTACTTTTAGATTCATATTTAGAAGTTTCAATAAAAAGATTGTTTATTTGCTCAAGAGGCTCTTCAATGCTCTTAATCTTCTTTAATTTTCAAGTCAAATGACAATATTTGGAAATGTGACCCAGTTTGCCACATTTAAAAAAAGTAAGCTTTGTTTGTTTAGGAAAATCAACTTTTGGTTTGGAGCAAAATTCCTTTGCAAGTCTACGAGGAGGTGTACTGAGTTTATACTTTTGGTAGGCATGTTTTTTCTTCTTGTGATAAGGTTTACGGTGAGGTTTGGTTTGTTTACATGGAGGAAAACCAAATTGTTCACAAACAGGTGCCTAACTCTTTTCAGTTTGTGGCCTTTTCTTTTGCAAGTTGACGTTGTATTTTGTCATCCTGACAAATCTTATGAGCATTTCTTTGGACATAAGAGATCAGTTGACCATATGTGAAGTGCTCATAAGGGATGTTGCCATCATTTTGGTTTCTAATTTTTTTTTCTAACTTTATCACCTAAAGATTTAGGTAATCCAGCTAGGAATTTTTCTTTCCAAAATGGTTTATGAGCATCATCTCCAGTGAGTACTCTTTGTAAAAAATTAAAGTATCTCTATACCATCTGAAATAAGATAAAGTGCTGCATTTAAGATTTGAAAGAAGTTTAGCTGATCTATCTTTCCAAATAGATGGATCTCCAACAAAATTTTTAATAATTTTAAAAATGAGAGTATTTATGGAGTCAGGGATAGGCTCGCCATTATTGGTAATGGGTGTTCCATTAGATTCAGTTTTAACAGATGTAAAAATGGTATTTTTATCTTTAGAAGAAAGATAATTATCCCACCAACCTTTAAGTTGTCCAGTAAAATTGGAAACTGAAAGATTAGTGATCATTTCATCTATAAAATCGTTTGTAGTTTGGTAGGATGTACTTACCATGGTCATTTGTTGAAGAGTTTGAAGAATGTTTGACTTACTCTAACCATCTATATTCCATTCATAGATATTGTCAGCATTAAAAGATTTGAAGTTTTGGTTTATTCTTTCTTTAATCAGAATATCTAAAGGCCTGGCTTTAAGTAATATAGTTTTGAAGGCCGTTTCCAGTGTTGGTGGTTGATTTGGAGTTGTGACTCAGAATGGTTAGAGTATGTTTCTTCAGTTTGGGAATCCTTTTCAAAAGTTATAACATCTTTAGATTTGGTTGATGATGATGCTTGAGGAGTTTATGGGATAGTCATGGTTTGAAGTTGGCTAATTTGTTGATTAACATTTTTGTGATAAATCAGATCGCTTAGTTTGAAAATATGACTTAATTTTTGGTTTAATTTGAATAGGTTTGAAAAGTGGTGTTTCAATCCTAGTTTCAACTTTCTTTAAAGAAATTGATGTTTGAACAAAATAATCACCTAATACCTGAAGGTACTGATTCGTGTAATTGTTTTGTTCAACACTGTTTTTAATATCCCTTGCATCAACAGGGTTTTCAATATTTTTAAATTTGAAAGGTGCAGCCATAATAGGTTGATGTTTGTCATCTGCCAATTGTGGTATCTGCACTGGTTTATGTGAAAGAAACTCAGAAGAAATAGTTTCACCTTCAGCAATTTTCCATTGTTTTTTGTCATATTTATGGTTTGAAAGAAAGTATATTCCAAATTTTGATCTTGTGCATGAGCATTAAATCAATCAAAGAATGGAATATTTTCTTGTACCTTTTTAAGAAATCTGTAGAATTTTTGTTGAATTTGTTTTCTAACAGTTTTTTTGAAGTTTTCTAAAAACCATTCTCTTTGAAGGGTGTATTTCTCAGAGTAAAATTCTGTTTGCAAAGTCTTTTTCTCAATTTGGAAAGCATTTTCCAAAAGTTTATAACATAAGGTTCCCCTATTTCCTTAAGAGATGAATATGTTGGAGACTCAATGGATTTCAAGTCTTCATCCTTTTCATAACTTGTTTGTGGGATATTTAAAGAATTACAACTCCTTGAATTGAAACGTTTGTTGGTTGCGGGGTTACCGTCGGTGCTGGTGTGTAGATAACAAATAGTGGTTTAGGTAAAGTCTATTGGGAGGTTGATGGGTTAGGTGCTAGCACGTAGATGACAGATGGTGGTTTCGATAAAGAAGAACAAGAATATCTTGAAGATTCAGACCTAGTAGACCTACAGTCTTCATGTAGTAAAGGCTCAGTTCTGATAGATTGACTACAAGATCTTCTTGGCCTACCAAAAGATAGTTTGACAGTTCCACCTAATGTTTGAATGATTTTGCTTACTTGTGATATAGGTTTAGGAATTGGCTTTGTGGCCTTTCCCATTAACCAATCATCTTGTAAGTCAACATCATCCCACATAATTCTTTTTGGAACAGACAAGTTTGCATTTTGTTCATCTGATAAATTAAAAGACTATTGTTTAGCCATTATCTAGAGGTATTAAGACTAAGGAATTGGATGAGTTTAAGACATTATACTGTATTCTATATGTTAGGGTAGCAGGTATAGATCCTGGTTTCATTCTTAAACCATTTAGTTTAAGTTTTAGTTTAAGAACGTCAAGAACATGTTCATCCTTTAAATCTGTCATCATATCTAGATAACAGTTAAAGTAAGCAGGTCCATTATGAAGTCTAAATTCTACTGCTGCAAGCAGAGAATCAAAAAATTCATAATGTCTAGCATCCAACAGACATACTAGTCCTAACACGTTTAACCCTTTACGAATTAATGGTTTAATGGCGACTTGAACACTTTCGATGTGCAAAATGTTGTAATCTTTCTTATGTTTGTCAATTGATTTTTGAGAAAGAAGGTAAAATTCTTCTTTGTCCGGTTTGATAGGAATTGATTCTTCAACTGTTCTGATTATGTAATCAGATTTGGAGAACTACTTCTTATCCTGAGGTTGCATTTGATAAAGCGTGTTTAATGCAATTGGCGGTAAAACCCAATCATCTACATTTTGGTTTATATTTTAAAAAGAAATTTCTTCTTTGAAAATCCATTTAGAAGTTGATGATTTTGATTCCTCATTGTTTAGTGTAGAGTTGTTTAATGGAGTAGAAGAAGAACTACTACTACCGTGTTTAGATGAAAAGGAACGAAGTAGAAAAGACATAATTTAAATTGATAGAATTTAAGAAGAGCAGAAATTGACAGAGTGCAAGAATGAAAGGACAAAATGTAAAGATAGAAAGTAAAGAATTAAAACTACAGTTAAGACTGAAGAAAGATTAATGAAAAGGAAACAACAAATAATTGTAATTCTCCCTTGCCTCAATATTTTTACCTTCTGGATCCATAGTAGTATAAAAATTAAAAATGTATCAGTTTTATTGATTAAAATATTTTGTTAAGAAATTAGTGATATTCCTCAGATCTAACTCTAGCTAGACTTATAGTATATAAAATCTTTTTTTATCATACACTATTGTATGGGGCACAAACGCCTTCCTCAACACACGAGACTTATGGCAACCTCAACCCACGGATGGTCTCATGTATGATAAACAAGAACTATATACAAAGTGCTATAAAAAAATAGATCTTTAAATCATACTAATCTGCTAACAAAAAGTTTTAATGCCATAAAACAGATCCAGATCTAAGTATTACATCCCTACTTCACCTTCTGGCTCTGATACCAAGAACGGTGGAGGGGCCCTGAAGGTGGATCTAAACTAAAAGGTGATTTAAAGATCTAAATACCATTATTAATTATGATTTTGTCTTGGAACAAACTGTTTTGTTTGACATAGGAGCTGATTCTAATTGTTTTAAAGAAGGAATCATTCCTACAAAATATTTTGAAAAAACAACTAAAAGGTTTAATGACGTCAATGGATCACATCTAGATGTCAAGTACAAAGTTTTAAACATTGTTATTGAAAATGAAGGTTTAAAGATTCAAACCCCATTTATATTTGTTTAAGATATGGGAACCCAGATTATTCTTGGTGCGCCATTTGTAAGGCTATTATTCCCATATATGACTGATGAAAATGGAATTTCAAAACAACATTTGGGTAAAACAATTATGTTTCCTTTTATTCAAAAACCCAAAGTCAAAGAGTTAAATCTTGTTTCTTCAAAACAACAACTATCAATTTTTTGAAGGAAGATATTTCTTTTAAATATATAGAAACACAATTGTGTCAAACTCATATTCAAACAAAGAATTCAAAATTTCCTTGGGAAAATCTACCAGACAATCTGTTCAGATTTACTAAATGCTTTTTGGAATTACAAAAAACATGTAGTTGACTTGCCTTATGAAGTAAGTTTTTCTGAAAACAAATACCAAGGCGTGATGTCACACCCCCCTGCCGGTGCTCTCGGGGACGCCTACTCCGGCACAACCGGCTACGGCACCGACCGTAGTGCCACCCGTACTAGCATTCGGGCGTGGCAAGTAGCTGGGCTTACGGGCCCAAGACTCACAAGGAAATATCTCCTCCCCCCTGGAGGATTTATCTTGCCTCCCCACGTCTCGAACCCTGACCCTGGGGGTAAGTATAAGAGTTTGGCGAGAGGTGGTACCACTTGAGCTAGGTAGCTCAATGGTAATGGGGATGCATTGAGGCGCTACTTACCCCCAGGTAGTGGCTTCGATCCCCACGGAGGCGAAAAATCCTGCCAGGGGGGCGGGGGACTCTTGTGAGTCTTGGGCCCGTAAGCCCAATAGACTGCACCGATGGGTGAGTCCAGCATCCTTGCCACGCCCTGGGTGGGACGCCCAGTGGCAGGTAGGCCGGTTGGCTGAAGGGGGGATGTGACACGTGACCTATTCAAATGATGGCAGAACTTCTTGAAACTTGTAAAAAGGAAATTCAAGAACTTCTAAACAAGAAATTGATTTGCAAATCTAGAAGCCCTTGGTCTTGTACTGCTTTTTATGTAAATAAAAGTGTAGAAATAGAACATGGAGCTCTTAGACTTGTAATCAATTACAAACCGTTAAATAAAGTGTTATAATGGATCCGGTATCCAATTCCAAACAAATATGATTTACTTAAATGTCTGTATTTTGCAAAAATATTTTCAAAATTTGACATGAAATCTGGATTTTGGCATATTCAAATTTCTGAAAAAGATAGGTATAAAACTGCTTTTACTGTACCTTTTGGTTAGTATGACTAGAACATTATGCCTTTTGGTTTGAAAATTGCTCCTTCTGAATTCCAGAGGATCATGAACGAAATCTTCAATGATTATAGTCAATTCAGTATTGTTTACATTGATGATGTCTTGATCTATTCTCATTCAATTAAACAACATTTTAAACATGTTTATCATTTTATAAAAATTGCAGAAACAAATGGTTTAGTAGTTTCTAAACTTAAAATTAGTTTTTTTTCAAACTAAGGTTAGATTTCTTGGTCATTGGATATACCAAGGGTCCATAATGCCAATTGAAAACGTAATTCAATTTGCAGATAAATTCTCGACCTAATCATTGATAAAACTCAACTTCAAAGATTTTTGGGATCTTTAAACTATGTTGTTGAGTTTATTCCTCATCTTAGCAATTTCATTAAACCGCTTAACCAACGTCTTAAAACTAATCCTCCTCTGTGGATGGATGTTCATTCAAACGTTGTTAAGCAGATCAAACTTCAGGTTAAAGAGCTTCCTTGTCCTAGCCTTCCTGATCCCTCTGCTTACAAAATCGTTGAAATTGATGCCTTTGATATAGGTTATGGTGGCATTCTTAAACAGCATATAGACGGCAAATAAAAAATTGTTTCTTTTACTTCTAAACATTGGAATATTGAACAGCAGAATTATTCCACAATTAAAAAAGAAATTTTGACAATTGTTTTAGGCATTTCTAAATTTCAATATGATCTTTTAACCTAAAGGTTTTAAGTTCACCTTGATTGTAAATCGGCAAAAGACATTTTACAAAAAGATGTTAAAAACCTTGCATCTAAACAAATATTAGCCTGATGGCAAGTGATTTTAAGTGTTGTTTATTTTGACATTGAATTTATCAAAGGCATTTTAAACTCCTTACAAGATTTCCTTACCCATGAGTTTTTACAGGGTAGGTAGTAGATATGAGTGAACTAAACTTCTAAACAAATTAACTAGAAAAAAGAAAGATCTTGACAATAAACAGAGTGATAAACTCAAGGGTTCTTACAAGATGCCCAAAATCAAACAGTCTCTAGCGGAAAGTCTGGAGGCGATCATGCAACAACTTCTGCAACAGTTTGGATCCCAAACTCAAGGATCTCAAGAGCAGTAGAAACCATATGAAATGAAATCATCTACTCCACCTGGGTTATTGATCTAGAAACCTTAAACAGAAGCAACTTCTACAAAGACTTTGGAGTCTTATGAGCAGGCCTATGCCCGAAGCTACTCCCAGATCAAGCATGGGAATACGTAGTAAAAAAAAGGAAAAACATAGCCCTTGTACCATTTTCCCAAATGACTAAACAGGAGTATGACGGGCTAAACTAGGCTCCTTCCAACATACAAGTTTGGCCAAAACCTTCGACTCTTCTAACCCAAAAACAACTGACAACTGAAGCCTCTTTATCTAAAGTATTTGTTAGCTAGACCCCAACACAAGCAAGTACGCTTATGCCTTATTTCCAAAAAGAGGCTTATGCAAAACACATTATACAAGTGGAACCAAATTTTTTCCACCAAAATCCAAATCAGGTAGCTTTAAATGTCCTTCCTTTGGGATTTCATTTTAGGCCTTCTAATTTTAGAAAACAAGAAAATGGTATGAGTTAATATTGGTCCATTTTGGGTCCATTAACATCAAAAGAAAAGCAGACAAAAAAACTGGACCTATGATTACTCATTATAGTCTCCAAATTTTTAAAGTTCTTACCCCTTCCTAGTGGGGACAAGATTTACTTCAACCAAAATTTCAGGAAATTAAATATGAACCCAAAGGATATACTTATTGGGATTATGTTGATCCATGGTCCAATGTCTTATGGGATTAGAATGAACATTTTTCACATACTTCGTTTATCTACTTCAAAACAAAAACCGAGCATGATTTTTCTTAATGGTGGGCATTCTTTAGTCCAGTAGCAGAAATTTTACCTCTAAAAGGTTTACAAGCCTTTGAGTTTTTTAAATAAAAATTCAACATTGATGAAGATCCTTTTCCAATTGATATTCACTATTTTTCAAAAATATTTATATCTTGGGTTAACTCCTGGAGTTACAGATTTTCTCAAACAAATCAAAGATCATCCTTCTTACCAACTCTATAGAGATTCCCTTCGATAATATGGTAGGCTAAATTTGACATTAGTCGGATTAACAACAGAGCAGTTGACAAATGGTTTAAAGAAAATCCTCAACATATTTGTATGCCGGAATAAAGCAAATTCTTGAATCAAAGATCAAGGATTCAGTCTATCCTGGTGGAAACTATGGACAAGACTAATCATATAAGCCAATTAAGCTCAATGTTGCAAGTTCCACAATGGCAATATCAAATGACTTCTACAAGTCAACCAGTCTCTTCAGCAACCTCAGACAATTAAGAGGATGATAAAGAAGAATATGTTATAGATTTGGATGAAGATTAAACTCTCGAAGACTTAGAATTATTTTTAGGTTTTCAATGTAAACATATGAAAACACTGTAGCACTATACACCATAGTATACACAATAGCTTTCACTGTATAGTACTGTAGTACCACGTGTCAAATATTATTGTAGTAACGGTAGTACTCTACAAATAGTATCAAACCAGAACTATTTAAACAGTAATAAGTTACTGGTTACTATTCACTAGAACTATGCAAATAGTGTAAGTCACTAGCTGGTTCCCGGTCACCCTCAAACAGTAACCTTTCACGTCTATTTAAAGCCGTTCAATCTCAATATCAGGGGTAGGTTCAGTTAGGCTTAGACAAAGAAACTTAAAGAGAGAGGCTCTGAGTCCTTTTTGAGTTCTGCGTCTGTGAGAGTTACTTTCATTTCCTTCCTTCTTCCTCTTCTTCCTTCTCCTTTCACTTGTAAGTGCTTATGTTTTATTTTCAATAAAATAATCCAATTTTACTTCTATCTTTCTGCATCATATCCTTCCCTCCTCTGATGACCCAAGATTAGCAGATTTAATGAACTAAATACTGGTAGGTTCTACCACCGCCTTTTAGATCATTCGCTTTCTAAGAGGACATTTCAGAGCATCCCCACTGCATGCATCATTTAAATTTTTAATTATGCCTTAAGAAGTCCGTCTTTTTCCCTTCTTCTATGCTCCTCCCTTTATTTTAGTTTAGATCCGCCTTCGGGGCCTCTCCCCCATCCTGGGACTTTAGACGTCCCTTTTTGAATTTGGGACGTCTAAAGTAACTCAAAAACAAAATTTCAAAAAAAAATGGAATTACTTTAGACCTCCCAAATTCAAAAAGGGACATCTAAAGTTCCTTTTTAAATTAGGGACGTCTAAAGTTAAAAAAAAAATTATTATTTTTTAGTTTGGGTGTAATATGTAAATAAATAATGATTTTAGAAAAAGGAAAAAGATAAAAATAATATATAAAAAAGAAGAAGTAAGAGTTAAAAGGTGTATTGGTAGTGGTTCCATTTAAATCAAGAAGAAGAGAAAGATAAACGTAAGAGTGTAAAATTGATAAATAAAGACTATAAATTTAAGTTTTAATTTTTTTACACCCTAAATTTAATTTAAGGATGCCTAAAATTCCTTCATAAAAGGTTTAGACGTCTCAAAAATATTTAGGACACCTAAAATAGACTTTAGATTTGGGACACCAAAAGTGGAATGAGGGACCCCCTTTGACATCCCTAATATATATTAGGGATGCCAAAGGGCGTCCCTGATATCAAATGTTATCATCAGGGATGCCATTTATATATACATGAGGGATTCGAAAAGATTTTAAATCAGGGATGCCAAATAATTAGGGACGCCAAAGGGCATCCTTTGGCGTCCCTCATTTCACTTTAGACGTCCTAAAAATATTTGGGACGCCTAAACCTCTTAGGAAGGAACTTTAGGTGTCCTAATTCAAATTTGGGATGCCTAAACTAAACTTTAGGCATCCCAATTTAAATTTAGGGTGCCTAAAGGTTTTCACTACATATGAAAATGCCACCGCCTTTATTTTTTACGTCCCCACTACTAGAAAAAATGGTTTTAACGTCCCTTTTTTTGGCCTTTTAACGTCTGAAAAATGAGGGACGTCTATATAAGGGTCGTGGAAAAAAACGTCAATAACGTCCGTAAATGGGGGACGTCTAAAGGTAGACTTTAGACGTCCCCAGTTGGAACTAGGGACGTCTAAAGGCAACCTTAGATATCCCCAGTTCCATCTGGGGATGTCTAAAGTCCTACTTAGACTTCTTTTGCTATTTTCTAATTTTCTTGATATAAGGTCAGTCTTATTTTGCTCTATTGGCTAGCCGATGCTTTTGACTTGGGTTGTGTTGTCAAACACTTAGAGATATTACCATAAGGTTGGATTTGTTTATCTCTAGATTGTCTACCCTACGAAAATCAGAAAATTGAATCACAGTTTTAGATGGAAGTACAAATGAAAAGTGTAGGGAATTGTAAATGAATGACCTTTTCATATGGCTCGATAAGACCTATTGGCTAAGCAACATAGCCACCTACAACATCTTTCACCATTATTTGCTCATCTCAAGACGGGATCAGTAAGAGGGCGTCTTCATTCGTACAGACCATCATCTTCATCAAACATGCTTTGATCAAATTGATCCGAAGCACTACTCGTGGTATGCACCCAATCACTACATGCATCTTTCGTCTCACCATGCCTTGTCCATTGTATATATGTTTGATCAACACCGTAACAAACTAAATGATCTAGCAAATCAAGTGGACTAATCCGCTTTCCAAAACAACAAGATAAGCAAGGACACAATATTTTTTCAAGATCTTTTGTGTGATTGATTGCAAATGTAATAAACTCTTTCACCCTATCTATATATTTCCTTGAATACCGATTAGATGACATCCATTTACGATCCATCTATGCCTTCAATCTATTTTTAAAAAAGTATGTGGTTAGTTGTATGACTATTTTACTAATTACTTTTACCTTTTCTTACCAATTTTAAAATAAAATTGGAGCTTTCTAAGTCTTAAATTAAACCCTGTGTTTTAATTGAGAAATAATAAAGCTCTTAAGGAAAGAAATCATGATACTATGAATCATAGAAAAGCAAAATAAAATTAAAGGAAAGCAAGCTTTGGCAATATGGAACACAAAAATTAATTTGTTGTATGTGTTGTTCCATGATACTATGAATCATAGAAAAGCAAACTAAATATTTTAATATGTTCTGATCGATCTGTTTTTTATATATACCAACAAGCAAGAATATATATGTTTTGAAATCTCACATATACACATATATTTATTTTCCAATTAATTTATAAAATGATATAATTTTGACATCCTTATATTAATATATTATAATTATATTTTATTAAGAAAATTACTTGTATTTTGTATTTTCCAAATGTTAATTCTTTTCACGTAGAAAGTACTTTAATTTTTCTAAATGTAGTAAAAAGTCAAGCGGTTATTTACAATTGACCCAATTAAAGTTCAAGGGTTTTATATAATTTCACCAAAAGAAAAAATAACTTCAAATACACATTCATTTAAGATATCTAACGATAATAAAATTTATTTGAAATAGAATTAGAGGATTTACAATTAAAATCATGATTATTGAAATGCTAAAACTTGTTTAAAATAATTTTCCTTTCACTTGTGTCATTTTGGTCTAAAATGTATTTTATATATATATATATATATATATATTTCTATTTCTATTTATATAACGTTTATTTTTTTAACATTTAACATTCAATTTTAACAGTATTTTTTTAAAGTATATAAAAATCAATTAATTTTTATTATTTTACTATAAATTATGTTAATCAACACTTTATAATTTATTTTCATTTTTAAGAATAACAAATCATAGTACAAGAAAAACCCAAAACCTAAAAAAAACTCAAGCTTGCTATATCACAATACAAGAACTTATTAATTGATATGTGAACACATGCAGTACATCAGCAACTAAGTAATTAAAGGCCAGGATTAATAAAAAGACACAAGCTAGTTGCCAAAAAAATAAAACAAAGCATGCTATCATATTAAAAGAACCTGAAAAAACATATAAATTAAAAGAGTACAGACACTTACAAATCTATTAATTGACCACAATAGCGCAGGGAGTGGGGGACCATGTTGGTGATGACACAAGGTTAAGTGAAGAGGATGAGAAAATGTGAGCTGTGTAGTGAAGTAGGGTTCAAAAGAGGAAGAGAGACAGAGTGTTGGAAGAAAAGGGAACAACATAACTGATGGGGACAGTAGTGGGGACGGACGACAGGAAACAAAAAGGGAAAAAGGGACCAAGAGAATTAGATGAAGAAGATGTGTATGCATTTTTTGTGCATAAATGGAGAAAATGGGGGGCGACCGTCGGCGCACACGATGATGGATAGAAGGAGGGTGGGAAATTGAAAGGTAAAGTAAATAAAGTTAAAGAAAGAGGAGATAATGCGAGTGAAATATGATTGGCGGGAAGTGGATTTTTTATCCACTTCCTAGCCAATCATGGCGCCTGCCTAAAGACTAGCTGTGGCACCGGCACCATAGCTGGTGCCCAAAATTTTAAAAAAATTAAAATAGAAAAAGAAAAAAAGGAAGCTGTGGCACTCCTTTAAAAGAAGGGCCACAAAATGTGCGCCACCTTTCAACCTTTTTATAGTAGTGAGTTTTTGACCTCTTCTAGTTCAGTATTGGTCCCGCTATTATGGTTTCCTCTGAGGATCCCTTTTTTTTAAGACAACAAAGTTCAAAAATAACCATTGCAAATTGGTCAAAAATTCTGTTCAAAAATTCATTTCTTGTAAAATTTTGTTAATAATTCAATTTATACAATTCATAAAAATAGCAAGTGCATTAGTCAGTTCAAAATTCAATTTTTACATATACTTAGGAACCAAACAACTATTATATAAGGTCATTCATTCTGTATACATTCCAAGCTCCAACCCTTGCCACTTAAGCCATTCATACCCTTATGTAATGTTCACAAAGCACGCAAAACAAACCATCTATTCTCAAGCATTCACATTCATTTACAAGACCTAACTAGTCAACTTTAGCTTTCATAGGACACACTTGTCCTTTCTCCTAGCATCAGGTACTCACAATTCATGATATGCAACAAGGCATAAAGTTAAGATACCAATTCACGATATGCAATAAGGCATAAAGGTAAGATACCAATTCACGATATGCAGCAAGGCATAAAGTCAAGATACCAATTCATGATATGCAATAAGCATAAAGTTGGGTAAATTCAAGGACAACCGTCCCTTGCCACAATGTTAGGTAATTCTCATTCTTAGACACTAATTTTACACACCGCCTTTCGGCCTAAGGCAAATTCTTGCCGGTGCAACCTCCGTCATAGCGCAAGGCCATGTTAGGGTAAGAGCCTACAATCATGTAGAAATTCTACTAAACCAGCTTTGACTCTATACTGAATACTCATCAGGTCTAACTTCCTGGGGTATCACCCTATGCCATAGGCATGTCGGGTCTTACTGCCTACCATATATTCATAATACGAATATATTGATGGTATACACATACGTGTAGAATCATTATATATATGAGAGCAAGAGTTGCTTTCCTTTATACCATCAAGCCCATTCTTTTTTAATTCCCTTCATCATTTTATCCATTACTTTGTTCCATCAGGGAATAAATTCTCATTCATTGATTCTTTCTAAGGGAATATTCTATAATCAAGATCTTTCCCTATGCTAGATTTTCAACTAGCCACCTCGAGAAACCTCATACGCATTTCAATACATTCTAGTACTATATTCTAGTACCTCCAACCATCCAAGTCGATTCAAATTCCAAAAGAATCAGTTCAACTATTGGTTTGATTCTTAGGTTACAATTAAGTTGATAGCAACCCTCTGGATGTCTATCAAACTTCTAGGTTCACCAACTTAATTATGGGACCTCAGCCAGCCCCAATAAGAATGTTAAGATCATTATGATTCATTTCATCTATTCCATTCTCTTAACATTCAGGTAATATCCTCAAATATTCCTAAAACATTGTTGGTAGTTCATCTTTACATATCAGGTTCACAAGATAGTGCAACCTGAATCATATCTCAACCTAAACACTATTTCAGCTTAGATTTGATTCAAGCCTATCCTCAACCTTTACTGTATTCATTCTAACATTCTTATGGCATCCCTACAGATCACCATATTTCATATCTCAGGGCACTAAAGCCTTTAATCAAGAGGTTTCAAATTTCTAGGGTACTTCCTGGAGGGTCACCTATCTCGAGATTACTCTTGCTTGAGCACGCTTAACAACAGAGTTCCATTAGAATCCTGGTTACTGGCCAGCTTGGCATCAGATTCTCCAGAGCTCATACCCTTTTCTACTAGTATACATTACTACTACTCCATTTTATTCTTTATATACAGCTCTACCCCTTCCTTTGATAGGGGATTCTACAATCAGCCGATTCACTGCTATATGGCTCTACCCTTTCTTTATACCAGCCTACCAATTAGGAGTCAAGGGAATTCTATTTCTCTGGGTTTAGCTATCACCCATACATCTTAATCCTAGTATCATGCAAGATTACCCAAGTATCAATAAGGATACTATTCACATCAGTAGAGTATACTAGCCAAATACCATAATCTATACTTTGATACTAACAAATGTAACACCTTAGTTATATTATCATTCTGATAAGTTTTTCATAGTGAATTTGAACCACTAAGTGATATTTCTTGGTAAATAATTTCAAATCTCAACTCCAATACAGGATTCAAAGTTGCACTTGAAGGGGGTTTCCCAAGTAATTTAAAACTTTTCAAAGATTATTCACCATGGTTCCCCACTCACTGTGACTTATCTTTCCTTAATTTTCTTGATTATGTACATGGAAGATTTTCTATACAATTCTTATTGGGGATTATTATTAATTTCTAGCTGTTGAGCCATTATTCTCACCAGATATTCTTAACTAATGGGCTCGTACCATGAGATTACCTACTTCTAATTCAATTATTATGCTTGGATAATTAATTCATTCGTCACGCGGGTTATACAGTTATCTATTGCAAATATATTAATTTACATAATGGACTACCACATGAATAATTCTTCTCTTCTTTATTGCAACTTCTTTCCTAGAACAGCATCCTATACTCCTTTCATGTGCTCAGCTGCCTATATGGTTGGTGGGGGAGCGTAAGATTAAGGGGAATCTTAGTAGCAAACATTATATACAATACATGTAAGATAAATGCTAGTGTATGATATGCTTGCCTCACAAAGGTTCATGTTCACATAATGATATTCTGCATGCTCAATGTATTGTACAACATACTTATGGCCACAACAAAAATAGAAATAGAGCTTCATTCATTCATACATGTTTCACATAATCAAGTAATCAATATAGCAAATCAATACACTGCATAAATGTCACATACATGTAAGTAAGTAAGTTCAATACCTTTTGTCTTCGAGTCCCCTTTTTGGTACTTTTTTGTTCGAACCATTGAAGTTGCTTCTTCTTTGTCACCTAATGGCCATAGATATATAATCACATTATTAGAGCCATGACAAAAAAAATGTCCAATAGGCTACTTTAGCCTCTAGGACTTGTCTTTATTCTTTGGGCCCATATGTGTCTCCAATTTTAATAACCCAAGACACCTTGGTTGATTAACTTTAAAGTTAACACATTAGGCCCAATGGGTATTTAATGGGCTCACACTAACTCCAAGTGCTTAACTTAACCCTTGGATGTCAATTTTATTACCAAATGCCAACACTTTTTTTCATTTTCACACTATTCCAAAAAGTTGGTAGATTTTTCACTTAACTTTGAAACATCATAACTAATTCTGAAAAAATCCAAATAGGTTGGTTCTATTAGCTAATTAAAGCTCTTTAAGTCCACTTTAAGGGAAAAATATCATAAAGCATCAATTACAGCCACATGTTTCCCAAAAATTCATCAAACATAAACTGTCACAGATTTCATAATAGAATCGTGGTCAAAGTTTGAAAAATCATAACTTTAAATAGTTTAAATGGCTCATATTACCTATCAAATTAAAGCCCAGGATGTCTACTTTATACCATAAAATATCATGCAATTAGGATCATGTTTGACTATTGAAAAACATGTCACAACAACTTTGCTCTAGAAAAATGAATCTGGCAGCAGGGTTATCCAACTTCTAAAATTTCCAGAATTATGTATAATTATCCAAAAATTAGAACCACATACTTCTCCAAATAATTTTTCATGTAGAACACAAAGGAATGATCAGAAATATCAAAATCCACTTCCTTCTAAAAATTATAGGTAGAACCCTACATACCCTAACTTCTACTGAAAATGGATTCTTGCAATTTCGTTGACCAAAATCATTATACAACACCATAAATACATGATTAAACTATAAGATACCCCTTTTATGGATAATAAACAGTACCCACCCTCGAGAATACTCATCTAAATGACAAACCAATCGGTTCAAAATGAAGGCTACGCTTACCTCTACACGTTTCCGCAACCGGTTTAAAAATTTGGCAGCACTCTAGCAGGCTAGACAACACCAAACCCCTCCAAATAAAAATCTGAAACCATAGAAATGTTGATCTTACTAAGAGGAACAACATTACAGAAGACTCCAAGAGCTGGAAACACCGAATTGAGGGTGAAATCGTCTCCGAAGCTCAAGAACTTTTAGTATTCATCCACCTTCTCTCCTCTACCATTTTTCTTAATGTTTTTTGGAATATTTTTTTGAATTTTAGGCAGCTTCACCAAAATATATGGCTAAGAGGGAGTCTTGAAAAGTTATGCCAAGTGTCAAGCTCTCATTGTGCCATATGTCTGGTAATCCACTAGTTCGGTGACACGTGTCACTTGCTTTAATAAAGTAGGTCTCATCTCCTTTCTCAGGTTTTGTCCATCTTTTTTTGTTAGGGGAAGGAAAGGCTTGACAATTTCTCCAGACTCTTGGGTCTGATGTTTAAGAAGTGGAATACACTACCGGATCAGAGACTGGCGAATTCCCCAAACTCAGCCACTAGATGGTGCTCTCTGGAGATGCCAATAAAAATGGCTTAAAGCAAGTGTCATCATAAGGGACATGTGTCACCTTCCTATCAAGCCAACATCAAAGTGAGATGGTACTTGTCATGATGAGAGGACACTTGCCACTCTCTTACTTATCCAACATAAAAGTTGTGCCATCATTTACTATAATGACTTACTTTGTTAAAGATACTTTAATAAAGTTACTTTATTGATGCCCACTCAGGACTTTACTGGGATTTTGCTATAGAATGCGACATGTACATCGAGGCCTGCCAAATGATGCCAGGTTAATGTATATGTGTGTGGGCCCTACATGGTGCCACATATGTTTTCTACATCAAAAACGTAGGATAAACATGTCTGCCCTGAAAATGCCATGTGCACACATACACCGGCCTATTTTACCCAACTAATCTATCCCTTACCTCATGACATAGCTGTGTGGCATCTTCTACCAACCCAATGGCGCCATATATGTGCCATGTGTATATCTGCACCGACACTTTGATCCTACTACCTATGCATACTAGGCCCTCTGCCGGATAAGGTTGGATCACATAGTCCCCTAGATTTTTTCTATCTCTCAACATTCTTGGGACTCTTCTCAAATTAGGCTTAGTCTTCTGCCTGATATAGGCATATCCTGAAGTCTCTAGGCCCAAAATTGGAGATATTATAGTCAGACTAGTCATTAACCAGATAGATTTGACCTAATATGATTGCTTAGGGTTTTCAATTAGACTTGACGCAAAATTAACTCCTAAATTATTTTGAGAAGCTAGGAAAGCCACTAACTTTACTACTAAGACTCATTTTATCATATCATCCCTTTTTATTCCAAAGCATTTCTTCATTATTTACCAAAAATACAAAAAGATTAGAAATAGCTTTATTTTTATGTATTGTAATTTAGAGAAACCAAATTTTAAAACCCCCTTTCTAACCATGTTTTTAGCACTTAGTATAATCTAGGAATTCATCAAAATAAAAGGTTTCTTGATAAGAGAACAATCACAAGTTGCTCTCACTATATTGCATTTTAATTAGTGGTAAAATTTGTGATTTGACCTCGAGACAACTAAGGTTGTGTTAAATCACTGGCTAATGGGAGTGAGATGGTAAGAAGAAAGAATTTTCCTATAAACAAGGAAGCAATCGATTGATAGACTATGTATGTTATAGGTCTTGGCCACATAGTATTACCAAGAAATTAGGAATTAGTCCTATGAAATGAAGTTGATGTTGCCTAGTAAAAGCAACATATCCTGCAAAAGATAAACAAGAGGAAAAGCAACTGAGGCAAGGCAGGCAGAGTTGACCTCCCTCCAATGAAAGTAGAGAGTAAAGAGTGGCTAAGAACAATTCAGGGATCTGGGATCCCCTAAGTCTAGCAAGATTCCAAATAAAGGTTGAAAGCAAATAATCTAGGAATTCCAAATAAAGGTTCCAAATAAGTCTAGCAAAATTGTCTTACACCACCAATCCACCACTAAGTCACTGCCATAGATGATAAATGATTACTTCTGATATAGTGACTAGATGAGTCAGATAGAGAGATAATCATGATAAATTATCATGAGAAAGTATAGATAGCCACTAGCACAGAATAAGAAACTTCCCCACCAGAAAGTAATGGCTAAGAGTTAAGAAAGCAAAGAAGGGTTGTGACTCTATACCTTAGCTCAAAGGGAGAGTGGCATACTAAGCCTTAAGATAGTTAAGCCAGCTTTAATAGAAATGAGCTAACATGCTGAGTTCTCTTCTTGCATCATCTAGTGTTGGCAGAAGTAATAAGGTTCATGATAGCTTGAGTCTCACTGAGGCAAGGCAAGTATGGCATTGAGTCTATTGGCCACAAGGATGAATAAGTGGCTAAGGGAGTTAGAAAGGTAGAGATAAGGAATTAATGAGAAGGCTTAAGGAAATGGAAGAGCTAAGGAAAATAAATAAGAGGTGTAATGAAATGATTTCAGAATTGCCAAAAGAAATTAGTGAGGCCAAAGAGATTAATGTTAGTATCTGCGATCAGTCTTGGGGAATAATCAGTGTAGTTACTAACTAAGTGGAGGCGGGTATTTTATAGCTTAATCCCTTGGTTTAGAGCCTGTCAAAGATCCTAATACAATATGGCAGAGTCACACTAGATCCTAGCAGGGCTCAGAGAGGGATCACAGTAGATCCAAAGTGAAAGCTCAGGGAGATCATAGTTAGATCTCATGGTCGCAGTATACCTAAAGAAAAGTTATTGAGCCATAAGAGTAAGAGTACTATAACTCTTTGGGAAGACAGTGACCAAGGATGAGTTTAAAATATATAAACCTCCTGAAATTGGTTAATTTAAATAAAGAGAGTACCCTTGACTTTTCTTCAGATAGCCTAGATGTTAATTTGGCTGATCTCAATTCTATTTGGTTAACAAAGGAAAGAAAGAGTTAATTGAAAGTTTAGAGCTGAGAGTCCTGAATTAATTGCATTTGACAAGCTAAGTATGAGATAAGAATGCAAGGGAAACTCAAGAAGCCCCAATAATCATATGAATAGACTGATTATCAAGAGATAAATCCCCAAAGTAAAGCTAAAAGTGACATAGAAAGCAGAAAAGGCCTCATAAAAGTGAGGAAGGAGCATGAAAATAAAGGGTACAAATAGACTTTAGAAAGTGAAACATCAAGTCAAAGTCAAAGTAGAATTAGAAAAATTCAGGTTAGAATGGTACAGTAAAATACCATGATAATGAGCATACAATTAAGGCACTACAATGAATAAATGTGCCTAAAAAGCATAAGGAATGTAAGAAATTAAGATGAAATACCCAAAAAAGAACAAGGGCATTGTTTGTGTAAATGCCAAAAGAATAAGCTATGAATTGGCTGGAAAGCATAATAGCCTAGCTTAAAAGGAGAACATTTGAGGAAAAGCAAAGATATTCTCCTCAGTAAATCTCTTATTAAAGTGGTTTACTTTACCAAGAATGGTGTAAGTAGATGTTAATCCTTAATTTAATTATGAAAAATATCAGAAGGCCTCAAATAATCATGAAAAAATAAGAGGAATTTATTTTAATTTTAATGTGTTTTCACAAAAACGGTTTCATGCCCTAGAAATGGAAATTTTATCAACATTTTATGGACATTTTATCTCCAATAATAAGGTAATTTCTTGGAAATGATGGGAAAAATAGCTAAGGACCAAATTTGAGCTTGAGAAAAATTAGGGAGTTACTCCATGGTAAATCTAAATTATTTATGGTTTCACATTGATCATGTGATCCAAGAATCCTCAAAAAGAATTTGTAAAGTGTTAATTTCATATTAATGAAGGAATTTGAGATTATATAAGATGATTAAGCTTATGTAAATTATTTAGCTCCTTGTAAGAAAAGCATGTGGCCTCATAAGAGGCCAAGTGGCGTGCTTAAGGTGAAGGAAAAGAGGTAGATGAAGTCTTGGCCATTGGATCAAAATGGAAGCAATAAAATAATATATGGATTTGTAAAGTTATCAAATTTAGTTAATAAAGATTAGAGCGCATGAAAAATGCATTATACTCCTCCCATTTGGTTCATTTAAGCCGGCCAAGCACCAGGAAATAGAGAGGGCCGAGGGAGTGAGGAAAGAAAGAGAGGAAGGAGAAGAAGGAGGAAAAGAAAAGACAATTATCTAGGCGAGTTTAATGGTAAGATCTTCATCTATTCTCTTCTAGTTTTCATACTCAACATTGCCTATTATCTCTAAAGCCTGTCTTGATTTCATGTTTCGCAAGATGAGAAAGAGAGGTTAGGATTTCAAGAGGGTAAGTTTCAAAGAATCAAACTAGCTAGGAGTCAAGTATTGATTTTTGATATATTGTTCATGTTGTTGTTGATGATGATGATTTGATTTGATCTTTCGATTTTGTAATTTTTGCAAACAAGAAATATTAAGGGAGGTGTTGTCAGAATTGTTAAGAAATAGAGAAAGCATGATTTAGGATTAAATCATGATTTAGAAAGTGTTTAATAATATAGATTTAGTAGTTGATGGAATGGAAGTTGCAAAATCTCTTTGTTTTCCCCTATGATATATTTTGGCTAGTACAACACTTTTGAGTAATTGAAGGGGAAGGAGATTCCATTTCAAAATCAATCTAGACGGATGTTACAAAAGTAATAAAGGCAATCTAGTAATTTCAAAATCAATGTGTTTAGTCAGATATTTTGTATAATGTCATTATAGTCGTTTCAAAAATCTTCTGGTGGCCATAAATCTTTTGGTAAGGTAAGGGGTCAAGGGTTCAAATTCAAGTACCCCTCCTTGTTGAAACATTATGCTGGGCAGTGGGCTCCGGTTATTAATATGAAATTAACACTTAACATAAGCTTTTTCCTACAATGAGCTAAATAACTTTTATCTTTATTTTAATAACGTCTCTTCCGTCATAATGAAAAGAAGGAAGAACATTTTGGTCTGTTACCATCAAAACATAATTTCAATTTGGTCATTTAATATTGCGATGAGATTTTTTTTTTATCTTTATTTTAATAAAGTCTCTTCCGTGGGGGTATGCTGAAACGCTCCCTACTTTTCAATAACATGTACAAAATAGTATATAAGATAACTATCAGACTTTTACACACACATATATTAAATAACTAGTTCACTTTAACGGTTAACAATTTTAGTTCTATGCAACAACTTAAATGGTGATAACTACTCTCTTGAAATGCAACTCCTATGTTTTTAAGAGTCGGTAGATCCATTGCTACTTCACCAGAGAAACATTGCTCTTTTCTTTTTGAGAGAGACAAGAAAGATTTGAAGCAGAGGATTACAAGGAGAAATTGAAAGGAACAGTGATTGGAATTTGGAAAGAACAAATTGGATAGTTTGTAGAGCAGTCTATTTCTATGAGTGGTAAGAACGAATCTTCTGCTCATGTAGTGTTCAATAATACATGAACAGGATACTATATATGTACTTCCTCAGCTCCTTATTATATGATATATTTGGAGAATTGATATTGGTCCTAAAAGACATAGTTTTCATATTTATCAATTTTTTCTTAATTTACCCCTATTATCAGCTCACTCAACAATAATTAAAGAGGAGAGGAAATGAGATAATTAAGGAAAAGGATTAGGTTTCATAGACAATACATATCATATTAACTAACTTCCTTAATCTAATCAAATTAGGTAAATATATCTTATATTACTGACCAGAGGGAGGAGTAATATGGATCTCATTATGATACTCTGTTTTATTAATAGAGACGCAAATATTTTAGCCTGAATTTATGTGTAAAATTTTAATAATTTTCTTCTAAATAATAAAAGAGAATGAAAAACGTGCTGGGGGAACTCGTCCACATGAAAACGGAAGTGATTGGTATTCTAGCTCGCATGGCTGGATTGTTGATGAAAGGGTCCTACCAGCCTTGTACGAAAAGGGGAGGGCATGATGCGCCCAGCATTTTCAACTATTTCTGAAGGTGTATCTAGTACATTAAAACATTTAGAATGCAATTTTACCTTTAATATATTTAAAGTGATCTAATTTCACCCCCTCAACTAAAAAAACATAAATGGACTCTTTTCCCATTGCCACGTTACATTAAAATGCCACAGAAGTATTAAGGGGCAAAATTGCACCCACAAATACGTTCACCAAAAGCGGACTATGAGTCGTACCCTAAACCCTAAATGTATTATATAACATTTTGAACTTATGAAATTATATTGTTTATAAAAATCAATTATGGTAAATATATGTAAACTGACCAATATATATTGTCAAAAACTTGCCCCCACAGGTTTTATGCTAATTCCGTCCCTGAATGTATTATCCTCATAATGCATGATATATGCATAGATAAGTCCTTGTCCACCTGTAGAAAATGAGAGGGAAATGAAGAACGTGTGCATAAAAGTGTTCATGAATTGTCATACCGTCGATATGATGACGACGTCAGAGAAATTTCCATTTTGAGTTGTTTTTTTGGGTATTTATCCTCCGATGATCTCCACCACACACAATGGCCCCGTGAGGGGGTTGTCATTTTTCGCCTAACCATAATTTGCTTTTTTTTTTTTTTTTCTGACATAAGAAACTGAGAAAGGTCTTTTATTTGTAATTTGCGGATATTAAAAAATTAGTTAAGTTATTTATTTGTAATAAATAATGGGTATTTGTTTTCTAAAAATACCCTATTTAATTTAATCATGTGCATTAATATGTGCAATCAATATGAATATTTTGGGATAAAATTATAAATTTAGAAGATAAATTGGATTGAGTTCTTCTATTTAAAATTAAAGTAAACTCCTTATCTAGTTCTTATAATAATGACTAAATGGAGTATTGTCAAGCATTTCATGTCCTTCAAGGTTTTTTGTTTCTTTTCACAGTCCTTCAATGCCGGTCTCTGGCGGTCTGGGGCATGTCGAGTTAGCGATATGGAATCATCTCAATTTACAAGTCATAAGTAGGAATTTACACAATTCCTATTAAGTGACTTATTTGCATGTGATCCTCAACAAGTAAAATATGTAGGTGGTATGATTATGGTATCATTTTTTTTTTTTTAATTTTCCTTTCATAATTTATAACTCCAGTTCACATAACTTTTAGTGTTTGCAAATAAAGCTTGTGGAGTTACAAAACATGTGAGGCCCCATAAATTGCCATTGAAAGTTTTTGATGACTGTTTGTAATAAACATTAATTTTAACTACCTCAAATAATGTTCTACCATGTTATCTTTGATGGAAGTCATGTCAAGTTTTTCTTATTTATATTCATTAGTGCTTGTTTGGATTAGCGACTAGAGTCTTCAAAAATAGCTTTTCAATCGTGATTTATGGTATACGAGGTAAATATGTGAGAGAAGTGTTGCCTCGACTTATGTATATAAGCACTTTTGGGCCTCTCAATCGCCCAACCAAACACACGCTATGAATCTTATATTTTATACTATGATCACACATCAACTTTAGGCTCTTGTTGTCATTTTAAAGCCTAACATTTACTAATATATAGAATTGTTGGTCTTTAATTATATCAATTCAATTAAACTTCCTTTCAAATTTATATAATACTTTTTATTTATAACAAATAACTTGCAGCATTTCTCCATTTACACCACTTAGCTAATATTCTACCAGTGACGTCTGCATCAATTTCATTATCATTTTTTGTATAATTGATGCAAAATATATGAATTGTGCTATTTGTGAAATGACTTAATCTCAGACTTAATCTCAGATTTTAACTTCTAAGTCACTTCTAACATGCCTCTTAACAAAATTGAAGAGCATAAAATTGAATTTTGTATTCATAAATAAAAATATCAAAAAGTTATTGACTAATGTGGTAGCGGTCTCACTCTCATAAGTAGGATAGCATAACACAAGTTTAAATTTTGGGATGCGTACTTGTTGGAAGAAATGAAAACCTTTTAATGCCTTAATACACCTAGATAATATTTACTCCAATAAACTATATAATTTTTTTTCCATTTTAGTTTGTAAATTTTTAATTATTATAAATAAGAGAAAAAACGTGCAATGTTTTAGTTTTTGTAATTTAACATTAACAGAAACAAAGCATCGTAGGGCCAACATTACCTCATATGTGATTCTCCTACCGCAGAAGGTGATCAATTCACAGTGGGAAGCAGCAGCCAGCTAATAAGAGCCAAATCAATTCACAGTGGGAAGCAGCCAGCTAATAAGAGCCACTCCTTTTTGGGGCTGTCGACCACCACTCCCCCTATATATATCTCCACCCCTTTTTGGTGTTGTCACTACAAAATACTTGATTCAACGAGTGAGTATCATATATAGTCATATAAACATAAGTCTGTGAATGGATGTGGCTTCGGTGTTGCATATGAATGGAGGCACTGGAGAAGCAAGTTATGCCAACAATTCCTTGTTACAGGTATGTGTATGTATATATGTAGATATAGGTAGAGTCATTAAAACGGGTCCATCCCGTCTAAATGGAGGGCTGGACTTGTATTTTATAGGGTGCAAAAGGAATTTGGGCTTACACGGGTTAGCCCATTAGTGCTAAAAAAATAAAAGGGTCAGCTTGTTAGGGTCAAAGGCTGGCCTGCCTATTTTTTATTTATTGAAATAAACGTTCTCATTTTTGTTACACAACACCTCTTAGAAAAAAAATTTAGGTACTTTAGCTTACACACACTTGTACCCTGATTGAACTTTACAGGTTTAAGTTGAGGTTAGTTTATTTGAATTTAGCCTCTTCCCATACATAGGATAATTGAACTTTTTAAAGTAAAAGGGCATAGTATTTTTCTTTAAACAATATAATCTTGGCCTAACTTTTCTTAATTTCTTTTCAAGACTTTCTAAAATTGAATTTTAAATTAAATAATATTATAATAAAGAAAATTTCATAGTCACAGGTAAGTTTTTTTATATGTACTAACTATGATATTTACTTTATCTTTTTAATATTAAAAATTTTTTATGTGATAAAAAAGGAGATAAATTATTTAGTTTTTCTTATTTTTGAGTTAGGACAATAGTATATTAGGGTTTGAAGTTTGATTTGTATTTGTTTTTAAAGTTTAGACAATAGTTAGTCATTTTATTTTATTAATATCTATTATTTGAATTACAAATTTTAAGATATTTATTATTTTATTTTTACATATTTCAAAATAATTCTAAAATTGAAAATTTAATAAAAATATATGAAACTTCATGGGCCGGCCTTGAGCCCACATGTCTAAAGGTCATGCTTCAATAATATAATGATTTTATAGAATGTGGGCTCAGAATTTTCAAGCCATGCCCTTTAAAGCCTGGGCCCACTAAGGACCTACCTTTTAGGACCGGGCTAGCTTGTTTTCATAGTTTGACCTTCATCATTAAATATATAACTACCACATATACTTACTGATAATATATATTTGAACAGCAAAAGGTGACGTCCATAACAAAGCCCATTAGAGATGAAGCAATAAGGAGTATCTACAATGGAAAGCTCCCTAAAAGCCTAGCAATTGCAGACTTGGGTTGCTCTTCTGGACCAAACACTTTGTTTATGACTTGTGAACTCATTGAGACTGTGGAGATGCTTTGTAGAGAGCTAAACCATGAATCTCCAGAATATATCATCTTCTTGAACGATCTTCCTGGCAACGACTTTAACAACATTTTCAAGACTCTTGAATGCTTCAAACAACACTTAAGCACTCGAGTTGTTGGTGGGATTGGTAAATGCTACATCACTGGCCTTCCAGCTTCTTTCTATGAAAGGATTCTTCCTACTGGTTCTCTGCATTTTGTTCATTCCTCCTATAGTCTTCATTGGATGTCTCAAGTATGTAATATTAATTAGTCACTCTCTTTTAAATACTTTTCGGCAATTATTTTTATATTAGGCAACTTCCTCCTCTTTCTAATTTGTATCATTTCATTCCCGTATAGGTTCCAAAAGGCATAGAAAATAATAAGGGCAATATTTGCATGGCAAGCACAAGCCCTTTAGATGTTCGTAATTCTTACTACCACCAATTTCAAAGAGATTTTTCATTGTTTCTGAAATGTCGAGCTAGGGAACTAGTTGAAGGAGGTCGTATGGTTCTTAGCCTCCTGGGAAGAAGCACTAGTGTCCCATCGACCAATGAATGTTGCCACGTTTTGGAGCTTTTAGTTGAGGCACTCAATGACATGGTTTTGGAGGTACGTAACATACATAGTTTCTTGTAATATATCCAAATATTTGACCACTGACAAAGCACAATGGTTCTCTACTATCCATATAACTAACCCAACCTAATAGAATAACACTTATAGTTATTGTTGACTACACACACTCAGAATTTTAAACGTACAATTTCTCCAAAATTTGTGACAGAAGAATTTGTTTTGGTGAGTGGTGTAGGGAATCATAAAGGAGGACCAGATAGATTCATTCAACATTCCTATGTATTGTCCATCCCCATCTGAATTGCAATTGGAGATTGAAAAGGAAGGCTCATTCACTTTGAATCGTTTGGAGGTATTTGAAGTAAGTTCGAAGGCTGCATGTGGTGAGGAACACAATGATAATAGTGATGGATACAAAGTTGCACAATCGGTAAGAGCTGTGGCTGAACCTCTTCTCGTGAGTCACTTTGGAGAAGCTATCATTGACGATGTTTTTCATCGTTACCAACATATATTAGCTAACCGTATGTCTAAAGAAAAAATTGTATTCCTCAATCTTGCTGTATCTTTGACCAAAACAATTGAAGCAACCAGCAGTTACATGTTTCTATCACATACATAGATTGGGGATCCATATGAATGTAATGAATAAATTATTTGTCAGTTTTCTTGTTCGTTTTCCGATATTGTGTATGTTCGATTTTAGTAATCCGGCGTTTAAGTGATGTTGTATCTTTAGAATTTTATGAATAAATTATTTGTCAGTCTTCTCGTAACTTTATTACATATACCACCAAAAAAAATGTACATTCCGAGGCATAGCTAACAAAGCCAAATATAAACCATACATTATGTATTCCAAAATTTCTATTATTTCATATGTTTATCAATTTTCTCAAGTTAACCTTATTGATATTCACTCAATAATAATCATGTAGGAGAGGGAGAGAAATAATTAAGAAAGATGATTAGAGAGTAACATTGAAACTGGCCTCCAATTGATCAAGGCCAGTGGGTCAGCTTAGAGTCAACCCGAAAGCCAAACCGATGGGAAATAAAAATTGACATATAATTTAAATTATCATCATACCATCCAAATATTAAATATCAATTCAATACATTGAATCAATAACAAAATAATCATATACTTATCTAACATTCATTATAATTTATTTGACATATTGACATCGTAGTATTCCAACATCCAATAACATTAGAATCAATAGTCACTAAATATTATTCCTAGCAAAATATCAAAATAGATAAATGATAACACATTATTTCTACCTACAATCCATGGTCACTAAATTAAGAGATATTAACATCGAAATTGTCATTAACTTTAACTAATATTGCCGTCTACAATTCTTATCCTGCAAAAAATATGTTAAACTTTTTGGTAACTCGCCGGGTTGCCCGAGTTAGGGACCTAACTGGACTAGCTATATGGCTAGTCATCAGGTTCCGAGTTGAGCTGGTTGGTCCAATCCATGTTTGATAATCATGATAAAAATAGCAACAGATGTCACTTGTTTATTTGGAAATGCATATAGACTTTCAACAAAGAGAGAAAGAAAGTGTTGGCAAAAGAAACCAAGAAGGAAAGCATGCTCACAAAGTTTCAATTTAATGGCAATAACGATTGCAAATAACGATTCACATTACAAAGGCGGGATTCTCCATTACAACTTGCTCCTTAAATCAAGTATTTGCAACTTACTCCCTCTATTATTTTTTATAAGATAGAATTAACTGAATTATGTGTATAAACATCTAAAACAAATGAATTTTGTTATTTGAAAACGCCCTCATTTATACAAAAGAGGGAAAATATATTATATTGAATGCATTAGTCAAACATAAGAATTTTACATAATAGCGGTATGAGTAAATTTTGTAATCAAGATGGGGTAAAATGGGGAGTTTACAAAAAACTTTTGAGACAACCCTGAATCTGTTTTATAAAAAAAGAACATGACATACTAATTTTATCATATACAAGGGAATGGAGAGAGTATTTTTTTAATGAAATTTTTGGGACTAAGAATCATTAAATGAAAGTTTTGGACCTAATTATGTTTCTCCCATGAATGAACCATATTATAAAGACTCGACCTTCCCCGTTAAGTAGTGATAGGGGTACTTTTGGATAAGGTGGAGCCCGGAGCTAAAGAAGGATAAAGAGACTGCCATTCACCTTATCTTTCTACCTATTATCGGGCTGCTGCAAAAAATTGACAACCGTTTGTTAATGGGAGCCAGTTTGAGCGCCCATCACTTTGAAGGGCAATTTGAGCTCATTAGATGTAGGCTGTTTAAATCTGATTTGAACAGTTGATACTTTTTTTTTAACGGAAGAATTTTAAATTAAAAAATCATTGTTTTTGAAAAAAAAAATGAAAATTATGATATTATTTTTATTTTAGATTTCATACCTATTAAAATGGTTTGTAAAAAAGTAAAGATAAAAAACTTAAATTTGGATCGGATATGCTGTGCTTATGGTGATAGGCCCCTAAATTGGTTCCTAGTTAATGTGTGATGAGGAAGATGGCTGGAAAAGGATACTTCTCTTGGTACTTCATATATATATAAGTAATTTAATGAGTATCTTGAGAGAGTAAAAATATGCAGTTCAGTCAACAACTTTATTTGAGATAAAAAAAATCTAAATTTCTGATCATTTCATAGCGTGAATTAAAAATTTCCTCTCATAATTAAGTCACTACCAGAAAATTTTGGAAGATGGATCATCTTTAAAAAATATATATATATATATATATATTAATGGCTCCCTCCCATCTAAAATATAAGAAGTCCAATTTTAATCTAAAATATAAGAGGTCGATAGGGTAATCAATGATTATATTTTTTATTTGGAGTTAACAGATAAAAATATTTACAAACTTTTTTTTAAAATACACCGACTGTCATAAATTTTTTTTTTTTTTTCAAGTGACCATAATCTTTTAAAAGAGCTAAAAGCAACACAACCATTAAAACTTGCTAGCTGACTTCGACTATGCTGCGAAAGTACTAACATATCCCTAGCACAAAAAGGATAAAACTTGTCTCGCTTGATTCTTCTGCTTCATCATCATCCACAATTACCGACAGGTCTCACTTCAGTTTCATACTTCTCTCTCTTCATCCTGTGAGATTTTTTAATTATTACAATATAATTATTAGTTATTAATTAGGTTAATTAAAATATCCTGAGTGTGGTCCGTTAGTCAGATCTAGGCCCAACTACAGGATTAGGGTAACAATGGACATGCTATTTATTTTTATTTCTGATGGTGAAATAAAGAATTAAGGTTTTACAGCAGTCTGAATTGAGCGTACAACTGAAAACCCAAGCTGCTCTTTGAGGTTCCCTGACTAGCTAGGGCTCTCACACCAGTTGTCATAACTGTACCTTGCAGTTAGTCAGAAGAGTTACCTGTCAACCTTTTCTTCTAACTCATTATGTTTTGCAGTCTCAAATTCCAAGTGTTCGTGAACTCCTTCTGATCAGAGAAAAGCTATGGCGAGAGGTATTTATTAAGTCTTCCGCTGTAACTTGTAGAATATCTTATGCTATGATTATCATGATGTAATTGACAATAAGCATGATTTATTCTAACACATCCTCTGTCTTCTTTTGGTTCCACAACTTTAGCTTCTTTTATTTGGCCACCTAGTTTCAACCAATGATTTGAAAATATCTCGACAACCCCAGACGAGTCTTTGACTACTGACTTGTCAAAGAATGGCTTTCGATTCTCCGGCAGGGAAGAATCTGATGAGGGTTCACTGAGTTTAGAGTAGGTATAAGCCCTTGCTTTTATGAACATATATAGTTGAGGATTTTCCATCCATGGTTGCATGGTACGCGGTTATTCCAATGTAGAAGCCATAGTTTGGGGACAGAGTGATTTGTGAAGACCGACGATGGAAGCTTCTTCGTCAGAAACTGTCAAGTCCGGTACGAGCAGGCAACTTTCTTCGGTTTCTGAGAAATCAGAACTTGAGAGAACGCTGAAATCTGTGTTTGATTCAACAACGGTGAGTGAGACGCCGTAGCCGGAGACGTAATGGATGAAGGGTTTTGGGGAGTGGGGTGGCCATATAATGTTGCCAGCGAGAGGAAGAAAGTGGCAGAGTGAGAGAGGGAGAGGGAGTGTTTGAGTTCTGGAAGAAGGAGGAGGAAGGTGGGTGGTGATATTTCCATCACCGATACTTGAGAAGATATAATCTGGAGATGGAGGGGGTAATCGAGGAGGAAGAAGGGTGGCTCCATTAATTTTCCTCTCCTTTTACTCTCCATTAAATGTATCTACTATTAGATTAATTTTTAATGGTTGAGATTTAATAATATGTAAAAAAATATTATTATAATAAGAATCTATCATGGTAAATCTTAACCATTGAAAGTTGATCTAATGGTAGATATATTCAATAAAGAGTAAATGGAGACATCCTTCTCCCAACCGAGGAAGGGAGAGAGTTATGAGAGAGTAGGAAGAAAGAGATGAGAGTAGGGGTAGTAAAGGAAATTTAAAAACGAAAATTTCTTTTTATTCTTTTTTAATAGCGTGGAGCCAACATAAATATTGGCAGCCGTCTAGCATTATTAAAGGCGTGGTCACTTTCACCCCATTTTGAAATTTTATAGTCACTTTTATCCTAAAAAATATTTATAGTGATGCGTGCACTTTTGGAAAAAATTGATGGACATTTTTGCCTCTTAACTTGTTTTTACTTTTATTCCTTATATGAGAGAGATATGACTAATAATAAATGCATATTTAAAAATTATATTTTTATATAGGCAAAAAAGAAAAAAAATTATCAACTTAATACACATTAAATAATTTAATGAATATTCTTTCATTCATGTGAATTACTTAACAAAATTTTATAGTTTTTGACGGGATGGACTGCATTTAATTTTAAATATATATATATAGGACCGATAAGAATGTGGAAGCTAGGACCGGAGGAACTAAATATTGGGAGAATATAGCAAAATCATCCACGAGACACAGAAAGACATGGAAGTGGGGCCAGACACGCATCCTCTTTTTTAATGCTTCTGCTACGGGGGAGAATCGATTCGCAGTAGGAAGTAACAAGAGCCAAGATTCTTTTTTTTTTTCTGCCATTAATTACCATTCTCCTGTCTTTGCCGCTAAAGGTTTCTATACTGCACAGAATTTGATTCACGATCAATGAGTGAGGAACATGGCACGAGTGGTTCACATGAATGGAGGCACCGGAGAAACAAGTTACGCTAATAGTTTCTTATTACAGGTACGTACGTAGTTAAGGTATAAATTTATCCTGGAACTTTTTTCTGAAGAACAATATTGCCCTGTAAGTTTTTTATGCTCAATGTCATCCTGAAAATTTCAAAATGTAATAATCTTTTGCTATACCATTTAAAAAAACTAATGTTAGCATTTAAAACATTGATGTTGGCCCTAATGTTTTAATGGTAAAGGGCAGCACCCTTTTCAAAACTTTTGAGATCACACTGAACTTCAAAAAAACTTTCGGAGTAATATTACTCCTCAGCGAAAATTTCTGGAACAAATTTGCACCTTCACCCTATATATATATCTTGCTTCGTCTGATCATTGCTAAGATTTCAATTGTGTGAATTTTTACGTACTGGCTACTACATGTACTTGGTAAAACACGCAAAATTGGCATGGAAAGAAAAAGGTGCTTTCTTTAACAAAGCCCATATGAGAGGAAGCCATATGCTTCTTCTACAGTGAAAAGCTCCCTCGAAGCTTAGCAATTGCAGACTTGGGTTGTTCTTCTGTACCGAACTCATTGTTTGTCACTTGTGAACTGATCCAAATTATGGAGATGCTATATATAGACCTAAACCAAGAATCTCCAGAGTATTTCATCATCATAAATGATCTCCCTGGCAATGATTTTAACAACATCTTCAAGTCTCTTGAATGCTTCAAGCAAAAGCTAAGTGATCAATGCTACATCACTGGGAATCCATGTTCTTTCTATGGCAGAATTCTTCCTACTAGTTCTTGGCACTTTGTTCATTCCTCCTGCAGTCTTCATTGGTTATCTCAAGTATGTATACTTCATCACTCTCTCTTTACAAGATTATTCAGATCAGCATGTTATTGTTCCTACTAAAGATTGTTGGGAATTTATTTATATGTTGTCAATATCTGTAAATTAATTAAAGTGTGGTTCAATAACTAGTGAGTGAGATTATCAATTCCTAGCCGATCGTTGAGATACTTTTATGCCTTTAATTTTGGCCGTTTGGTTAGCAATGATGCTTCCAAATATGGAACCCAGTTCCATCAAAACCCATGCATGGACCACCTAACCTTTTCCCTTTCTTCCTCTTTCCCCTCCCAGAAAATAATATATATATATATATATAATCCACTGAAGGCCTTATTTGCGACCGTAACGTGGTGAATTAAAACCAAGGTCAGTGACGGTGACGGTGATGGTGACGGTGACGTGGTGATTGTTCTAGGCTTATAAAGTGACACAACTCTTTATTCAAGTTATGGGATTACTAGTTTAGGACCACTTGACACCTCCTAAACTCTTGTTTCAGTTTTCATTTTTGATGTCAAGGGTTTTGTTGATTGTGATTTCTGATTTCTAGTTTTGATTTTTACTTACCGTTTCTACTCTCTGATTAGCCTAGCTAGGGAACTCATCGTGGTATTTTGTTGTCGCTTCTTAATAATTATCAGGATTTCAATTTTGATAGGTCACCTATAAAATGATAAAAGCCAAGTGAGAACAAATAATCTAGGGAATAAAAATGATTGATTAAATCCATTCAAAATATGCAATAAAGCATGTACGAAAATTCCCAAATTGCCCCCTCTTCATACTTTGGCACAATTAAATGAAAATAGAGTGCTAAAAGCTTAGAATTAAGTGGCTAAAACCATGAAAATTCTGAAATACATCGGAGGGTACTTTCTCATGATTTCTGTAATTTCTGCTACTACTTGGTTTCATGGTTTTGATTGCTTCATCGTTTATGGTTCCAATTGCTTCCGGCGGTGGTTGCTTTGATAATGGCGGCTGGTGATGCTTTTGGGTGGGAGAGAATGAGTTTTCTGGAACGACATTTTGGTAATTTCAGATTCTAAACGCATATTTAAATTAATTAATAAAGATTAATAACAATTTTTCACAGGCATAGCAAGAGGATTTTAAAACCTTCACTCCGTTCTGTTTCAACTTCTAATTATAATTCCTGCATAACCTCTTCCAAAATACTCAACGGAGCATATTAACTTATGTCAGTTATATTAATTTGTATGTAAAATTACTACTTAAAAAAAACCTTGACATGATGGCCCCTAAAAATTCCATCCTCTCCTACCCCTTACATTAAGGAAACATTATGTAAGTCCCTATGTTCTTACCTCATTTTTAATTAAGTCTTTACAGTTGTTTTCTTTTTATTTGGTCCTGATAGTTTCCTCAATTATAGATATTGGTTTCTATACTCATAATTTATTAATTTGCAAGAGAAACAATATTAATGGCTGATCATGATACTTTCTAGCATACACCTGATTAATTTTGTCAACTAAATCTAAATAAAATCGAAATCAGTTTGATTACATATTATATAGATGTAAGGAGATGGTTATGAGTATAATTATTTTTTTATATTTTATGTTGATAAAAAAATTAAAATTTTCTATTATTTTATTTAAAAAATAATGTTAAGGTAGATCTAGCACCTTGAGGTATTTTTCATGTAACATTCAGTATCCTAAACTAATTAATTTGTGGTTCATTCAACACCCTAAAGTATTGTTATGGTATTACTTAGAATCCTAAAGTAATTTTCCAATAATTTTTATGTATCGAACACCGTAAAGTATTTATCCTGTAACACTTGGTATCTTAAATTTAAAAAGCCCATTGATGCCGAAAAACAAAACCTGAAGGGCAAAATTGCACCGAAAATACTATACGATATTAGGTGCTACTAGAAAAATACTTTTGGTTGTTGAGTGAAACACAAATTAGTTCAGCATAATAATTGCTACTTATAAAATATTTCAAGGTACTTGATACAACTTGAACCTTTTAAAAAACCTCCCTTTCATTTTGTATTTTATGGCAACTTATATTTTGCTTAGTATCCACAGCAGCCTTAATTAAGAGATTATAAGTATAAGAACTAATGCCTATAATTGAAGAAACTGTAAGGACTCCAATAAAAGAAAAAAATAAAGATATCTAATTGAAAATTAAGTGAACTTATAAGATGAAATATAAATATGGCATAGGCATATACGGCCTTATTTTGTTTGCAGAACTACAAATGGATCAATTAGCTGTTGTAAAGGCCACACTTGACAACTTTTGAGAAGTTTCAGGATAGAAAATAAATGCAGCCAAATCCAGGATTTTTTTATCCAAGAATGTGAATCATACCTGGTCAAAGGAGATCAGTGAATTTTTGAATTTCACCCCATGCTCAAATTTGGGGAAGTATCTTGGGATGCCAATCCTCCATGAGAAAGTTACTCGGTCCACGTATAAGTTCATTCTGGATAAAATGGATGCTCATTTGTCCAGTAGGAAGGCTAATCCTTTGTCTTTAGCACGACACCACACTTTGGTCTCATCAGTAGTTTCTGCTATGCGTTCTTGTGCCATGCAGACAGTACCTTTGCCTATTTCTACATATAGTGATATTGATAAGAAGTGTAGGAGCTTCCTTTGGGTAGTAGTATTTCTAGACGTAGGGTTCATCTTGTTGCATGGGATAATATATGTTGCCGAAAGGATGAAGGGGGCTTAGGGCTACGTCAAGCTTATCTGTTAAATAAGGCTTTCATGGTGAAACTTGGATGGTCTCTCATATGCCGGCCAGACTTGTTATGGTTCCAATTCTTGCTAGAAAAATATAAGTGTGAGTCGGAGTTGTTACCCAATGTTGAGAAATGCAAAAGGGAGCCCCGTACGTGGATGGGGGTTCGTGAAGGGTTGGCATGGTCTGTACGTAGTGGAAGCACTGCGTTCTACATTCTTCTAGAAGGATGCTTGGGTGCCCCACATAGGTCCACTCAAGAGCTTGGCGATGTGTGATATGCCAGAAACCCTTTTTGAGTGGAGAGTTTCGGATTGCTTAACTCTTTCGGGGGGATTGGGATTGGTAATAAATTTGGTTTATTACCGCTGGAGGTCATTGAGGCTATTAGGCGTGTGCAAGTTGGCACTTCTTATGAACCTGATCGCCCTATCTAGCTGTGGTCCCCTCATGGGCGGTTTACTCTGAAGTTGGCATATGAGCATCTGTCAGATCACGATTCTCTCTTGCCGCCTGCTATGTGGAGATTGATTTTCAAACTTCGGGTACCACCGTGATATTGTCTGTTTCTCTGGCTTTGTTGCCATAATAGACTCCTTACGAACATGTCAAGATGTGCTCGTGACTTGCATCCCATAGGTTTTTGCGCATTCTGTCTTAACGAGCAGGAAACTATTCTTCATGCGGTGAGAGATTGCACTACTGTAAAGCGAGTTTGGGAGGAGCTGATTCCACAAAAATGGCATGGTCAATTTTTTGGCCACTCAGATTATGTTAGCTGGTTCAAGGTGTTTTAGGCTGTGTGATAGTATTGATGACTTTGAGTTTCGTCCGTGGTTTGCTGTTATGAGTAGAGCCATATGGCTTGAGCGTAATGACCGAGTTTTTAATAATAAAGCTTGGAGTTTGGAGGCTATTTTACCTTGATTTAAAGCTTATTTATCCTGGGGTCTCATGGATCCTATCGGTTCTCAAGTGAAGAGGCCCTCACCGGGTAAGTGGTTGCCACCACCTCATGACGCTATAAAGTTCAATGTCGACAGTTCGTTGAATTCCTTGACTGGAACCTGAACACGTGGGGGTCTCATGGGTGACTATCATGGTGAATTTATTCTCAGATTCATGTACAGAGTTGGACATGGCACAGTTGTAACAGCTGAAGCTTGGGGTGTCCTTTGGGCTTTAAAGATTGCTTGGGATCAGAAAATGCCTACTCTTATTGTGGAGTGAGATTGTCAGGAGGTAATTGATCTCGTTTACTTTGGTATTCAGGATGATCATCCAGATGGGTCTGTTGTGATGGAAATACAACAGTTGCTGGAGAGGGCGTGGAATGTTGAATTAGTTCATTGTTCTTGGGATGTTAACATTGTCGTAGATGCTCTTGGCTCTACAGCCAAGAATATGGCCGTGGATTTACAACTTCTGTCATCTCCCATGGAGTGCATTTTTGACCTGTTGCGAGTAGACAGTGAGGGCCTAATGTAGTCTTCGTTATTTACTTCGTTGTATTATCAAAAAAAAAAAAAAAAACAAAAAACAAAAAACAAAAAACAAAAAAGAATTAAATTCATTATACACAACTGGTCTCTATATTTTTTATCATTTATTATATTGATATATACACATATAAAGATTATCAAAATTGTATTTCTTGAAACAAATATTCATGAACATTCCCTCATCTAAACTACTTGTTGTCTCTTCCCTGTAGGTTCCTGAGGATGTAGAGAACAATAAGGGCAACATTTATTTTGCAAGAACCAGCCCTTTAAATGTCCAGAAGGCATAATACATCGAATATCAAACAAATTTCTCATCATTTCTGAAGTGTTGTGCTAAAGAAGTTGTTGAAGGGGGTCGTATGGTTCAAACCCTCAACGGAAGAAGCAGTGGTACTGACCTTTCAAGCCATGAATGTTGCTACATTTTGGGAGTGTTTAGCTAAGGCATTTAATGACACGGTATTGGAGGTACATATACATATTTTCTAATTTGACTATATACTCCTTCCAATCCTAAATATGGAAGTAAAGAACTAATTAATTTATGGAGATTATGAAAATTAGTCCTAAGATAGCCCTTTAATCATTTGCAATAAAAACTACACATAAGAAAACCCTTCTTTGATATGTACAATTAATGGGGATAGTTAGGGGAGAAAATTATAAATTTAATTTGCTGACAAAGTGAGACACTTTATTTCCATTCCTATTCGGATGAGTTATAAACATAATGATTTCGAACCACTAAACCAAGTTTGGATTCTAGAAAAAATAAAAAACACTTTCAAAAATAGTTAAAAACTTAACCCAAACACAGGGTTTGAATCTATAAATGCGAGGGCTTTTCTGAAAAAATTTAAAACCTTTTAAAACAATTAATCGGTGGTTCAAACTCTTCATTAAAACTTATCATTCCTTAGACTAGTTTTGATTACATCAGAGTTCTGCTTTGCTCTCATCTTTATAAAATCATATGACCTATAAGTTTGGCATATAATTATCCTAGGGCATAATTCATATATTTGCCCAATCTTTTAAATAGATTAGCTACTATTTAAGCATACTTTAACCTCTACTATCATCTATGTATAACTATACTTTTGTCATCACCATAGATGACACTTACCTTTAGGCAATCATAGCCTTAGATATCCTCTTTATGGGGGGTATTTACATGCCAAAACATACATATACATACATACATATAACTAATATTAAAAGGAATCATGGCTAAACAGATAGCCAACACTTAAACAAAATATTTATTTTAAACTCCTCTAGCTCCAACCTTCTTCAAGCTTCACCAACAACAATGTCCTTTCCTGTAGAAGTACTTGCTCTTGCTTTATGTCATGGAAGAAAGGGGTGATATTTGAGGGAATCTCAGTAGCAAAACATTAACTTAATATATAATGTGCAATGGTAATAAAAAAAAGCATGTAAATTGTCAATATAAGAACAATACCTTACAAATATATACACATGGCCATGGCACAACTCAAGAAAGGATATTACATGTTCAAAGGCATATACATGGCAAATAAACTTGCAAGCAACTAAGCACAAACTATATAAGAGTACGTTTCACTACCTTTTGTTTCTTCCCAAGTTATCTCCTTTTACTTAAACTTCCTTTGCTTTGCCTCCTCTTTGGTCTTGATGGCAATTGTCTAACCCTATTGATTATTCATGTAGGGACAAATTAATACACATCTTAGAATGCTTTCATAGCATAATTATTATTTCACAAAAATGTGGTCATTTTCGAACTTAAACCCAATTCTACCTCTACTTTTTTAAGGAACTTTGAAAACTCATAACTTAAGCTAGGAAACTATAATTGAGGTGGTTCAAGTTCCTATCTAAATCTCTTTCAATCCCGTGCAAAGGAAAAATAATAATCAATATTAAATCAAGGACCTAATCTCCAAATTCCCACATGCATCCTGACTATCCATTTGGTGAGTCAGAATTTTTCAGATTGCTTAACCAAATTTTGAAAATTCATAACTTACAATACACACATCCACTTTCTGTGTTCTAGCACTTGATTTAAAGTTCTATAAGTATATTTTAAGGGAAAAATAATTACACTGACAAATTACAAAAGTAAGCTAGTGTAATTTGCATATTAACTCATTGACTAAAATCTGGAAAACAAATTGTTTCTAGTTTTCTGTCCAAACTTCCAAAAATCATAATGTTTATTCTAGATATCGAATTCATGCATTCTATGAGTCATTTTAAAGCTTAGGATGCATACTATTTTCTTGCAAAAAATCATAGAAAGGGGACACATTTAGCCCTATCAAAACCATGGCAAATTCTGACTGTCTTAGAGACACTACAGATTCGACCCTTGCCACTAAAACATTAAAAACACCACCTTTCTCTTCCAAAATCGAACTCTTCTTGGTTCTATCTTCTAAGACACATGTTTGGCTGACTAATCCTCAAAAAACACCAAATCAAACCCACTCAAGAATTCAATTTTTAAACTCTGCAACCTCATGCATGTGACAGTCTTTTTCAGCAATGAAGACAAGAACGAAAAGATGACATGCAACCTTAAATTAGGACTCAATACTCTAGAGCTTTTGACTCTAAAAATCTCAACAATGTATGCCCTGTTTTGTTGATTAGATGACAGGACCAAAGGACCCAAAAAACACTCAAAATCGACATGCAAGGACTCTTCTTACACTTCCTCAATGACAGTAACTTTTCTCAACTTTCAGCAACCCATAAGTTCTCAAAACACCACCAAATCGACTGAAAGAAAGCTGGAAGAGGTGTAAGAGACTCACCTAGACACAATTCCAAGCTTGGATGTGGATTTTGGCCACCTTCTCTTCCTTCTCTGGCGAGCTATCTCGGCTTCCCCCCCCCCCCCCCCTCTTTCACAGAACGCAAGTGGCAGGGTGAGAGGCTGCTGGAGTGTTTTATTTAAGTGTGATTGTGTGTGTTGTGCGTGTGAGGGAGTTGAGTGGTGTGTGTGTCAGTGTGTGGGTGTGTGTTTATATATATATATATATATATATATATTCATGTGTGTTTTTATCCTATTGGACCTACTCACAAGGTTTTAAATCTCCTAATTTATCTAATTTAAAATCCCTTCAATCTCTTGGGTTCTGTACAGTAAAGTTACTAATTTTCCTTTTTCTAAATCTGTATTGATTCACCATATAATTTTCATAAATTAATCCTTAATGTTTTATAAGGATTTTCTTCCTTAATTAGCTTCTCCAAGCCTTAAAATTATATCCCTGAAATTTTAAAGCCAAATCATAACCTCTAACTATTTTTTCTTGAATTTTCAGGAAAAATAGGCTCTTATATTCCCAAAAATTAGCTTTAAAATTATTCGGGCAATTTTTGGGGAACTAAACCTCTTTATAATTTCTCCAACTCCCCATAATAACATTTCATACTATTTCCTCAATATATATGGGCCCTTAAATAATTTTTATAATTATAATTATCTTAAGTATTTTCCTCATGATATGCTTAAGACATTTCGCTCAACTGAGCTTAGTAGTTTACTTAATTTATGCTAATTCTTTATATTCTAACCCTATAATTTGGGATGTTGCACGAAATAATATGTCAATTAACACCTATATTTAGGACTGGAGTGGGTATGTTTTTAAACATACAATTTTCTTCTGAATACTTGTAAAACAATTCATGATAATTGGGTAGTGATGTAGGGAAAAATAAAGGAAGATCAGGTAGATTCATATCCTGTCTTCTTTCCATCCCCATGTGAATTGGAATTAGAGATTCAAAAAGAAGGATCATTCATTTTTAATCACTTGGAGGTATTTGAAGTAAGTTGGAAGGCTGCATGTGGTGAAGAACTCAATGATAATTGTGATGGATACAAAGTTGCACTGCCTTTAAGTGCTGCAATTGAACCTATACTAGTAAGCCACTTCAGAGAAGCTATCATCGACAATGTTTCTCATCGTTACCAACATATATTAGTTGATCATATGGCGAAGGAAAGTGCTATGTTTGTCTTTCTCACCATATATTTGACCAAAAAAATCTTAAAGAAGCCAGTACATTTATGTCTACAATACATTGGAAATGATTAATAATAAATGATCTATTAGTTTTCATTTCATTGGATTGTGTAAGTTTGATTTTAATTACAATATATGAGACACAGAAAGAAGGGGAAGTGGTGCCAAATTAACCATAAACACACCCTTAATGTTTCAGCCACAAGGGAGAAATTACTACCTCCAATTGTTAATGTAAGAGCTAATTGGGGATTGGATTTGGTTATAAATATAAGGATAAAATGCATAAAACCTCCTCAAACTTTGAGTGTTGCGGATGACCTCCCTTATATTTAAAAGTTTAAATCTAAGACCATGAACTTTCACATTTTTACCATCAACCACCTTACCGCTAAAGTTGCTATTAAATATAACGGTTTATGCCATCTTACTTTTTTATTAAGCAATATGCCACATCACCATACTACATGGAATTTTAAGTATTTTATTTATTTTATTAATATTTAAAAATGCTTACATATTCCTTTAGGTTTAATCTCCTAAGCATGACGGTGACAGGGAACCTAGTGGGGGGCGCAGTCGGCGGCGTGTAGGTTGGGGGGAGAGTGCGGCTCACTTGGCTTGGGGTTGCATTATTGTCCTCTTCAATTCTACTTCAAAGATGCAACCTTTTTTCTCCTCTTCCCCTTCATGTCGCTGGTATTTTTCTCTTTCTCATAGATCAACAATTATCATTTGTTTATTCTTTTATATTGGGGTTTTTGTAATTGAACGAAATTGTTGCAACAAATTAACAGATTAGGCTAATGATATCCACGAAGGAGATGATGAAGTTCAACAAGGCAATGTCGGCAGGAGGTTAAACCTTATGGAATATTGAAGAATTTTTATATATTAACAACATAGGTAAAATACTTAAAATTCCATGTGGTAGGGTGATGTGGCATATTGCTCAATAAAAAAACAAACAGGGAAATGACTTAAATCGTTAAATTTAACTGCAACATTAACTACAAGGTTGTTGATGGTAAAAATGTGAAAGTTCATGGTATTAAGACTTAAACTTCTAAAGTTCACGGAGGTTATTGTGTGCAACACACCCAAAGTTCGGGGAGGTTTTAGCCTAAATATAAAATCTCAATCCACTTTGTTTCCCAAATTTATAACTTTTTCCTAAAGTATCCATTGCACAGATTAAGGATTTCTATTCAAAGATAGACATAATGACAGATGGTATTTAGGAAAACTAACATATCTTTGTTACAGATAACTAACTTCCTTAATGTATCCAAATTAGTCAACTAGCTCTTACATTCAGGACTAGATATAGATATAGTAATTTGTAGTAGGAAGTAGCTAGCAAGAGCCAAGAGTCACATTTTGCAAGAATTACTCTCTACCCCTAAAGTTTTCTAGCCGCTATACAGAGGATTTGATTTACGATCGAGAAGTGAGGAACATTTGTTAGAGCATAAAATCCGACTATAATTGATGTCGCTCAAGTATTGCATATGAATGGAGGCACCGGAGAAACAAGCTATGCTAACAATTCCTTATTACATGCATGTAAATACACACACACACACACACACACACATCTTGCTTCATCAAATCATTTCTAACAGTGAATAATATTGTTGGATAAATAATTTTGAGCATCCGTAACTGTCTTGCTGTTATTGGAATTAGAAAATTGTTGCAGGAATGTGAAAATTTTGATTGCTAACTCGAACTGTTGCTTCTGCCATTCTGAGCTTTGAATGTGCCAAAATTAATGGTTGCATTTGGACTGTGCTGTGGAAAGTAATTTGACAAATTAGAAAGGTTAAATAGTGGCTTTTGTGAACTGCTAAACCTGTGAAATTAATTGCTTCTATTTTTCCAGTTTTAAAGTTTTGGAAGACTTAAGCTGGCTGGTGTTGGAAATTGTTGCTGTAATTTGCATTCAGCTTTGAAAAAATAGAGTGGAAATTTGAAATTGTTAGCAAATTGGATTCATTTTTTGCTGCTGAACACTGAGATTGAGTTACACATAATTCTTGTTAATTGTGTTCTTTCGCTGGCAGTTACGTCTTATCTTAGAAATATTGAATTGTGGGTTGTGATCTTGGGGGTTATTGTTCTTAATTGGATTTTGGCTGTGATAGACATGAAAGCTTAGTCATTAGCTACAGAAAGGTAAAATTGGACTGTGTGAAGTTGTTGGTGTATTTGGATTCGTCTCTTGTTGCTGAATTTTGAATTGCTATAAACATTGGGGAACTAAAAATTGACTTAGGAACAGTTTGAGCTGCTTTTAGTTTTGTTAATTGGAGCTATACTAAATAATTTTTAGTGTTTTTTCATATTGGGATTTTGAAGTACTTGATGTGAAGTTGCCCTGCATCTAAAATTGCATTTTGTTGTCATTGTACGCTGTTACTTATGTGGAAAGTTTTGAATTTGAATTGCTATCATTTGAGAAAACTTTTCTGTCATAAAATTGGTTTTCCAAGTGCATGAGAGTTCACTGCTGTCAGAGTTTCATCTTGCTCCTAACTCTGTGATATTTACTACATTGTTAATTGCTGAATTTTTTTTATATATATAATGGCTATTCCTGTGAATAATAGCTTGGGAAATTTGATTGATTGACATTGATTGTAATTTTGAATATATTGTTGCCGAGCTTGAACATCTGTACTGTCACTGATTGAAGGTTAATTATTAAACTGTTGAAATTTAGTAAAAGATCATGCTGATATTCCTATAATTGGACTTCAACTAATTTTTGCTGTAGCATCTTGCTTTAGAATTGTATGAAAATTGTTATTTGCTATTTGGTTTGAAAGAGTGAATTCATGCCATATTGAGATTGACCCATGTACCGTTGATGCAAAATAACATCTTGTTGCTGCATCCTTGACTTTGTTAGTTGAATATAAGTTGATTCTATTGCAATTTACCAATTTTTGGTCCAGAAGCTCGAAACTGAAATTTATCTGCTGATACATGTTAAAGTGATGCACAATTACCTGTTGTCACTTGCTGTCACAAACTCTGAATCTGATGTCAATAAATTGCTTTTTCCACCCATTGGGATTTTTTTCCACTACTGTCATTGAGAGTTTTTGTTTGCTGCATCACTCATACTTATTATCATATTGCTTTGATATTGTTCTTTGGGTGCATGTCTTGTGAAAACCAAAGCTGGAAATTGCTATTGATAATGGTGATTTCTTTGTTTATCTCACTTATTGACCTCTCATTGATAATCATATTGTGCTAAATCAAAACATGGATGGAAATAATGAAAATCAAGGTAATGAAGTTCCTAATAATGGCAAGAATGAAGTTCCTGCCAATAATAATCACGTACATGCTGACTTGCCAGATGATACCAGAAAAAGGAGCATAAGAGATATAATTTATTCTAATGTTGATTATAATCCTTGTGGCTTCTATAATTTCAATGCTAATTTTGAATTGAAAGGTCATTTGATAAGTGCTTTACCTAAATTTCATAGTAATGCAGGTGAAGATCCACATAAGCACTTGGAGACTCATTATGTGGTTTGTTCATCCATGAAGTCTCCTGGAGCCCACTTAGATGAAGTCATGAGTGGTGCTTTCTTCTTTTCTGTGGAAGGAAAAGCTAAATGATGGCTTTATATGCTTTCTCGTGAAAAGCATGATAATGATTTGAATAAATTGTTTAGCAAGATTGACTTTGAATGTGGAAGAATGATCTTAGCATTCTTGGGTTAAAGTCAATAGACCTTTGTATGATTTTGTTAAACACCAAGTATACTAAAATCTTAACCGACATATGCAAATACAAGAGAAGATTCAAGTTTAATGAGATGATCCAACTTCCTTCTAATGTGAGTGCATTGTTTAAGCCCCAATTACTGGGTAAGCATCAAGATCCAGGAGTTTCACCATACCTTTGTACAATTGAAAATTTCACAATTCCTACAAGATTACTTGACCTAGGTACATTAATAAATATGATGCCAAAATCTATTTATGAGTCCCAAGATGCCACTATACTCAAGCCCACTAGTATTATTTTGCAATTAGTGGATCAAACTATTAGATATGCACTTGGGATGCTTGGGGATGTTTAAGTTAAAGTTAATGACTTGCTCATTCCTTCATATTTCTTTGTTCTAGACTTGCTCATTCCTTCATATTTCTTTTCATTCTTCCACATTCAAAGTCAATCTTGCTAAACAATTTATTCAAATCATTATCATGCTTTCCAGCTACAACAATGGCTAAGATGAGGAAAGAAATCTATAGCATTCAACAAGTAATGGATAAAAACCTGTATGGGTATTGGACTCGATTTTTGTCTCTCCTTGCGAAATACCCACACCACCAAATTTCTCAACCCTACTTGGTTCAATACTTTTATGATGAGTTGCTTGATCACACTAAACACACCATTTGATGCTATAGTTGGTGGTTACCTAATTGATTTGATATCTCAAGAAGCTTAGGATTTACTTGAAAAGATGATTACAAATAGCCAAACAATTTGGTACAAGAGAAGGAGCTTAAGCCCATGGAGTTGGAGCTTGGTCTAGCAATGAGATTTTGAACAAGTTAGCCATTCTTATTGATCAAATGGGTTGTATGCAAAAGACTATTCAAGTTCAATAAGTCCACAATGTTGTTGCTTCATATACACCTCCTATGTCCCCAGTCGTGGTGCTTACTTCTAGTAAAACTTGTAGTAGCCCTATGCACACTACTTTGAGTTTCCCTTCTGAAGCTAGAGAATGTGACGTTGCTTCTATGAATTATCAAAGGCCAACCCAATATGATTAAAAAAATTTCAATGGAAGGTGGAAAGACAATTGCAATTCTAGATGGGAGGCAATGACAATAAAAGCTATCAAGGGAAGAAGAACTACTATAGAGATCCTTAAAATTCTCAAAGACAATTTGGGGATCTCTCTATGAATTCTTATGAAGGTCCATCAACATTAAGAGAGGAACCTATTCAAGAACCTATTGCTAATGAGGCCTTAATGAAGTTGATGAGCAAGCTTTGTGACAAGCTCGAACAAATGGAAGTGAAGCATGACAATCTCCAAACCTTTGTCTCTCAATTAGTATTGAAAAGAGTGAGAATGATGCCAAAAAGGGAACCTTGCCTTCCAATGTTGTGGTGAATCCTAAGAGTTTAAATGCCATCCAACTGAGGAGTGGCAATCAAGTTGAACTTGATGATCCAAAAGAGGAAGATGAGGAAGTTGTTTATGATGAAAGCGTACAGACCAAGCGTCCACATTCAAAGTCATTCCTTCATTTGAGAGCCAAAAGGAGAAGAGCGTCTTGGACAAGAATGCCTCTACAAGTGCTACAAGCCAAAAGAATGAATTAGCTGAACAATGAAGCTAACATGAGGATTATGGAACCATTATCTGCAAAGGTAAAGTGGTAAATTTGAAAGACTTTCAATTCCTTTCTCTCATTCTTATCTTCAAGGCATGAAAAAGGCTAGTGAAAAGCATGTTAATGATTTGAATAAATTGTTTAGCAAGATTGACTTTGAATGTGGAAGAATGATCTTAGCATTCTTGGGTTGAAGTCAATAGACCTTTGTATGATTTTGTTAAACACCAAGTATACTAAAATCTTAACCGACATATGCAAATACAAGAGAAGATTCAAGTTTAATGAGATGGTCCAACTTCCTTCTAATGTGAGTGCATTGTTTAAGCCCCAATTACTGGGTAAGCATCAAGATCCAGGAGTTTCACCATACCTTTGTACAATTGAAAATTTCACAATTCCTACAAGATTACTTGACCTAGGTACATTAATAAATATGATGCCAAAATCTATTTATGAGTCCCAAGATGCCACTATACTCAAGCCCACTAGTATTATTTTGCAATTAGTGGATCAAACTATTAGATATGCACTTGGGATGCTTGGGGATGTTTAAGTTAAAGTTAATGACTTGCTCATTCCTTCATATTTCTTTGTTCTAGACATGTTTAAGGAGAGCATGAGTGAGGATGCGTTGATTTTAGGTAGGCCTTTCTTGAGAACTACTAACATCAAGATTAAAATGAAGGTTAATTTTGTAACTATGTCTGTTGGTGATAATTTTGTGCATTTTAATAAGTATGTGTCAGAGCAAGCGTTTCACCCAAGAGGGGGGTGAATTGGGTGATACAAAAAAATTCCGTTGCAAATATAAAACTTGACGGTGAATATAAAGCAGTAAAGAGTAAGGAGAAATATCACCGAAGTGTACACAGGGAGTTATACTGGTTCGGCCACAACCACTTTGACCTACGTCTAGTCCTCAAAGCTTCTTTGAGAGTTTCACTATAACTTCCAAGATTCAGTGGGTTCTTGGCACCTCAGTACGAGCAAGTTCCTTCGCCTGGACACTCGATCCCCCTTACAAGTTGTAATCCAATCCCAACTCAAGGTTCCACAACCTTAAGTTACCTCAATAACAAATATTGAGTTTGAATGAAATATATCTCTCACAGAGTGAATAAGAATAACTGAAGTACAGAATTACAAGTATATGTAAAACAGAGTATTGAACGTGAACTTTGATAATGCGTTCGTGTGTGTGTTCTTGTTGTTATCTTTGTTTGGATGTTCCCATATATATAGATGTGTTGGTAGCGATCGTTGGAACATTTTCTTCTCGCCCGTTAGAGCTTGTGCAGCCACTATTGACTCTTCCAGTATTTGAAAAATATCCGTTTGCGGTAGGTGGCGGTAGGTAGTGTTTGAACGTTGCATTTGACTTTCGTTATTTGGTAAGATCTCCTCATTGTTTATTCTGTGAATATGCTAAGAAAATACAATGAATGGTTAATCATATAGAAAACAAATCAATGAACGTTGGAATGATTTCTGAATTTCTGAACTTGCATACTCGAGTAGTTACTCGAGTATTCATTAAGTTTACTCGAGTATCATCGTGAAAGTAATGATAGCAAGTTAATGAATGAACATCACACAACTCGAGTAGTGCATGAAGTAAACAAATTTATAAACCTTGAAAATACCTGTTTACTTGGGTACTTACTCAGGTATGGTACACTTTACTTCATAAGTTACTCGAGTAGCAACTCGAGTAATCTTTCAAATAAACTTTAGGTTACTCGATGCTTCACTCTAGTAATGTTGGCAGGATTTCAGGGCCGAGAGCACTTCAAGTTTGCTTACCCTGTTACTTGAGTACTTACTCGAGTAAACATAAATTTTCTGCATAGCTTACTCGGGTAGATACTTGAAGTTTTCTTCTAAATAACTCTGCATACTTGAGAAGTGCCTCGAGTGAAGTGTGATAAAAGCATTTCATGTTATTCGAGTATTACCTTCAGGTTTTGCTTACCACAGTGAGTTACTCGAGTAGCTCCTCAAGTAACATTGGCAGGATTGAAAATGCCGAGAGCAACATATTTCTTGAGGTAAGGGACTCGAGTACAGACTTGAGTAACGTTGGCAGGCCGAGAGTAACTGGAAGTCTTTTACATGGTTACTTGAGTACTTACTCGAGTAACATTGGCTGGCCGAGAGCAACTCCAAGTGATTCACCTAGTTACTCGAGTAGCTACTCGAGTAATGTTGGCAGGCCAAGAGCAACTGGATGTCTTATACCTTGTTACTCGAGTGCTTACTCAAGTAACATTGGCAGGTTACTTGAAGGTTGACTCTGATTACTTCAAGTGTAATATCCCAATTTTTGATTATGGGTTAATCATGATTATTATGGATAATTATGAATTTAATTGGGATTATTATGTGTTTTATGGCAATATTAAATTAATATGTCATAATTACTGAAAAATTGGAATAATGGAAATATTGGCCATAAGTGGTAATTAATGGAGAAATTAATTACTAACTAAGAGAAAATGAGGTGTGTAATTTAAATGGCTAATGGAGAGATTAGATAAGTTAATTGGTTACTTGCTTTATGAGAGCCAATGAGGTGGAGACATGTGGCAAGTGGTTAGGATGAAAGAGGGTGTGGGAAAAAGTAAAATGGCTTTATTTTATCATTTTCTCTCCCTCTCTCTCTCATTGGTACGCATGAAGGGGCTAGGGGGTCAGATTTTCTGCACTTAATCCCTCTTCTCCATCTCTCTCTCACGTCCTCTCTCTCCTTCTCTCCATTTTCTCCATTGTTGGCCAAGAGAGAGAAAAGAAAAGCTGGGTTTGAGGTAAGCAAATGGCCTCAAATGCCAAAATGCTCTTCATTAACATTGTTCCTTGAGCTAAGAGCTTTCATCCTATGGTTGTAGATTCTCTATTGGTGGTGATTTGAGGAATCACGAAATTATGGACTTGGGAGAATCATGAAGTGCCTTTGGGAAAGTTGTTGAGGTAAGTGAAAGCTTCATTTTCATATAAGTTTGGTGGCCATTGGTTGGGCCTTAAATTTCTGGAATTTTAGACCTAATTTTCGTGATTTAGGGTCTTGTGGTGTTTGAATTGTTGTTGCATGGAATTAGTGCCTTGTTAAGTGTTTTGAATGAATGGTATTGAATTGAAGCTTAAAGGTGAAGTTTGGGAACTTTTGGGTTGGTTTTATGCTATGGTCAAAACATGGCATGTAAATGGGTTGTGATTTTGGTCATTTTGAGGTTACCATTGTGTTTCTTGAGTGATTTTGTGTGGGAATAAGCTTGGTTATTAATTTTGGAGTTATTGAACACTTTGGTAGAAAATTGGAAATCTGTTTGGTTTAAGCTCAGTTTTGTGCAGTAATTTTATATGAGCTTTTTGAATGACCAAATGGTATTGGACAATTGTGAAACTTTCCAGTCTTAAATTTCACATCCCAAGCTTCAAAATGGACATATAGTTTGTGTCATTTCGTTGAGTATTCTGTGAGATATGGTTGTCCAAAGTTTGGCATTGAAACAGAACTCTGTTTTGGGGGCAGTGATGAGTGTTGTGTGATTCTGGAATTGTGTAGTGATTTCCAGTGAAGGGCTATATTTTTCCTTGAAAGAGGACTCATATACCTTTCATTTGGCTTTGGAATCACTTCGTTTCAATTTTTCTAGAATTAGTTATGGTTTTTCGAAGTTCAGCCCAGAATCAGAAACTTCTCGGCCGCGGCCCAAGAGTGGTGGACCACGGCCCAAGCCTTTCTGGCCTGTTCTGGGCCGCGGCCCAAGGGTGGTGGGCCGCAGCCCAAGGCCTTATGACCATTTTTGGGCCGCAGCCAAAGGAATGGTGGGCCGCGGCCCAACCCTGTGTTTTGGCACTTTGTGTTATCGAAAGGGGATCTTTAGCCTATTGTTTCCCAATCTTTTAGGGCTTTTATTAGAGGCATTTGGGGCCTCTAAAGAGTCAATTATGATAACCAAAACTAAGTGTTTCAAGTTAATTAAGTCTTGGAATAGAATATAACCCTTCGTCCCTAATGATGAATATAGGATTTGATATTTGCCTTCCTCGGGAGAGACCGGCGCTAGGACACGCACGGAAGGATCAAGGTAGTGACTTTTCTCTCATATCTTGTATGATGTTTTGGCATGCATAACTTATCGTTGAAATTGTGAAATGTGTGCCATGGTCCATTACGGCGCGAGTAGGTCAGCGTGAGCCGTATAGGGAGTGACAGTGGTCATCTCTAGTTCGGCCGTTGGACTGCCGTCGTAATCGACATGGATCTTTATGAATCCGACCCGTGGGGCGGCGTTTGTGAAACCAGCCGTGGGTTGTGTGTGTGTATCTTGCCTATGTGGCTTGCGATTATGATATGCTTTATATGGATCCCAGCTGTGGTGAATTATACTGTGTTGATTGTTGTGATGCAATACAGCGTGAGCAATTCAGCGTGAGCAATCGTAAGGGATGACATGTGTCATACTAACCATTGCCGCTGTAACTGCCGTTGTAGTTGCTTGTTGTGAATAATGATTTGATTACATGCATTATTGTTGTACATTATATGATTGACTTGTTACTACGGGGATTCTTTAGAATCTCACTCTCCCAAAATTAACCATTTTAGGCAGGGCTGAAGGATCGAAAGGCAAGCGGGCGACGAAGAGTAGTTAGAGCTCCTGTTTAGGAGTATATTTTGGAATTAATGGTTATCATTGTATATTTTGGAATTGTATATCCTAGATTTTGTGTAATCCCCAAGAAAAAGGGTATGAATTGTAGGCTTTGTGCCTTGTGTAATCCCTTTTTATTAATGAATGGAACCCGAGTGTGTCGGGAATTTACTTGCACTCTGATATGTATAAATGAAATCCACCTGTACAGGCCATTATCACTTTGTATTGTGAACAAGAGACCATTGTGAATAAATTTTGAAAAGTTTTTGCAAATCCTATTTTTTGGGCAAAAGATTATTTTAATAAGTCCCAATTTGAAATATGGTCTCTAATTACAACTTAATTATGAGTTTAAGAACTTAATCTCGGCCTATGGTGGGAAGGGGGTTACATTGTGGTATCAGAGCTATAGTTCCTGGCATTTGTAAGAATTGCTAGGATAGTTGCCCTAGTTATTTGCCTGAGTGTTAAGTGATTGTTGACAGTTGTTGTATACACATGTATATTCCTGTTATTGATTGGTATATAAGAGTTTAAGGAATATGTGTATACTTCTATTGTGATTTCTGACTAGGTGAATCAATTGTAAGGTTAAAGGATAGAATGGTTCACACTAGAGTCAGACCATTGGACCCAGAGGTGGGGGAATTGAAGGACAATCCACCTAATCTCATACAGTGGATAATAAAGATTGGAGCTCTGATGTGTCGATCAGAGGATTGAGGTATGAAGAGGGGAATGACTGGTCTCCAGATAGTTTATTGAATTCGATAAAGTTGTGGAAGGGTGTGGAATGTTAAGCATGCTCAACTCAGGGAAACCCTAAGATGTGTGGCCTTGAGGGGTTGAGTTAGTAAGGTCATGGAGACTTGCAGAGTGATTATGATTTTGAGGTTTCTCTATGATCAATGATCATTTAGGTTAGATAGTTTAAAGAGTGCTTAAATGCATGGAGATATTGATAATGTAGGTATTGATTTTGAATTGGGACAGTTCTGTTGTAGTGAATACTACTGGAAAGGTCTATTTGATGGGATATGGCAATTGGAGGCATAGTAAAGGTTTTGTAGTCTCTCCATGTTAAGTGATGATCCTTAGTAATATTTTAGGGTCAAAGGAATGTGAATATGATATACGGTGCTATATGAATAATGGTGACCAAATCGTTTGTGGATCCTAGGAGATTCGATTTGATGATACTGAAGGTTGGAAATAAGCCTGAATTAGGTCTAAGCTAATTAGTGCTTAGGTCGAAATGAGAAGTGGTTTCATTGTGGTTCTAATACATGCCAGAAGCTCAAACCACGTGAACCTGATGGATAATGTTGAACCTTCAGTAATGTTGAGGTTATTACCCAAATACCGTGAAGGGTAGAGTAGGTGCTATTGATCTTGATTCTTAGCGAAATCTATTGGGTATGATTAAGGAAAATGACTGCTAATGTATGAAATGTTGAGGTTCTAGAATTCCTGATGAACCTAAATGTTGGGTTAGAGACCCTAGGCTGTATGATATTATATGGCAGTGATGTTACAATGGACTTATGTGTCCAAAGGCCCTAAGACCTAGGGGACCAGTGTGCCTTAGGCTGGCAGAGATGATTGAACTTAAGTTGGAGTTAATGATGCTCCGTAGAAATGAGGGAAAGTGATTTCCTAGCACAGTTAATGTTGAGATTCTAAGAATTGAATTGTGATCCAAGGATTTAGCTCAATAGTGAACTGATTCTTGGGAACCTGATCTGACCAGGATGGTCTGAGGTACTAGAACGTGAAGTTGGAATGTATTGGAAATGAATATGAGGTTTCTCGATGATACTAGTTGCTATTTTAGAAAAAAGGAAAAAAAAAATCATAATAATAGAGCATTCCCTGAATGAATAAGAATAGTTCTTGATAGAACAACGAGTGGCTATGGAATATAGTTTCATGGTTGAGATGAGGAATCGAATATGAGTTTAAGGGCTGTGTGTATACAGTAATTGTGATGGGGATGTGGTGAACCAAAGTGGTTTACTTGAGAATTTGAAGAGTATAATCAAAGGTGCAAACACGACTAGCTATGTACAAGCTAGAGGGGTGTTGATCGTTGGTAGTAGGATATTGACCTAACGTTATGAAAATAGAATGTGCCACTAACTTGAGAATGGTTAATGATGGGACCATGAATAGTCCAGAGGTATAGTCTCAAGGTTGAGACAGAAAATGGATGATGAAGAGTTGAGCTCATACATGTTAATTCGGGGTTTAAGGCGTGATATGAGAAAGAGACTCGCCACCCATCAGTTTTCCAAGTTCAACAAGGCCGTTGAAGAATGTCAGATCACTGAGAGCAATCTTAGAGAGTTGTATCCAGCTAAGGCTGGTGGTGGTCATAATGAGCCTAGTAAGGGCGGTGCTTTCCAGAAGCGAAATAGGCAAGGGTTCTCACCTGAGGACAGTGGCAAGAAGCCTTACCAATCTGGGGGTCGTGATGATCAGAAACCTCCAGTGGGAATGATGTGCGCCTAATGCAAGGGTTATTACTTTGGCAAAACTTGCTCGGGGCAAACAATTTGTTATAATTGCCAACAACCTGGACATATGGCTAGAGAATGCAACCGGCCGAAGGTTGAGCAAAGACCTAGGACTCAGGGTCGAGTGTTCATGATGACACATGAAGAGGCTCAGGAGTCCCCCGACCTGATTCAAAGTAAATTCTTGTTTCAATAATGGTTTATTGAAAAATGTTAGTTGATTGGGTTGCAATCAAATTTTGCAATATGATGACTGTGCAAAGCACCCGAAATTGTGTGTATGTGAAATGGTTATTGATTTGATTGTGGCAATGTTGATGATTGTGAAACCTAGAAGTCCTATGGGATTCTAATTGGTTGATAGTGAGAAATTCATTGACTATGTATTTGAATTCGATGAATCGCATCCTTCGATCGTGGTTAGATCGGTTAAGGATAGTTTTGATTGGCGATATGGTGATATAGAGTATGAGTATGATCAAAGATACTGATCGGAAAGGGCTACCTACGAATATTCTGATAGGAGAGGGCTACCTACGGTGAGGTCAGATCGAAGAGGGCTACCTACGGTAAGATCCGATCGGAGAGGGCTACCTACGGTGAGATCTGATTGGAGAGGGCTACCTATGGAGAGTTCTGACCGGAGGGGCTAACCAGTCAGTGGACTGAGTGAAGCACCGAGTGCAGTACCATAGTGTGGAGCCACCATAACGATGAACCTTAGTGTGGAGCCACCATGACGATGAACCCTAGAGTGGAGCCACCGTGACGACGAACCCTAGTGTGCAGCTACCTTGACGATGAACCATGGAGTGCAGCCACCGTGATGTTGAATCGTGGTGTAGAGGGGAGCAAGAGCTCAAAATAATAAGTGAAAGGTGTGAATAGGGCCTCAGGGGGTAAAACTTAGGGGCTAAATTACGTGATGAGAAGGGCTTTTGAAGGATCCCGATTTGATGAAAAGGGTTCTTGTGCGAAAGTCATAGTGTTTAAAAGTTTTAGTGTTGAGCATACGCCCGGTTCCAGCTCGGTATGATTGTGCGTTGTGAGCCTTTCACCTACGGCCCATCAGTGGTTCTGGTGGGAGGACCGTGCCTGAGGGGCGGTGGGATTACGGGGGATTGGCTATTTGTGTGTCTTTCACTTGCGGCCGCATGGGAGGATTCCTGTGGCGGAGGACCGTTCCGTTAGGGCGGTAGTATACGGGGGATTGACTATGTGAAAGCTGGGAAGGCTATGTGAACCGGCTGGGATCGGGGTATGAATGGAAGCCGGCAGGCTATTAAAGCTGTAAGGCAAGGTGTATTGTGACCACGCCAAGCGCACTGCCATCGGCTGAGCCCTCAGAGGGGGTATACGGGTGGAATGTAGGCAGGGTGAGCCGTGATAGATGGGTACTTCAGATAGAAGAGATTGAGATTCTGGAGTGACCCAATATTGTTATTGAAGCCAAAAGTCTCGGTTACCACTAGTGGAATCATTGGTAGGTGTACGGGTGAGGGAAATGTTATGAAAGTGGTATAGTGTAAGCAAAAGTATAATGGAAAACAGCAAAAGCTAAGAGATGTGATTACAGCAGAAGCTGTCGATCGTGCGCAGTAAGTCTGCGGTGCTTTGAGTTATTCCCAGAGGGGAAAGTGATTTAATGACTAGATGGAAGAGGCTTAAAGCCGGAATGAACAAGTGTAGTTCGTTCAAATAGTGATTGAATGAGGTAACAACCTCTAGAGTTTGGAAATGGAGGTCACACACTCGTGAGAGTGTCTCCGGGACTGAGAAGAGATAAAGTGATCGAAAGAATTATCAATGTGAGGAACGGAAGCCATCGTGAAGGTGGTCTGGAAGGGTGTGTCTCCAAGAGAAGCGACTTGGGAGGCGGAAGCGGACATGAGGAAAAGATTTCCTGACTTTATGCCCCAAGATGTGTAACAAATTTCGAGGGCGAAATTTATTGAACGGGGGGAGAATTGTAATATCCCAATTTTTGATTATGGGTTAATCATGATTATTATGGATAATTATGAATTTAATTGGGATTATTATGTGTTTTATGGCAATATTAAATTAATATGTCATAATTACTGAAAAATTGGAATAATGGAAATATTGGCCATAAGTGGTAATTAATGGAGAAATTAATTACTAACTAAGAGAAAATGAGGTGTGTAATTTAAATGGCTAATGGAGAGATTAGATAAGTTAATTGGTTACTTGCTTTATGAGAGCCAATGAGGTGGAGACGTGTGGCAAGTGGTTAGGATGAAAGAGGGTGTGGGAAAAAGTAAAATGGCTTTATTTTATCATTTTCTCTCAATCTCTCTCTCATTGGTACGCATGAAGGGGCTAGGGGGTCAGATTTTCTGCACTTAATCCCTCTTCTCCATCTCTCTCTCACGTCCTCTCTCTCCTTCTCTCCATTTTCTCCATTGTTGGCCAAGAGAGAGAAAAGAAAAGCTGGGTTTGAGGTAAGCAAATGGCCTCAAATGCCAAAATGCTCTTCATTAACATTGTTCCTTGAGCTAAGAGCTTTCATCCTATGGTTGTAGATTCTCCATTGGTGGTGATTTGAGGAATCACGAAATTATGGACTTGGGAGAATCATGAAGTGCCTTTGGGAAAGTTGTGGAGGTAAGTGAAAGCTTCATTTTCATATAAGTTTGGTGGCCATTGGTTGGGCCTTAAATTTCTGGAATTTTAGACCTAATTTTCGTGATTTAGGGTCTTGTGGTGTTTGAATTGTTGTTGTCATGGAATTAGTGCCTTGTTAAGTGTTTTGAATGAATGGTATTGAATTGAAGCTTAAAGGTGAAGTTTGGGAACTTTTGGGTTGGTTTTATGCTATGGTCAAAACATGGCATGTAAATGGGTTGTGATTTTGGTCATTTTGAGGTTACCATTGTGTTTCTTGAGTGATTTTGTGTGGGAATAAGCTTGGTTATTAATTTTGGAGTTATTGAACACTTTGGTAGAAAATTGGAAATCTGTTTGGTTTAAGCTCAGTTTTGCGCAGTAATTTTGTATGAGCTTTTTGAATGACCAAATGGTATTGGACAATTGTGAAACTTTCCAGTCTTAAAGTTCACATCCCAAGCTTCAAAATGGACATATAGTTTGTGTCATTTCGTTGAGTATTCTGTGAGATATGGTTGTCCAAAGTTTGGCATTGAAACAGAACTCTGTTTTGGGGGCAGTGATGAGTGTTGTGTGATTCTGGAATTGTGTAGTGATTTCCAGTGAAGGGCTATATTTTTCCTTGAAAGAGGACTCATATACCTTTCATTTGGCTTTGGAATCACTTCGTTTCGATTTTTCTAGAATTAGTTATGGTTTTTCGAAGTTCAGCCCAGAATCAGAAACTTATGGGCCGCGGCCCAAGAGTGGTGGACCGCGGCCCAAGCCTTTCTGGCCTGTTCTGGGCCGCGGCCCAAGGGTGGTGGGCCGCAGCCCAAGGCCTTCTGACCATTTTTGGGCCGCAGCCCAAGGAATGGTGGGCCGCGGCCCAACCCTGTGTTTTGGCACTTTGTGTTATCGAAAGGGGATCTTTAGCCTATTGTTTCCCAATCTTTTAGGGCTTTTATTAGAGGCATTTGGGGCCTCAAAAGAGTCAATTATGATAACCAAAACTAAGTGTTTCAAGTTAATTAAGTCTTAGAATAGAATATAACCCTTCGTCCCTAATGATGAATATAGGATTTGATATTTGCCTTCCTCGGGAGAGACCGGCGCTAGGACACGCACGGAAGGATCAAGGTAGTGACTTTTCTCTCATATCTTGTATGATGTTTTGGCATGCATAACTTATCGTTGAAATTGTGAAATGTGTGCCATGGTCCATTACGGCGCGAGCAGGTCAGCGTGAGCCGTATAGGGAGTGATAGTGGTCATCTCTAGTTCGGCCGTTGGACTGCCGTCGTAATCGACATGGATCTTTGTGAATCCGACCCGTGGGGCGGCGTTTGTGAAACCAGCCGTGGGTTGTGTGTGTGTATCTTGCCTATGTGGCTTGCGATTATGATATGCTTTATATGGATCCCAGCTGTGGTGAATTATACTGTGTTGATTGTTGTGATGCAATACAGCGTGAGCAATTCAGCGTGAGCAATCGTAAGGGATGACATGTGTCATACTAACCATTGCCGCTGTAACTGCCGTTGTAGTTGCTTGTTGTGAATAATGATTTGATTACATGCATTATTGTTGTACATTATATGATTGACTTGTTACTACGGGGATTCTTTAGAATCTCACTCTCCCAAAATTAACCATTTTAGGCAGGGCTGAAGGATCGAAAGGCAAGCGGGTGACGAAGAGTAGTTAGAGCTCCTGTTTAGGAGTATATTTTGGAATTAATGGTTATCATTGTATATTTTGGAATTGTATATCGTAGATTTTGTGTAATCCCCAAGAAAAAGGGTATGAATTGTAGGCTTTGTGCCTTGTGTAATCCCTTTTTATTAATGAATGGAACCCGAGTGTGTCGGGAATTTACTTGCACTCTGATATGTATAAATGAAATCCACCTGTACAGGCCATTATCACTTTGTATTGTGAACAAGAGACCATTGTGAATAAATTTTGAAAAGTTTTTGCAAATCCTATTTTTTGGGCAAAAGATTATTTTAATAAGTCCCAATTTGAAATATGGTCTCTAATTACAACTTAATTATGAGTTTAAGAACTTAATCTCGGCCTATGGTGGGAAGGGGGTTACATCAAGTTTCTGTCTCATTACTCGAGTGCTTACTCGAGTAACCCTTTAGAAAACTTGCCAGTGATGAAGTTTCTCAGCTTTTTCTCCTGGCCTTTCTTCATTACTCCAATGCTTACTTCAAGTGATGATTTGCCCTATTATTACTTTGTTCAAACTTATTTGTTTATCAAATCTTTTTCATACCATCCTTTGTTATCATCAAAATATGAGAGATCTAACAGTATGAAACAATGAAACACCCATATAAAAACTATTGTTTGCTTGATATTCATTTTATTGATGAATTGCATGATAACGATCATGTTGAGCACGGGTTAGCCTTTAGGGGACATATGAATCAAGTTGATGCACATTTGATTGATTCTACCCCTTCTATCCGATATTCTTCTGTTTCCCCCCTCACATGGTAGTATAATGTGAAGTGTTCTAGTGCTAGTTCACTAGACTAAACTTGTTCCATCCATATGAAAACTATTCTTCCATTAACCCAAACGCATTTAAGAAAGGTATTGTTTGTGATGATGGTGCAAGGTATAGTGGAGCTACCAAGACTTATTCAAAGAGGCCTTGCAACATTTTTCATGCATTGAGAGAATTTTCCAAACAGGTCAAGGTGGTGTGCCAAATCCGTACTAATCCACCACCTAGTAAAAAGAAGCCTTTAAGGCCTAAGGATGAATTCGGAAGCTCTTCACTACTTCCACTCCATGCCTTGCCTATTGATCCTAGTAAATTCACATATAACAAAAGTCCTCTTTTGAAGTTGGAGACTATGTCATGGCTTATATGCCTTACCACTCTACTCCAAATGAGGAATTCAAGGAGACATGGATCGCTTCTTTGGAAGTGGTGCCAAGTGTGATAAGAGGACTTATAAATTGAAGGATGGCTATAGAGGACACCTCTACACTCGAGACAACCGCCTCCGCTTGTACCACTCTACCTACAAGCCTCTATGATAAGGTTTTGTCCCTCCTTTCTCTTGTTCTTATTATTTAGGACTGATTTGCATGATTATATGTTCATGAACAAGTGTGGTCCACTAGTAGAAAATGTAGTTTTGTGTGTGCCTTTTGTTTCTTTTGTTTTGTGTTGAGGAAGTAGTTGTTACTCATTCTTCACATGAATCTCTTGCTATAGATTAGGCTTCATTGTTCATCATGAGTTTGGGCTTACATTGAGGACAATGTAAGAGATAAGTGTGGGGGAGTGAGTTAGTGTTGTGTGAAAGAACTCTCTTGGTTAATTAGGGAAAACTAAAAAATTTTGGACTGTTTTGGCTAGTAAAACCGCACATTTTGAGTCTTGAGAACCATATTTTGAGATGAATTGGCATATATTGAGTTTCTCAATTGCAATTTGGTTGATTGTGGCTTAAAGCTTCTTGAAAAGAAGTGTGAATGTAACATCCATTAAGTTTTAAGATTGATGTTTTGATTAGGTTTAATGAATGCAATTAGGAAGCAAAAAGCCTTGATAGAAGAATTTTGGACCTATTTGTTCATTTCATATGTGTGACACATCCATCTAATCCATTGCTACTCTTTAGAACTTGTCTTGGTTCTTGTTTGAGATTGCACTTGCACTGGCATGATAGATATGATTTAGGCATTCATTTCATGAGTTAGGTAAACCAAAAAGCCAACCCAACATGATTTTCCATTGTTTTTCCCCTTTGAGCCCATCATTTTCATTTCATAAACCATTGTTTCATTACATTCTAGGCTCAAGTGCATGGTTACATCTCAAGACAAGGCATGATTCCAATAGTGGACATTTGTACATGGTTTTATGTTTGAATGTGGATTGTTGCACCAAAACAAAAAAGAAACAGAATAAAAAAACACTTCCTGGAAAAAATTTGTAGAGAGATATATATATGCAGAAACAAAAAAAACGAAAACAAAGAAAAAGCATACAAAAGAAAAAGAAGAAAAAAAGAAGGCAGATGAAGAAAAGCCAAGAAAGAAAGTATAAAAAAAGAGAAGAACGAAAAAAAAAATAATAAAGTGAAGGAAGTGAAAAGCATTTTTGCATTGCATCTCTTTGTTGATATGTGTAAGTGTTTGCTGATGTTATTGTGCACTTGTTCCGTCATTTATGCATTAACTTGGTCCTATATTCACTATTTCTTCATATTCCATTTGTCTCCATTCATTCATTTATTATATACTTACCATTCTATTTATTGACCTCTCTAGCATTACAACCTAATAAAAGACCTATTGATCTATTTGGGTCATTGCTACTAGTGGTGGAGAGCTTAGAACCATTATAAGCATATGGTAGAGCTTGGTTAGATGGATGATTGAGTGATAAATATCCTATTGAGTGAATTGAGTGCATTACCTTGTGAGGTCTCTTAGTTGCATTCATTTTCGTTAATCTTTGCATCATTGCTTGGGTCTTTTAGCATGTGATGTGTGGATGGATAGGAGATAAGTGATAAGCTATGGTTGCCAATTGTGGTTCTTGATGCTTGCATATGCCTATTCATTCTTATTCTTGGTTCTTGTCTTGGAATGGTATGCCAGGAGTGCAAAAGCTAAGTGTGGGGGAATTGACAAGTCTCAATATTTTCATATATTTTAGGACCTAAACTTAGGGTGTGTTTGGTTTGAGAAGGGAGGGGGGAGGAAATGGAAGAGTGGGTAAATTACCTTTTTGGGCAGGTCCCCTTCAAAATTTACGTTTTCATTAAAAGGTTTTGGGGTTTGGGGTAAATTTTGGGCATATCTTGAGTATTTTCTCTTCCTTCAAAATAAATTGTTTGCTAGGTTTCTAGCAATTGATTGGAGGTAGGAGGAATATCTTATGAATCTAACATGAGCCTAGCATTTCAAGATATTCCTAATTGATCAATTGAGTCTAAGTTTAGGTTATATTGAGAAGTTTAGATTAACAAAGCACAAGGACTAGCAAGAACCCTTGCTATATTGATTAGCAAAGGTTCTTGCTACTCCTTGTGCTTAGTTAAGAGAAGAACTCAATATTAAAATTGGACCAAGAAGGTTAGTAGACTCAATCACCTAGGATATTCATCTCTTGCATTTACACTCACTCACTCACTTTATACATTGAAAATTCATAAACAAGTAGTTCTTTTACTTCAATTAGATTTATGAAACCTACATTCCATACTCTTTGGTTAATTTGTTATTTACACTAGATTACTTATGAACTAAATATAGGCTCCACGTTGAGATCGACCTAGGTTAGTTTCCTTATAGTGCATTTAGCTTAGTTTTATTTCAAAAGGCCATGACATGGTTCTTCGCCCACACATCATACAAATAGACAACTTAGCAATAACTAACTAGTGTGCATTAATAATTAAATGAATAACTAATTGGCACACATTGCCATGGCAACTAATCTCATGCTTGGCAACTTACATGTTCTCGTGCCCACTCAGCATAAAGGCACAGACAAACATGCAATAGATCACACAATCACATGAAAGGAAATTGAAGAATTACTATCCCTTGTGCTTTCTTCCAATTTACCTTCTCCTTGATTCTTTTCTTGATAGTTCCTTGGAGGGTTTGGGAAAATATCAAATCATTTAATTTTATACATATGTAAGGGTAGGTTAATACTTTTACCATTCATAACTCATAAATTTTAACTTAAATTATCTGCTACTGAAAATCCTAGCTTTAAACCAAACTCTACCTTTAGTTTTTCAATAAACTTTGAAAAATCATAACTTAATATAGGAAATTCAAAGTTATGTGGTTCAAATATCTATTTAAAGCTCTTTTAATTCTCTACAAGGGAGAAATAAGTGTGAATTCCACTGCTCATTTTGTAAAACAAGATTTTCCACTTTTCCTGCCCAATCTTTAAAAATTCATAACTTTCAATCTATACATCTAATTAATGTGTTCTTGGGTTTATTATAAAGCTTAATTAATGTCCACCAAATTGCAAGGTCAGAAGAGGTTGTTTGCGGAGGTTTTACCTCACTTAAACATCACTGCTCCAATTTATAAATGTCCACCATTTCAATAAAATTGGTTTTTGATGTATTGGAAATTTCCTAATTTAACAAACATCTAATTAATGATCATTTAGATATCTCTAATCATAATTTTAGCCATACAAAACTGCAACCATAAATCAATTTAAAGCCTCAAGCATTTATCCAATCAAGCCCTGATTTTACTCACGCACAAACAAATATATACTTCCTTTATATTCAAGCTTCTTCATCAATTGGACAACACCTCTAACTAGGTTCTGAAATTCCCCAGCTTTACATTTGTCATTAAAATCATCATTTTAACTTCTCCAACTATAATATAGTCATCTAAAACAATCACTTAACAATTTAAGACATAAAACGGGACTTTAAATCAGTTTCTAAGCTCCAAATTCACTCTTTGTTATCTTATTATAATAGCTTCATTGTAACCTCCCAAGTATTCTTTTAAAAACTGAATATTTTTAGCTTCTAATACAAACCTCAGCCTAAAAGATAAAATCATATCCCAATTGCTTAGAATTCTCATAAATAATAGTACTTGGAACCCATACATAGGAATCATGTAAACACTCCTAAGTAATCATAATAAGACTCCAAACAGTGACCTTAACAACATCTGAAACTTTTGAGCTTCATTAACTTTTTTTGTTGACAATATCGAAATTTGATGCTTTAATACCTGGAAACAAGAAGGTTTCCCTTCAATTTAAAGCTTCTTAATTTCATTTTTCATGATAGCTATCCTCCCATAATCAAAACAACCTAAATCATGTTATACAACTAACATAGGAAAACTTCCTCTTGCAGAATTTTCAGACAGCCCCTTTTTTATGTAAATCTAAAAATTATTTCCAGCAACTTTTACTCAAACAATGAAGCCCATAAATAAAACTCCCATGGCTTGTTACACAGGTACACATGCACACACTTATGACCTGCACTTATTTAGTGATCAAATAAATTCTAGCATCCAAGAGAACCATTTTGAACAGCAGCATCTTGAAGATTATTCTAGGTTGGAAATATCATCTTTCATAGCTTTTAATGCCTTTAATTGTCCAGCGGCTAGTATATCGTTTGTAACAAACTCCTTTATCGATCTAGACTTCCTCTAATCTTTTCATTAAAGAAACCAATATGAACTTCAACAAAATAGGGCTCAAAAGAAAAGCTTAAAAATTCAATCCTCTTACAATCAGTTTAGTCACTTAAATAATATTCCTAAGAGAAAACAGAAAGTACTTGTACGAGATCAAGAAACTGAAACCAACGGGGGTGTGTGTGTGTATTATTATTTAAGATTCATTCAACAAGCCTTTAAAACATCACTTGATAAGCTTATAACAATTTTTAAATCCTAGAATCTGAACTCCACAGCCTCACAAGTCAGCAGACACAGGCACATATATATATTGCTCATAATCCTAGTATCCAAGCGGCTTTTTCACACTTAATGTAGAGTTCAAATACACCCTTTGAAAGATAGAACCTCTGTCTTAAATTCCTCATAACCAAAACAATAATGTGATATTCAACGTGCATGAGAAGAAATCATAACCACAAGCTCTAATCTATCAACTATGCATGATTTCTATGGTTAGATCACTTCATTCATCATTTTCTCCCTCTAGCTCACAACTTTTAGCAACAATCCATCAGCAAACTTCATACTGGATGGAAGAAATGACGATAGAATGATGTTTAGGGAACTTACATCAATTAGAATCTAAACTTGCATGTGAGTTTCCTTCTTCCTTCCTTCCTCTTCTCTTTTTTGAAATCCTCTTATAACATGTATGCTCTGAAAATGCCATGTGCACTCTTATAGCAGCATCTTTCTACAAACCCAATGGCACCGTATATGTGTCTTGTGTACATCTGCACTGACACTTTAACCCTACTGCCTGCGCATACTAGGCCCCCTACCAGGTAGCCTAGGATCACATAGTTCCTGAGAGTCTTTTTATCTCTCGTCATTCTTGGGACTCTTACTAAATTTGGCTTAGTAGTCTGCCTGATACATAGGATATTACACTAGGTTACAAGCTTTCGAAGGCAAGAGAAAAAGCAAAGTGAAATGGTAAGTAGAAAGAGAAATGAACTTCTTATGGTATTGTTTTGTTAGAAGTTGGAATATGTATAAATAGTTCCATGAGCTATGTAAATTTGTGATGTGACAATGGCAAATGAAATAGATGTGTTATGATGGATATTGACCAATTGGAAGCCATAGATTAGCCTTGAAACTATGATTTTAACAAGTATGTTCATGACTTCCAAGTTTGATCTCTTGTTAGAGCATGGCCTCTGTTTCATTATATGTGATACCATAGGATATATCCAATAAGCGCGAGCATTTATAGGTATGCAATAGGCACATAGGACATCCAAATAGCCCTTAATCAGGTCAATCTGATGTATGCATCATGAGTTAGTAATTATTTAATTTGAGGTACAATATCTGTCTTTAAAACATGGCAACATTAGAAAGTGAATTGACTTTATTAGAAAGTGAATTAGAGCACCTTTATTCAAGTTTTTAGAATTTGTTATGAATTTTCAAAGTTGGACCATTAAACTGGAAATATGAAATAAATAGTAACCCATAGACAAATATGGAAGTTTAAGTTATGGGCTTTAATTATTGATTTGCCTAAACCATAGGGCTTCCAAAAGCATACTAAGGGAGTGAAAAAGACAGATGTTACATACAGAGTAGTGGTTCTGGCTTCAAATAGAATGCTCTGCTCTTATTCTATGTTTTGAGTCTACAATGCTTTAATGATTAATCTGGTTTAGGTAAACTAGTTAGCTATTCTTATAAAGGAAAAAAAATGTATTGAGGTGAACTAAGAGATAATGTTTAAATCCTAAATGAGTCAATATGTTAGAGGTTACTTGTTAAGCCTTGGTTTGGGCAAAGCACAAATCATTATGAGATATGGGTTACACAAAGATAGTCCAATATATATAGAATTATGACTTTGAGGTGATCGCTCTTAATGAAATTGCTCTTGTTAAATATGGATATGTTTGTCAATATTCCTTGCTTTGAGTATAATAGATGATGAGCTAGATGCCTGACTGTGATGCCTACTTGGCAGAAATGTTTGAATGATTTTTTTTAATGCTGATTATTCTGATAGTTTTTATAATGACAAAGTTGTGACCATATGAATAAGAAATGGACAAAGATGCAACAATTTAGAAAGAGTAAGAGTCATGCAAACTTAGAGAATTCATTGGGGGAAGAACGTAAAGGGAACTAAAGAAATATCTTTGGAATGATTATGTCCCCTATGCTATTTAGATGCTTAGTAAAGTGTGGGGCTAGATAGTGTACTTATGATATTTGTAAGGTACATGAATACAGTGCTCAGGCCAATAATGAATCTAAAATGATATTCCTATATATAAGGATTTGGTAATGGTAGGCTAATGGGGTGTTATGAGCATTTGGTAATGACTGGTTGATTACACCATATTTTGATATGCTTTTTCATTATTAATTTGGGGAATTTAATGTATTTCATAGGTTATTATTGCATGATTAAGCATTAATTTAAGTTAGGAACATTTGTATTTAATTAAGTCTAATTAAGGGTAAATGGTCATAATTTGTTGATTATTTATACAAATGATTTCCTTGGATTTTTGATGCTACCTTGTGCTTAATCTTGCATTGTAGATGTTTAGAAGAAAATTTGAGAATTTGGAAAATGTTAATTGGGGTTAGAATTAATATTTTTTTAGGACTAGGAAAAATTACAAAAAAGGACCCAAAACTTTTGAAAACTGCAAAATCAATGTTAATGAGGACTAGGGAAAATCATAGAAAAGGGCCTAAACTTTTTTAAAATTACAATTTAGCCTTACAAACATTTTAAAATTTACAGTTCAGTCCCTTCACAAACTTTTGAATTATTGCCGTTAGTCCTTAGTCAAAACTTGCGTTTTGACGAGGGCTAGTAAGATTTTAAAGAAAGCCCCCAACATTGAAAGTAGGGGAAGTGCCGCACGATACACATAGAGAGGGAACTAGAAACCAAAGCTCTGAATCGATTGGAGGAGAGTTCGGAGAACACCATCGACCTTCGTCTTTATGAGAAAGAGCCCGAGCCTGACAGACCATTAATGCATGGAGGGAGACCTTCATCACTTTTTCTTCTTCAAGCTTGGCAACACCAGAACAGTGAGAACCCAACCAAACCTTCCTTCTCACCATTTCCCCTCTGTCGTGTTTCACCATTACTACCACTGTCCCTTTACTCACCACCGTTAGTGAGATCCTAGATCAAATAAGCCTAAAGATTCAGCTTTAGCTTGAGTAGCCACAAAATACCAAAAGATGGAGCTTCAGCTGTGACTAGAAGCAAGCCTAGATGGAGAGAGGAGAGACCATCGCCATTCAACATTCTTGCTGCCAAAGATCACACTCTTTTTCTCCATCGTTTTCATGAATCTTCTTCCACTATCACCATCAGATTTTCCCTGTCTCCACTGCTGGCCGAAAATTTAGTTTACCATCTCCTCCGTCAAGCACCATCACAGATTCACCTTCTAGCCTCGTCTCCTTTGAATATCGCATCACAAACTACAAAGGGGATTTTAGTTTTCTATTAGCTCATTATATGTATTGTGATATGTTTGGATTGATTTTGTAATTGGTGGATGTTTGTGAGACTTGGATAAGTGTTAATTTGTTCTTGTTGGTTAACATTTATATTGAATCTTGCTTTGATGCTCTTGGATTTTGTGTTGAACATATTTCCTTTTGAATGAATGAAGTTATGCATTCTATGTGATTACTAGTTTGTATAATGGATTTATTTCAATTTGAGTGTCACAATTGTGCTCTCATTTAAGAGGAAGTAAATGCAGTAAAATGATTTTTAGAGTGTTTTCTAACAATTGTAGGACTAGTCATTAATTAGGTAGATTGGACCTAATATGATTGCTTAGGGTTTTTAATTAGACTTGATACAAAATTAACTCCCAAACTATTTTGAGAAGCTAAGAAAGCCACCAACTTTGCTACCGAGACTCATTTTATCATATAATCCCTTTTTATTCCAAAGCATTTCGTTATTGTTTACCAAAAATACATAAAAGATTAGAAATAGCTTTATTTTTATGCATTGTAATTTAGAGAAAACAAATTTAAAAACCCCCTTTTTAACCATGTTTTTAGCACTTAGTATAACCTATAGAATTCAAAATAAAAGGCTTCTTGATAAGAGAATGACCCTGAGTTCCTCTCACTATATTGCATTTTAATTAGGGATAGAATTTGTGATTTGACCCTGAGGCAACTAAGGTTGTGTTAAATCATTGGCTAGTGGGAGTGAGATGGTAAGAAGAAAGAATTTTCCTAGAAACAAAGAAGCAGTTGATTGATAGATTATGTATGTTTTCGGTCTTGGCCATGGAATATTCCCAAGAAATTAGGAATTAGTCCTCTGAAATGAAGTTGATGTTGCCTAGTAAAAGTAACATGTCCTTGAACAGATAAAGAAGAGGAAAAGAAACTGAGGCAAGGCAAGCAGAGTTGACCTCCCTCCAATAAAAGAAGACACTACTACAAAAAGGGTAAAAGGTGGCGCACATTTTGTGGCACTTCTTTAAACAAGTGCCACAGCTTCTCTTTTTTTTTTTTTTTTACCTCTATAATTTTTTTTTTAAATTTTCGGTACCAGCTGTGGCGCCTAATAGATTAAGTGCCACAATTGAGGAGGCCTAGTGTGGCGCCTGCGTGGGGCCATAAAAGCAGCTGTGGCGCCTAACCCACCAAGCGCCACAGCTGCAACATTGAAATTTTTTTTTTTATAATGTGGGCATGTGTGGCGCCTAATTAAATAGGCGCCACACATGCTAATGTAATGTTCAGCTGTGGCGCCTAATGCTTAGGCGCCACAGCTGAATAGAGGAGGCAATTGTGGCGCCTAATTATTTAGGCGCCACAATTGCCCACATTTTAAAAAAAAAAAATTCAACTTCTCTTTTTGACCACAATTATTTCATTTCCCGCCTAGTGGTTTTGTGTCCGCCCCCCATTCCTTCTCTTTTTGACTACTACTCCACTTTAATTATTTAACTACTCTCTCCTCCATTAAACTACTTTCCCTTTCTCATCTTCTTAGTGGATCCGTCGACCCCCTCCCTCCATTTCCTATCATCTTCACACTAAAAAACACACCCACACGCTCACTCGTCACTCAAGCTAGCATCACCAACGTGGTCTCCCACTCCCTGCGCTGGTCAATTAATAGATTTGTAAGAAGAAGACTATTTCATTCTAGCTTGCTTTGTTTAAATTTTTTTTTTTTAGTCAAGATAAATCGTAATATAACGTTTGCCTTTATGTTCCTAATTTAATAGGAAAGAATGAAAACCTAGCTTGTTTCGTTTGCCTTTTTGCTTTGTTTAAATTTTTTTGCCGACAAGCTTGCGTTTTTTAGTAATCTTTTAATTTACTTAATTAGTTGTTGATGTACTGTGTTCACATATCAAGTTCTTGTATTGTGATATTTTTTATGTTAGCTTTGGAGAGTATTAATGTAAGAACATTATTGTTGGGGAACTTGAATTTTAAATATGAAAATTATATATATATATATATAATAGGTTGAAATATAAAATAGAAAGATTGACAATTTGTGGAGATGATAAACACGAAATCCACTCATTTTATATAAAATTTCACAATCAGGAAGCATAAAAAAGAGCCACAGGAAAAAAAAAAGAAGAAGAAGAAAAAAGAAAAAAAAAAGACCCTATTGTGGTGCTTGCTCAAGCAAGTGCCACAGGAGGGGGACCTCCTGTGGCTCTTGCTCGAGCAAGCGCCACAGTAGGGCCCCCATACTGTGGCGTTTGCTTGAGCAAGCGCCACAGGAGGTCCCCCTCCTGTGGCACTTGCTTGAGCAAGCGCCACAATAGGGTATTTTTTTAAAAAAAAAATTTTAAAATATTGTGGCGCTTCCAAGCGCCACAGCTTTTTTTAGTAGCATCTAGATATGTGGCACTTCTCTAGCACCACAGTTAATGCAATTATAAGCGCCACAGCTTTACTTTTTTGTAGTAGTGAGAAGTAATGAGTGAATAAGAACAATTTAGGGATATGGGATCCCCTAAGTCTATGAAGAGAATTAGATGAGAGGACAATTGTTGTGTGTTTTATTCAGTGAGGCAACAATTACATTTATACACAAAGAGAGAATCGGATCATTTAATGAGATCCTGATTTGATGTTATACAGTCACTATATAATCGGGAAAGAATCTGAAACAATAATCCTAATTATCAATCCCTATAATCATGGGATTCCTATAATTATGGGATTCTACACTCCCCCTCTAGTTGGACCATAGATATCAATCATGTTCAACTTGCCAATAAGATATTCAAACTTGTCCCTGGGTAGTCCTTTAGTGAGGATGTCTGTGGGTTGTTCCTTGGACGGTATATATCGTAGATCAATGATACCTTAATCAACCTTTTCTCTTATGAAATGTCTATCTATCTCAACATACCGGATTGTGGGCAATAATAATTGTAGCCATGTTATCACAATAGACCTTAATTGGCATATTTATGCATTTCCTTAAGTCTTCAAGAACATGTTTTATCTATATGCCTTCACAAATTCCAAGTGCTACAGCTTGGTATTTTGCCTTAGCATTGCTTCGAACTACACTTTCCTTTTTACTTCTCCATGTGACCAAGTTACCCCACACATACGTACAATATCCAGATGTGGATTTCCTATCATCTTGATCACCTACCCAATCAGCATCCGTAAACAATTCTATATTCCATTTATCAGACTTCTTGAACAGTAAGCCACGTCCTAGAGATCCTTTCAAATAACGAAGGATTCGGTATACTTCATTTAGATGCTTTTGTTTAGGATCATAGGAGTGCTGACTGACCACACTTACGGCTAATACGATGTCTAGTCTGGTTTGAGACAAGTATATTAGTTTGCCCACCATTCACTAGTAGTTCCCTATGTCTACACCCTTGCCAAGGTCTACTTCTTCATCTATTTTATCAACCCGAATAGGTGTGTCACTAGGCCTGCAACTTTTCATCCCTGTTTCCTTTAAAAGATCTAGTACATACTTTCTTTGGGAAATATAGATTCCTCCTTTTGATCGGGCAACTTCCATCCTACGAAAGAACTTTATCTCTCCAAGATCTTTGATTTGAAATTCTCGTGCAAGGGCTCCCTTGATTTGATTGATCTCTACCTCATCATCTCCCTTAAGGACTATATCATCAACATATAATGCTAGGATAACCATCTTACCCTTATGATGTTTAAAGAACAAGGTATGGTCGCTCTGCCCTTGAGTGTATCCATGTCTCTTAAGGACCCAAGTGAATCTATCAAACCAACCACGTGGAGATTGCTTCAATCCATATAATGGCCTCTTGAGCTTGCAGACTTGATTAGCTTTCTTTCCTGGGAACCCTGGAGGTAATTTCATATACACCTCTTCCTTAATTCTCCATTGAGGAAGGCATTCTTTACATTGAGTTGGGTAGATCCCAATCTAGGTTGATTGTAATAGATAAGAGGATCCTAATTGTATTCAGCTTGGCCACTGGTGCAAACGTTTCAATGTAATCTTCCCTATATACTTGGGTGAAACCTTTTGCTACCAGTCTAGCTTTGTATTTCTCAAGAGTTCTTCCTGCTTTATACTTAGGAATGAATACCCATTTACATCCAACAGGCTTTTCCCTTATGGTAGATCCACTACATCCCATATCTTATTACACTTAAGGGCTTTCATTTCTTCCAAGACAGCTTGCCTCTATTCAGGTATAGCCATGACCTCGTCAATTGTGTCTGGTACCCTGATATTGTCAAGATGAGAGACAAATGCCCTATATTTTGATGAAAGGGCCTTATAGGAAACAAACCTTTCAATGGGATGTTGGGTGCATAATCTGGGCTTCTTTCTTACTGCAATGGGAAGATCAAGGTCAGACCTCTCTATTACTATTGTTTCTTCTTGACCTGCCTCCGATTCTGACTCTTGGTGAGTGCTAATAGTTTGTGGCTCATTACCGCTTTTGTGACATCGTATATAGGTTTTACCTGTTTGTGTCTCCCCCTTGAACCAGATCACCTGAGGTATCAGTATTATCAGAGGTATTAGGATTGGATTCTATATGGGTAGGCGTATAAACTGTAAAGTTCAGGTAATCTTCTGGTGTCTCTTGTGTCTGGAATTCACCATCTCTCTCCCCCTGAATTGTAGATAGGGAAAAATAGGGCGTATTCTCATGGAATGTGACATTACAGGTAATGAAGAGACGTTTGGAGACTGGGTCATAACACTTATATCCCTTTTGGGAATTGGAGTAGCCAAGAAAGATGTGTCGAAGGTCTTTGGGATCAAGTTTGTTGGTGTGATGGAGGTGGACATAGGATGTGCATCCAAACACCCTGAGTGGCAAGGTGCTTTTAGGGTATGGGCGGTTATAATATTTATAGAGGAGGTCAAGTGGTGTTTTGTAAGACAGTGGTCGGCTTGGCATTCGGTTAATGAGGAAGGTGGCGGTGAGGACTGCATCATCCTAATGATATTTAGGAACATGGCTACTAAACATAATGGCTCTGGCTATCTCGAGATTATGACGATTCTTTAGTTTGGCAATGCCATTTTGCTGGGATGTATTGGGACAAGTGCTTTTATGAACAATGCCATTATCAGTTAGGAAAGTGGACAGGGCCTGATTGAAGTATTCAGTCCTATTGTCAGTGTGTAGAATCTAGATTTTGGTTTGGAACTGAGTTTGGATCATATTGTGGAAGTGAAGGAAGGTTTGATACACCTCTGTTTTATCTTTCAACAGGTAAACCCAACTGACACGTGTATGGTCATCGATAAATGTGATGAACTATTTGGAGTTTGATCTGTTTAGTGTGCGTGATGGTCCCTATAAATCATTGTGAATCAAGGAAAAGGGTTTAGATGCTTGGTATGGATATTTTGGAAATGAAGTCCGATGATGCTTAGCTTTTTCACATGAATCACAATGAAAATATATGCTTTTTTATTAGAAGCAAGAGATGGAAACATTTGAGGCATATAATTGAAATTTGGATGACCTAAATGTTTATGCCATAACTCTAAGCCACTAGTCCTAGGGAGAGACACATTATTGCAAGACTTAAGTCTACGACTATCATTTTCATCAAGGTAATAAAGACCATCAAGCTCTTTAGCACTCCCTATCGTCTTCCCCGTTAGCAGATCCTGAAAAAGATAGTAAGTAGCAAAGAAGTTAGCATGTCATCGTTCATCATTTGCTAATTGACTCACTGATAGTAAGTTACACTTTAACTTTGGAACATGTAATACAGAGTGTAGAGTAAGTGTAGCAGAGATTTTAACAAAGCCAATTCCAGTCACAATAGATTCGGAGTCATCAGCAATCCGTACAGTCATTCCCTTTGAAATAGGAGTATAGGATGAGAAGAGAGTCTTATTATCAGTCATGTGATTCGAGGCACCTGAGTCAACAATCAAGCAATTACCTGTACACAGACCTTTTATTACAGCCAAGGCTTGCAAGAAATTATCTCTCCTTACAATTGTAGTAATAGGCTGTTTTGTAGTCTGAAGTGCTGTAAGCATTTCCATGATTTTGCTCAGTTGATCACTTTAAGATATCTCACGTCCTTTTGAAGCTTCAGCCATATGGCCTCTTCCTTTGCCTTTCTTGGGCTTCCAGTCAGCAGGTTTACCATGAAGGTCCTAACAAGTATCTTTCATATGCCCCTGTTTCTTACAATGATCACAAAATGGTCGACCTTTGGAGCCTTTTGTTTCTGTGGATCGAGTAGCAAGAGCTGAGGCCTCAGGAAGTACGCGAGTAGCAATGGAATTATTCTGAAGCATTGAATTGTGCCTATCTTCTTAATTACGTAGAATGAAGTAGACTTCACGCACATAAGTCAAGGGTTCTTGACTAAGAATCTGACCCCAAACGTCATCATAAATCACATTAAGACCAGCCAGTAGCTCATATTCTCTCTCCTCTTCTTTCGCTTTGCAATCTTCTAAAGCATCAGCTCGGGAATGATGGGTTTTATTCTTAGAGCATCAAACTCTTGCCAAAGAGTAGATTTTTTGAGATAGTAATCATCAAGTGACATGAGGTCTTATTTCAACTACCACAACTTTTTCTTAACATCAAAGATGCGGGACCTATTCCCAACAGTGCTGTATGTCTCTCAGAGAGCCTCCTAAATCTTGCGAGTTGAAGGAAGATACATAAAACTCTTCTTGATTGATGATGACATTGCATTAATCAACCAGGATAATACCAATGCATTCTCAGACTTTCAAACTCGAAATGCCTTGGTTTCTGATTCAGGCGGCTTTTTAGCATCACCAGTGACATATTCAAGTTTATCCCTTCCATCGAGAGCGAGGAGCATGGATTGAGACCACTCCCGATAACTTTCACTAGTGAGTTTCTCAGACACAATAAGGACAACATAGATATCGTTAGACCGTGAAACAGAGAAAGATCCTTCAGCTGACATACTGGTATTAAAAAAAATGACAGATGGGTCTTCAAATTTCAGAAATATGATTAAGTCCTCTAAATTTAAAAAATGACATATTGGTTCTTCGAATTTCAGAATTTCCAATTCAGTCCTTTGAATTTTGAAAAGGACAGAGTGGTTCTTCAAATTTCATAAATACCTGTTCAGTCATCCAAATTTTGAAACAGCTAGATTGGTTCTTCGAATCAGAAATACCACTTAAATAATACCCGAATCTCGTCTAAACGCCTCCTCTGTGTCTCTACGATAGCTTCGACAGTATGACTACAGAGGATGAGTGCCAGTGGTGATGGCTCGACAGGGGTGATAGCTCGATGGTGGCGATGGTGAGAAGTAAACTGAGACTGATCCGCACTATTGACGTGAGAGACTGACAAAGCCAATCGAAGCTGTCAATGTGAAAGACCGTTGGAGAAAGTGGGTCAGTGTTAGATGATGCCGAGACCAACAACGCTGGATGATGTGGACGCTGATGATGGTTTAGACGGAGACTGGGAACATAGAGGGTGCAGCCGTTGATACTGACGGAGATGAATCTAGTTCTGAGCACCGAAACTGGTTCTGATAAAACGGAGAACACAGAGGGGGCGTTGAAGGAGACCGGTGCTAATTTTCTCAACTATTCTCTCCTAAAGCTCTAATACCATGAAGAGAATTAGATGAGAGGATAATTGTTGTGTTTTATTCAGTGAGGCAACAATTACATTTATACACAAAGAGAGAATTGGATCATTTAATAAGATCCTGATTTGATGCAATACAATCACTATATAATTGGGAAAGAATTTGAAGTAATAATCCTAATTGTCAATCCTTATAATCATGGGATTCCTATAATTATGGGATTCTACAGTCTAGTAGGATTCCAAAGAAGGATTGAAAGGAAACTGTCTTACCCTACCAATCCACCACTAAGTGACCGCCATAAATGATCAATGATTACTTTTGCCATAGTGACTAGATGAGTCAGATAGAGAGATAATGATGATAGATTCTCATGAGGAAGTATAGGTAGCCACTAGCACAGAATAAGAGACTTCCTCACCAGAAAGTAATGGATAAGAGTTCAGAAAGAGAAGAAGGGTTGTGACTCTATACCTTAGCTCAAAGAGTGGCGTACTAAACTTTAAGATAGTTAAAGCAGCTTTAATAGAAATGAGCCAACATGATGAGTTCTCTTCTTGCAACTTCTAGTGTTAGCAAAAGTAATAGGGCTCATGATAGCTTGAGTCCCACTGAGGCAAGCTAAGGCAAGGATGGCATTGAACCTAATGGCCATAAGGATGAATAAGTGGCTAAGGGAGTTAGAAAGGTAGGGATAAGGAATTAATGAGAAGGCCTGAGGAAATGGAATAACTAAGGAAAGTAAATAAGAGGTGTAATGAAGTGATTTAATTTCAGAGTTGCCAAAAGAAATTAGTGAGGCCTAAGAGATTAATGCTGGTATCTGTGATCAGTCTTAGGAAATAATTAGTGTAGTTACCAACGAAGTAGAGGCAGGTATTTTATAGCTTAATCCCTTGGTATAAACCTATCAAAGCTCCTAATACAATATGGCGAAGTCGCAGTAGATCCTAGTAGGGCTCAGAGAGGGATCACAGTAAAACCAAATAGAAAGCTCATGGAGATCGTAGTTAGATCTCATGGTCACAGTATACCAAAAGAAAAGTTATTGAGCCATAAGAGTAAGAGTTCTATCGCTCTTTGGGAATATAGTGACCAGGGATGAGTTTAAACTATATAAACCTCTTGAAGTTGGTTAATTAACATGGAGAGAGTACCCTTGACTTTTCTTCAGATAGCCTAGATGTTAATTTGGTTGAACTCAATTCTGTTTGTTTAACAAAGGAAAGAAAAAGTTAGTTGAAAGTTTAGAGCTGAGAGCCCTAAATTAATTGCATTTGACAAGCTACATATGAGATAAGAATGCAAGGGAAACTGAAAGAACCCCAATAATCCTATGAATAGACTGATTATCAAGAGATAAATCCCTAAAGTAAAGTTAAAAGTGACATAGTAAGCAGAAAAGGCCTAATAAAAGTGAGGAAGGAGCATGAAAATAAAGGGTACAAATGGACTTTGGAAAGTGAAACATCAAGTTAAAGTCAAAGTAGAATTAAAAAAATTCAAGTAGGTTAGCATGGTACAGTAAAATACCATGATAATGAGCATACAATTAGGGCACTACAATGAATAAATGTGCCTAAAAAGAAAAAGGAATGTAAGAAATTAAGATGAAATACACGAAAATAACAAAGGTATTGTTTGTGTAAATGCCGAAAGAATAAGCTATGAATTGGCAGGAAAGCATAATAGCCTAGCTTAAAAGGAGAACATTTGAGTAAAAGCAAAGATATTGTCCGTAGTGAGCCTCTTATTAAAGTGGTTTACTTTACCAAGAATGGCTTAAGTAGATGATAATCCTCAAATTTCAAGGAAAAAATTTTGTTGAGAGGGGGGAAAATGTCATATCCCAAATTTTGGGCTAAGAAGTTGAAGAATTAATATGAATAAGTAAGCTACTTAGCCCAATTGAGTAGGACTCCTATAAATGCCTTGAAAGGATAACAATTGTAACATTCAGCCTTCCTGTATAAAGGTTAAACATGAAATCAAAGCTTAGTCAAAGGGCAAATAAAATAGTATACTTGCCAAGGTAGCATTGTATGCCTATTGTCCTGGGTTTGGGCCAAAGCGCAATTTATGAAAATTACGGGTGTGTAAGGGTAATTTCGAAAATTATGCCCGAAATTTCATGAAAGTCCTGGAGACACAAAAAGCTAGAAAAAAGATTTATGGGATATATTTGGGGCTTGGTTGAGGTATAAATGAGAATATTACATCAAATAGGAATTTTAAGATTTATGAGAATTTTTGTTAATTAAAGAATAATTAGCCAAATTTAATTATGAAAAATATCAGAAGGCCTCAAATAATCATGCAAAAATAAGGAGAATTCATTTTAATTTTAATGTGTTTTTACAAAAATGGTTTCCTGCCCTAGAAATGGAAATTTTATGAACATTTTATGGACATTTTATCCAATAATAAGGCAATTTCTTGGAAATGATGGGAAAAATAGCTAAGGACCAAATTTGAGCTCGAGAAAAATTAGGGAGTCACTCCCTAATAAATATAAATTATTTATGGTTTCACTTTGATCACATGATTCAAGAATCCTCAAAAAGAATTTTTAAAGTGTTAATTTCATATTAATGAAGGAATTGGATATTATATAAGATGATTAAGCTTATGTAAATTATTTAGCTCCTTGTAGGAAAAGTATGTGGAATCATAAGAGGCCAAATGGCGTGCTTAAGGTGAAGGAAAAGAGGTAGATGAAATCTTGGCCATTGGATCAAAATGGAAGCAATAAAATAATATATGGATTTGTAAAGTTATCAAATTTAGTTATTAAAGATTAGAGCACATGAAAAATGCATTATACTCCTTCCATTTGGTTCATTTAAGTCGGCCAAGCACCAAGAAATAGAGAGGGCCGAGGGAGTGAGGAAAGAAAGAGAGGAAGGAGAAGAAGGAGGAAAAGAAAAGACAATTATCTAGGTGAGTTTGATGGTAAGATCTTCATCTATTCTCTTCTAGTTTTCATACTCAACACTACCTATAATATCTGAAGCCTCTCTTGATTTCAGGTTTAGCAAGATGAGAAAGAGAGGTAAGGATTCGAAGAAGGGAAGTTTCAGAGAATCAAACTAGCTAGGAGTCAAGTGTTGATTTTTGATATATTGTTCATGTTGTTGTTGATGATGATGATTTGATTTGATCTTTGGATTTTGTAATTTTTGGAAACAAGAAATATTAAGGGAGGTGCTGTCAGGATTGTCAAGAAATAGTTAAAGCATGACTTAGGATTAAATCATGATTTAGAAAGTGTTTAATAATATAAATTTAGTAGTTGATGGAATGGAAGTTGCAAAATCTCTTTGTTTTCCCCTATGATATATTTTGGCCAGTATAGGGCAAGAGGAAAGAGTGGGATTTTGTTAATTTTGATGCTTTCAATAAGCTTAAAATGAAAATTTGTGTAGGGTACAGTGAGAAACCAAGTTTGGGAGCATTTGACACTAAAATGGAATTTTTGGTGTAATAGCCCCTATGCCACTCTTTTGAGTAATTGAAAGGGAAGGAGATTTCATTTGATTCATTTGAGCTTAAAAATGGAATCTACATGAGTAATTATGGGGGAGAAGCATGTTAGGTTAATTTTTAAGCCTATGGAATTGAAGCAAAGTTGAGGTCCAAGTGACAAGAGTAGTTTTGACATGTCTATTGTTTCAATGGTCCTAATAAGCTTTGCAATTGATATATGATGTTAACTTAGGGCATTGGACATGATGGAAGTTGAATTGGGAGCTTGGATAATAATGCTTCAAGCAAGGAGGAATTAAGAGCAAGAGAAAGTAATTAAAGTTTAAATGTAGGAGCTTTATTTTCTTGCATTTAAGTTTTGTTTATGATTTGTTATGCTTCATAGCTTGCCAAGAGTTGAATAACTATTTTATCTTGAACATGTTGTATGTTTTCTTGAATTGAGTTAAGGCCATGATTGACAATTCTATGTTTTGTGTGCATGTTCTTGATTATGTGTAAGATTTGCAAAGCTATTTGTTGTTAATTTCAATGGTGAAGCATAACTTGATTACTTGAATGATAATTGTTTGTTACTGAGATTCTTTGAGTCTTACTTCCAATGACAAACCATGCTAGGTTACACGCTTCTAAAGGCAAGAGCAAAAGCAAAAGCAAAGTGCAATGGTAAGCAGAAAGAGAAATGAACTTCCTCCTATGGTATTGTTTTGTTAGAAGTTGGAATATGTATAAACAATTCTGTGAGTTTGTGATGTGACCATGGCAAATGATATGGATGTGTTAAGATGGATATCGACCAATTGGAAGCCATAGATTAGATATTGCGATGTGAAGAAGAAGAAGGAAGGATATTTTGGTCTGTTACCATCAAAACAAAATTTCAATTTGGTCATTTAATATTGCGATGTGAATTTTTTTATCTTTATTTTAATAACGTCTCTTCCGTGGGGGTATACTGAAACGCTCCCTATCTACTTTTCAATAACATGTACAAAATATTATATAAGATAACTATCAGACTTTTACACACACATATATTAAATAACTAGTTCACTTTAACGGTTAACAATTTTAGTTCTATGCAACAACAACTTAAATGGTGATAAATACTCTCTTGAAATGCAACTTCTAGGTTTTTAAGTGTCGGTAGATCCATGGCTACTTCACCAGAGAAACATAGCTCTTTTCTTTTTGAGAGAGACAAGAAAGATTTGAAGCAGAGGGTTACAAGGAGAAATTGAAAGGAACAGTGATTGGAATTTGGAAAGAACAAATTGGATAGTTTGTAGAGCAGTCTATTTCTATGAGTGGTATGAACGAATCTTCAGCTCATGTAGTGTTCAATAATACATGAACAGGATAGTGTATATGTACTTCCTCCGCTCCTTAATATATGATATATTTGGAGAGTTGATATTAGTCCTAAATATAAGACATAATTTTTATATTTGTCAGTCTTTTTTTAATTTACCCCTATTAATGCTCTTTCAATAATAATCAAAGAGGAGAGGGAATTAACATAGATGATTAGGTTTTTTAGACAATACATATCATATTAACTAACTTAACTAATAACTTTCTTAATTTAATCAAATTAGGTAAATATATCTTAGATTAATGACCGGAGGGAGGAGTAATATGGATCTCATTATGATACTCTGTTTTATTAATAGAGACTCAAATATTTTAGCCTGAATTAATGTGTTGCCGCTGCAGCAGAAGCAGATCCATTCGCAATGGGAAGTAACAAGAGCCACTCATTTTTGGGATTGTCAGAAAAACGTGAATATAAGCAGGCCAAAAATAAAAATTTAATAATTTTCTTCTAAATATTAAAAGAGAATGAAAAACGAGCTGGGAACTTGTTCACATGAAAAAGGAAGTGATTGGTATTCTAGCTCGCATGGCTTGATTAGTATTCAGTACCTTAAAGTATTTAGAATGTAATTTTACCTTTAATATATTTAAAGTAGTCTAATTTCACCCTCAACTAAAAAACATAAACGGATATTTTTCCCATTGCCATGTTACATTAAAATTGCCACATAAGTATTAAGGGGTAAAATTGCACCCACAAATACATTAAGGTGCTAGATGCACGTCTACAAATAGTTCAAGATGGTAGTAGCACCTTTAACCAAAAGCAGACTATGAGTCACACCACAAGATGAGGCAATTGTGGAACTTTGGGTGGCACTGAGTATGATGAATTATATTATATTTTGAAGTTATGAAATTATATTGTTTATAAAAATAAATTATGGTAAATATATGAAAACTGAACAATATATATTGTCAAAATCTTGCCCCCAACGTTTTTTTGGTAATTCCGCCCCTGAACGGTGTATCCTCATAATGCATGATATATGCATAGACAAGTCCTTGTCCACATGTAGAAATTGAGAGGCAAATGAAAAACGTGTGCATAAAAGTGTTCAGTAATTGTCATACCGTAGACATGATGAGGCCGATTTCCATTTTGAGCTGTTTCTTTGGGTGTTTCCCCTCCTATGATCTCCACCACACACAAAATGGCCACATGAGAGGGTTGTCATTTTTCACCTGGCCATAATTTGTTTTTTTTTTCCAAATAAGAAGCTGAGAAAGGTCTTTTAATTGTAATTTGAGGATATTAAAAAATTAGTTAAGTTATTTATTTGTAATAAATAATGGGTATTAGTCTCCTTAAAATACCGTATTTAATTTAATCATGCGCATTAATATGTATAATCAATAGGGATACTGTAGCGCCCGAAATTTAAAAAACATGGAGCCGCCACCAAAATTTTTGAAAAAGGATAATTTTGGAAACCTTTTTAAAAATGGAAACTGGTCTACAAAAACCATTTTGGGTTCGGGAGTCGATTATGTGTGGGGAAGGTGTTAGGCACCCCACAACACCCATTTATAAGAATGGTTACCCTAAGTTAATTATTTAAAAATATTATGGCCTTTAACTTTATTATATTTACCCAAATAAAAAAAGAATATTTACAAAACTAAATGAAATGAAAACTAAAGAAGAAGAAAAAGAACACTTATTTACAATAAGAAAAAATATATTTATTTAAAAAAAAAAGAACATTTATTTACAACAAGAAAATAAGAAAAAATATACTTATTTACAAAATTGGACTTGACCTAGGATGAAAACCTAGGGCCTACGTAACCTTTAGAGGGATCAAAGCCCACGTAGTTCGGGGGCTAGAAAAGCGTGTCACTTGGTTGGTGTTTTTTAGAAAAATGTTTATTTAATTTATTTGAGAAAAATATCTTTCTTTTTTGTTGGGTTTGTGTTTTTTACTTTTTTTTTCAAAAAACATTTTTTTTTTTATTTTCTTGTAAAAGAGAGTTTTTCCATTTTATTTTCATTTATCAAAATGTGTCAAAATATTTTTTTCTTTTTTTTTTTTTTTGAAAGAGGACCTAAGAAAGGGATTAAGGAAAACAAAAGAAAAGTAGCACAAGTTAAACAAAAGAGAAGTCAAAAGTGAGGAGATTTATGCGTACATTTTATTCTTTGAACCCGCTACAATAAGAGATAGGGTGATAGAACCACATAATAAACAAGAGACAAGTATAATTATATTATCTATATTTATTAAGCATAACACCTAGTATCATAAGAAAATAAGGCAGCACATACCTCTTGCCTATGTATGAGATAATTCAGTTCGACAATAAAATGCAAATCCATAAGACCACGATGAGCTAAAACACGTCCAGCAACATCATAGTACAAAGTAAAGCAATGTAATGCATATTGGATAAAGTCATAGTGCATGAGTGATGAGGTAAGCATGAGGCATGATGAGGTAAGCATGAACTAAGGGATATTAGATGAGAGAAAAAAAATGAGATGTCAAAGTGAAATAAAAGAAACGGATGAAAACTCAGTCACAGACCTTATCTCCTTGCTCTCCCAAAATTCTTGTCTCCCTTACTTCAACCCTTGCACTCCTATTTATAGTCTCAAGGTAGGGTTTTCTTCATAAATGCTCCTTTTTTCTTTTTTGTTTTTTTTTTAATTCTCGTTTTTTGATTTGTTTTTTTTTTTTTTGTATTTTATGTTAAGAACTACTTAACTTGACCCAATCACCATCAATGGAGATTTTTTTTTTCTTTTTTTTTATTTTTTTTTTCTATTGATAAAACTTTCTAACTTGACCTAATTACCATTAATGAAGATTTTTTCGTTTTTAATTTTTTTTTTTCATTATTCTCCCCACAAGTAACTTCCTAATTTAAACCTATCAACATAAATGAGATTTTTTTATTTTTTATTTTTCGTTTTTTTTATTTATTATTTTCCCTTAATGAATGACAATGCCAATCATATCGATGAGGGGATTTATTTTAATTTTCGTTTTTCCCTTTCAATGATGATTGCCTATTTAGACACCGATCATCATCAATAGGAGGATTTCCTTATTTTTCTTATTTTCATGTTTTTTATTTTTTCTTTCAATGATAATTGCCAATTTGGACACCAATAATTATCAATTAGTTTTTTATTTTTTAGTGGGGCCCGGACAAAATAGGGTGTTCACAGATACTTTGAAATGAAATTATAAATTTACAAGATAAAGTAAATTGAGTTACATTCTTGTATTTAAAACTAAAGTAAACTCATTGTCTAACTCTCATAAAGTCTAAATGGAGTATTGTCAAGCATTTCATGTCCTTCAAGGTATGCTTTTTTTGCCCCCTTTTCACAGTCCTTCAATGCCGTTCTCTGGGGGGGGGGGCGTCTGAGAGATCTGAGCTAATTGGTACTTATCAACAAATTGTTGTTATATAAGGTCCTTCTTTTATATTTTTCCTGCTTTACATGTTTGTAGTGACTCTGGTCCATGTCGAGTTATTCCTATTAAATGATTTATTTACAAGTGACCCTCGACAAGTAAAATATGTAGGAGGTATGATTATGGCATGACTTTTTTCTTCTTCAATTTTTCTTTCATAATTTATAACTCCATTTCACATAACTTTTAGTGTTTGCAAATAAAACTTGCGGAGTTACAAAACATGTGAGGCCCCAGAAATTGCCCTTGAAAGTTTCTGATGACTGTTTGTAATAAACATTAATTTTTATTACCTCAAATAATTTTCTACCATGTTATCTTCAACGGAAGTCATGTCAAATTTTTCTTATTCATATTCATTACGAATCTTATATTTTATACTATGATCACACATCAACTTTAGGCTCTTGTTGTCTTTTGTAAGTCTAACATTTACTAACATATAGAATTATTGATCTTTAATTATATCAATTCAATTAAACTTCCTTTCAAATTTATATAGTACTTTTTTCTTATAAAAAATAACTTGCAGCAATTCAATTCATGTTTAATGGTGATTTGGTAAAGGTTATGATAATAAGGGGCGAAATTGGAAATTCACTTGCCGATTGTTCAGTTACCGAAGAGGAAACTCATTGGTAACTTGAAGATCAACAGTTGAGATTAAAAGTCAACGGAATCAAAGGCTAGGATTTAACCATGGGGCGGAATCCTATGTTGGTGAATGCATGGGAAATCATAGAGAGTGGGCAGGATGGTGCCAAGTGTTAACATGAGGACTATTGGATTGGTCAACTTTTTCAAACACTCCACTCACTCCCTCCAAGTCGGTTATGTGTATGTGTGAGGAAGAAAAACCTGATTTGTCCATCATCTTCTCACCTCTCTCCTCTCCTCCATTGTCGCCAAGATCAAGCAAGAAAGAGAAAGAAGAAGCTTGAGTTTTAGGTAAGGTTTTATCCCTAAATGCTCAACTCACCTTTATTAATATTGTTCAAGGGGTTGAGAGCTTTATTCCTATGGTTTCATATTTTTTATTAGTGGAGTTTGAGAACTTGTGGGGATTTGAAAGTAGGAGAATCAAAGAAATAGCTTTGGGAAGAAGTTGAAGTGAGTATTTGATACCTTTTGGTATAATTATTGTGGTCATTTGTTTGGTTTTGAGAATTCTGAATTTTTGCCCTGATTTTTGGTCTAATTTGAATGCTTGAATTGGTTAGTGTGTTGTGTAGAATGTGGTGTTAAATTGTGTCTTTATGCCATTGGAGTTGATTTGGAATTTTGGAATGGAAGGAATTGCATTGTGATGGATTGTGTATATTTTGTGTTGACATGTTAAGATTTCTGTAGAACATGTCTATGTGCATGGAATTTGATTGTTTTGATGGTTCCAATGGATTCCTTGGGCAAAATTCGTGTGGTAATGGTGTTGAATGTGAAAATGGGAACCATTGGAAGCAATTGTGGGAAAACTGAAAATCTGTTCATTGAAAGTCTATGCTGGGCAGTCTGTTTGTGTTGGCGTATTGAATAGGCAAATGATGTCAAAAAACTATGAAACTTTCCAATTTTGAATTTAACATCCCAAGCTTCAAAATGGACATATAATTTGTATCATTTCATTTTGTGCACTGTGAGTTATGGTTGTCCAAAGTTTGGGATGTAAACTGAACTTTGTTGTGGGGGCAGTGGTGAGTTTTGTGCAATGCTGTACTTTTGTGGTGATTTCCAGTAATGACCAATATTTTTCCTAGGAAGAGGACTTAAATAGATTTCATTTGGCTTTAGAATCACCTCATTTCGATTTTTCTTGAATTAGTTATGATTTTTGGAAGTTCAGTCAAGAAACAGAATTTTCTTGGCCGCGCGGCCAGAAGATGTCGGGCCACGGCCAAGATGTTTCTGACCACCTTTTGGCCACGGCCAGTGGATTTGTGGACCGCGGCCAACCCCCAAAAATCAGTATTTTACACTTTTGAAAGATGGTTTTTGGTATAGCCTTTCCTAACCCTTTAGGTATATGTCTAGGCCTCTAATAGCCACCTAAAGAGTCTAAATGATAACCAACTTAAAGTATTATGGAATTAAGAACTTGGAAAAGAGATTGATCGGTTGTCCCTGATTTGATTTATAGGATTTGACATCTGTCGTACTCGTGAGCCCACTGTGCCAGTGAACATTTGAAAGGAACAAGGTAGTGACTCTTTCTTTTATACAATATGTGATGTATTGTATGTGTGTTATATCATTCATGTGTGATGAATTCGAATGCTGCAATATTTGTGGAATTTTGTAAGCATCGCTATACCAATAGTCCCTGAGTCGCTAGCAACGGTTTGGGTAAGAGTTGTTAGCCTTCTCGACGGTAAAAGGGGATGAGGTTAGGGTGTGATATTGTGATTATGTGAGCCGTAAAGCTATTTGTATGCACTACCATACCAACAGTCACTGAGTCACTAACAACGGTTCGGGTTTGGATGGTGTGCCTTCCCCGCGGTAAAAGGGGATGTGGGTGGAGAGTAATTTATGCTGCTGTTCCTGTGTGATAATTTGCTTGCATGCTATGTGATTATGTGTGGTACGTATGAATGATTGTTACTACTGGGATTCTCTTGAATCTCATTCTTTCCGATGACTAACATTTCAGACAGGGCAAGTGGCTCCAAAGAGAAGCAGACTACTAGAAACAGTTAGAACCCTGTAGGGATGTTTGTTTTAGATATGTTGGTTATTCATCTTGGACAGGGTTTCTATAAATTATTTTTGGGTTGTAAATATTTGTTGGATACAATTGTGTAATCCCCTAAATGGGAATTATAACCCTTTAGTGAATGAATGGAACCCGGGGATTGCCAGGATTTTTGTTATATGCTCTGATATGTATGATGTGAATTAACTACATAGGTGAATATATTCGAATAGTCAAAATTGAGACCAGGATGGGGAAAATTTTTGAAGGATTTTGTGAAAAACCCTACGGTAAAGTAGGAAGTTGAAAAGAGTTTAAATTATCCAATAGTTTCTAAACCATCTTAATTATGTGTTATCAAATTATAATTACGTGTTTAAAAGGGGTTACATTACACTTTCAATCACTTGTTACAAGGCCACTATGTATAGGCCACAAGTCCTTAAATTATATCCAAGAGTTACAACAAAGATTAAACCTACATTAGTGTACAATATGGAATATCTAGAGGTTATGTGTATTAATCATAGAAAACTCCCAATAGGCCACTCATGTAGTAGGCTATATAGGTTTTTGTGTAGAACCTCTTAGAAGGTTATAGACATCCAGAAATAATATTGCCATATTTATAACACTCTCCCTTGGATATCCATAAACAAATATTTTTCCTCACTAAAACCTTACTAGGACAAACCTAATTAGACAAAAACCTAGTGAAGCTAAAAGAGTGCACAGTACATATAAAACCTGTTTCATTAAAAACCTTACTAAGAAAACCCCATAGGACAAAACAATGGTTAAGAAAAAAAGTGTACATCATGATCTTTACTCCTCCTAATGATAATATCTCATGATAACATCGCTCTTTTCCCTTTTATCTCAACAGAGTATGCTGATTTCTCAAGTGGATTATTTACAATATCTTTTGAGCATGTCTCCTTTTTAGCCAAATTATGCATAATCCATTGTCATCAAATGATATGTCAAAATGCATTCCTATAACATATCTCTCTAACATATCTTATGGACACGTTAAATTATCAATATACCCACTTGCCTTATACACTGAAAAATAATAAAAGCAAAGTTATTATGAAAGTAACCATGCAACTATTCAGTTTATTTCAAATAGAATGATCTCATACAATAGTTCCATAGAATTTTCACATTAAACCTTAATTCACAGTATCCATAGCATACTTGCAAGAACTCAATTTTACCTACAAAACTTGTCAACAATGACCAATGAATGTAGGTTACCACCAAGATTTTTAACTCTTGCTAGTTCAACTAAGTCCATATAGAGCAATTGTAGTGGTCTAATTGTTGTGATTTCCCTCTTGGATTTAAAAGATGACTTTGTTTGTTTACCCTTTTGACATGCATTATAGACTGAATCATTTTTGACATATTGACATGAGGAAAACTATCAAATAGAGAAGCCACTGATTGCATTGATTCACCTTTGGTTTCTTCTATTGCTGGGAATTTGGCCTCCCATTCTTTAGAGAGGATATTCAGTATCTTCCTTACTTGAGTATTTTGATTATAGAATTTCCCAAGTACACCAAGTTGATTTAGAAGATGAGTATACCTGAGTTCAAACTCAATATTGATTCTCTTGACTTCATTCAGAGAAAATCAAACCCTATAACAAGAGTATTGATTTTATTTTCTTTAATTCCAAAAGTTCCTTTATGAGCTATTTCTAGGGCCTGCCACATTTTCTTAGCTATTAGAAGCAAGAAAATCCTAAAACACTCCTTTTGACATAAAGCACTTTAAATCATTAGGATTGCTTTGTTGTTAAGAGTCACAAGCTTTTTATCATTTTAATTAAATTCTGTTGGCATCTTAGGAACTGGTTGTATGTAATTTCCATCTTGAATAAGTTCCCAGAGTCCATATTCTGTGGCCATTATGAATACCTTAAACTTTGCTTTCTAAAAGGAGAAGTGTTCTCCATTACAGCCTAGAGGTCCTATGATTGAGTCTCCATAAGGAAGTATTCCTTCACCCATGCTCACCATTGGATCCTTCTTAGGTTGTTATACTTAAACAAGAAAACATGTCTCTGATATCAAATGTTAGAATTGGCTGACACGCAAGATGGGGTAAATTAGGTGTATGATAAAAATTTAAACTAAATTAACAATATGAAATTAAATCAAAGTTAAGAGTTAAGAAAAATATCACGAAAGTGTATACCAGAGTTTATATTGGTTTGGTTACAACCTCTTTGACCTACGTCCAGTGCTCAGAGCGTCTCTAAGATTTCCATTACAGCTTCCAAGATCCAATGGGTTCTTAACACCTCAATACACTTGCAAGCTCCTTCACTGGACACTCACTCCCCTTTACACAATGTAAACAAGTACCCAACTTAAGGTTCCACAATCTTAAGTTATTTCAACAAGAAGTATTGAGTTTTTGATATAGCTCTCTTAGAGAGTGAATAAATAATCACTGATGTACATGATATAACTTAGAACAATAATGAATGAAAGATAGAGAACTTAAAGCTAAAATGAATGCTTCACAGTTTCATAATTGCTCTGCTTCAAATGCTTTCATATTTATAGTTGGAGTGAAATAAATGATCGTTGTGAGTGTTCCATTTATCCGTTAGAGTATTGTTGCTTTCTCTAAACATTATTTATGTGTAAGAAAATAGTTGTTGGAGCAGAGAGAATGTTTCGGTTGAAATTCTGCTTGCATTTAATGCTTCTGACACAAAGTTACTTTTTCTTCTCTTCGAATGGTCTTTTCATTATTCACCTAGAAAATTTTTTATGCACTAATGTATAGAAGTGTTAGAATGAAAGAGAGTTAAAATCAATAAATTATATAATCATTCATTAATTTTGAAAATTAGAAGATGATTCTCTAATTTTCTAGAAACCATCACTCGAGTGATCTTGATTTAGAAGTTTCATAGTATATTATATCATTGGATGGATTACTAGAGTATTATGCTAGTGATCCACAAATAGCATTACTCGAGCGATCTTTAATGGATCACTTGATATATCACTCAAGTGCTCTGCTAGTGATGCATAAATGGCATCACTCAAGTGATCTTTAATGGATTACTTGATATATCACTTGATTGCTTTGCTAGTAATCTTCATCTTGAAGTATCACTTGAGTGCTTTTCTAGTGATTTTCATCTTGATGTATTACTTGAGTGCTCTAATCTGCTAGTGATCTCAAAAATGGAATCACTCGAGTGGTCACTCGAGTAATTTTATACTTAGAAAAATTTTCATATGAGATCACTTTTAGGATCACTGTAGTGTTATGCTACTGATGCTTTTTAACACATCACTTGAGTGATGTTTTTCAAAAGCTTTCAGAGTAGCATAACTAGAATAGATCACTTGAGTGGTATGCTACTGATAAGTTCTAAACTATCACTGAGTGGTCACTCAAGTGATTTTAGAACATCACTCGAGTGATTCCCTTTATAAAACATTTTCATGGTTATAGACATAGTTTTTGATTATGGTGATATATATATTTAAAAATAGTTTTCCTTTTATAAGAGTACTTGTCAAACACTTCACCATAATAGACTAAAAGAGATTTTAAGATTTTATCACTTCAAGTAACAAAACCATCTCGAGTGCACAGTCGAGTGATATAACTATTTGTCTTCGAAAATTACCTCTTGCTTGATATTAACCTTTTGTTTATCATTAATCACTTTTGTAATATCTTTCTAAGCTTTGTTATCATCCAAACATGGGCTCTAACAGAAAGATGTCTCAATGTCATCAAAGTCCTTAAACAGGAATATATGACCTCATGCCCTATATAAACTTCAACTATAAAACCTTCTAGCGAAAAATGAAAAATGTTGATAAATGCTGATGGAAAGATGACCTCATCCCCTATAGAAAGATATCTTATTCCTTGTGTAAGATTTCAATTTCCCAAGGACCTTATAAATTTAAAAATGAAAAATGTTGATAAATGCTGATGGACATATCTAAAATGAGTTCTTCTCCAAAGGATACATCAATCGATATTGAACTGGGCAAGCTAGCTTTGTTTCATGAATAGGTGGACTATCAGGTAAACAATCATAGTGAAAAAGGACGGCAGAAATATTATCTCCAAATGACGTAGCGTAAGAATGATTTTGTGTTGCACCTTATTGAGCTCCTCAATGATAAAAACCTTAGAACACAATTGTCAAAAGAAAGAACACAGCTCCACCAAAATGATGGATACATTGGAGGTAGTATATTTTTTAATGCTAATGGAAGTAACTGTTGCATAAGAACATGTAAGTCATGACGCTTTAGCTAAGCAAACTTTCGAGCCTACATGTCAATACATCATGAAATGTTTCTTGAATACCCATAAGAAACTTTTATTTTCTTCAAAGTTGTGAGCAAGATTTACTTGTTTGGTTTTGTGAGGGTGAATTTTTCCTGATGAAATTTGTCATACTCATATGGCAATGCATCTTTACAAACTCTCATAGTCCATAAATCTTTCCTCACATGAAGATGATCTTTTGACTTGCCGGGTTCGTTTACCAATGTGTATACACATTGTTGCAGACATTTTTTCAATATGTATGACATTAAAACTATGTCAAACCAAATTAGATTTCCAATATGGAAGAATGAAGAAGATGCTTATCTTCTACTATTACTGAGGCATAGAAGCAGTAGTCCTATTAGTCTTTCTCTCTACATGTGCTACTAGTCATTTTTTTCCAAAATCAGATTCAACATCCTGATGTTGTCATAAGATATCTGTACCAGATAAAGTCTGGGGAGGTCCTATTTTTTCTAGTTTACTATTGAAATGATTCTATTGCAATCTAAACTTGTTCTTACCATCGAGAAACCTCCAATAGCCAATGAAGCACTACTTTCGACTATGGGGAAGGCATACTGAGTCAAAGTCAAAATTACAAGTTGGACATGCCTTCCTAATATGCACATCCACCCAGATAATGGTCCCAACCCAAGAAAGTCACTATTATCCACATCAAGGCTATACGCAAGTTGAATAGTGTCTTCTCGTACGTGTTATATGTCTTAATGCCGACATTCCATAAGTCTATTAATTATTGAATAAGTGGTTGGAGATACACATCAATGTCATTACCAGGTAACTTTTTCCTTGGAATGATCATAGAAAAAATGAAAGAGCTCTGTTTCATACACATTTAAGGGCAATTCATATAGAACTAAGACTATCGGCCATATATTGTAACTTCTACGAAGATTCCCAAATGGATTAAAATAGTTGGCTGCCAAAGCAAGCTGAACATTTCTAGGGTCAGCAATAAAAGCTGAAATGTCTAAGTCAAAAACTTTCTAAGCTTATACATCCTATAGATGTCTTAATTTACTGTCCTCATTTTTTTCAACCCTCCCTATATGCTCAGCTGTTTTAAATAACATGAACAATCTATGTAACCACAACTTTAAAGGAAAGTACCTAAGAATCTTTGCAGGTTTCTTCTTTTGTTTTTTTCCCTTTCAAATTGTCTTGTACCTCAATGTCTGACATCACTTACAAGTCTCCCTACTAGCATTATCTCCTCAGTACAACATACAATGGTTTGGGCATGCATCAATTTTTTGGTAGTTTAAGCCCGATCTGTTAATAATCTTTTTGGCCTCAATAAATGTTGTAGGAATCTCTACGTTAGGAAATGCATCTTGTAATAATTCCTGCAATATTGACATTCTAATACTAGTGATTCCACACAAATATGCAAAAAATTGATGCATTAGGCAAAAAAAATCCTGAGCTACTTCATTCCTCCAAAAAATAGGGTATAAACCCTGCACTTCTTCATTGAAGTTGTCATTATGAACACCAAATTCTTTACAAACATTACCATTAAATAGGACCATCTTGATCTACTTGAACTCCTACTTGTGAACTTCTAGGAAAGCATTATATCTCATATTAGGTTTCTCACCATGAACTCCCTAAAAAGTACAATCTTATGAGAAAGGATTTACAACCAAATATTCCCTGATAACTTCTCATGTATGCCACTTCTTAAACTTGCATTTGGGACATGGACACACAATCTTACTATTATAGCTGGAGTGAGAGGTTGTGACATCCAAGAAATTGCTTAATCCTGCCTAATATGCTGGAGAATTGGGTGGCAACTTTATCCATGACCTATCTATAGCTAGTGTAAAATGTTAGCAAAGAAGATGATTGGAGAAAGGGTTTTGAGTTTTCTAAATGACGCGTGCTGGATAAATAAGTTCAAATTTCTCCATCGTTCAACATTTTGTAGCGGTTGTAAAACTGCTACCCAAACTACTACAAAGTTACACTTTTGTAGCAGTTAAGAGGCAAAAATCGCTACAAATTTCATGACTATTGGTGGGCTTTAAAATTTTTAAATTTGAAACACATACACTTTGTAGCAATTCAAAGGATGAAACCTCTACAAACTTAATGACTGTTGGTGGGCTTAAAAATTTTCAATTTCAAACACATACACTTTATAGTGGTTCAGAGGCTAAAATCACTACAAACTTCATGACTATTGGGGGCTTTAAAATTTTCAAATTTTAAACACATACACTTTGTAGTAGTTATCTGATAATAACCACTATAAACTTTACGACTGTTGTCAGGCATTAAATTTTCAAATTTCAAACACATATACTTTGTAGCGGTTTAGGTAGTGGTTATAAAACCATTACAAATATAATTTTTTTAAAAATATATAAATTACCCTTTGTAGTGGTTTCTAGGCTCCAATCGCTACAAAGAGTAATTATGGAAACAATAATTATTTAAACGAGTGAAATTATTTTCTAGATTCCATAACGGCTTAAACTATTTGAAATAATTATATTGTGTAAACCATTTGGCCCTGTAAAATTTTTCAAATAATTAAGTCACGTAAAAAATGCATAACTATAAGATTTTTCAAATTCCAAAGAAGCAAATTTTTCAAAGTCCAAAAATGAAAAAACTAAGTATTTCACAGTCCAAACAAATAAAAATATCTAAGGAATCGGCTGATCATTAGGTCCTCGTAGGATCACGGACTATACAAGAATTAACAACATCATCATCATCACTAGGATCACGGGCCTGGTCAATAGGCTGCTGGAGCACGAATCTAGGGATTGGCGGGACCTCTGGAATAGGCTCGATAGGAAACAACCTTTCCCAGGTTTTGGACAACATTGTGTTCGTGGTTTTCTGCCCTTGGGTCTACTGGGCATAGAAGTCCTACACCTGGATCTGCGGGGATATCACCAACTATTCCCTGGCAACCTTAACACAGATCTCCTCTATAGTTGCCTAGATCAGCCTCTTAATGCTAGAGGTCCCTGCTCGAGAGGTCCCAGCATCATATGCGCTACTCATGCTATAGACCATGCTAGGCCTAGCACCTAACCCTATACCCCTACAGTGTCCAGGGTGCTTAACTAGGCCCATAATAGCTTTCAAAGGCATTGATAAATCCACAACTGACCCATGTGACTTCATCATCTAGGACTCTCTCAGCTCAGCCTGTGTTTGTTGAATCCATAATTTAATTTAACTAAAATAAAAAAATATTGAAACAAAAAATTCCTACATCTTACAATGGCTTCCTTTCTTGCTAAAAGGTTGCAGTCCCATCCCAATATTTATGCGTGATAATGAATAACTTCTCGTAGTCCATCTGACGATTCTTCTGTTCAGCCTTATTCTCCTAAAAGAATTAAAAAAATAAACTATTATTAATTAAAATAAAAAAATAAATTTATAATATAAAGCTAAAATTAATTTAATTATAAAAAATACCAATTCGATGTAGGTGATAGCAAATGTTTTTGATCCTATCATGTGATGGATCCTTTGGTGCCCTCGACTCCTGGTGTTTCTCACAAAAAGAGCCTACAAAAATAACGAAAAATTAATACTTTTTATATTTCCTTCTAAATATTAATTAGTAGAAAAAATTACCTGTCCTTTTGGGCTCCTTCTGCACTAGACAAATCTTACCCAGCCATTAGGTGGGTTATCGTCAGCCACGACCTCCATCAATTGTTGCAAAGGTATCGTCCCATCCTTATTTATGATGTAGTAGAAATGATTTATCCTATTCTTTGACCCATCCCCCATCTTCATCAAGGTGTATTGCTTCCTGTTGTCTCGCACGACAAACCTATCATGTATCATAAATTTAAATAAATCATTAACAATTAAAAAAATTTCAATAAAATAAAACTAATTAATTAAATAAAAACTATATAAATTATAACTATTTACATTTGATTCAGTAAATTAAATTGGTTTCCTTCACAGCCTCGTCCCACACAATATCCTTGGACGTTGAGGGAACCTTTTTCCAATTTTGGAACTAGATAGGGAACCAGATCCAATTTGCTTCTAGTTCATTGAGATAGCGGTTAAATAGATGATAGCCATTCTCAATCGGCTGGTTTGTGGCCTCATTAAACAGAACTACTATATAGAGCTCCAGGCCCAGCTTATTTAGAGTGGCTACATCTAGCCTCCAGGTGCTGATGTTCCCTTGCTCATTTACACAATTCATCACAAATGTTAATTAAATTTAATATCACATTTAAACCAATATAATTCAAATATTACATTTATTAAAACAATTCATTAACTTGAACTTGCACCTCAAACTCAATCAACTGTGAAAACGACCGTCCTAGGTTATTCTAGTCCCTAGCCTCTCGTAGTTAAGGAACTACTCCGCCTCACTCATGGGAATATCAAAATAAAATTCCTTAGCCTAATTATAGTCACTGACACTAATATTAGCCCCCTCTAGTAAAATAGGCACCTCTGGTGGGGTTACCTGCTGCGGTGGCACAGGGACATTTGCACCTCTAAGGTTCCTTTCACCCTAACCATTGGCCCCAACTACTACTCCCCTGGAGAATAAGTTTTCTTGGGGGACACTCATCCAACTTCCCTTTCCCCTTATCTCTTTTGGAAGCCATTATAACTATAGTTATTAACTAATTTAAAAACTTATAATGACAACTAACCAATATTTATAAAATACTTATAATAATAATAACAAACAATATAAATACTGTAAAATCATAATATTATAATAAAAAAATTCAATATCTTCTAAAACCTAATTAAAAATGCAGGTACAAAAGAGGTTTAAAAAATAGGTTAATGATCTCATAAATTTTACCAAAACTTACTATAAACAAATCTTTTTTACTCAAAAACAAAATTAAATAGATAACTTTAATAATCTCAAGTGCCTAACTCTTTAGATGTTTGAGCAAACCCTCAGATCTAAAGAAAACTTCTTAGAGCATGAGGGGAAAATGATTTTGCCAAAAGCAGTAAAATGAAGGATGGCGGCATTTATATAGCAGCATCATTTGTAGTTATTCTGACCAAAACCGCTACCTCAACCACTGCAAATAACAAAACCCTACCTTGGCCAACATGACAATTTGTGGCAATTGTCCCAAACCACTATAAAGTTGCAATCCTTTGCATTATAACTGCTACAAAACATGAAGTAGTTTGTAGCAATATGAGTAAACCGCTATAAAGTTGCAACCTTTTGCAATCTGTAGTGGTTATTGCCTCAATAACTACTACAAAACACAAAACTATTTGTGGCGATTTGAGTGGACCACTATAAAGTTTCAACCCTTTGCATTCTTTAGTGGTTTTTTCTTCGTGTATATTTATTTTAATAAATGGAATGAAATGATGACTTTTGGTGAACTAGAATGTGCTGCCAGTATGTTTTCCTACGTGGTAGTCTGATTGTGTGATAGTTTTAATTTGGCAAATGATGTCCAATGCCTATGAAGTTTTCTAGGTTAAAAGTAGACTTATCAAGCTTTAATTCTGATAGGTCATATAAGTCAGTTAGAGCTGTACACAAAGAGTTATATATTTTTGAAGTTAGCCAAGTGAAACTGACAAGTTTCTATGGCAATATCCAATAAATGTTAATTATGGAATTCTGTGCTTCTAATTGGCTAAAGGAAATATTTTTGCTTAAACATATATTTAATAAGGGTCTTATAGGTTTTAGAATCACTACCATTGGACATCTATAACTAAAGATATGAATTTTCAAAGTTTGATGAAAATTCTGTCAACTTGTGCGAAAATCATAAAATGTAAGGGCAAAATGATAACTTTCTATATCAAGAAAGAGGCAATTATTTTCCCTTGATTTTTCATCCAAAAGGGATATAAGGAGGGAAAAATAATTAATTGGCAGATAAATATCCCTTGGCACAATATTTGGCATATGGTCAAATAAAAAAAATGATAATAACATAAGTCAAAGTTTGCAACTCAAAAATAAATGTGTAGAGGAGGAATTAACTTAATTGAAGAGCATATTTATGGGCCATTTGGAGAGCAATTTGTTAGATCTCACATGTTTTGATGATAACAAAGAATGGTATGAAAAAGATTTGATAAACAAATAAGTTTGAACAAAGTAATAACAGGGCAACTCATCACTTGAAGTAAGCACTGGAGTAATGAAGAAGGCCAAGAGAAAGAGCTGAGAAACTTCATCACTGGTAAAATTTCTAAAGGGTTACTCGAGTAAGTACTCGAGTAATGAGATAGAAACTTCAAGTAACCAGAGTCAACCTTCAAGTAACCTACCAACGTTATTCGAGTAAGTACTCGAGTAACCAGGTAAAAGACTTCCAGTTGCTCTCAGCATGCCAACGTTACTTGAGTAGCTACTCGAGTAACTAGGTAAATCACTTGCAATTGCTCTCGGCCTGCCAATGTTACTCGAGTGAGTACTCGAGTAACCAGGTAAAAGACTTCCAATTGCTCTCAGCCTGCCAACGTTACTCGAGTCTGTACTCGAGTCCCCTGCTTCAAGAAATATGTTGCTCTCTGCATTTTCAATCCTGCCAGTGTTACTCGAGGAGCTACTCGAGTAACTCATTGTGGTAAGCAAAACTTGAAGGTAATACTCAATTAACTTGATATGCTATTATCACACTTCACTCGAGGCACTACTCAAGTATGCAGGTATTAAATTGTTCTATATCAAAGACTTGAAAAAGATTACTCAAGTCAGTAATTAAGTAATCTGCAGAGTTATTTACAAAGCACTTGAAGTATCTACCCGAGTAAACTATGCAGAAAATTGATGTTTACTCGAGTAAGTACTTGAGTAACCAGGTAAGTAAACTTGAAGTGCTCTCAGCCTTGTAATCCTGCCAACATTACTGGACTGAAGCATCGAATAACCTGAAGTTTACTTGAGAGATTACTCGAGTAGATACTTGAGTAACCTATGAAGAAAATTGTACCATACTCGAGTAAGTACCCAAGTAAACAGGTATTTCCAAGGTTTGTAAATTTGTTTACTTTATGAACTACTCGAGTTATGTGATATTCATTTATTAACTTGCTATCATTACTCTCACGATGATACTCGAGTAAGTACTCGAGTAAACTTAATGAATACTCGAGGAACTACTCGAGTATGCAAGTTCAGAAATTCAGAAATCATTCCAACATTCATTGATTTGTTTCCTATATGATTAACCCTTCATTGTATTAGTATTCTTAGTATATCCGCAGATAAACAATGAAGATATCTTACCAAATAAGGAAAGTCAAATGCAACGTTCAAACGCTACTTACCACTACCTACCGCAAATGAATATTTTTCAAATATTGGAAAAGTCAACAGTGGATGCGCACACTCTAACGGGTAAGAAGAAAATGTTCCAACTGTCATTATCAACACATCTATATATATAGGAACATCCAAACAGAGAAATATAACAAGAACACACACACGAACGCATTATCAAGTTCACGTTCAATACTCTGTTTTACATATACTTGTAATTCTGTACTTCAGTGATTCTTATTCACTCTGTGAGAGAGATATTTCATTCAAACTCAATATTTTTTATTAAGGTAACTTAAGGTTGTGGAACCTTGAGTTGGGATTGGATTACAACTTGTAAGGGGGAGTGAGTATCCAAGCGAAGGAACTTGCTTGTACTGAGGTGCCAAGAACCCACTGAATCTTGGAAGTTATAGTGAAACTCTCAGAGATATTCTGAGGACTGGACGTAGGTCAAAGTGGTTGTGGCCAAACCAGTATAACTCCCAGTGTATACTTTGGTTATATTTCTACTTACTCTTTACTGCATTATATTCACCGTCAAGTTTTCATATTTGCAACGAAATTTTTAGTATCACCCAATTCACCCCCTCTTGAGTGAAACGCTTGCTCAAACATAATTTTCATTCAAGTATTGGAAGAGGGAAAAAGAAGATGATCTATATCAATTGGCATGTGTTTTAAATAGTCAGAAAATATACAGAAGAAGGGAGGAGTAGGATATTTGTTTATAAGCTTTTCTCTTTCTTTTAATTTTGATTTTTAGTTAGTTGTACCCAAGATAGAGAGGGAGAGAGAGTTGGACAAAGTTGAGAGATCAAGAACAAGGAGTGCTAGGGTTCAAGCAAAATCCTAGGTAAGTAGTAGGTGATCTCACTTGTTTATGCTTACAAATCCAAGGACACTCTCTAATCCTTATATCTTGATGAATATCATTTGTAGTAAGGCAAAATTAAGAGGAAGAGAGAGAGAGAGAGAGAGAGAGAGAGAGAGAAGGGTTGGCTAGAGAGAGGGAAGGAGAAAACAAAAGGTAACCACCAATAACCTTGTTCTCTTGTGAATTCAAGGTTATAAGATGTTGTTGATTCAATTGGTTGGTTGTTTGGTTTGTTTTGCCTTGTTTTGTGATTTGGGATGGTGAAACTCTAAAATGTTATGCTACTCTCCAAATTTCCATAAATCACATTCATTTAGTGTTTAAGTAGTTAAACATGTGATTATAAGTGGAAATGAAGTGATTAAATAAGAGAAATAATCAAGAAAAAACACTTTACCCCATGAAACCTTAACTTTCGGCTAGAAGTAGAACAAGAGGGAGGAGCTAAAATTTTGTAATTTTGATGGTTCCATTGGATTTATAAGGGAAAATTGTGTGGAAATACATGTGTTCATAATTTTTTTGATGATTGTATGCAATTCTAGAATTTTGAGAAGTATAAGGGAAATGCTGTTTGACTTGATTCGTATACGTAGTGTTATTATGAAATGCATTCGTTAGTCAAACCTAATCCAAACATTATAAAACTTTATAGGATTACATTAGCGACATAGAGCTTTATTTTGATAGGTGGATCATAATTTTTGGACTAGTATACTAAAAAATATGGATTTTTGAAGTAGTTCCCTGTTTCTGGAATACAATCTTGAATAGTGAAGGTTTAGTGAATTTCTAGAAACAATGTGGTTGTAATGACTAGACTTGGGTATTTTTCTGTGAAATTACACTTAAAAAGATTCATTGAGGCTTTGGACCCAGTCAATTTGCAATTTCCTAGAATTAATTATAATTTTCCAAATTTGACTGAAAATCTACCAGTTTTCTGGAAAACTATGAAATTTCACTATGCAGAATTGTACTATGCAGAAATTTTGAAACTGTATAATATCTAGTAGAATATGATTAAAGGTAGTAATAGTTCAAGTAGTAACCAATTACTTATAACTTTAATTTATAGGAATTTGCAATAGCCCGAGCCGGAACCAAGATTTTGGACATATAATTGCATTGAAAAAGGACTCAAGAAGTAACACTTTCTTTCATATACTATGTAGTAACTTGTATGGCATCTTTTGTAACAAAACAGTGCCTAAGGCATAGAACCTAGCCGTGATTGGGGATCCAGTGATGGTTGTAAGACCCTTATCTTATTTTTACATTTTTTAGAGTTCTTGTGTGCAGTTTAATGAGCAACACATGTATAGCGTAAATATACTGATATATTGATATAAGGTACTTGATTACATTACAAGTTTTTCCTATAGGGTTTGATTGAACATACAAATTTTGGTCTAAAATATTAAACATTAAACTAAATATAACCAATAGCTCTATCCTCTTGACTCGTACACCTCATTTGCCAGTATTTACTAGTTTGCCCTTGGAGCCGCTAGCTTCTGCTAGATTATTTTTTAATTTTGAAAAAGGGTGATATTTAAATGAATCACAGTAGTAACATATAGTCAATCATATAAAATGCGAAAATAAATATTTCATGCTCCATGTTATGCAACAAATTAATAATAATACTATGGCATGTATACATCAGTTAGGGGCTCAATCCCTCACTATATGTAAACCTCGGTTAGTTTCTTACTCAACAACCAGGTACACCTCGGTTGGGTTCTTGCTCAACAACCAGGTAAGTGTGCCTCCACACACAAAATGCCCTCCGGTAAAAACCATGTTCATTAATTAAATCACAGAAGATGGCATGGACAAACATATAAACATTGGCATAGTATATGAAAGATAGAGTTACTACCTTAAATCCCTTTTGGCACCACAAATCAGTTCCAAATTTAATCCAGCTCGGGCTCAAAAGATTGGTCCTAAACATCCAAGTTTACAAGAATTAGGATAATACCCATTCAGGTATCACTTTAGACTCTTCCAAATTACTTTTGTTGGTTATATTAGTCTAAAATTGTAAACAATTACCAAAATACCCCTGGGGACCAGGTCCAAGCCCCTTTTTACCCGATCCGATCGTACTTTTCCAGAAATTTTGAACCAGGCTGTTCCTACATAGTTTTTATTGTAGAATCCATTTTTGACCTCGGAGTTTAAAAATCACTAGCAAATGATAGATTTGCCCTTGACAGCCTCTACTTAGAGTTTTATGGGTATTTTTGTCATATCACTTTTTAGGACTTTTCTCACAAAGTGGTCAACATCAACTCTACACAATTTTTTATGTAGAACACAATGGAATTATCAAAATGACCAAATTCCTACCTATTCTGCATGTCCTATTTTGGCAGAAATTTAACATAAATTCCAACAATTTCCAAACTTCTAGTTTAAGCATCAAACTAGTGTCATATGCCTTCTAATAATCATAAAACAACATAAACACAATCAAATCACCATGAATCCTCCAAACCCTGACTTGGCCGAAATTAGGATAGAGTTACATATGTCAAAATACTCATTCAACTAACACAACCAATAGCTCAAACTAAAGCCAATACTCACCTCTTCCTCCTCCTTATCAAGTAGAACAATGTTTATGAAGGGCATTTGAGCCATAGATGAGGTGAAGGGGGTGAAAATCACACAAAATTACCTTACCTTACTCTTTGTTCTTCCAAGGCTCACTTTCTCTTTCCTTGCTTCCTTTGGCCGACTTTGCGGCTGTATGTGGATGTGAGAGAGTATTTTAATTAAATATCTACCCCTACTCACTTGATCTTCGATGCTTCGTTGACCTTCCTATTAGAAAAGTGAAGAAATATTTTAATTTAATATTCTCTCTCACACTCTTTCTCTTTGGACGTCCTAATGAAACAAAAAGGTGAGAAAATATTATAATCCAATTCTCTTTCTTTGATTAAGTGTCTTAACAGACTTGTTAGATAAATAGGAGGATGAGAGAATTTAATTAATCAAACCTCCTCTCTCTTCTTATAACATAGCCAAAATAATTGATTTAAGGGGAAGGAGTTGTGTTAACAAGTCTCTTCCTTTCTCTTAATATGCTTTTAACCCTTTTGACCCACTTTTCTTGAAGAAAAGGTAAAGAATGGTATTAATTAAACTCTCCCTCTCTCTGTCCTTATGATTTGGATGAAAAGCATATTGAAATGGAACGAGGAAAGCTCTTGAAATATCCTCTTTATCTCTCTTAATTCACCATATTTTATTACTACTTTTCTATGTTCTTTTATATTTTTGAACTCTTATTTAATTACTTGGCCCAAATTAATTCCACATGGCATCATCTTCTTCCAAGTATTTCTTTTTCTCAAATATTTCCCTTGTTGAATGAAATTATCATGAGAAAAGGGAAATGAAGTTGTTTCTTGAATTATCATATTTTCCTCCTTCCTTTAGTTGCAATTGTTAACCAATTCTTTATCTAATTGTGATAAACATTTCCCTTACTTTTTGACTAATTCCCTTCCTCCTTATAGCCCAAACATACGTCACCTTAGGGTCCATAGAAAGAAAATTGGGCTTCATCAAATTACTTCAATTAATTGCATAAAGTGTTATATTTTAATGATTAACATATCCACCCTTTTGACTTTTCCACATGATCATTTTTCCTTGACTTCTTTCCTTCATTTCAACTGTAGCTATAGCCCTTGAATTGGGAAAATATGTGCTTTAGCTTTATTCCATAATTTACACAATTGCCATTATATTTTCTCCAAATTCGTAATGGTTGGACATTCTAGAATATTTTTTGACCAAATTTCAAAAATTCATAACTCTTAGTGTACATGTCCAAATAATTCCCATGACCTATCAAATTAAAGCTTAGAATGTCTACTTATATTCTAGAAAATTTCACAATATTTGGAGATAATTTGATCATCAAAACCACATGACAAACTCACTATCTCACTGGCAAATTTCACTAGTGGCATTGTTTACATTCCAATTTTCAGTGCTAAATTCCTATGATCAAGAATTTATAGCCAGAGGTTATTCAAAGTATATCAATATTCACCATTTCATTCCATTAAGTATAAGGAGTTTTAGTGACTAAAATTTGGGATGTTACAATGGTATATGCGGATAAGCCAGGGGATTCAAACTGTTGTTGACCTTAGGCACTAGTTAAGCCTGGATTGCAAACATGTCATTTGGCCCTAGATAGTGTGCACACAACACAGTTAGCATCTTATATGACATAGTGAATTGCATAAATATTATTGCTTTCTATATGTTTGATTACCTATTGCTACTAAGATTCGCTCAAATCTCACCCTTTTTCAAACTGAAAAACCTTACAGCTGAGGCTAGTGGCTTGAAGGGCAAGGCAGTAGCTACCAATAAGTAGAGTCCCGAGGTACTCCGAAGCTACTGTAGTATTATGCTTGTAATTTGGTTTCTTTTGGAATACTTGTACATTTGTAAATATTTTTCAAACCCTACGGGGATTCCCCTATATTGTAAACAAGTATCTAATGTCAATTTATTTTTGCTATTTTTGCATGCCTTAATACTCTGTATTATCAAAATGTTAAGGGTTTAACATTTTTGTTATCAAAGCTTAAAGTGGTTCAGACATTATCAAAATAGTATATTGATATGGTCTTGTTTGTAAGGTGAGAGGAATCATGTATGGACGATGATGACGACGTAAGCGATCACCCCCATCAGTAAACTAGTGTCCGTAAAGGAGCAGATTCCTGGAGGGCAACATAGTGTATAGTTAATAAGACAGGGAGTTGCTAGAGTACTGAAGATAGCATGGAAGCTAGTATGGGTAAGACTTGTATACGAACTACAACCATGGCTAGGGCTAGAACCTGAGGCATCAATAAGGAAGTTAGGATATCTACTATTAGATAGACCTGAAGTGGACCCCAGTATCATCGATATCTCCCAAGCGAAGACAATACATGTGCCCTATAATCTACAGCCAGACGAGGAGTTGTGGGAGTATGTCTATAGCAAATTTTTAGAGATTACTCAATTATGAGTAGATATGTATAGCAAATTTTGGGGATAAAATTTTATTAATGGGGAAGAGTTGTAATATCACAAATTTCGTACACAAAAAATCCAGTGTATATTTCTTTCAATAAATGTAATGAAATGCTGAATTTTGGTGAACTAAAATGTGCTACCAGTGTGTTTTCTTGCATGGCAGTCTGCTTGTATAATGTTTTTAATTAGGTAAATGATGTCCAATTCCTATAAAAGTTTCCAAGTTAAATGTAGACTTATCAAGTGTTAATTTGATAAGTTATATAAGTCATTTGGAGTTGTATACTAAAAGTTATGTATTTTTGAAGTTAGCTAAGTAAAACTAGCAAGTTTCTGTGGTAGTGTCCAATAAATGTTAATTCTAGAATTCTATGCTTCTAATTGGATAAAGGAAATATTTTTCCTTAAAAATAGACTTAATAAGGGTCACATAGCCTTTGGAACTACTACAATTGGACATCTATAAATAAATATATAAAATTTCAAAGTTTGACACAAATTTTGTCAGCTTGTGTGAAAATTATAAAATGTAAAGGCAAAATGTTAATTTGCCATATTAAGTAAGACACACTTATTTTCCCTTGATTATTTACTCGTTTATATCCAAAAGGGATATGAGGATGGGAAAATAATTAATTCATAGATAAATATCCCTTGGCACAATTTTTTGGGCATATGGTCAAATAAAAAAATGATGATGACATAAGTCAAAGCTTGGAACTTAAAACTAAATGTGTGGAGGAGGAATTAAGTTAATTGAAGAGCATGTGTTCATAATTTTTCGATGATTGTATGCAATTTTGGAATTTTTAGAAGTAAAGGGGAAATGTTGTTTGACTTGATTCTTGAAGGCAATGTTATTATAAAATGCATTTCGTTACTCACATCTAATCCAAACATTATGAATCTTTATAGGATTAAATTAGAGATGTATAACTTTATTTTGATAGGTGGATCATATTTTTTGGACTAGTATACTAAAAGATATGGATTTTTGAATTAGTGCCCTGTTTCTAGAATACAATCTAGAATAGTGGATGTTTGACGAATTTCTTGGAATATTGTGGTTGTAATAACTAGACTTAGGTATTTTCCTATGAACATATACTTAAAGAGCTTCATTTGGGCTTTGGAATCAGTCAATTTGGAATTTCGTAGGATTAATTATGTTTTTCCAAATTTGACTGAAAATCTGCTAGTTTTCTGGAAAACTGTGAAACTGCACTATGCAGAACTGTACTGTGCTGAAATTGTTGAAACTATGATAAATAACTAGTAGAATATGATTAAAGGCAATAATAGTTCAAGCAATAGCTAGTTACTTGTAACTTTAATTTATAGGAATTTACAATAGCTCGAGCCGGAACCAAGATTTTGGATAAATAATTCCACTGAAAAAATTGTATGCCATCTTCTGTAACATAACAGTGCCTAGGGCACTTGACCTAGCTGTGATTGGGGATCCAACGATAGTGCACGTGGATAAGCCAGGGCATTCAAATAGTTGTAGACCTTGGACATGAGTTTCGCCGGGATTGCAAACATGTCGTTTGGCCCTAAACAATGTGCACGAGTTAACATCTCATATGACATAGTGCATTGCATATTTATTATTGGTTTCTATATGTTTGATTGCTTGTTGTTACTAAGACTCACTCAAATCTCACCCTTTTTCAAACTGAAAAACCTTACAACTGAGACTAGTGGCTCGAAGGGCAAGGCAGTGGCTACCGCTGAGTAGAGTCCCGGGGCACTTTGAAGCTAATATAGATATCTATTATTGTAATTTGGTTTCTTTTGGAATACTTGTACATTTATAAATATTTTTCAAAATCCTACGAGGATTCCCCTGTATTGTAAATAAGTACCTAATGTTAGTATGTTTCCACTATTTCTGTATGCCTTACGGAACTACGCTCTAAATACTCTACGAATATCAAAATGTTAAGGGGTTTGACAAATGTGGCGCCAACTTGGCACCAAATTTTGTGGTAGTTAGTATGGCTCAACCACTACTAAGTAACCACTACAACTATAATACCATATTTTGTAATGGTTTTTTTGATGAAACCGCTACAAAGTATAGTCTCTTACCAGCACGCCATTTAGCGCAAATCATATTGTTGCAAATTTATAGCGGTTTTGTTTAAAATTGCTACAAATACTAATATTTATAGAAGTTTTTTCATCCGCAATAATTTAACAACTATGAAATGATAGCTTTTTTGTAGTAAGTACTAAGGGCATTTTCAGTGCTAGAGGAAGTAGAATTGGCCATTTCAATTGGAAAACAAAATTCATTCAGTTAGCCACAAGGAACAAAGTAATGGGTGTTTTTAGGAAAACATGATGTATGACTAAGGTTAGGGCATGCGAAGATGAGAATTCATACCTTAAAATAAAGAGAATAGAGTATGCGAAGGAATATGATCGAGCAAGGGCCCCAAAACAAAAAGAGGGTTAGGGCAATTAAAGCAACTTATGTGGCTGTTAGGCTGAAGTTTGAAGAAAGTAGTGGGGGATGTGGTTTGCCTAAAAGTGACTATCGATAACCGAAAAAGTGATCTAGAGTTATAGGGTTATGAGGATGGTAGGTAACATTCAACCAAACACAAGCGTGTTAAGTGTAATAATTTAGGAATGTGAAGAGGCTCGAAATAGCTTATGTTTTAAAAGACTTGACGAAAATTGCTCATAGTTATAAGTGTAGAATTGTTATGAAAGTTGGTCTTTTTACTTACGGTTTTAAATTTACAACCTAAATGAATCTATAAATGAAAGTTCATGGGTTTACATCTCACAATCATTAGGTTTTGAAAATAGTGACGATTTTTTCTTAACAACCGTTAACTATTAGTAATGGTTATTTGATAATAACTGTGAACATTTCTCCTAAATTAGTAACTATTTTTCACTAGTAATTGTGAAATGTCAATTGTTTTTCATATTTTTAGTGTACATTGCAATAATGATTAACTTTTTAAATATTCAAAAAATAAACAAAGCAGTAGTGGTTTTCAGTAATCACCACTACTGCTATCCTCATCCTCCTTCCCCTTCCCTTTTCTCGGCAAATCATGACGTTTAAGGAAAGAGATGAATAGTCAGACTGGAAGGGATGAAGGATGAGGTCTAACTTACTATTTAGACCGTGGGTGTGTATACCAAGATGCCTTGTGTGGCAATCAAAGCTAGCCGACATCTGCAGCAGAGCCTCCATTTGAAGAGGAGGCAGAAAAAGAGGAAAAGGAGGTAGTGGGGGAGGGGGAGCAGTTTGTAAAGGTGATGGTGGTGGTGATGTATGGTGGAGGTGGAAGGGAAGGAGCTTGTAGAGGAGGTGGCAGTGGTAGAGGAGTAGAGGGAGGAGCTTCTAGAGGTGGAGGGTGAGGATGACAAGGAGGAGGAAGAGGGTGAGCATGTGGCAAAGGAGAAGGGTGAATATATAGAGGAGGAGGAGGGCGAATGGAAAGAGCTCTCTGGTGCCTGACCATGATAAGGGAGAAAAGGACGAGGTTATGAAAAGGTCATTCTTAGAAAAGTATTAAGAATAAAATAAATAGGTCAGTATAAATAGAGTTGAATACTTTGCTCTAAATTAAAGTATTTAATTTATGAGAACTGGTACTTGGTATCAGACCAGACGAGGTTTTGAAAAGGTGCTTTTTATATTGGTTCTTTACATGACGGTTGTTTATTATGAAATGTTATTTTTATCAATCATACTTTATGGTCAATAGATATAACCATTGTGTTTGTGTTTTGCTGATATAAGGTTAGAAGATGAATCATTTGTAAGTGTTAAATGATGTTTGTGTATTAGGAATTATCATATTTGTTAGTACATAAATGATGGTTATTAACTACAAGCATTATATATCCTTGTGTGATCTCTTCCTCGACATACATGATGTTTATTAGTGGTAACAAGTATGTATTTAGCATATAAACGCGAAAATATGTACTAGTGTATCCTAATCATCACCTAATCAACACTAAACCTTGAGATCAAATTTTTAGGATATTACACATAAAGACATAGCCTACTTCCTCCCCCACTGTTCATATAAGCAAAATGTCTTGTATTCATGTCTCAATGAAAAAAAAAGGACTTTGATATGATGCCTATTTTATTTCTCATTTTGTCCGACAATAGTATTCAATGTTGTTTCTATCATATTAAAAATCAGGTACTATAACATGACAACAAAACATATTACGTGTGAGTAGGCTTATAAACATTAATCAATTATTCAAAAGATGGGCAATGCCACAAAAACCTTGCGGACCAAGAGCCTCCAATTCATATCTGAAGTAAACATGCTACCTAACATTTAAACTTCCATTACCTACCTTACATTTTTTAGGTGAGATTAACATTTATATGTTAATTAACTTGATCTTTTTTCAAAAAATATTTTTTGTCATAATTCACACATACATTATATCATCTACAGAGAATTCAAACTCACAACCTCATATTTAAAAAGGCGTTATAAAGAGTTGTTTGGTGTTAAAGGCCCTGATTCATCTTTCAAAAAAATGGAGGACATATCATCAAACAATTTTCCCTCACGCTTTAGATTTGGCAATAACTCGATCTCATATATTCTAGCATATGAAATTAAAAATATATTAACGTAATATTACAACTATTTTAACCATAGTTCAACCAATAAATTTTGAATCAATATCATGACAAGGCTAATTAAAATCAAACATACATAATCTATATAACAAAATGAACACAGATAATTTATTCAACACATATTGCCAATACAATATAAAAAAAAAACACACACACACACACACACTAGCTTCAAGTGTTTTGATAAAAGATATGGTGACATGGAGGAACATAGTTTTTCCCTTCGACATATAATCAGCTAATATATGTTGGTAATGATGGAAAAAAACTGTCGATGATAGCTTCTCTAATGTAGCTCACAAGTATAGATTCAATTCTAGCTCTCATTAGTTGTGCAACTTTGTATCCATAACTATTATTATCATTGAGCTCTTCACCATATGCGGCCTTCCAACTTAATTCAAATACATCCAAGTGATTCAAAGTGAATATGCCTTCTTTTTCATTCTCTAATTTTACTTTAGATGGGGACGGATTATAGAAAGGGATTTTGAATGAATTCTTCTGATTTTCCTTTATGATTCCTTACACAACACACCAAAAACAAATTCTTTTATCATAAACCTTTTTTTCTATTCTTTTTTTTTTTGGAACATTTTTCAAGGAAAATTGAACTAGACTGGTAAGTGGTGCAAGGGTACCAAGGTTGCACAACGATAAACCTAATCATACTTCAAATAATTTAGGTTCATTAAAATAAAAAAAAATCATATATAACCTGAAAAGATTAATATTTAAATTAAAAAAGGCATTATACTCCACAAATAAAATGGAATACTCATTTATAATTATAAACTGCACATAATTCAACAAAATAGAATTATTAAAGTACAAATTTGACATCTTGCTATTTTTTCAACTTAAAATAGCATCATTTCATATTCAACAAGGGGAGAAAAATATAAAATCGAATCTAGTTATAGGTCCCAAACTCTTAATTGGATTGACGAAACGGGGAGTAGTTCACTAGTTTGATTAGCTGAATTGAGTTAGGTTTTAATACCATGGTTTAAAGATATAGTCAAAATAGAATATGTACGTAAACCTCTAAGACAATGTCATTGAGTGCCTTAGCTAAAAGCTCCCAGATGTAGCAAGATTTACTGCATGATAGGTTAGGACTACTTCTTCCTAAGAGTGTAAAAACCATACGACCCCTTTCAACAAGTTCCTCAGAACGAAACTTGAGAAACAATGAGAAATCTTTTTGAAATTAATGATAGTAAGCATTTTGGACATTTAAGGGGCTCTTATTTGTCATGCAAATATTACCTTTATTGAACTCTACACCATTAGGTACATATAGGAATGGAAACACAAAAATTAGTTTAGAAGGGGCAATGTTCATGAATTTTTTTCCAAGAAATACAATTTTAATTATAATTGTGCGTGCATGCACACATACATTGATATAAAAGAAACAAAATATAGAGACTATGTTTTAAATAGTGCACTAATTTTAGATTCTATGCTAGTGTAATATACCTAATTTTAATAAAAGTCATTAAAAGTAATTGTTAAACTAAGTCTTAATATAATGTGTATTTGAGAAAGGCCAAGCCCAATCTGTATTGTTGTGAGGCCCAATTTGTGTCTTAGGATATTAGGATACTGGACCATTGAGACTATGGCTATAAATACGTGTGAATAGTTACATCTCAAGTGTAAGAGCTAATGTGTCCTTGTGGACCAATAATAGATAATGTTCAGTTCAGTATATTCTCTTGCATTTCAATATGGCATCAGAGCACCTCAAGTTGCTTATCCAAAGACTCCGCCTTAAGTATTGACTTTAGAGGCTTGAAAATAAAGAAATCCAAGAAGCAAGCCCAAGTCCACAATAAGACACCCAACATATACATCATGGTGGACATCCAAGAGGATGATTAGGTCCTTCATACCTAACACCCAAAATCACTAAATTGATCCAAGAAGATCATTGGATCATCAAGTCTTCCATACTAGACACCCAAAATCACTGAATTGATCCAAGAATACCATCACATCCTTTATACTCGACAACCACAATCTGAATGAATGATTCAACAAGGATTGTAAATCACACTACAGCAGAATGAATCTGGATTTCCTTTTACTTGAAATAGTTAACAACCCAAAAATCGTTGAATCAATCGTATCTTTTTCACCAGACTTCATAGATCAAATCTACCTTGAATACACCGATCACCAATCATGATTCTTGTGGAAACTATGATGGTTCCTTCTTCTCAATTAAACTCTTCATCTTAGAGGGTCTCTACTCGATATTTCCGTCGTACTCCCCTTACAAAACACTTCTATAGAAGAAACAAAAGACAAACTTACTGGCGAGTTTCTTCTATTCAACACCTACTCTATCTTCTTCTATCTGACACACAAGATACACCCCTGATTACTCAAGTTCTTACTGGCTATAAAAACTATATGATTTGGAGCCAAGCGATGAGAGCATTGTGATTAGTAGGAGCATTGTAACATTGTTCATCGATTGTTTATATGTAAAATACTCCCTCGATAGCCATTTTCATAATCAATGGGAGTAGTGTAACACTATTGTCCTATCCTGGCTTCTATATTCTGTCTTGAAAGAGTTGGCCAACAGTGTTATCTTCTTCTCGTCTGGACCGATCTTCAAGAGTGTTTTGATAAGGTCACAAGTTCATGAATTTTCTCCCTTCATAGTGATCTCTCTTCCTTATGATAGGGGTCCCTAACAGTCTCATAGTACCATTCAAAGATGAAAGAGCTTGAGGAAGAGGAGTATGTTCTGCCATCAATTCCATTATGTAAGTGTCCAACCTCTCAGCTTTATTCTCAACGTATTTAATAGCAGAAGCTGTTGCAATTTTTATTAGGACTCATTGATTCCTATAGCACAATAAGAAGCCAAATTCTTATGATATATCCATTGCCATCTAGAAATCAGGCCTTTACTATAGTCATGTAGGATAAGGCACATCGTAAACTGGGTGCCAAGCCTAAGTTAGACTCTCTTAAAGAAATTCCAATAACTATACATGGACGAGGACGTGGCAGAGGTAGTGGAAGGGGTATATCTCATCCTAAGTGTTCCTATTGCAATAAGAAGGGACATGTTAAAGACAACTGTTGGATTTGGTTGGCTTTCCTGCTAATTTCAAAGGACCAAAATCAAAGATGAACTAGTTAGCAAATCTAACTCAATCTGAGATAACAACATCAAATTCAACAGAAAACACAATCATCCCCAAGCTCATTAGGGAATAATATGACAAGCTTATGGACCTACTATAGAAGGATACCGATGGAAATGCTAGCATACATGCACTTACTGGTATAGGTTGATCAATTTTTCTCATCATAATTTTTCATAGGCAAATAGAAAAGTATAGTCATACTAATAATAAGTATTTGTTTACAGACAGTCATTAACAAAGTAGAATATGAAAATATTTACAACTATGTACAAAATATCCTAAAATATTCCTATTACAAGCTATATATAACCACGGTCTTTATCTCAGGAAATGTGCCCGTCAGTTTCCTGTAGCCTCATCCTTGCCTTTTGAGCTGCTAGCACCCGCTGCGACATTGTTTTTCAGAAAAGGGGTGAGATTCCAGGGAATCTCAGTAGCAACGTACTATCAAACATATAGAATGCAAAAATTAAATATGCAATGCACCATATAGTATAAAACGATTCATCTCATAATGTGTGTACATAATGCTTAGGGCCAAAAAACAGCTTCAAACCCTTACGTATACCTTAGTTGGGCACCTAACCACAGCTAGGCAATATTCATATACCTTGGCTAGGCACCTAACCACAACCAAGCAATGTACCCCAGGCATACCTCAACTGGGTACCTAACTACAGCTTGGTAACATACCTTAGGCACTAAATTCATATCACATAATATAGAACATACAACATATTAGCCATCACATAGTGTATGAGAGATAATAGTAACTACCTAAACCCTTCTCAACCTTGTTTTGCCTGCCTTGTGAAGCGTGCCATGCTAAAACTCCCAATTCGGTTCAAAAATATCAAATGTACAGGAATTAGGTTAAAACCCATTCATGTATCATTTTAGACACTTCTATAGTATTAATTGCGGTTATATTAGCTTATGATGAAATTTACCAAAATGCCCTTGGGACCCCGGCTAGGCCCTGCCGTACCCGGTCTGACTGTACTTTTCTTGAAATTTTGACATGGGCTGCTCTGACATTTTTTCACCCAAGGAACCCATTTTTATAGTCAAAATTACCAAATTCAATGCTAAATTGCAAATATGCCTTTGGCAGCCCCTATTTCAAGGTTTCAGGGGCTTTTTGTAATTATGCTTTTCCGAGCTTTTCCTAAAATGTGACCAATTGTAACTCTACCTAATTTTCCCTCATAAGCTAAATGGAATCAACAAATCAATGAAAATCCAACTCCTAGCCCACTAAGTAGAGTTGGCCTAAACTTATAGGAACTCTAGGGAAAATTGGGGTTTTTTGATTCCGACTCTGTAGATGTGTTCCTTTCTACTCATGACCACTTTATTAACTATTTAATCTAGTTACAACTACCTTTTAGACCAAAATTTGGGAGCATAACCTCTAGGTCATGTCATTTTCCAATCTCACAAACAAAGACAATCCAGTAAAGTTCCACCTATTAAATTGTCAACATCAGCCAGAACAATCAATATTCAAAGGTTTAGAAGTTATCTCAAGCTCTGTTTGGCTTTTCCTATAGTAGCCAAAACCCTAGGTCTTCCAACAAGAAAATTTGAGCTTCACAACTGTTAAAATACATGAAAGAGAAGCTTAGGAACAAAGTTATATACGTTAGGAACCGATTTACTAAAGAAATCATTTATCTTTGCAAGCTTTTTCTTAGCCTTCTCTCTCTAAAAATCTGCAACTTCTCTTTCTCTCTTAGCTCTATATGGCATCGGTTTATGCTGCTAAAGGGAGGAGATGAAGCTTTATAATATTATAAGTTTTTGTTGAATTTTCCAAAAAATCCAAAAATGCACATTGTACGTACATAAACCCTATGTACATGTACCTATATAGCCATAAATTCTAAGTAACGTTTCTTTATAGTTTCTTCTACTTCTTATGTATCTTCTTTGGGCAATAACCCTTTCCAGACAATCTTGATGAATAGAATGCTCTTGTTCTTGAGTTGTTTTTCCTACCGATTGATGATTCAGTTAGGTGTGACTTCATAAGTAAAATCATCACGCATTTCCACATCTTCATATTCTATTACATATTCTGGATCAAGTTGATACTTTTTCAATTGGGAAACATTGAAAACGTCATGTAACCTACTCAGATTCAGTAGCAAAGTGATGTGGTACGCAACTTGCCCAATCTTCACTAAGATCTCAAATTTACCAATGTATCTTGGATGTAGTTTCTATACTTTTAATTCTCTACTGATACATGTAACTATTGATACTTTCATAAACATATGGTCGCCGACTTCAAATTCTAAAGGTTTTGACCTCTTATCGACATAAATTTTCTATCGACTTTGAGCAATCAACAATCTCTACTTAATCAAATTTATTTGCTCCATTGTCTAATCAACAATATGTAGCCCCAGCAGATGCTTCTCGAACAATTCTACCTAGTATAAGGGTGATTGACACTTCCTCCCACATAATGCCTCATATGGAGCCATCTGGATGCTCGAATGATAATAATTATTGTAAGCAAATGTTTCCAATAGAGGGAATTTGTCCAAGCTACCCTTAAAATCTAGTACACATGCCCTTAGTATATCATCAAGGGTCTGTATGGTTTATGTAACCCCTTCACAGTAATTATATCTGGACTACGAAGTTTAAGTGAAATAGAGACCAATAAGACAAAATTCATTTTTTATATTCAATCATCTCCAAGAGATGGGGTTAACAAACAAAATGTTTAAAACAGAATTCATCTTGTCTCACATTCACTTTAAAATACAATTACCTGTGCAGTTATATCACATAAAAAATATCAGAGTGCGTAACCAAAATCCTGGCAACCCTGGGTTACTCATACATAAAATGGGTTTAAAGGTTTCCCAAAATGGGGATCATATGGCCAAAATTCATATTTACATCTCATATACATTTGGTAATCCCAAATCAAAAGTAGATAACCAACAATCCACTAAATATCCCAAGTAATTCTAACTACTCCTGGTTGTCTGCTTCCCCTTTGAGCCACTCGCCCTGTCTGAAATGTTAGTCGTTCGAAAAGAGTGAGATTCTGAAGAATCCCAGTAGTAACAAATCATTCATAACACACGTAATCACATAGCATGTAAACAAATCACCACATAACCGCAACTCAAATCACAATCCACCCTCATTCCCTTTTACCGCCGAGAAGGCATACCATCCTAAACCGAACCGTTGTTAGTGACTTAGGGACTATTGGTATGGCAGTGCATACGAATAGCCTTATGGCTCACATATAGTATTTCGGCCCACATGATCACATATATCACACCCTAACCTCATCCCCTTTTACCACCAGGAAGGCACACAACCCTTACCCGAACCGTTGTTAGCGACTCATGGACTATTGGTATAGCGACGCTTTCACAATCTCATAAATCTTGCAGCATTCAAATCCATCATAAACCAATGATATAGCACACATACAATGTATCACATAAGGTATAAAGAAAGAGTCACTACATGTATCTTTCCAGACTGGCTCTAGTACCATGGTCTCACGAGGGCGACAGATATCAAATCCTATACCAAATTAGGGACAACCAATCAATCTCTTTTCCAATACATCTTTGCATAATACTTTAAGTTGGTTAACATTTAGGACTTTTTAGATGACTAATAGAGGCCTAAACATATGCCTAAAGGGTTGGAAGAACTACCCTGAAGACCGCTTTTCTGAAAGGTAAAACAGTGATTTTAGGCTGGCTCACTCGAGTGAAGATAACCTCACTCGAGTAATGAGCGGCTCGTGCTTGAGTGAGAACGGCTCTCACTTACGAGTGTTTGACAGTGAGCATCTACCTCAACTAGAAAGTGCTCATATCACTCGAGTATGAAACTTTGGACTCGAGTAATGACTCCAAATCCACTCGAGTACCCGAAAGTGCAACATAAAGAGTGACAACCCGAGAGCACATACAATCACTAGAGGGAAAAGCTCACTCGAGCATACTCCCCCAGTGCTCGGGTGAGACGGCAATGCTTGCGAGTGTCAGAGCATACTCTTGACAAATGACTAGCGAGTGAGGACCCAAGAGCAACCCTAACTCTTGACTCATACCATCACTCGAGCAATCCTTTGCTCACTCGAGTGACCACCAACTTCACCCGTGATTACAGAAGTGCACTCGAGCTCTACTTAAAGAACCCAGGCAAAACTCGAAGTAGAGAAAGGAAAACACACGTAGCACTCAAGCATGATCTTCCCTCACTCGAGTGTTGCTATCAGAATACCCAGATCACAACATATGACAGAAATTCCTAGATGGCCAAAACCAATGCCAATGATTTCCAAACTTCTCACAAAGCACATACACACTTAACCATGCCTAAGGAACACATAGGCAACTTCCAAAACACCCAAAAACTCTTTTTGCCACAATCAAACACTTAGGTCTCTATGATACACACCACATCCCAATTCCATTCAACTCAATTCCAAACTTCAAAACAATTTCTACTACTAAAAAGAACTTCACAATAAACCATTTCCAACATCATCCTCTATGAAATTCATGTTAGATCCTAAGTTTTGATGATAACAAAAGGTAATTGTATGCAAATCATGGTTTTATAAATCTAAAGAATGTTTAAAAAGTTACCAAATGCATATGGCAAAGTTTTGTAATGTCTGCTGTCATATTTAACTGATGCACTCGAGCAACAGAGCTAGCACTTGAGCATGGAGCTCTTTTGCACTCGAGCAGATGCGAGTGTTAGACAGAAAGTGTTTACCCGAGAGCAAATTACTGTCATTCTTACTGATGCACTCAAGCATTGGAGATAGCACTTGAGCATGAGGCTCTTTCTCACTCGAGCATATGCGAGTGAGGGACTGCAAGTGTTTGGCCGAGAGCAATTCCTGTCATCCTTACTAATGCACTCGAGCATTGTAACCAATACTTGAGCATGAAGCTGATTTGCACTTGAGCACTAGCGAGTGAGGGACAGCAAGTGCTTGGCTTAGAGTCATGAAGGTCAGAGAAGCACAAGTATGCCCGAGTAAGGCTTCATATGCCCGAGTGACACATCAGCACTTGCGAGTGAAAAATCTAACTCTCTCAAATTCTGATGCAAGTGCTGATAACAAGAGTATATTATATGAGAATATTCTTCTCACTCGAGCAGGAGTATGTGTGCTCGAGTGAGGGCTCACATCACTTGTGAGTGCAAAATCTCACTCTTGCTAAAATGGTATGCGAGTATTGTATAGAGACGGGTCTCTTAGTATAATGAACAAGGACACTCGAGCAGAAGGAGTTGTGCTCGAGTGAGGTCCCATATCACTCGTGAGTGAGAAAATGATCTCTCTGAAATCCTATGGAAGTGCAAGTATAAAATTGAAGAACAAGGAGAAAATTTGTGAGTTCACTCGAGTGAGCCCATCCATGCTCGAGTGATACTCTGCTAGAAGACAAAATACACCAGTCTTACAGCGTTCAATCCGAATATGATTTAATGATATTTATTTATCTTATCATCACTTATTATTATTATTTAACATCATTTTGAATGTATTATAAGTGTGATATAGGAGGATGAACGTTTGAAATAAACATGCGAGAAGGAAGTCAAATAATGGCAGACAACATCATTACAAGCACGTACCTACTGCATTCAAAGTTTTCACATGTGCGCATGCCATTCCACAGTAACATGCCCTGCTCCACAATGATCGTTATTCAAACGGGCAAAAATGAATGTCTATAAATACAGATCCCAGAGATCGTCAAAGTTAACGAAGCACAAGAATTCACAAACAAATCCATGAGTCTTTATTATTCATATTTTCTCTGTATTCATATTGATCTTTAGTGTTTATCATACTTGCTCTGTAAGAAAGTCTATATACATTTCAAATTCTATTTTAATTTGATCTTAAGGTATTGGGACCTTGAGAGGGTAGATATCCTTACGAGATAAGAAGTTGAGAGAATTCCTAGCAAAACCTTCTACTCATAAGACTTATAAGATACAAGCAGTAGGGAACGTTGCTGCTCATAAGACTTACAGTGGTATAAGTAGGAAAAAACTTTACTGCTCGCAAGACTTGTATACGTAAGCAAGTGAGAAAGGTCATAGGTTGTTTTTCTACACATAAGACTTGTCGTAAGGGGGAGAGAAATTTCTTAGTGTGAGAATATTTCTGCTCATAGTCCATTCGAGGACAATTGTTGTTTTGTGGCATTCTGAGAGCCCATTGAATCTTGGAAGAAGAGTGAAAATCTTAGTAGGTCTTGATCTCTGAGGATTGGACGTAGGCCTGGTTTTTAGGCCGAACCAGTATAACTCTCTGTGTCCTAATCTTCTCAACTATACTCTGTCTACAATTATTTTTATATCACTACATCTAACAAAAAAATTTATAACATCACTCAATTCACCCCCTTCTTGGGTGAAGATTGCCTTTTTCAATTCATATACTCAACATTGACACAAAATCAAGGAAAAATTCTAGAATTTACCAAACTTATCCAAAAATCATAAATAATTTATCAAAATGCATCAAAACCTTACCTCTTTAACTTGACAAATCCAGAATCTTGATTCTCAAACTTTCAATTTCGTCCAACTCGCAAACCACCACCTTCAAGATTCTGAAATCACCACAATGAAGCTCTCAATGAGGTGCACAACAATAGTGAAGAGGATTTGAGCATAGGAGGATCACAACTCACCCAAAATCAAAGCTTTCCTTCCCTTTTTTCTTGCTTGAGCGCCGGAAATGGAGAGAAGAGAGAGAGAGATGATGAAATGGAGATGATGATGATGAAGTGTTTCTCATCCCTTGCCCATACCTCCACATCCGAATAGGAGAGAGAAGAGAGAGAGAAAGTAGACTTTTGTCTCTTATGCCTCATCTAATAGCTCACACAATGCCATATGTCACCATCCTACACACTCTTATATGAGCTCACATAGATACAAAGCATGGGATTCCGATCCACAGACAATGAATCTCAACCCTTGATCTCTAATCTCTAAATACACCTATATCAAATTTACATCATATTTCTACACAAGTGTTTAATTACACTAATTACAATCAATATCAGAGTCATTAGCCCTTAATCCCAAATTGGGATATTACAGTTTATTCGTCTGCCCCATCCATCTGAGGATAAAATGTCGTGCTGAATTAGAGATTGCTTCCCAAAGCTTCATGAACCACCTGCCTGGAAGTGAATCATGGATCTCTATCTTAGATAATGTTGTTAAGAATACCATGTTGTCCATAATCTCCTTGATGTAAATTTCTGCTAATCTGTCAGGAGAATAGTGGATGCTGATAGGCAGGACATAGGTTGTCTTTATGAATTTGTCAAGTATCACCTATATAGTGTCATGGTTTCTGACCATAGGTAGTCCTATCACGAAATCCATAGTAAAACTTTCCCACTTCTACGTAGGAATCTCAAGTTTTGCAGTAGCCATAATGGTCACTGATGTTCAACTTTCACTTTTTGACATGTTAGACAATGAGAGATGAACTTAGTCACCTCTCTTTTTATCCTTGGCCACCAGTATTGAGACTTTAAGTCATGGTACATCTTTGTAGCCCCTGGATGCAAAGTATACTTACTCTTATGGGCCTCCTCTAGGATTTTCCATTTTAGTTCTAGTTGTGGTAGAACATAAATCTATTTTTGGTACCCAACTAGTCTACTGGGTGACAAGTCATATTCGTGAGTTTTACCTCTAGCAATCGTATATCTTATGGATAATGCTTGCTTATCTGGTAGTTGTGCTTCTTCAATTGCTGCCCTTAGATCATTGTATATATAGCTAACACCCTAGGTAACACCAATCTGTAATAGAATTTAACTAGTAAGATTTAAATCTTTGAAATCCTTGATCAGTTTCTATTCATGGATCATCATGGCTGCCACCTGCACTAATTTTCGGTTCAGTGCATCTGTGATGATATTAGCCTTTCTATGATGATATTTAATTTATAGATTGTAATCCTTTAGCAACTCCATCTATTTTCACTATCTCATGTTGAGCTCTTTCTTATCATACAAGTACTTCAAGCTCTTGTGGTCATAGTATAACTCTACAGTCTCACCACATGATAGTGTCTCTAGATTTTTAGACCAAATACAATTGCATCCAACTCAAGATCGTGAGTGAGATAGTTCAATTCATGAAGTTTTAGATGACGAGATGCGTATGCCACCACTTGGCCATGCTATATCAACGCACATCCCAATCCATGCCCACCAGCATTTGTATAAACAACGTACATAAACTGAGGATTTGGGATCGTCAGCACTGGTGCTGTAGTTAACCTCTGCTTCAACTCTAGGAAGCTCTATTCACAATTCTCGACCCACTCAAAATGTTGAGCTTTCTATGTCAATTTTGTCAATGGCAAAGCAATTCTGGAGAAATTCTATATAAATCTTTTGTAATAGCCAGCTAGAACCATAAGATTGTGCACGTCAAATATAGTCTCTAGTCTCTTCTAGCTCAATATTGCTTCCATTTTGCTAGGATCAATAGAAACCCCTTGCTGTGAGACAACGTGGCCTAAAAACTTTACCTCTGAAAGCTAAAATTCACACTTAGTTTGGCATAGAGTCGCTTATCCCTCAATATGTTCATCACTAAAGACTACTGAGAAGTAGTTCGGGTACGAATAAAAGATTTGATTCATGTATTCTATGAACACGGCAGGTGTATTGGTTAGCCCAAATGGTATTACAAGAAATTCGTAATAGCCATATCTAGTCCTGAAAGTAGTCGTCGATACATCTTCTGCTTTAAACCTCAACTGGTAATATCCCGATCACAAATCCATCTTCGAGAATACACAGGAACTAGATAGCTGATAGAGTAGATCATCAATTCTAAGGAGTGGATACTTGTTCATGACGGTCACCTTTCGATTTTGCCATTACCTTTTTAATCTAACTTTCTTTTATTTTTTTGGCCAATTTCCATATATTTTTAGTTCAAATATTTTCTCTATTATTTCTCCATTTTCGACCTTAATATTGAACTTTTTAAATTACCTAAATTAATTCCATAATTATTTTGCCCAATTTCTCATGAAAATGAACATTTATATAATTCATAAATTCCAACTTCATGAATATTCACCATTTTATTGAATTTCTAAAATAACTACAATATATTTTGTGAATATAAATTTTGGGGTGTTACACAATGTGTAGTTATTTTCTTCCTTAACCATTGTGTCATGTAGGTCCTTCAACCTAAGAAAATAAAGGCGACTGGTAGATTGATTCAAGGTCTTTACATTCTACAACAAGAACAAATATCTTATCTAAATGTTATCAACTTTACTGATAATTATTCTCATAATCAAATGAATAATAATACTCCTATTGATTTCTGGACATTAGAGACTAGACTAGGTCATGCACATCCTTCAGTTCTGAAACATTTGCATTATGTAAAGGATAAACGAATTAACATGAATAAAAAATATGCAATTTGTATTCAGTCTAAATAGACCAAATTACCATTTAATTCTTGTTGTATTAATTCCCTTTGTTGTTTTGAATTACTTCATATGGATGTATGGGGTCCGTATAAGATACCTATACATCAAGGTCATCATTATCTTCTTACTATTATTGATGACTATTTTAGGGGAACATGGATTTTTTTATTGAAGCATAAGTTTGATACTGCTAATCACATATGGAATTTTATTGCATATGCACTTAACCAAATTTCTATCCATGTTAAAAGAGTGTGTAGTGATAACGGTACCGAATTTGTTAACAACACTCTTCAAAACTACTTTCTTGAAAAGGGCATCTTCCATGAAAACATCTTGCCCATATACCCTAGAGAAAAATAGGATTGTTAAAAGGGAGTGTAAAACTATTATGCAAATTTCTAGGAGCCTTATGCTTTAATCCAACATTCCTATTCGATTCTGAGGGGAGTGTGTCAAGACCATTGCTTATTTGGTTAACCAAGTGCCTACTAAAGTCCTTGATTTTCGCAGTCTGTATGAAAAAGTGTATAAGACACAACCTAATTATTCTATTTTGAAAAAATTTGGTTGTTTGGCATATGCAAAGGATTTAACCAATTTGGATAAATTTCAATCTCAATCAATTCCTAGTGTTTTCCTTAGTTATCCAAGTCATCAAAAGGGATTTGTACTTCTTAATATGAACACAAACACTATATTTGTTAGTAGACATGTTGTATTTGTTGAAGATGTATTTCCATTTCATAATGGCATATCTACTACTCTAAGTAATGAACATTTAGCATTGAAAGAAATGTTTTTGTATGATGTTGATCCTTTATTACCTGACACATCTGTTTTTCCTTTTATTCCTCACGGTTCTGAGAGTGAAAACATGAAGGAGAGTTGTCGCCCTCTTCTTAAGAGTGAGCCCACTTCTTTTAACTCACCTTCCTAGGTTGAACAAACTAGACTAGCTTAGGATCTTGACCACCCATTTGGGCAAATGATTATGTTTATGGCCTCATTCTCTCTAAAATAGGGGCACCTTTTAAAAGGAGCAAATGTATATATCCCATTGAGTCATATATGTTTTATGCTTGTTAGTGCAAGCGGTTCATCCAAGAGGAGGTTAAATTGGGTGATCACTGAATAATTAGAATTTAAATATTAATTGACAGAATTTAAAACAAAGTTAAAAGCTAAGAAAGATATCATTGAAGTATACACCGAGGGTTACAGTGGTTCAACCACAACCACTTTGACTTACATCTAGTCTTAAGAGTTCCTCTGAGATTTTCACTATATCTTCCAAGATTCAGTGGGTTCTTGACACCTCAATACATTGTAAGTTCCTTCACCAGATACCTGCTCCCCCTTACACGATGTAATTCAATTCCCAACTTAAAGTTCCATAACCTTAAGTGATCTCAGCAACAAATATTGAGCTAGTAATGAAAAACTCTCTTTACTAAAGTAAATATATAATCAATGAAGCACAAAGTATAGAAAGTATGAAAAATAGAGCAAGATAATATATTTTTAAGTTGATTGTATATTGTTGTTGGTCATCATACTTCTCTTGTGAATGCTTCGGTATTATATAGAAGATATTTGAGAACTATTGAGAGCATTCAAATCTTCACCCGTTTAAAAGTGGTCATTGCTTTGATAAATCTCTTCGCTTCTTTTTACTATTGCAAATGAAATATTCTTGATAAAGACTTTGAATTTGATCCATTGCTTACTTGTATCACACTCAGAAGAAAAGGTTAATATTATAATTAATATTTCAAGACTAATTTTATACTTTTCTTGAGTGAATTATCATTTAACTGGGAGTGATATGTTAACTTCATGCATCACTCGAGTGCAACAATAATTCACTTGAGTGATCTTGTAATCTAGTGTATATTACTCGATTGTTAAGCCATGTCACTTGGGTTGCTCTGTCACTTTTATCATATCATTCGAGTGTATTAGGACTCCACTGGAAGTTATCTGTTAATTTTAACATAGCATCAAGTGTATTGGGACTTTACTAGAAGTGATCTGTCGATACTTAAGATTCACTCAAGTCATTTAAAATATAACTTGAGTGATATGTTATGTCTGGAAATCACTTCAAGTAATTCTAAATATCGATTGAGTGATATGCTTTTAGAATCACTCGAGTGACTTACATATTCACTTGAGTGATATATTTACATATCACATTCCTACTTAGCTTGCCATTGCAATGGACATTTATCAAACCATATCAATTAAGATCACATGCAAAGACATATCTAACAAGATTTATTATCATTAAAACATATTATGAGATCTAACATTCTCTCTCTTTTTAATGATGAAAAAATTTGTTATTAAATCTTATTTTCATCATGTAAAGACATATGGATATAAATGTAGATATATGAATTCAAATGTCTCTATGAATTTAAGCTTCTCCACACTTTCTACATTTTCATTTTCATTTTCATTAAATATACAAAACATAATGTTAGAGATAATGGATAAGATCATGAGATACAAATTATCATACATATCATACCATGACATTATCATTTTCAGTGCTAGCCTAACAAAATACAAGAAAATATACAAGAAAATCATATCAAACCATATCAGCTAGTCTCCAGAACTCTTCTCCCCCTTTTTGTCGTCATCTGGGATAATGGTAGGAAAAGTAAGATCCGAAGAAGGAAGTGGTGGTGTGTAGAGAACTATGGTAGTCGAAGGGTCAATAGGTATAGATTTATGATCAGGTAAAGATGAATGTGTGGGGGAATGTGGAGTGAAATTAGGAAAGGAAGGTAAAATAGGTGTAGACTCAGTGGTAGGTCGAAGCTCAAATCCTAGAAGCTCAGTAATGGCAGAGACTAAAATATCAATCTCATTAGTATGAGTGCTAGAGTCTGTATGGTAAGACTACATAATATATGAGATAGAGACTAGAGAATGGGATCTTCCTTAGGAAGATCACATGCTGGAATAGTGTCAGATATGGGTATGGTAGAGGATAAGGGTATGGTGATGTCATGAGGAGTGGTGTCAGTGGTAGTAGCTAGAGTGTCAGTAGTAGGTGAAACAAATGGAATGGCTATAATATTAGGGTGAGTAGTAGGGGTAGCATAAGTAGAGGTAAAAGGAGCATAAGTGAAAGTAGGAGTAGTCTCAAGAATAGGGATGCCTAGATGTGTTCTCAAGATCTCCTCAATCCTCTAAATACAATCTGCCTGAGTTTCCTGGAGGTCAAACAGAAACTTTAAGTTATTATTTATGGCCTCCACTAGAACTCTCACTTAGTAATCTACTTTGTCAACCAAATAAGTATTTGATTTCTTTAGCTTTGAAATAGTAGCATGGAGAGCATCATGTTCATATGTCTGAAGAGTAGCCCTAATGAAAGAGGGTCCCAAAGAAGTTGCTCTAGAATATTGAGCTTCATCTACCCTAGAAGGAGAAGGTTCTACTTTCTTGCTTTTAACTTCCTTCTTCTGTTTGCCTTTACTATGTCCTTGAGGTGAAGATTGACTACTCTGAGTGTTAAAAGTTACAAGTGGTATTGTAATTCTCATCCTTATTAAATGAAGTTTCCCAAACTTCGGAATCCTAACTATCTCATCTTTAGGGATATAGTGACATATATTGTGTATTGAGAGAATAAAGGAGACAACCTGAGGATAAGGAATTGTGGTGGTCTTAGTAGAGTGCAATCTGAATCTCCTCATCTCCTGAAATATCATATCATCCACATCTTTCTTTTCTTCAGTTAAGATGGATGCCATTATTTTGTAAGTCCTTCCAAATAATATATGTGAATTTTTTTGATTTCTTTACTATATTGTGGGAATAATTGTAGAAGATAGCTCTCTGCTCATAAGTCAATGTAGCAGGAGTACGAGGTAAGGGCTCACTAGGTTCTCCAGGTCTAAATATGTCTATGAGCTCATGAATGTGAAATACTTTTAAAGAGCCCTAAATACTTTTAAATTTCCTGAAAGTAAAATCTTTTGAACTCTTGCACTCTCAATTTTTTCTTCAATAATCTTTCCTTGGCTATCACAAATATCATTTGTTTTCATATTGCTGTAAATATGCTTGACTATAGTTAGATTGTAATAAATTCTTAAATTGGCAAGGATTGATTCTGCTCCAAGTAAGGGTATAGATTCAAATGATAATCCCTTTTAAGCTTAGCCAAATTAATATAAACCACTGGACAAAAATGCCTCTAGGAAAACTCAAAGTTAAATACAATTTTGTTAGTTACCTCAAGTTCAGCAGTATTGAAACCAATAGGAAGAGTGAGTTATTGTGGAACACTAGTTTGAGATTGAAAGGGCTTATTAGAGGCTGAGGGAGTTAAAGTTTCACTTTCAGTGGCTTAATGAGTCTCAGTACTTAAACGAGACTTCCTAAGACTAGAACTTCCTTGTATAAGCTTATCAACGACAAAAGCTAGCTTAGCTCTAAAAGTATTATCCTGATGATCGGCCTCTCTTTCAAGATGAAGTTTTCCTTTTCCTTTTCCTTTTGGAATTTATTAAGCTTTTGCTAGTAACCTTATTTCTGTAGGTTTCTATATGACGATACCCTTAGCTTTCGGAGGAGGTACTGGAGGTTCATCATCCCTAACTTTTGGCTTGTAATTAGATCCTTTGGATTGCTTAGGCCTTTTGGATGGCAGAGAGGGAGGAGGGGAGTCTCGTTCCATATTGGGTCTTTTAGTTCTAACCATTTTGGGAAATAGAAACTAGAAAGGGTTTTTATGGTTCCACTGAGGTTTGTTGAGTGAAATTGAGATGCTTTTAGGGCTAGATATTTGTAAAGATTGAGGGAATGGAATTGATAGGTGTGGAGAATTAATAGGTTAATTTTGTGAGGATTTGGGTTTAAGAGAAATAGAGTTGTAGAGTAGAGAAGTGAGGAAGATGATGGTGATTTTGAAATGAAGGTGAAGGGTTGCAGAAAATTAACTGATATAATCTTTGATATAATAACCTTCACTTAAGTGATTTTCTTGTTCACTCGAGTAATCGATTTTGGTTATCACTGAAGTAAACATATGAAATCACTTGAGCAGTGTCCATTTGCACCAGTATCACTCGAGTAAACAAGTCAAGGGACACTCGAGTAAACAAGTATAAGAGACCAGCGGGTTTATTGCAAAGTCCTGAGATTTTGGAATGGAAATAGGAAAGTGTGACTATAGACCTTGTTGTGGGATTACCCAGGATCAGGAATTATGATGCGATCTGGGTAATAGTTGACCGGTTAATGAAGTCGACACAATTTATACAGATCAATGCTGGTTATTTTCTGGATAAACTGGCGGAGATCTATACTTGTAAGATTGTAAAGCTTCATGGTGTACCGAAGAACATCATTTTTGATCAAGATCCCCAGTTTACTTCGAGATTCGGGAGAGCATTGCATGAAGCCTTGGGTACTCAACTGAGATTTAGCATAGCTTATCATCCTCAAATGGATGGACAGTCAGAGAGGACTATTCAGACACTGGAGTATATGTTGTGAGCATGTGTTCTCGACTTTAAAAGGAGTTGGGATCGCTTCCTTCCACTTGCTAAGTTTGCCTATAACAATAACTATCATGCGAGCATCTAGATGGCTCTGTATAAACCGTTGTATAGAAGGAGGAGCCAATCACCTTTATGCTGGAATGAGCTATCTAAGAGGAAATTGTGTGGGCCGGAGCTGATTGACCAGACCTCAGCACAGATTCGAATCATTCAGAAGAGGCTTCTTGCAGTGCAGAGTCGACAGAAAAGCTACGCTGATAAGAGGAGACGACCTCTAGAGTTTGAGGTTGGTGACCATGTTTTTCTGAGAGTATTACCAATTACTGGCATCGAGAGAGCTATTAAGCAGAAGAAGCTGAGCCTGAGGTATATAGGTCCTTTTGATATTCTGGCAAGAATTGGGCCTGTTGCGTATCGAGTAGCCCTACCCCCAAACTTAAGCAAACTCTATGATGTGTTTCATGTTTCCCAAATTGAAGAAGTACCAACCAGATCCAGCTCACATTATTGAATATGAGTAAGTTGAACTACAAGACAACTTCATATATGAGGTAGAGCCAGAGCAAATCATTGATCGGGAAGAAAGACGGCTCAGACATCGAATCATACTATTTATGAAAGTGGTCTAGAAGGGAATGACTCAGAGAGAAGCAACTTGGGAAGAGGAGGCGGACATGTAAAGACGTTATCCTGAGTTTATGGCTCAAGTTGTGTAACAAATTTTGAGGACAGAATTTATTGTAGGGGGAGAATTGTAATATCCCAACATGTACTTAAGGGCTAAATGTACAGAATAGATGGTGGGATTAGTGACATAATTACCTCTGGAAATTTTGTTATGACTTTAGTTAAATTTCACATGCAAAATTGGCAACTAAATATTATATTACAAGATGATATTTTACAAGATCATCTTCTTCTTCAAAAGGCCATGATTCACGTATGACAAGGGGGAAAAGCAAGAGAAAAATACATATTGGCTATTAAATATGACATATGGAAGCAATTGGACCAAGTTATAAAAAGATGAGGACTTGGTCAACAATCTCATGCTAATTGGGGAATTAACTTTATTATTCAAAGAGATATTACAAAAGATCATCATCTCTTTGCTTAGGCTTTCATTTTCGTATAACTTGAGGCAAGAAAGAGAAACAAATATATGACCAATTAAAAGGAGAAGACTTGGTCAACAATTCCACTAAAAGTAACATATGTGAAGAGGTAAACTAAGATAATGGTAGAAGGCTTCTTTTAACTCCTTTTGGTCATTATTTTTGGTCAACAATTGTGGGCTAAATAAAAAAAGATAACTTTAACAAAAAGGGCCACATATTCGTATGGCATCAAGAAAGAAAGAGAAAAGATGAAGCAAGGGATTATTGGTAGATATCTTTTGCAATTAAAGTTATCTCTCTAGAATTCTTGAGCTCTATAAGAATTCTTGACTATTTAATAAAAAACATTCTCTCATCTTATTCATTCATTTCAAGTTGGCCAAGTGCAAAAGAAAAGGAGAGAGAAAGGGCAAGACCGAAAGTAAGAGCCAAGGGGAACAAGAAGGAAAGGTAAGCTATTTACACCTTCAAGATCCCATTTCTAGCTCTAAAGACCTTCATGAAACTTGTTCCTTACTTCCTTAGCTTCATTTCTATTGTTTTTTTTTTTCTGAAGAAGAAGAGTTTTCAGCCACCTTGCAAGAACAAAAGTTGAGGAATCAAGAAAAGAACACAAGAAGAAGCAAGAGGTGAGTAAGAGCATTATGTTGATGTATATGATGCTTTAATTGGCTAAATTGTGGTGGGCTATTGTAACAGCCCTAATTTATTTTGTTAGAGTATATTAGGGATCATGAAGCTTTCATCCTATGTATGTGCTTATATGTTGGTTTGGAGGCAAATGAACTAAGCTTAGTGATTAGATAGTGAAGTGGTTGTTTGTTGTGAAATACCCTAAAATTATGCCAAAATATGACATGGAGGATGAGTGAGAATTTTTTCATTTTGATGTTACCATTGTGTTCTACATAAAAAATTGTGTGGAAATAGGGTTGGTTGTTGATTTTGGAGCCATTGGACACATTGGTTGAAAATTGGAAAAACTGTCAAGTGTAACTCTGTGCAGGGCAGTCAGTTTGTAGGAACATTTTGAAAGGGAAATTGGTGTCTAAAAGTTATGAAACTTTCCATTCTTAAAGTCCACATTCCAAGATTCAAAATGGACATATAATTTGTGTCATTTCGTTTTGTGAGCTGGGATTTTTGGCTGCCAAAAGTTTGATGTCGAAACTGGACTTAATTCTGGAGCAGTGTGGAATTTTGTGTAACTCTGGAATTGTGTGGTGATTTCTGGTAATGATTCATATTTTTCCTATGAAGAAGACTCAAAGAGCTTTCAATACGCTTTGGGATCACCTCATTTTGATTTTTCAAGAATTAGTTATGATTTTTCAAATATGCTAAAAAATTCTGGCAGATTGTCACCTATGCGAAAAATTGAGATTTTGTGGCATAATATAATATTGTGGAACTTTGAGGTTAGAAATTGGCCTTTTAGGTTAATTGACCACTTTAGCTCCTTAGTTGACTTGATTACATGACCATAATGATAACCAACTCAAGTATCATGAGTTATTAAAGAAATTATAATAAAACTTTAATCTATCGTTCTTGGCATTGGTTATAGGATTTGACATTTGCTATATTCATGAGCCCACTCTGCTGAGGAACGTTAGGAAAGAACAAGGTAGTGACTCTTTCTCTTATACTGTGTGTGAAACATTGTATGTATGTTTGTCATGCATTGTGAATACTGTGTGATACATTGTGTGCTTTGAGATCACATCGAAAGCTGACGTATAGTGTATACAGCCGTGAGTGCTGTCGTATGTGGCGTGAGCCATGTATCATTGTGTTACTGCTAAACGTGATCTTACATGCTGTATGTTTATATACTGTATGAGTAATTTGTTACTACTGAGATTCTCTTGAATCTCATTCTTTCCATTGACTAAACTTACAGACAGGGCAAGTGGCTCCAAGGAGAAATAGACAACCAGGAGCAGCTAGGACCTTGTAGGGATATATAGTTTTGGATTGTAGATATTATTTTGGGATATAGTTATGTAATCCTTAAAAAGGGAATCTTGTAAAACCTTAGTACCTATATAACACCCGGGGTTTGCCGGGATTTTTTTGTACACCCTGATATGTATTACTGTGATATAACTACACAGGGTAATTATATTCGAAACCTAAACTTGAGAACAGGATTGGGAAACGTTTTGAAAGAATTTGTGAAAACCCTACCAGAAGGCGGGAGTTAAAATGAGTTATAAATTATCCGTCAGTCTCCAATCCATTCTTATTAAGCGTTTTGAATCATAATTATGCTTATCAAGGTAGGGGGTTACAACTAATTTTGCCTTGTTTCTAACAATGATTGTAGATTCATCTAGCTTGTTCTTGAATACCCATTTAGTACCAATAACCAAATGATCTGTAGGTCTGGGTAGCAAATCCTAAACTTGATTTCTTTCAAATTGATTAAGCTCTTCTTGCATTGCTATTACCCAATCATTGTCTGATAGGGCTTCATTAATGTTTAAAGGTTCAATCTCAAAAATGAATGCAGAGGAACTAACTTCGTTTAAAATTTTGTTTCTATTTTTACTCCCTCATTTACATCTCCTATAATTTGTTCTAGGGGTGGCTCTTGTTATATTTCTAGGCTCTTGGTTGTCTTAGACTATGTGGTTATTCTTCGTTATTGGTTTGGTCAACCTCTGGATTGAAAGGTTTTGGAATAGGTTGCCCATTCTCTTGACTTGTGATTATTTCCTGCTTATCGTCAATAATCTTGTTAGAGGATTCAAATTTATCAAAATACAACATGGATTGATTCTTCATCTATATTGTTTGTTTATTGAACACTCTGTAAGCTTTGCTTTTGTTAGGATAGCCTAGGAAAATTTCTTCTTCAGTTTTAGAATTAAACTTTCCTAGATTATCTTTAACATTATTATGAATCAAACACTTACAACCTAAAATGTATAGATGAGTAAGGTTTGGCTTCCTTCCTTTGTAAAGTTCCACTACAACAAAAAATGCTTTTAACGTCCCCTTCTTAGGCCTTTTAACATCTGAAAACAGGGGGACGTCTATGAGAGCGACCTAGTAAAGAATGACAATAATGCCCGTAAATGTAAGGATGCCTAAAGTTTAAACTTTAGACGTCCTTATTTTAAAATATCATAGGCAGAAATGATAACAATAAGAAGAATCAGTTGTAAAAAACATATCTCCTTCTATTATTGAAATTCATTTTCTCATAATAACGAATAGAGAAGAACGATAGGGAGAGATGAACCTCGTTTTCTCAGTAGGAACATGGGCATGAAGCATGTTTGAGAGTCTTGATCTACAAGCCATAAGAACATGAGTTAGAAGATAAAATAGAAGGGAAACCCAAAGAAAAAAGAGAAAGAAGATAAACTAACAAAAATTGGTAAAAAAGCATAACAGACCTAGAGGTGAAAAAAGAGATAGAAAGGAAGAAGCAAGAGCATATAAAGAAGAAGAAGCAAGAGTTTAAAGGTGTAGTGGTAATGGTTCTTGTTGTGGTTGCGACAATGGGAAGGGTCTTCCATTTAAATCAAGAAGAAGAGAAAGATGAGTAAAAGAGTATAAAACTGAAAAATAAAGACTACCAGTTTAAATTTGAATTGTTTTTGGTGTCCCTAATTTAATTTAGGGATGCCTAAAGTTGTCTAGTTAATTTTTCTTTTTATACTTTAGACGTTCCTAAATCAAATAGGGACGCTTAAAGTGTCATTTTAGACATCCCTATATGCATTAGGAATGTCTAAAGTTTTTTTTAAACCAAGGACGCCCTTTGGTGTGCCTAGTATATATTAGGGATGCCATATGATATCAAATGGCATTCCCAATATATATTAAGGACGCTAAAGGGCATCCTTGTACATGCTATCAGGGACGCCATTTGATATCATGTACAATATTTTTTTTATTTATGTTCTTCCATTTTGAGGTAACTCCCCTAAGTTGGTATCAGAGCTAGAAGGGGAAGTACAGATGTATTAATCTAGCTCTGACACCAACATGGGGGAGTTACCTTGAAAGGATCAGGAAGAAAGAAAGTAAGAAAAGGCAGAAAGGAAGTAAGGACCGATTGGAATAGTTAATGTATGAACATATGTATGCAAAAAATATGCCAAAATTTAAAGAAAAATTGAAGAATAGAAATAAAAAATGTCACAATATTATTGAAATTGAAAAACAATTACAAAACATAAAAAGGAAACCAAGAAAACATACAAGGCTATCAGCCTAAAGGAGGATGGGAGGGAGAATTGATCCTGAAAGTTTTAAGGATCGAGGTGAGTAAAAACTAAAATGAAATGTCATTTTACAGGCGTCTAAGTCAGTTCCTATTCACTATTTTTACTTTGGGTGAACTTACTTTAACTGGAGTAGAAAACATGTTACTCAGGTGAAAGTACTCTTACTTTTGCTTTTACATAAAGTAAAAGAAAATGCATAATTTTGTCTGCTAAAAGTAAAGATTCTTTGAGCTTTACATCAAATCTTCATAAAAAGCAGGAACTTGTGACAACTAGCCTTGGACTCTTATGCCGATGAACTTTCTTTGGAATCAATCTTCATCGAGGCTGATGATTTTGTCATTTGAATCACGGCCAAAGTATTGGGCTGGATCTTTATCATCTGACCCATATGATGATTGGGTTGAATATTGTTGGGCCGATTGGCTACTTTGGGACTCTTGAGTATGAAGAAGCCTAAGAATTTAATGAAGCTTCTTGGTCAGGTTTTCCTCATCGGTTGCCGAGGCCAAACAAGCTTGAATTTTTGCCTTTTGGTTGAGGAATACACTAGATTCATGATCTCCCACCATTAGGAATTTGGGATTCTACCTGAACCATTTCTTAAGATTTGTTTCAGACGCATTTTTGATGTTCAAAAACTTTGCCCACTATTTGATTGAGGAAGTTCTCTACAACATGGGGAGCATTTTTTGATATTTTGAAGCCTCGTATTTGAAGCTCCATTTATATGCCTAGGCTAAACTAAATTTTGAAAAATAATGAAGATCTGCTGGGAAAGGATCTTCACTAAGATTGACACGACTCTTGAAATAGTTTATCTAATTTTTGCTATAGCAGGAAGGATTTCTTGGATTGGACCAAAATAATTCCACCATTGATTGAACCATAATAGAAATTGGTATTTTGTGTCATATGTAAACATGAATAGCAAAGTATGGCTAAATTTTGGATTTAGGTACCAAAAGGTACAATACCATGCATCAAGATAGTCCCAATAATTGAAATCAATTGGGTCCACGTTTTTTATGGAAAATGTTTCCTTTTGTTCAAATCTTGTCCCCAATCTTGAGGAGATAAAAATTTTCATTTCCAAAATGTCGAATATCCATGGATACTTTATCATTTGGATGATCAATATCTAGAAAATATCTTATTTCTATAGACTTTGTATCTACAAGAATAAGCTCATAAAATTTTTGTATTTTTTCTAAAGATTTTGGGGCAAGAAAGAACCCTTTTGGAAATAGTTTGGTTGCCAAGGAAACTAGATTTTTATCACAGAAACCTGGTTTTGTATGGAAAAGTTTTAAGACCTTTTCTAGTTTTAACACAAATATAGTTTGTGTTGGTTGAGAATATAAGGCTAATTCTTTTGACGATGATCCAACCTTAGCAATCTCTTTATATTTGGTTTTGATTGCTAAGGCAAGGGCCTTAGAATCCAGGGTAAATGGGTTAAGCGCCTTAGAATCTTCTTCATCAATATCAACCCAGCTTTTGGTTAGTAATTTTGCCAATTTTTGATTAGCTTGTAAATCATTGAAAATTCAACTTCAAGCCCCTAGTTTAGCCCTGGACGATATCCTTAATTCTTCGAGAAAAATTGGGGTTTTTTGATTCTGACTTCTTAGACGTATTCCTTTCTACTCCTAACCACTTTATTAACTATTTAATTAGGTTCCTGCTACTGTTTGGACCAAATTTTAGTAGCATAACTTTTAGGCAAATTCAATTTCCAAATTTAAAACCAAAGGCAATCTAACGAAATTTCACCGATTAAATTGTCCATAGTAGCCAGAACAATCAAAGAATAAAGTTTTGGAAGTTACCTCAAGTTCCCTCTGCCTTTTCCTTGGTATGCCCAACCCTAGCCCTTCAAATTTCAAGATTTGTGCTTCAAACACCTTAATCCACGTAATAGAGAAGCTTAGAGGAAAGATTACATAAGTTAGGAGCTAAAGAAATCAAGCTTAACTAGAGAATTTTCTCCTCCTTCTCTCTCTAGAAATAAAAACTCTCTCTCTCTTCCCTTTATGAATTCAAATCCGACAAGAACACATTGAAGAGGAAGGGAGAATTACTTTTTAATACTTGGCTTATGTCATGTTATTTAGGCTTGTGTAATAATTGGTTAATTTCCAAAAATTGCCTTTTGGTGTCATAAAGTAAGTAGACTTTATCCACATAGAAATTTATGACTTAAAGCCCATTACATGTGACCAATTCCTTCCCTCTCTAGTCAGCCCTTTACACATCTTGGGTCCAAATTAGAACCAAAATAGGCTGATCTCAATTTATACCAAAATTTTTTCCATTTCGGATTTATACAAATTTTGGTAGATTTTCTACCCAAAATTTGAAAAATCATAACTAAATTTTGTAAGCATCGAATTGGAGTGATTCTGAAGGCTATAGAACACTTATTGAGTCTAGTTTCATGGAAAAATATAGCCTCTTACCAGTTGGAAGCATAAATTCCCATAATTAATTTCTTTGAATGTTGTTCCAGGAAATTCATAGTTTTTCAGGGCTAATTTAAAAAATTCATAACTTTTTGTATATAGCTCTAATTGAGTCATATGACTATCAAATTAAAGTTTAGTATGACTACTTTCTCTCTAAAAGAGTTCATAATTTTTTTTCATTGTTTGGTCATCCAAAACTACATGACAAACTCATTGCCTAGCATGCAATTTCACTGGAAACACTTTTAACCTTCCAATTTCCAATATTTGATTCCTTTGGACATAAATATTCACCATTTTATTGAATATATTAAATAATTACAATAAATTATAGGTGAATAAAATTTGGGGTGTTACATTTCTCCCCTACTTAAATAAATTTTGTCCTCGAAATTTGCTAGATATACATAGCCTTAAACTCTGGGTGACACTTCCGTATATCTTTCTCTATTACCCATATTGCTCCTCTAAGAGATAATCCCTTCCAAACAACTTTTAGGATCGAAATACTCCTATATTTAAGCTATTCCTCCTGTTGATAATTGACTCAGTTAAGTATGACCTCATACATCAAATAATCCCATATATCCATATCCTCGTATTTAGTTACATGTTCCTGATAGATTGTGCTTATCTATCCTTGATCTGAGCTTTTTCAATTACTTCTCAAAGATCCTTATTTGTCCACTGATATTATTCTCATTGATCAAAATCTGCATAGAGAGACTAAGATCTCCAAAATCCTCAATCAGTTTCTACTCACAAATCTTTATGGATGCCACCTGTATTTCCTGGATGATACTTAATCTCCTGGTTAAAATTTTTAAGCAGCTCCATCCATCTGTGATTTCTCACCTTTAGTTCTTTTTTATCACACAAACATTTTAAACCCTGGTGGTCGAAGTACAACTCAATGGTTTTCCATAAAGGCAACATTTCCAAATTCAATACAACACTATTATCATTAACTCAAGATTATAGGTGGGATAGTTCACTCCCTGAAACTTCAGCTGATGAGATGCATACGTCCTTACCTGGCTCGCATCAATTCACATCTCAATCCTTGCCTACTTGTGTAATGCCCTAAATTTTGATTAAGGGCTAATGACTTTTGTCGAGAATGTCATTGATATGAGAAAACACTTTTGTGAAATTCAAGTTGATTTGAGATATGAATTAATCATTGGAAATGCCCAAAACCTTGTATTCTAGTATAATTATGTGGTAAAGGAATTATTGGGCTAAAATATGAGGACATGGTGAATAGAAGAGGAAAACGAATTAAAATATTTGTCAGGTGGCAATTCAAGTGAATGTGCAATAATCAGGGGAAAATTGAAAGAATGGAAAATTTACCAGCCAATTAGTCAGTGATTAATGAAGAAATTAATTACTAACTAGAAGAAATGATGAGTGTGATTAAATGGCTAGTGGAGTAGTTAGTGTAACCATGTGGTTACTTATTTTGTGAGAAATAAGGAGATTGGGACATGTGGCAAGTTGAGATGATGAAGGAGTAGTTGAGAAAGTCAAATTGCATATTTTAAATCATTTTCCTTCCCTCTCTCTTCCTACATTTCAGTTGCATGGGGTATGGGCATGGGAGAGACCATCATTTCATCATCTTCTTCTCTCTCATTTCTCTCTCTCTCTCTCTATCTCTCTCATTTGGTTGCCATTGAAGGAAGGAAAGAAGAAGAAAGCTTTTAACAAGGTAGGTTATTTGACCCTTAAGATGAGCTCTAATGGCAAAACTCACTTCTTTAATCTTGTTCTTTGAGTTGAAAGCTTCAATTTAATGGATTTAGATTTTCCATTGTTGGTGGTTTGTACACTTGAGAAAATCTAGAGGTTGGTGAAGCAAGGAATAAGTTGTTGCAAGTGATATAGGAGAGTAAGAGAAACTTTTCTACATTTGTTTTGTGGCCATTATTTGAGGCTTGGATTTTTGGAAATTTTGCCCTATTTTTCATGGATTAGGGTATTAGAGAGTATGGAATGTTGCAATATTGGAAATGGTGCTTTATTGTGTGTTTTGGATAGGTAGAATTGATTTGAGGATGAATTGTGAAGTTTGAAGTTTTTGGGAATATTGTATTTAGTTATTGCTTAAGCTATATCTTGTGAAAGGAATGTGAATATGGTTGTTTTGGTGTCTCCATTGGTTTCCTTATGAATTTTTGTGTGGAGATGAGTTTTCGAACTATTAGAGACTTAGATTGCAAAACTGGAAAATTTTGGCAACAAACATTTAGTTCAGGGGACAAACTTTGTACAATTTTTTGTAATAGCAAATGGTGTCAAAAAGTTGTGAAACTTTCCAGTTTTGTAGTTCACATTACAAGCTTTCCATTGATATAAAGTTTGAGTCATTTTAAGTTATGTGCTGAGAGTTAAAGTTAGTTGAAATCAGTCAAGAATCAGGCCAATTCTTGGCCGCGGTCCAAAGATGTTGGTCACGGTCCAAATGTCTCTGACCTATTCTTGGTCGTGGCTAAAGGGGTGCTAGCCATGGCCCAAACATTTCTGGCCATTTCTTGGCCACGGCCCAAGGATGTTGGCCTTAGCCCAAAATTATCTAATCTGCTCTTGGCCGTAGCCCAAGGAGGTTGACCACGGCCCAAAACTTTATGACCATCTCTTGGCCGCAACCTACAGGTAGGTTGGTCGCAGCTAACCTCTATTTTTAGCACTTCGTGATTTTGAAAAGTAGTTTCCAATCTAGTCATTCCCAATCCTTTAGGGCTATAGTTAAAGCCTTTCATAGCTACTTAAAGGACTTTATTGATAACCAAACCTAAGTGTTTTGAAGTCATTTGAGTATTGGAATAAGTGATAACTTGTCATCCTTAATCATGATTATAGGATTTGATATTTTCCCAGAACGTAGGAGGCTTATGCCTGAACAAGAATGGAAAGAACATGATAGTGGTACTTTCTCCTACATCATGTTTAATGCATTATATGTTTGTATTTATAATTGAATGATTGATTGAGTCACGACTGGTAGCTCGACTTTGAATGAACGAATGAATCATGGCAAGTAGCCCGGCTTTGAATGAATGATTCAGTCATGGCGGATAGTCTGGCTTTGAATGTTGCTGTTGCTAATTGTCAGGCCTATCATAGAAGTGATAATGGTAATGATTGAATGCTACTGATAGTGATTGTCATGCTTTTCGCATTTGTGATCAAAGTTATGATTGAATGTTGTTGTGTTGCTGAATTGTGATATCTGCTTACATGCTTTGTTTAATTATGCATCATATACGTGAAATGTTACTATTGGGATTCTTTTGAATCTGACTCTTTCCAATTATCAAATTTTTAGCCAGGGTAAGCAGACAAGGTACAAGCAAGTGAGTAAGGGTAACTAGGATTACCAGTGGTAGTCTTTAGCTTTAGGTTTCTGGTTATCATATTTTGGACTATTGTACATGTTGATCATAATAGTATCTGTATTGTAATCCCCGGTATGGGAAACTGAGATGGGCAATGATACCTTGTAAAACCCTTTAGTTAATGAATATATCCTAGGTGAATGTCGGGAATTTTTCTTGCACTCTAATATTGTATATGTAATATAATCAAATAGGCCAAAATGGTTTCTAAAAATGAATGGAGATAGCATTATATAGGTTATGTAAAAGGTTTTATTTATTTATTACGCATGTTTAAACACTAATTATGACCTTGATGAGGACTGGGGTTACAACTCATATCTCAGATTCAATACCCTTCCTAATCCATGACAACTAGCATCAGTAAAGACAACAAAGGTCCACTATGGATCTGGGATTATCAGTGTTAGTGCTTTAATAAATTTTCGTCATAAGCTCCTTAAAGCTCCTCTCACAACCTTCATCCCATGCATAATGTTGAGTTTTCGAGGGAAAAATTACATAAACCCCTCAAAATAATCAACAAGACTCATAACATTGTGTATCATAACCACAATCTCTAGCCTTTTTAGCTCGGTACAACTTTCACCCTACAAGGATCTGCCGTGACTCCTTGCTGTGAGACAATATGACCCAAAAGTTTAGTTTCTGAAAGACAAAACTCACTTTTGCTTAGCTTAGCATGGAGTTGCTTAGATTTGGGTATGTTCAATATGATTTTCAAATGTTTCTCATATTCTACCCTACTTAATGAGTATATCAGTATATCTTCAATAAAGACTAGTATGAATTGGTTCGGGCACAGATAAAAATTCTATTCATGTAGTCCATGAACACGGCAGGTGCATTGGTTAGCCTAAATGGTAGTGAGAAGCCCCGATCATAGACTGATTAGACGTATCTTTAACATGCTCTGATACAAAAATGTCATACCCTTATCTTATTCTCCATATATTTTAGAGTGCTTGCGCACAGTTCTATAAGCAACACAGGAGTAGTGCAAACATACTGATATATATTAATATATGGTACTTGATTACATCACAGGTTTACCTTGTAGGGTTTGATAATATTTACAATTTTATACAAAATATACAATAATAAAGCCTATATAAAACCATGTTCTTCGTATCACAAAACGTGCCTCAGTTCCCCATATCTACGTCCTTTCCTTTTGAGCCACTAGCATCCACTGAGATATTTTTGTTTAGAAAAAAAGGTGAGATTCTAAGGAATCATAGTAGAAACTTACTATTGTTCATATAAAATGAAAAATGTAGATATGATATGCGCCATGTATGAACCAATTAATGAATAATATAATGCATCATCGTCATGTACATGAGTAGGGCTCCTGCCTCACAATTCATACATTGGTTGGATTCTTACGCAACCCTTAGATGTAAGTGCACTTCTGACACTAATTGCCCCTTTTAGGCAACCCATGTTGATTAATAAAAGCACAAACAATGGCAACCACATAATCATATAGACTGTGGCATGATGTATGAACGATAATGTTCCTACCTTGAGTGTCTTTCATCCCGTTTTGCATGCCTCGAAAAATATGCTAAGCTCAAGCTCCCAACTCAGTTTTAAAATGTCAAATGTACAGGAATTAGGTTAAAATTCATTCATGTACCATTTTAGACACTTTTATAGTATTTATAGTGGATATATTAGTGTATTGTGAAAATTTACTAAAATGCCCCTATGACCTAGCCCCACCTCGCCGTGCCCGGTCTTACTATATGTTTTTTGAAATTTTGACTGGGGCTATTCTGACATATTTTCACCCAAGGAATTTCTTTCCAGACTTGGAATTACCAAATTCACTACAAAATTACAAAAATGTCAATGGCAGCCCCTATTTAGGGTTTAGGGGCGCTTTCGTAATTATGCTTTTTCAGGTTTTTTGAAAAAAGTGACCAACTATAACCCCACCTAATTTACCTTCTAAACTTACTAGAATCAAATCATTAAAAATCCAACTCCTAGTCCCTAGTTTAGCCTTGGCCAAAATCCTCAATACTCTGGGAAAAAATTTTCCCTCTCTAGTAAGCCCCTTTACATGTCTAGGCTCCAAATTAGAACCAAAATAGGCTGATCTTAATTTATACCAAATGTTTTCTATTTTTGGATTTATACAATTTCTAGTAGATTTTCTTTCCAAACTTTAAAAAATCATAACTAAATTTGTAGACATCGAATTGGAGTGATTCTAAAAGCTATAGAACCCTTATTGAGTTTAGTTTCAAGGAAAAATATAGCCTCTCACTAGTTGGAAGCACAAAAGTTCCAGAATTAATTTCTTTGAATGCTGTTCCAGAAAATTCATAGTTTTTCTATGCTAATTTCAAAAATTCATAACCTTTTTTATATAGCTCTAATTGAGTTATATGACTTATCAAATTAAAGCTTAGGAGGTATAATTTCATTATGAAAAATTTTATAAATTTTTGTCATCATTTGTTCACTCAAAATGACATGACAAACTCACTGTCTGGTAGGCAATTTCACTGGAAACATTGTTCACCTTTCAATTTCCAATATTTGATTCCTTTGGCCATATATATTTACCATTTTATTGAATATATTAAATAATTACAATACATTATTGGTGAATAAGGTTTGGGGTGTTACACCGATCATTTACAAAGTGATGAGTTTTTAAAATCGCATTTAACTGCTCGCTACTTTTAGTAAATTTCTCAAGAGTTTTAGTGAGATCAACATTTTTCTTTTTCAATGAAGAACAACTTTAAAAATCTTTTCTAGGTAATTCCTTAAGTTTTTCTTCAAGAACTTTGTTCTTCTTTTTGAAAACAACTAGTTCTTTAACTACTTTGATGAATTCAGAATGTAAAGCATTATACTCGGAAAGTAATTCATCATAGGTAGGATCAATTACCTCTTCTTCTTTTGTTTCTTCTTAAGCGACTAGACAAATATTTGCTACTTCTTCTTCATCGATATGTTCATTGGAGGAGCTATCTCCCTATATTTTGGATACAAATCCTTTCTTTTCTCTTTTCTTTGTTCTTTTGAACCAAATCTAGACATTCTGACTTGAAGCAGATGATGTGTTCCTTGGTCTCCCTTTTGCCATTGGTTCATCATTTCTAAAGATTTCTGAATCCTTGGCCTTTCTTGTAGAAATTTTTGAATCTATTTATTATTAGGCCTATTTCGTCATCATCCAAATTTTTGTCATCTTCTTGATTTTCTTCCTTTATCATATTTAGTACAAGCTTTTCTTTTTCTTATCGCTAACTTCTTCCAGTTCTTGTTTGAACTTCAATTTGCTCTCATATTCTGAGAGACTTCCAAACAAAGAATTCACGGATCGCATTGACTCGACTTTTACCTCCTTGATTGTCGTAACTTTGGCATCCTACTCTTTAAAGTGTATGTTCAGTATCTTCCTTACTTGGGTATTCTAATCATAGAATTTCCCAAGTACTACAAGTTAATTAACAAGATGAGTGTATCTAAGTTAAAATTCAACTATTGACTCACTTGACTTCATTTAAAGTAGATCAAACTCAGTAACAAGAGTATTAATTTGATTTTTGTTTATTCCTAAAGTTCCTTTTTGAGCTATCTCAAGGGCCTGCCACATTTCCTTAGTTGTTGGATGTGTGTAAATCCTGAAACACTCTTTTTGGCTTAAGGTATTCTAAATCATCAAGATTGCTTTACTATTGAGAGTTGCAAGCTTTTTATTGTTGTCATCATATTTTCCTGGTGACTTCATAATTGATCGTGATTCTTCAATGTTTACTGGAATATAGTTTCCATTTTCAATCACCTCCTATAGGTCATTCTGTGGCCATCATGAAAATTCTGAACTTCAATTTCTAGAAAGAAAAGATCTTCTCCATTAAAACCTGGTGGTCTAGTGATTGAGGCTCTATTAGGAAGAATTCCTTCATCCATGCTTGCCATTGGATCCTTCTTAGGTGTTATACCTGAACAAGAAGACCTAGGCTCTGATATCAAATGTTAGTGCAAGCAGTTACGCAAGAAGGGGTGAATTGGGTGAGCACTAAATAATTAGACCGTAAATATTAATTGACAGAATTTAAAATGAAGTTAAAAGCTAAGAAAGATATTACTGAAGTGTACACTGGGAGTTACACTGGTTCGGCCACATCCACTTTGACCTACATCTAGTCCTTAGAGTTCCTCTGGGATTTCACTATATTTTCTAAGATTCAGTGGATTCTTGGCACCTCAGTACACATAAGTTCCTTCACCAGACTCTTGCTCCCCCTTACACAACATAATCCAATTCCCTCAGTGATCTCAACAATGAATATTGAGCTTGTAATGAAAAACTCTCTCTCATAGATTAAATATATAATCACTGAAGTACAGAGTAAAGAAAGGATGAATAATAGCACTAGAGAATATATTTGCAAGTTGATTGTATATTGTCGTTGATCGTCGTACTTCTCACTTGAATGCTTTAGTATTATATAGAAGATATTCAAGAACTATTGAGAGCATTCAAATCTTTGTTTGTTAGAAAATGATTATTGCTTTGACAAATGTCTTCGTCATTTTTTACTATTGCAAATGAAATGTTGTTGATGAAGACTTTGAATTTGATCAGTTACTTACTTGTAACACACTTAGAAGAAAAGGTTAATATTATAATTAATATGTCAAGCCTAATTTTAAACTTCACATGAGTGAATTATCATTTCACTGGAAGTGATCTATTAACTTCCAGCATCACTCGAGTGTAATAATGATTTACTTGAGTGATCTTGTAATCCAGTGCATATTACTCGAGTGTTAACCTATGTCACTTGGAGTTCTCTATCAGTTTTATCATATCATTTGAGTACATTAGGACTCTACTAGAAGTTATATGTTAATTTTAATATAGCACTCTAGTGTATTGGGACTTCACTGGAAGTGATATGTCAATACTTAACATTCACTCAAGTGATTCAAAATATCACTCGAGTGATATGTTATTTATAGAAATCACTTTGAGTGATTCTAAAGATCACTCTAGTGATATGCTTTTTGAATCATATCACTTGAGTGATCTTAACTTGGTTGGGCTTGCGGTTGCTAGAGTTAGCAGAAGTTTTTTCTTGTTGGTGGAAGAAAAGGAAAAGGATAAAAGTAGTGCTTTTTGTAATGCCCCAAATTTTGATTAAGGGCTAATTACAATTATTATGAATGATTATGTGGATTAATGTGGATTTAAGATCCGGATTAAGTATTGGGAATGCCCAACACCTTGTATTTTAGCATAATTATGTGATGAAATAATTATTGGCCTAAATATAGGGGTAAATGGCGCATGAAAGAAGGAAAAGAATTTGATTATGTATTATGTGGAAATATTAATTAATATGTCATAGTTAGTGGAAAATTGAAAGAATTGCTCTAAATTAGTGATTAATGGAAGAGATTAATTACTAATTAAGATGAAATGAGATGTATAACTAAATGGCTAAGGGAATGGTTAGAGTAACTAATGAGTTACTTACTTTATGAGAACCAATGATATTGGAACACTTGGCAAGTGGGTATGGTGAAAGAATGGTTGAGAAAGTCAAACCCACTTTTTTTTATTGCTTTCTCTCTCTCCCTCTCTCTGTTTGTGCGCATGTGAAGGCTTGGGGGCAGAAATTTTCTGCCATCCCTCATCATCATTTCACGTTCTTCTTCAAGCTCTCATCCCTCCCTTCTCTCTCCAAATTCGTTCTCCATTGTTGCCCTAGAGAGAGGAAGAAAAGCTTTGATTTTAAGGTAAGTTAATGACCTCTAATGCCAAAAATCCCTTCTATAAAGTTGTTTCTTGTGTTGAAAGCTTCAATTTCATGGTTTTAGATTTGTCATTTGGTGGTGTTTGAGCTCTCACAAAATTATGGACTTGGGTGAATCAAGGAACTTCTTTGGGAAAGTTGTTTAGGTGAGTGAAAACTTCATTTTCATATAAGTTTTGTGGTCATTTGTTGGACCTTGAATTTCTGGAAATTTTGCCCTAATTTTTGTGATTTAGGGTTATGGGGGGAGTATGGTATGTTATTGTTATGGAAATGGTGCCTTGTTCAGTATTTTGAAGTGATAGAATTGCATTGAAACTTAAAGGTGAAGTTTGGCCACTTTGTGTTGGTTTTTGTGCATTGGGCCAAACAGGGCATGTCAATGGGTTGTGATTTTGGTCATTTTGAGGTTACCATTGTGTTTCTTGTGATAAATTTTATGGGAATAGGTTTGGTTATTGATTTTGGAGTCATTGAACACTTTGGTAGAAAAGTTGGAAAATCTGTCTTGTGAGAACTCTGTCTGGGCAGTCAGTTTTCACGAACGTTTTAAATGACCAAATGGTGTTGGAAAATTCTGAAACTTTCCAGTCTTAAATTGCACATCCCAAGCTTTAAAATGGACATATAATTCATGTCATTGCATTTTGTGAACTGAGAGTTATGCTTTACCAAAGTTTGGGATCAAAACTGAACTCTATTTTGGGGAAGTGTGGAGTTTTGTGTAATTCTGGAATTTTGTGATGATTTCCAGTAATGGTACATATTTTTCCTATAAATAGAACTTAAGTACCTTTCATTTGGCTTTGGAATCACCTCATTTCTATTTTTCTAGAATTAGTTATTATTTTTCGAATTCAGCCAAGAAACCTGATTTTCTTGGCCGGTGTAATATCCCGATTTGTGATTAGGGCTAATGATTATGAAAATCATTGTAATTAGTGTAATTAAGCACTATTATGATTAGTGTAATGTGGATTTTGAAAATAAATACATGTGGTATTTAAGATCAATGGTTGTGATTCCTTGACCGTGGGTCGGAATCCTATGTGTTGTGATTTGGTGAGCTCATAAGGGAATGAGTGGATGGTGACATGTGGCAAGAGGGTGGCCATTGGATGTGGCACTAGAAGACAAAAATCACTTTTTCTCCTCTCTCTCTCTCTTGTGCGGTTGTGTGTGTGTGGGGAGAAAGAGTGACATCTCCATCATCATCATCTCTCCTTACCTCTCACTTTCTCTCTCCTTCCTCCATTTCTGGCGCTGATTTGAGCTTGGAAGGGAAGAAGAAAGCTTTGATTTTGGTGAGTTGTGATTCTCCTTTGCTCAAATTCTCTTTTCTAATATGATGTATCTCATTGAGAGCTACATTGTGGTAATTTCAGAATCTTGAATAGTGTTGGTTGTGATTTGGTCGAATTTGGGAAGTTGGAGAATCAAGATTCTGGATTGAGCAAAGAGAAGAGGTAGGCATTTAGAGCATTTTGATATATTGTTATGTGATTTTGGCTAAGTTTAGTCAAATCTGGAAATTTGCCCTAAATATGCCTATTTTTGGAAATATGAAGTTCATTGTGATTTATGATTGGAAATGATGTATTATGGAGTTATTTGAGTATTGAACATGATCTGGAATGTGGGAATGAATTTGGATGAAATTTTGGACATTGTGTATCTTAGAGACCTTAAGGAATGATTGTGGTCAAATGGGTTGTTGGAGTGTTTTTTTAGAGTTGCCATTGTGTTCCCTGGTTAGTGCCTAGAGTGTATAAGCATTGGGAAGAGTTTGGGGAACCTTTGGGAGTGAATTTGACCATCTGGAGTTTCTGGTTTTTTCTGCGTTTTGGGTCTCTGATACACATCACTCGAGCAGAGGAAGAACGTGCTCGAGTGATGTGCAAGATTTTTCCCTTTGTGCTTCGAGTTATCTGGGTTTTGCGGGTTATGCTCGCGAGCACTGCCTTGTGCTCGAGTGAGCGAAGAACATGCTCGAGTGAGCATGGTTCTTCTCGAGTGAAGGTGTACGCCCAGAGTAGAGGGTTACTCTCGGGTGGATGCTCGCGGGAATGAGGCACGGGTGTGCTTCCTCACTCGCGGGTATGGGGGTGTGCTCGAGCACAAATGGCTGTGCTCGAGTGAACCTGAACCCTGAGAGAGTTGTGTGCTCTCGGGTTCTCACCTCCTGGATTTCTCTCGCGGGTGCTCGAGTGATATCCGTACGTGTGCTCGAGTGAGCCTGGCGTGCTTCGAGTGAGCTGGTGCCTCGGGTGAGAGTGGTGTGCTCTCGGGTTGTCACTCGTGGCGTGTGCTTGCGGGTGCCCGGGCGAGAGTGAGCCATCACTCGAGCACAGATTTTCTGCTCGAGTGATGCGAGCACTTTCAGGGTGAGAGTGGTGCTCTCGGGTTGTCACTCGCGAGTGAAAACACTCATGCTCGAGTGATGTCCGTACTGTGCTCGAGTGAGAGCACTTGTGCTTCGAGTGAGGCAGTCAAAAATCAGAGTTTTGCCTTCGAGTAAGGGGTCTTTTGGGTAGGTTCTTCCAACCCTTTAGGCATATGTTTAGGCCTATTTTAGTCACCTAATGAGTCCTAAACGATAACCAACTTAGAGTATTATTGAAATATGATTATGGAAAAGAGATTGATCAAGTGTCCCTAATTTGAATAGGATTTGACATCTGTCGTCCACGTGAGCCCACTGTGCCAAAGATTGTCAGGAAAGATTCAGGTAGCGACTTCTCTCTTATGCTTTATGTAAATGTATTGTATGTTTGTCTGTCATTCATTGTGTGGATGTTGCTGCTGCTGCTTTGTGCTTTGTGTTGCTGCTACATAGTGTTCACCGCGAAAGCGGGCGTTGTGCATAGTGATTACAGCGAAAGCTGGCATAGTGTTCACCACGAAAGTGGGCGTAGTGCATTGTGATTACAGCCGTGAGTGCTGTCGTATGTGGCGTGAGCCAGAGATCATTGTGAAGCTGCTGATTATGATGAACATACATGCTCTATGTTTATATATTGTATGAGTGAGTTGTTGCTCTGGGATTCTCAAGAATCTCATTATTTCCATATGACTAACTTTTTCAGACAGGGCAAGTGGCTCGAAGGGGAAGCGACCAACCCGGAGTGGTTAGGGTCTCTTAGGGACATCCGATTTTTGGGATAGTTGGTTATATCCATTTTGGCTTTGGGATTGCCAAAGTGTAAAGAGATGTAAATGATTATTTTGTATCGTGTAATCCCCTTTATGGGAAAACTCATAAACCCATATCATATATGTATTAACCCGGGGTTTGCCGGGATTTTGGTTTCCGCACTTTGATATTTATTATGTACTCTGATTTCTCAAGTAGTTATATCCGTACATGAATGTGAGACCATGAATATATAAGTTTTGAAATGATTTTCATACGCCCCATCTTTTAGATGAGGGATTATAAATTGTTAAACCATCTTATTGGTCTCTATTTCATTTAAATTTTTGTAATCCGGATGTAATTACGGTGAGGGGGTTACATTTTTGGTATCAGAGCAGTGGTTCCTGGCAAGGGTAGAGTTTGCTAGGATAGCTCCCATAGTGTGGTCTTAGTGATAATAGATCATCTGTGAATACTTGACGTATGCATATATCTGTTTAGTTATATAGATATATGTGCTTTGTAGAAACTTTGTGAATGTCATAATTGTTGGATTAATGGGGTGAGTTCTTTGTAGAATGAAAAGAACGACAAAAGGTCGCCCCAGAGGACAACAAATAGATCCCGAGGTGGAGTTGGTTAATGACAATCCACCGGACCCGATGCAAGAGTTGATGGGTCTGATAAGAGATCAACGGGATATGATAGCGGAGCTTAGAGATGAGCTCAGAGCTGAAAAGGCCAAGAATAATGAGGGTAGAGGCCAGTCTACTCAAGAAGGAACTCAAGGGGAAACCCGAGAAGAGACTAGACTGGAAGATATTGCTGAGGGGTCGGCACGATCGCTTGGATCGCCTCCTCGTGCTGAAACGAATCCAAGGCCGCAGGGAGTGCCAGTTAGGGAGGAACGGGACCTTGAGTATTGGGTCTCTAAATTCAGCAAGCAACTACCTCCGGCGTTTAAGGGGAAGTTTGATCCCCAGGCGGCTGAAGATTGGCTACATCGTCTTGAGAAGATCTTTGAGGTCTTGGTGTGTCCCTCCGAGGTGAAAGCCAAGCTGGCGGTATACAAGCTGGAAGGCGATGCTGATCGCTGGTGGCGTAACATTGCCTTGTCATTGCGGTTAAAGAATGAGCCATTGACCTGGGAGGTGTTCCAACAACACTTTAATGAGAAGTATTTTCCCAAGTCAGTGAGACTTGAGAAGGAAACGGAGTTCCTCAATATTAAGCAAGGGGACACAGAGTCTTTCGACGAATACTTGTCCTGATTTACCTGCATATCCCGATATTCCTCTTATCTTCAGAAAATGGATGATGAGGAGTTGAGCTCAGATATGTTAATTCGGGGTTTAAGGCGTGATATGAGAAAGAGACTCGCCACCCATCAATTTTCTAAGTTCAACAAGGCCGTTGAAGAATGTCGGATCACTGAGAGCAATCTTAGAGAGTTGTATCCAGCTAAGGCTAGTGGTGGCCATAGTGAGCTTAGTAAGGGCGGTGCTTCTCAGAAGCGGAAGGGCTCAGGATCATCCTCTTCATTTAGAGGAGGTAGTAAGAAGCCTTATCAGTCTGGGAGTCGTGATCAGCAGAGAACTCCTAGTGTATGGACATGTCCTCGTTGCAACCAGCCACATCATGGCAAGACGTGTGATGGTCGGGTGATTTGCTTCAAATGTAAGCAAGTGGGGCATACATCTGTTGAGTGTGGACAGCCGCGACCAGAGCAGAGACAGAGGACTCAGGGCCGCGTATTTGCTATGACTCACGAAGAGGCCCGGAAATCCCCAGAGCTGATACAAGGTAAAATCCTTATCTATGGCATTGAGTTACAAGCGTTATTTGATTTGGGTGCAAGTCACTCCTTTATTGCTTATGCTTGTGTGAGGCGTCTGGGAATGAATGTGCATAAGTTGCCATTCGATTTGATTGTGTCAACACCAATGGGTGTGAAGGCTGTGGCTACAGAAGTTTGTCTAAACTGTGTTATGACCGTAGAGGGCCATGAGTCTGTAGTAGATTTGATTTGTTTGCCGCTCTGCCAATTGGAAGTCATTTTGGGTTTTGATTGGTTGAGAGCTAATAATGTGTTGTTAGATTGTGGGAACAAAAGGATAGTGTATCCTGTTTCTCAGAGCATTGAGGGCGAAGATGCTGGTTTGAATTTCCTTTCGACAGCTAAGGCTGAGAAATATTTACAAAAGGGTTGTCAGGGGTATATGGTTTTCTTTTCTGTACAAGGGGAAACCAGTGAGTCTTTGAGTAGTATACCCATAGTGAATGAATTCCCTGAGGTTTTTCCGGATGACTTAAGTGGATTACCTCCTGAGAGGGAAGTTCAGTTTTCGATTGACATTGTGCCTGGAGCGGGTTCGATATCCAAAGCCCCATACCGTATGGCTCCAAATGAAATGGTGGAATTGAAGAAGCAGATTGAAGATTTGCTTGAGAAAGGGTTTATTAGACCCAGTGTGTCGCCTTGGGGTGCTCCAGTTTTGTTTGTGAAAAAGAAAGACGGGAGTCTTCGTTTGTGCATTGATTATAGAGAGTTGAATAAGGTTACCGTCAAGAATAAGTACCCTCTCCCTAGAATTGATGACCTATTAGATCAACTATCTGGTGCATTTGTGTTTTCGAAGATTGATCTAAGGTCGGGGTATCATCAGCTGCGAGTGAAAGCGGACGATGTTCCGAAGACTGCTTTCCGGACCAGGTATGGTCATTATGAGTTCCTAGTGATGCCATTTGGTTTGACCAATGCGCCTGCGGTTTTCATGGATTACATGAACCGTATCTTTCGTCAATATCTGGATCAATTCGTTGTGGTATTTATCGATGATATTTTGATATACTCTAAGAGTAGAGAAGAGCATGAGCATCATTTGAGAATTGTGTTGAATACATTGCGTGAAAAACAACTCTACGCCAAGTTGAGTAAATGCGAGTTCTGGCTGCCAGAAGTAAGATTCTTAGGCCATGTTATCTCGCAAGAAGGGGTATCTGTGGATCCTAGTAAAGTGGAAGCAGTACTGGACTGGAAGAGGCCAGAAACTGTTGCTGAGGTACGCAGTTTTCTGGGTCTTGCTGGGTATTACCGGAGATTCATTCAGAATTTCTCCCGCATTGCGTTGCCGATGACCAAGCTCACGAGAAAAGATCAGCCATTTGTATGGGATGAACATTGTGATAATTGCTTTGTGGAGTTGAAACAGAGGTTGACTACGGCACCTGTGTTGATTTTGCCCGATCCCAGTGTGACATATGTTGTGTATTCTGATGCCAGTGGGCAGGGATTAGGGTGTGTCCTTATGCAGCAGGGACGTGTGGTGGCCTACGCCTCTCGACAGCTCAAACCTCATGAATTGAACTATCCCACACATGATCTCGAGCTTGCGGCCATAGTGTTTGCATTGAAGATTTGGCGTCATTACCTGTATGGTGTGACTGTGGAATTGTACTGCGACCACAAGAGTCTCAAATATCTGTACGATCAGAAAGAGTTGAATATGAGACAACGGCGTTGGATGGAGTTGCTTAAGGACTACAACCTGGAAATAAAATATCATCCGGGTAAGGCAAATGTAGTCGCTGATGCTCTTAGTCGGAAGACTGTGGTTGTGGCAGCTATGATGATACACGAGGGGAAGTTGATTGCGGATTTTCGTGACATGAATCTGTCGAACCAGATCATCTGTGCCAACTATAATGTTTCCCAAGGGGAAAGCGACTTGAGAGCTGAGATTGAAGAAGCTCAGAGGCAAGATGACTGGATACAGCGTAACTTGCCTAGAATAGAGCGTGGAGAAGCTAGGGGCTATGATGTGTCGCCTCGTGGATTGGTTCGCTATCAGAAAAGAGTGTGCATTCCACTTAAGGCGGAGTTGAGACAGAAGATCTTAGATGAGGCACATAAGAGCCGGTATACTCTTCACCCGGGTATGACCAAAATGTATCATGGTTTGAAATCTGTGTATTGGTGGCCGGGAATGAAGAGTGATGTGACGAAATATGTGGCGAGGTGTCTCACATGTCAGAAGGTGAAGACTGAACACCAAAGACCGCCTGGTTTGTTGCAGAGTCCTGAAATTCCGGAATGGAAATGGGAAAGTGTAACCATGGATCTTGTTGTGGGATTGCCCAAGATCAGGAATTTTGATGCGATTTGGGTCATTGTGGACCGGTTAACGAAGTCAGCGCACTTCTTACCGATCAATGCTAGTTACTCTCCGGACAAACTAGCAGAGATTTATGTTCGTGAAATTGTGAAGCTCCATGGTGTACCAAAGAATATCATCTCGGATCGAGATCCCCGTTTCACTTCAAGATTCTGGAAGGCATTGCATGAGGCACTGGGTACTCAACTGAGGTTCAGTACAGCCTATCATCCTCAGACCGATGGTCAGTCAGAGAGGACTATTCAGACCTTAGAGGATATGTTGCGGGCATGTGTTCTTGACTTCAAAGGGAGTTGGGATCGTTTTCTTCCACTTGCGGAGTTTGCCTACAACAATAGCTATCAGGCGAGCATTCAGATGGCGCCGTATGAAGCATTGTATGGAAGGAAATGCCAATCGCCATTGTGTTGGAATGAGTTGTCCGAGAGGAAGCTCTATGGGCCAGATCTTGTAGATCAGACGTCAGCCCAGATTCGAATTATTCGTAAGAGGCTTCTTGAAGCTCAGAGTCGGCAGAAGAGTTATGCGGACAAGAGGAGAAGACCTCTAGAGTTTGAAGTTGGTGACCATGTATTTATGAGAATATCACCTGTCACTGGTATTGGGCGAGCTATAAAGCGGAAAAAGTTAAGCCCGAGGTATATAGGTCCTTTTGAGATCCTTGACAGGATTGGGCCTGTTGCTTATCGTGTAGCCCTACCTCCGAGCTTGAGCAGATTACATGATGTGTTTCATGTTTCCCAATTGAAAAAGTATCAACCGGATCCATCTCATGTCGTTGAGTATGAGAATGTGGAGTTGCGAGATAACTTCACGTATGCGGTGGAGCCAGAGCGAATAATTGAACGAGAAGAACGTCGGCTCAGACACCGGAATATCCCTTATGTCAAGGTGATCTGGAAGGGTATGACCCAGCGGGAAGCAACTTGGGAAACAGAAGAGGAGATGCGAAGGCGATATCCAGAGTTTATGGCTCAAGTAGTGTAACAAATTTCGAGGGCGAAATTTTGTTAACGGGGGGAGAATTGTAATATCCCGATTTGTGATTAGGGCTAATGATTATGAAAATCATTGTAATTAGTGTAATTAAGCACTATTATGATTAGTGTAATGTGGATTTTGAAAATAAATACATGTGGTATTTAAGATCAATGGTTGTGATTCCTTGACCGTGGGTCGGAATCCTATGTGTTGTGATTTGGTGAGCTCATAAGGGAATGAGTGGATGGTGACATGTGGCAAGAGGGTGGCCATTGGATGTGGCACTAGAAGACAAAAATCACTTTTTCTCCTCTCTCTCTCTCTTGTGCGGTTGTGTGTGTGTGGGGAGAAAGAGTGACATCTCCATCATCATCATCTCTCCTTACCTCTCACTTTCTCTCTCCTTCCTCCATTTCTGGCGCTGATTTGAGCTTGGAAGGGAAGAAGAAAGCTTTGATTTTGGTGAGTTGTGATTCTCCTTTGCTCAAATTCTCTTTTCTAATATGATGTATCTCATTGAGAGCTACATTGTGGTAATTTCAGAATCTTGAATAGTGTTGGTTGTGATTTGGTCGAATTTGGGAAGTTGGAGAATCAAGATTCTGGATTGAGCAAAGAGAAGAGGTAGGCATTTAGAGCATTTTGATATATTGTTATGTGATTTTGGCTAAGTTTAGTCAAATCTGGAAATTTGCCCTAAATATGCCTATTTTTGGAAATATGAAGTTCATTGTGATTTATGATTGGAAATGATGTATTATGGAGTTATTTGAGTATTGAACATGATCTGGAATGTGGGAATGAATTTGGATGAAATTTTGGACATTGTGTATCTTAGAGACCTTAAGGAATGATTGTGGTCAAATGGGTTGTTGGAGTGTTTTTTTAGAGTTGCCATTGTGTTCCCTGGTTAGTGCCTAGAGTGTATAAGCATTGGGAAGAGTTTGGGGAACCTTTGGGAGTGAATTTGACCATCTGGAGTTTCTGGTTTTTTCTGCGTTTTGGGTCTCTGATACACATCACTCGAGCAGAGGAAGAACGTGCTCGAGTGATGTGCAAGATTTTTCCCTTTGTGCTTCGAGTTATCTGGGTTTTGCGGGTTATGCTCGCGAGCACTGCCTTGTGCTCGAGTGAGCGAAGAACATGCTCGAGTGAGCATGGTTCTTCTCGAGTGAAGGTGTACGCCCAGAGTAGAGGGTTACTCTCGGGTGGATGCTCGCGGGAATGAGGCACGGGTGTGCTTCCTCACTCGCGGGTATGGGGGTGTGCTCGAGCACAAATGGCTGTGCTCGAGTGAACCTGAACCCTGAGAGAGTTGTGTGCTCTCGGGTTCTCACCTCCTGGATTTCTCTCGCGGGTGCTCGAGTGATATCCGTACGTGTGCTCGAGTGAGCCTGGCGTGCTTCGAGTGAGCTGGTGCCTCGGGTGAGAGTGGTGTGCTCTCGGGTTGTCACTCGTGGCGTGTGCTTGCGGGTGCCCGGGCGAGAGTGAGCCATCACTCGAGCACAGATTTTCTGCTCGAGTGATGCGAGCACTTTCAGGGTGAGAGTGGTGCTCTCGGGTTGTCACTCGCGAGTGAAAACACTCATGCTCGAGTGATGTCCGTACTGTGCTCGAGTGAGAGCACTTGTGCTTCGAGTGAGGCAGTCAAAAATCAGAGTTTTGCCTTCGAGTAAGGGGTCTTTTGGGTAGGTTCTTCCAACCCTTTAGGCATATGTTTAGGCCTATTTTAGTCACCTAATGAGTCCTAAACGATAACCAACTTAGAGTATTATTGAAATATGATTATGGAAAAGAGATTGATCAAGTGTCCCTAATTTGAATAGGATTTGACATCTGTCGTCCACGTGAGCCCACTGTGCCAAAGATTGTCAGGAAAGATTCAGGTAGCGACTTCTCTCTTATGCTTTATGTAAATGTATTGTATGTTTGTCTGTCATTCATTGTGTGGATGTTGCTGCTGCTGCTTTGTGCTTTGTGTTGCTGCTACATAGTGTTCACCGCGAAAGCGGGCGTTGTGCATAGTGATTACAGCGAAAGCTGGCATAGTGTTCACCACGAAAGTGGGCGTAGTGCATTGTGATTACAGCCGTGAGTGCTGTCGTATGTGGCGTGAGCCAGAGATCATTGTGAAGCTGCTGATTATGATGAACATACATGCTCTATGTTTATATATTGTATGAGTGAGTTGTTGCTCTGGGATTCTCAAGAATCTCATTATTTCCATATGACTAACTTTTTCAGACAGGGCAAGTGGCTCGAAGGGGAAGCGACCAACCCGGAGTGGTTAGGGTCTCTTAGGGACATCCGATTTTTGGGATAGTTGGTTATATCCATTTTGGCTTTGGGATTGCCAAAGTGTAAAGAGATGTAAATGATTATTTTGTATCGTGTAATCCCCTTTATGGGAAAACTCATAAACCCATATCATATATGTATTAACCCGGGGTTTGCCGGGATTTTGGTTTCCGCACTTTGATATTTATTATGTACTCTGATTTCTCAAGTAGTTATATCCGTACATGAATGTGAGACCATGAATATATAAGTTTTGAAATGATTTTCATACGCCCCATCTTTTAGATGAGGGATTATAAATTGTTAAACCATCTTATTGGTCTCTATTTCATTTAAATTTTTGTAATCCGGATGTAATTACGGTGAGGGGGTTACAGCCGGGGCCAAAAGGACTCTGGGCCGCGGTCCAAATGTTTCTGCCCTATTGTTGGCCGCAGCCAATGGATTGGTGGGCCACGGCCAACCATCAAAAATGACATTTTGGACTTCCTAAGATGGTTTTTGGTCAAGTGTTTTCCCAAGCCTTTAGGCATGTGTTTAGGCTTTGATTAGCCACCTAAAGGTCATGAATGGCAACCAACTTTAAGTGTTATGAAAATGAGAATTTGGAAAAGAGAATGATCTTATGTCCTTGATTTGGTTACAGGGTTGGGTATTCACCTGATTATGGTTCGATATCCACTTGGATTGTGAGTAGCCGATGCTGGAGCATACGTGGAAAGAATAAGTGTAGGGAACTTACATCTCCTGCATGTATTGATATTAGTGTTTGTGTACTGATGCATGTTATTGCTTTGCTTGATTATGTGAAACATATATGAATGATTAAAGCTCTGTTTCTATTTATGCTATGGCCATGAGTATGTTGATGAAACATTGAGCATGCAGATATATCATTATGTGAGCAAGAGTCATTGTGATGCAAGCATATCATGCATTAAACACTTATCTTGCATGCATATTGGTATCTGTTTCCTACTGAGATTCTCTAGAATCTCACCCTCCCCTACCAACATTTTAGACAGGGAAGGTAGAACAAGGATGGAGCAAGCATCCAAGGGCAATGAGGACTCCTTCGAGTTGTCATTTTGGTAGTTGGTTATCATGGTAGTTGGGATTATGTATAATTGGATATTGGATGTATATGTGCTTGGATGTATATTGGGTTATTTGATTATGTATTGGAGATGGATTTGTGTAATCCCCGTTGAGGAATTGTAATGGGCAATTGTGCCCTACGTATCTCTAATGAAGGTATAAACCCAGAATTACCGGTATTATTGTTGTGCACTCTGATATTCATATGAATTTTATCTTCACAAAGTAATTATATTCGAAATATGAATGTGAGACCAGGTTCAAGTGATTTTTTGAACTTTGTGAAAATCCTATCTTAAGGATAGGAATGTAAATGAATTTTGATTATTATTGGTCTCTATTTCGTTTTAATCGTGTATTTCGGATATAATTACGGTGGGGGTTACACTTTGGCTTTTACGTCCCTTTATAGTTAGGATGCCTAAAGCATCCCTTTAGGTATCCCAAATTGAATTTGAGACGCCTAAAGTTCACTTTTGGCATCCCAAATTCAAAAGGGACAGCATAAGCCTTTTGAATTGTGACGGCTAAAGTAGTACTTTAAGCATCCTAATTTGGTATTGGGACTCCTAAAATTTACTTTTGGCTTCCTTTTTCATTAAAGGGATGCTTAATATGTCAAAATTCCCACACATAGTTACAAAAACACCACCACCTTTATTTTTACTTCCCTTCTTGAAAAACATATGTTTTTTGGGGAGTAAAATCTATCTTTTATAGTAGTGCGGTATAGAAGATCCTCTCTCATAAAGCTTTGAAGTTATACGACATCAATTAGACCTTCAATAGTCAATATGATTCATCCTTCCACCACACCAACCCTTCCATGTCCCTTCATTCCCCCCTACAACCCCCATATATACCTCAACATGACTTTTGTTCCCCACCATGCAACCTAAATCTTGACGCCCATCCCTTCACCAAAAAGGCTACCCTATGAACCATCTCCTCTACACCATCTGTCCTCTTACTCACCACAGCAACCCTCATTCCATTCTTCATTCCAATCATTACACCCACTACTTTATGAAACTTTCCTACCACCCTACCTTGAACCTCCACCTCAACTTCATAACTCACAACCTAGTGGCTTGGATACCTTCTTCCCATCCCACAGCATGAATTCCCTAACAAGTTCCTTAACAAGAAAGTATGATTGAAGCAACTTGCACATCTATTGGACCGATTAGGTTTTGTGAATAGTGACACTTTTTTCTTAACAATTTTAGCGATTACTAACGGTTATTTGCTAATAATCGTGAACATTTCTCCTAAATTAGTAATTTTTTTTCACTAATAACAATGAAATGTCAATTGTTTTTTATATTTTTACGCTAAATTACACTAAAGATTAAGTTTTTTAATATACAAAAAAATAAACAAAGCAGTAGTAGTTTTAAGTCATCACCACTACTATTGTCTCCTCATCCTTCCCTTCCACCTCACTCAGCACTTCATCAACGTTTAAGGAAGGATTTGAAGGGTCTGACTGGAAGTGATGAAGGATGATGTAGGATGAGGTCCAACTTCTTGTTCAGACCATGGGTGTGTCTACTGAGACACCTTGTAGAGTAGCCAAGGCTGGCCAATGTCTATAGTAGAGCCTCCATTTGGATATGAGGTAGAAGAGGAGGACGAGAAGGAGGTGATAGGGGGAGGAGCTTGGGGACGTGTTGGTGATGGTGGTTGAAGAGGAGAGGAGGAGCTTGTGGAGGTAGAGGATGAGGATGAGGAGGAAGGTGAGCATGTGGAGGAGGAGGAGGATGGTGAATGAAAAGAGTTTTCTGGTGTTTGACCATGATAAGGGAGAAAAGGACAAGGTTATGAAAATGTGCTTTTAGAAAAGTGCAAAAAACAAAAAGAATATGTCAGTATAAATAGAGTTCAATACCTCACTCTAAATTAAAGTATTTAACTTATGAGAACTGGTACTTGATGTCAGACCAAACGAGGTTTTGAAAAAGTACTTTTTAGATTTGTTCTTTACATGATGGTTGTTTATTATGAAATGTCCTTTTTGTCAATCATAATTTATGGTCAATAGATATAACCGTTGTGTTTGTATTTTCGCTAATATAGTGTTGGAAGATGTATCGTTTGTAAGTGTTAAATGTTGTGTATTAAGAACCGTTATTTTTGTTACTATATAAATTACGGTTATTAACTACAATCGTTATTTTTGTGTTTTTGCGAATTCTGCCTTGTAATACATGATGGTCCATATAAATAACCATTACTTTTAAGTGTTATATATTCTTATGCGATCTCCTCTTCAACATATATGATGTTTATTAATGGTAACAGGTATGTCTTAAGCATATAAATGCGCAAATCTGTAGTAGTGCATCCTAATCATCACTTAATCAACACTAAACCTTGAGATCAAATTTTTAGGATATTACACATAAAGGCATAGCCTACTTCCTCCCCCACTGTTCGTATAAGCAAAACGTCTTGTATTCATGTCTCAAAGAAAAAAAGGACTTTGATTTGAGGGCTATTTTACTTCTCATTTTGTCTGAAAATAGTATTCAATGTTGATTCAATCATATTAAAAATCAGGTACTATGACATGACAACAAAACATGTTACGTACGTGTGAATAGGCCTTATAAACATTAATCAATTATTCAAAAAGACGGGCAATGCCACAGAAACCTTGTGGATAAAGAGCCTCCAATTCATGGCTGAAGTAAACCTGCTACCTAACATTTTAATTTTCATTACCTACCTTACATTTTTTAGGTGAACCTAACATTTATATGTTGACTTAATCTTTTTCAAAAAATATTTTTTTTGTCATAATTCACACATATATTATAACATCTATAGAGAATTCACACTCACAACCTCACATTTAAAATGGATTTATAAGGAGTTGATTGGTGTTAATGGCCCTGATTCATCTTTCAAAAAAAACATGCAGGACAGTTCATCAGACAATTTTCCCTCAAGCTTTAGATTTGGCAATAACTCCATCTCTATATTCTAGCTTACGAAATAAAAAATATATTAACGTTATACTACAACTATTTTAACCATAGTTCAACCAATAAACTGTGAATCAGTATGATGACAAGGCCAATTAAAATCAAACATACATAATGTAGAGAACATAACGAAAACATAGATAATTTATTCGACACACATTGCCAATACATTATAGAAAAGCGCGCACACACACTGGCTTCAAGTTGTTTTGGTCAAAGATACGGTGACAAAGAGGTGCACAGTTTTTTCCTTCGACATACGATCAGCTAATATATGTTGGTAACGACGAAAAACATTGTCGATGATAGCTTCTCCGAAGTGGCTCGCAAGCATAGACTCAGTTCCAGCTCTCATTAGTTGTGCAACTTTGTATCCATCACTATTATTATCATTGAGCTCTTCACCATATGTAGCCTTCCAACTTAATTCAAATACCTCCAAGTGATTCAAAGTCAATGAGCCTTCTTTTTCGATCTCTAATTTCACTTCAGATGGGGACGGAGTGTAGAGAGGGAAGTTGAATGAATTCATCTGATTTTCCTTTATGATTCCCTACACAACACACCAAAAACAAATTCTTTAATCTAAAAAAGGCTTTATGCTCCACAAATAAAATGGATTATTCTTATATAATTATAAACCACACATAATTCAACAAAACAGACTCATTAAAATACAAATTTGACATGTTGCTATTTTTCCAACTTAAAATAACATCATTTCATATTCAACAAGGGGAGAAAGAATATAAAATCCAATCTAGTTATAGGTCCAAAACTCTTGACTGGACTGATGACAAGGGCAGTAGTTCACTAGTTTGACTGGCTGACTTGAGTTGGGTTTTAATACCATGGTTTAAAGATATAGTTAAATTAGAATATGTACGTATACCTCTGAGACCATGTCATTGAGTGCCTTAGCTAAAAGCTCCCAGATGTAGCAAGATTTGCTGCACGATAGGTCAGGACTACTTCTTCCCAAGAGTGTAAAAACCATACGACCGCCTTCAACTAGTTCCTCAGAACGAGACTTGAGAAACAATGAGAAATCTCTTTGAAATTGACGGTAGTATGCATTTTGGACATTTAAGGGGCTCTTGTTTGTCATGCAAATATTACCCTTGTTGTTCTCTACACCATCAGGGACCTATAGGAATGAAAACACAAAAGTTAGTTAGAAGGGGCAATGTTCATGAATTTTTTCCAAAAAATACAATTTTAATTATAATAACACAAACATACATTGATATAAAAGAAACAAAATATAGAGACCAAGTTTTGAATAATGCACTAATTTTAGATTCTATGCCAGTGTAATATACCTAATTTTAATAAAAGTCATTAGAAGTAATGGTTGAGGGAATGAAAAATTTTAAGGGGCCATGACAAGGTTCCCCCCCCCCCCTTTTGAAGTAATAATTACGTACAAATTAATATAAGTGACATAAGTTAATGTAGGAGCTGATTGTTTCAACATGATAATGCTCTGTTGATTAATTATTTTGGAAGAGGCCTTGCAGGAATTGGGAGTCGAAGTGAAGTTTAAAATTAAATACTTCTGGAATGTCAATATAGAGTTGTTATAATCTGTAATTGATAACTGTTTTTATAAGAATATGAAAATATCAAAATGTCCTTAAAAAAACTCACTCTCCCAAACCAGAAACATCTACCAGCCACCATGAATCAAAACAGGCACACCAGAACTAATGAGAACCATAAAAGCTGAAGCAATCTAAACCATGAAACCAAGAAGCTAAATAGTAGAAATTACAGAAAGCATGAGAACCCACATATCAAAATTGAAATCCCTGTAATCAAAAAAAAAAAAAAAATTGAAATCCTAATAAGAAGCAAAAGTAAAATTGCGATGAAATGGAATGCAAGAATTGGCTACCTTAAGCACCCTAGATAATTTCAAGGTAGAAACAGTGAGTAGAAACAAATATAGAATTCAGAAATCACAATCAGCATAACCCTTAAAATCAAAATTAAAAATTGAAACAAGAGGTGAGGAGGAGTCAAGTTGCCCTAACCTTCAAATGACTTAACTTCCAGAATAAAAGGCTGAGAGGGGTTAGAAGAGGAAGAAGGGTAGAAGGTTAGCTGAGAAAGGTAGTTCACAAGAGGAGGAGATTGAGGTGAAATGGACGGAGAAGGAAAAGGGCAAAAAATGTCCAAGAATTGGACTTAAACTTTATCAAAAGAGGCAAAAAGTTTCTCAGCTCACGAACTAATGGATCACACTTCAACTAATTTACATATATTGACAATGAATAGATTACACAGATATTGACCATGAATAAATTCCCATTAATCTTAAGTAGGAGCAAAAACATACAGATTAATCTTTCCAAGAGAAAGTGATGAGTATATACATACTTGAGATAGCCAATGAAGGCTGGAGGAGGAATGAACAAAATGCAATGAACTAGTTGGAAGAATTCTGCCATAGAAAGAACTTGGAACCCCAGTGAAGTAGCATTGATCACTTATTAGCTTTTTCTTGAAGCATTCTAGAGACTTGAAGATATTGTTAAAATCGTTGCCTGGGAGATCATTCAAGAAAACGATATATTCTGGAGATTCATGGTTTAGGTCTCTACATAGCTTCTCCACAATTTCGATCAATTCACAAGTCACAAACAATGAGTTTGGTCCAGAAGAACAACCCAGGTCTGCAATTGCCAAGCTTCGAGGGAGTTTTTCTCTATAGAAACTGGTTATGGCTTCCTCTCTTGCGGTCTTTGTTAAAGAAAGCACCTTTTTCTGTGCAAATGTCAATTTTTTGTGTAGATATGTTTTTAATAATAAGTACATGTAGTAGTATATTTTATGAATTTTCTTACATCTTCATGTATAAATACACGCAATTGGAATATTATTAGAAATGATTTGATGAAGAAAGAAATATATGTACCTGTAATAAGGAATTGTTAGCATAACTTGTTTCTCCGGTGCCTCCTTTCATGTGCAACACTTGAGCCATGTCCATGCTCGGATTTATGCTCCTACAACTATGTTCCTCAGTCATTCACTAGGAGAACAGATTCTTGTCTCCTGACTCTTGCTACTTCCTACTACGAATAGATTCTCCATTGTGGAAGAAACATTAAAGAAGAGGACTTTGGCCCCACTTCCCCATCTTGCTCTCTCATGTGCATACGGTGGGTAGTCATTACTTTTTCCAACCATCTTCCTCACTATTACTGGTGCCAAAACTTTTTTTGTAACAGTTGGCTCATAATAATTGAAAAGATAAGGCGAGTGGTATTGTCTTCTATCATATTGATATACGTAAAGATACGAAAAGGACTCAACCTTCCACATTAAGCAGTAATCAGGGATTATTGGATATGGTGAACCCTAGAGGTAAAGAAGGATGGAGAGACCCCGCCCTATCTTTTCAATTATTATAAGCCAACAGTTACTCCTATGGTTATTGTCACACCCTTATCTTATTTTGACTTACAGTGGAATATTAATGCGTGGTTCAATAGGCAACACAGAAATAACATAAATATATTGATATTATATGTATGATTACGGAAATTTCCCTTAGAGATTGTATGTAACCAATACAAATTATGTAGCCGAACATGGCTACTAGGGTGTCAAAACCCGTTCCAGTGAAACGCCGATACCTTCCCGCCTTTGTTCACCCACAGCATTCCCCTCGTACGGTTCTCTTCTTTGTTCTCAGCAAACCTTTTGTCTTCACCTATCTAAATTGTTTGTAGGAGAGGGTGAGATTCGAGAAAATTTCAATAGAAAACAGATATCATAATGCATGCATGATAGATGCTATGTATATGACATGTTAGCTTTATCTATATACATGCCCCAGAATGATAGTTCTGCATGATCAATGTTTTAAGTAACAAAACTATGGCACAGCAAAATAGAAACAGAGCTTCATTTATTCAAATATGCTGTACACAATCAAGTAAAGCAGTCACACACATCACTACACAAGCAAAGATATCAATTATATGCAATTAAGGTAAGTCCCCTACCTTAGCCCTTTTTTATCCTTAAGTAAGCTCATCAAACTTTGCGCCTCGTAATGAGTGTTGCATCTCGGCTCTCCACTTGGTCCTACAATTCCAAATGTACCATTTAGACACTTCCATAATGCTTTTGGTGGTAATATGAGTCTATTAAGAAAATTTACCAAAATGCCCCCAGGACCCCAACCTAGCTCGCTGTACCTGGTCTGATTGTACTTTTCCCAAAATGTTGACTTAGGCTCTTCTGACCAGGGAATCCATTTTCAGACTCGAAATTACCAAATTCACTGTCAAAAGATGAAATTGTCCTTGGCAGCCTCGCTTTAAGGGTTTTAGGGGCGTTTTTGTAATTATGCCTTTGTAGGGCTTTTCCAAAAAAGTGTCCAACTGTAACCCCACCTAATTTTCCCTCCTGAATATAATGGAATTATCAAATCATTGACTATCAAATCATCAAAATCCGACTCCGCAAATGTGTTCCTTTTTACTCTTGACCACTTTATTAACCATTTAATTAGTTTACAACTACCATTTAGTACTAATTTTGGCAGCATAACACTTCCAAAAACCCATTTTCCATTTTCACAAACAAAAACAATCCAATGAAATTTCACTGATTCAATTGTCCGCAGCAGCCAAAGTAGTCAATATTTGAAGTTTAGGAAGTTAGCACTTCTTCCTTTTGGCTTTTCCTTCTTCCTAGCTCCAACAACACTGAAAGTTTGCCTCAAAACAACCAAGAATCATGTAGAGACGAAGCTTAGGAGAAGAATTATACAAGATAGGAGCTAATTCACCAAAGAAATCAAGCTTACCTAGCACATTTTCTCCTCACTCTCTCTAGAAATCTCAAAGTCACTCTCTCTCTCTTTTAAGCTCTCCAAACCGACAGACATGAAAAGAAGATGCTGATTTCCTTTATGTAATATGCTTGCTTATGTCATCAACCTTTATGCTTATATCATAATTAGTTAATTTACAAAATAAAAAACTATGACTTTTGTGTACATACCCTTATGTACATGTGATAATATGCCATAAGTCCAATTAACATGTAACTAGTATTTCCCTCTTCTTGGCTCATCAAAAGACGCCTAGGAGGTCCTTCCATTAGGGCAAATGATTTTTTCATTCATCTTATAATCTTAAAACTTGCCATCACATTTTTATTCAATTTTCGGATTTAATGGAAATTTTGGCAAATTTTCTGCCCTAACTTTGAAAAATCTTAACTAATTTTATTGACCTCGTATTAGAGTGATTCCAAAGGTTATAGAACCTTTATTGAGTCTAGTTTCAAAGAAAAATATAGACTTTAGCTAATTAGAAGCACAAAATTCCCAGAATTAAATTCTTTAAATGCTGCTTCAGAAACTTTCCAGTGTTTTTGGGCTAATTTCAAAAATTCATAACTTTTTGTATATAGCTTTAATTGATTCATATAACCTATCAAATTAAAGCTTGGGATGTCTACTTTCATCTTGTAAAATTTCATTATGTTTTCTCATCATTTGTTCTTCCAAAACCTCATGACGAGCTCACTACCTCGCAGAAAATTTTATTGAAAGCATAATCACTTTCTCCAAAATTCACCCTTCCATTCTATTAAATATCTCAAATACTTACAAGGCATATTGAGGAATAAAATTTGGAATGTTACAGTTATTTAGGTAGGGATGGAGATGAGTAAAGCTGCACTTCAGGTTATACCTTTTTGTTGAACAATGACACCATATGTTAGAGTAGCAAGAAATATACATGCATTGCTCTACATCCTGTGGAAGTTGAGTTCGAGGCTACCTTGTGCTTAATCTTGCATTGTCCTGGCTTGGTAGGCTCTATGTGGTGTTGTTTACATTAAATTTGATATGATTTTGAGTTCAATTATTGAATTAACCATGTCTCTAAGTTAATTCATAGCATTCTTGCATCTTTGGTCATTTTGAAACTTCTCTTTTATTTTCACTTGTATTTGTATTTTCTTATATTCTTTTTATTAGTTTTTAGAGTTAAGGTGCAAACATACACATGAGATCTTTTCAAAAGTGTGTCCAGCACCAAATATTTTTTTAAGGGGCACAAATAAATGTGAACTTCTAGAATAGGTGCAAAAATAAACTTTGATAATACATATTAGATTTAAGGGTTAAGGTGCAAAAATAAAAATTAGATTTTCCCAAAAGTGTCAAATTGTTTTAGGGCAAAAGTAACTATGAACTTCCAAAATATGTGCAAGAATATACATTAACCATTGGTTAACCATTTGTTTGAGAAATACTTACATACTTCAGTCAAATTGGATTTTTCTAAAACTCTATCCAAAAATAACATAACAACTCATATCATTTTAATCATAGTTGGATGATGACTCATCTGAAAAAAAAAATCAAATTTTATCTTGTTTTCAAGAAAAAAAGGTCTTAATTTAAAAAAAAAATCTAAAACAAAATGATCAACAAATATTTTTTTTTAAAAAGGATAAAATTTATATTTTTTCATAAGAGTTATCAGCCAACTAAGATTAAATTGATCTGAGTTATGTTGTTTTGTTTTCATTTGACAGAGTTTCAGATGACGTGGTACTTCTAGAGTATATAAATATTTCTCTCCAAGTTGTTTCTTACTCATTCATGTCATCTTTAATGTCACCATTTTCAGTAAAAGAAATTCAAACAAACAATCAACTAATGGGCAATGTGTATCTTTACACCTACTTTGGAAGTTTATAGTTACTTTTACCTTAAAAAAACATGTGTTTGGTGCATTTTTGGGAAATTCAAGAAAACGGTCAACTAATGGTCAATATGCATTTTTGCACCTATTTTGGAATTTTATAGTTACTTTCTCCCCTCAAAAATGAATTTGGTGTTAAACACACTTTTGAAAAAATCTCTTATATATTGTTGCACCGTAACCCTAATTTTTATAGTGTATAGTTAGATAGCCATCTCGTGATTCATTGAAGATTTATTATATTGAATTCTTGTAGCTTGGTTTAGAGGTGATCATGATTTACCACTCAATTCTCAATCTTCTGTTGGCAATTATGTAACATCCCAAAAATTATTAAGAAGCTTAATTCCCCAAAAGATAATTAAGTAATTTTAAACCTAATTATTGGGAATTAAAAGCCTATTTTCCCAAATATTCAAGGAAAAATAGTAAGAGGCTATAGTTTGGCTTGAAAAGTTTAGAAAAATTATTTTATGGGATAAAGAAGTTAATTAAGGAAGAAAATTCTTATAAAGCATTAAGGATTAATTTATGAAAATTTTATGGTGAACCAGCACCAATAAAGAAAGGGGAAAATTAGTAATTGGATTACATAGCCCCCAAAAAATTGAAATTGGGCCAAAGGTTAAGCCAAATTATGGAACTTAAACATGCTATTCATGGTCGATAAAATTAGAGTTAGATTTAAGGGGTTTTGGATTAGATAAATTAGAAAATTTAAAGTCTTGTGAGTGAGGCCAATAGGATATGAACACACACTCACATTGTAATATCCCAAATTGTGGGCTTGGAATATAAATAATTAGTCTAAATTAAGTAAACTACTAAGCCCAATTTAGCCAAATGCCTTAAGCAAATTATGAGGAAAATGCTTAAGATAATTATAAAAATTATGTAAGGGTCCAGATTTATTGAAAAATAGTCTGAAATGTTATTATGGGTAGTTAGAGAAATTATGAAGATGCTTAGTACCTCAAAATAGCCCAAATAATTTAAAGTTAATTTTTGGAATTTAAAGGCCTATTTCCTAAATAATTCGAGGAAAAATAGTTTGAGGTCATAATTTGGTTCGAAAATTTCAAGAAAATTATTTGAAGGCTTTATGAATCTAATTAAGGAAGAAAATACTTAAAAATTACCGATTTGGAAATTAAGAAAAGTTGATAGTTTTATTATTTGGACTCAAAAATTCGGAATTAGCTTAAAGATAAGTCAAATTATGGAACTAACGAAATTTAAGGAATCTTAAATTAGACAAAGTGGGAAAATTAGAGCTAGTGTGTGAGATTAATAAGATAAAAATATACCTATATATATAAACACACACATTTAGCTTCAATTTGGACAGCCCTATAGCCGACCCAATACCCACACCACCCACTCGCTTTCACTTAATTAAATACCGACTTAATAAGTAAAATATTTGCATATTTATTTTCTCTTATATGATGATTTTGTGGATGATATTTGAGCTTGCTTTAATATATTTGGGTGTAATTGATAAACAAATAATAATTTTGATATGAAATAGAATTTCTTGAAAAATACTAAATCAGACCCATTTTCAGGTTTTAGGCAATATCTAGAGCTCTAGAGGTCGGATTGGGACGTTCTTTACATGGATAAAAAGCTAAGAAAAAGCTCTACAACTTTTATGTTGAGACCAAAACCCAGTTCTATCTCCAAGAGTTTCAAATTTTTCTTGGAAGTTAAGAGTGGGAATCATCTACCATTCCATGAACCATTCCATCTACTACATTTCATCTACCACTTCATCTTTCTTTTCACCTACCACTTCATCTATTATACTCCATTCTTCCCCATATATAGCCATCCTCTCCCTCATATTTAACATAGACCATTTCATATCTATTAATTTCCTCTCTTCTCCACTTACACACCATTTCATATCCATTACTTTCCTCTCCTCTCCACATACGCCATTTTAGAGTTAATTTCTTGTATTGCATTTGCTTCTTGCATGCCTTCTACATGGAAAGGTTAGGTAGTCCTCTTTTTTGGATGGTATATGTTGCCACCTACATAGAAGGTTTTTCCTCCTAAAGGGACAGTTAGATTTTCTCCATTTTCATGCATCTAGTTGTTGTATATTTATGCTTTAGAATTTAATATTCAAGTTTTATGCAATGTTTATGAAGTTCTCAATTTATTTTGGCTTTGTTTTTAATTTCATTATGAGCTAAATTTTTATTTTTCTAGGGTGATGATGTAGCTTACTAATGACAAATTAAATCTTAACTTAATAACTCTAGTTTTAATTTTTCCTTCATGATTGAGTTTGAATTATTGTTCTTAATGCTTTTGATTAAATGGCCATCTTTTGAATGATTTCAATAAATATGTTTAGACTTGAAGGAGATGCATGTGTGTAGATCCTATAATTAAAACCATAACTTGCATATGAAATAGGAATATATTCATGAGTTGTGTAGTCTTACTGAGTTTCATAAATCTTAATGCATGATCATTTGCTTAAATTCATATAGGAATATATTGGATTAGCAATTATTTATAGAATTGTTTGATCTTGGAAGAGGCTAGTAATTAAATTAGGGAAACTCAACTATCAATCATGTGGAATAATTTGGACTAGAATTGATAAGTGATTCAATCCATAATTTGCTAAGTGAAATTTGATCCCAAGGGCTTTTTCTCATAGTTGCTTTCATATTATTTGCATTCATATTTAATCACTTTTTATTTTGTACTTTTAATCACCAACTAATCAATGGACTAAATAGAATTAAAATTACCCAATTTTGGTACTTAGTGATCAATCCTCGTAAGAATGATGCTCTACTTACTTTTGTATTACTTGTTTACGACAGTGTACACTTGCACTTTCTAATAGACCATTTATACTCATAACAAGTTTTGGCATTGTTGTCGAGGATTGTAGTTATTAACATCAATACCAAGTAATTTTAATACTAATTTGGTCTTTATATTGTATTTTTTCTTTTTGGTGTTTTGTGTTTCTTTTCAAGCTTTTGCTTAGTGTATGAAAAGATCAAAGGAGATTGAACTACAACCTCTTGATTCTGAGATCAAAATAACTTGTCAAAGAAATCAAAGTGTTCGGAAGTAGTCTACTTCATTCTTAAGCAATCCGATGGCAAATCCGGAAGGAGAAACAACAGATACCAAAACACTCCGTGACTATGCAACACCAATAGTCATTGGGACAAATTTTGGAATTAGAAGACTGCCAGTAGCAGCAAACAACTTTGAAATCAAGCCGCAATTATCTAGATGATTCAAGAAAATCTATTCGATAGGTTACCAACAGAAGATCCTAATTCACATATAGCCAACTTCCTTGAAATCTGTGACACATTCAAGCATAATGGTGTTACTGATGATGCTATTAAACTTACACTTTTCCCTTTCTCACTCAGGGATAAGGCTAAGAGCTGGTTACAATCACTACCAGTGGGAAGCATAACTACATGGGATCTCTTGGAGAAATGCTTTCCTTCATCAAAAACTGCTAAATTGAGGAATAAAATTGCCTTATTTACCCAACATGAACAAGAAAGCCTCTATAAAGCATGGGAAAGATACAAGGAGTTGCTAAGAAGATGTCTTTATCATAGGTTACCAAATTGGTGGCAACTACAAACTTTCTATAGTAGGATAAAGCACATCTCCAAAATTCTTATAGAAGCTGCAGCTAGAGGATCTTTAATGGGAAAAATATGGATGATGATTACAATATACTTTAGGAGATGGCACCACTGAATATCAATGGCCTTTTGAATGTAGCAGTTCAAAGAAAGCCTTAGAGTACACGATCTGGATGTCCTTACAACTTTGTCTTCTCAAGTTGTATCTATATCCAAGCAAGTAGGATCATTGACAAACCAAGAAAATGTAATCAGCAATCATACTGAAGCTTGTGATCAATTTGGAGGACCTCATATGTGCACACAATGTCAAGAAGGACACCCATTCATGCCTGAGCAAGCTCACTTTATCAGAAATCAAAGGAATGACCCATTCTCAAACACTTATAATCTAGGTTGGCGAAATCATCCAAACTTTAGTTAGAGGAATAATCAAAATGAATTCAAGCCGCAAGGGAACTACTAGCAATAAGCTCTTCAACAACCAAATCTACCATAGTAGAAAGTAAATATGGAAGATGCACTAGCTCATTCATGGCTAGGACTGATGCAATACTCAAAAGCCAAGACACCTCAATAAAGAACTTGGAGAACCATATGGGCTAAATTGCAAATATGTTGAATTCCAAGCAACCAAGAACTCTACCAAGTGACACTGATAGAAACCCAAGAGAACATGTGAAGGCCTTTGCACTAAGAATTGGTAAAGAATTGAAAGATCATGTAATTAAGAAGAAGGATGACGAAGAACAGAAAGAAAGTAGAGAAGAACAAAAAGAGGAAGTACAAGAACAGAAGGATGATGATGTAATACCAAGAAGAATCAGCTTTGTAGATAATCCTCCTCCATATGTACCACCAGTTCCTTACACTCAGAGACTTGCAAAAGCAAAGTTAGACAAGTAGTTTGGCAAGTTTCTGGAGGTTTTCAAAAAGTTACATATCGACATTCCTTTTGTAAACGCTCTTGCCTAAATGCCTTGTTATGAAAAATTCATGAATGACATTCTCTCAAGTAAGCATAAGCTTGAGGAATTTGAAATAGTTGCACTTACTGAGGAGTGCAGTGCTATTCTCAAAAAAAATTACCTCTAAAGCTGAAAGATCTAGGAAGCTTTTGCATACCTTGCACTATAGGTCAATGTCACTTTGAAAGAGCACTTTGTGACCTTGGAGCAAGTGTAAATCTTATGCCTCTATTTGTCTACAACAAACTCAGCTTTGAAGAGGTGAAACCGACCATAGTTTCATTACTTCTAGTTGATCGATCAATAAAACATTCGAGGGGTTTCTTAGAAGATGTGCTGGTAAAGGTAGACAAACTCATATTTCCAGCTGATTTCATAATACTCGATATGGAAGAAGACCAAGAAATTCCTATCATTCTTGGGAGACCATTCCTACTAATTAGGAGAATGTTAATAGATGTGCAATAGGGGAAGTTAACCTTACGAGTTCAAGATAATCAAGTATCCTTCAACATTTTCAAGGTGTTGTCCTTTACAAATAAAGGTGACACTGTTACAGAGTAGATACATTGACCTATTGCAGAAAAGATATGATAAATGAAATATGCATAGATTAACCATTAGCAATAGGAATGGTAGATGTATCAAAATCTACTAATCATGAAGTCTTGGAATAGATTAGGTACCTGGAAGAAAATTCCCCAATTTTTATAAAGAAACCATTTGAAGGTCTGTTGGGTTGGGCCGAGTAAGCCGGTACCATCAACAGAGAAACCACCAGTACTGGTGTTGAAAGCACTGCCATCCCACTTGAAGTATACTTATTTGGGAGGAAATTCAATATTACAAGTAACCGTCTCAGCAACTTTTACTCCCGAAGAAGAAGAAAAGTTAGTAAGAGTTCTAAGGGAGTATAAAACCACATTTGGATGGTCAATAGCTGATATAAGAAGGATTAGTCCTTTAATTTGTATGCATAAGATCTTGATAGAAGATAACTACAAGCAATCAGTTGAGCATCAGAAAAGACTCAACCCAAATATAAAGGAAGTGGTGAGAAATAAGGTAATAAAATGGCTAGATGCTAGCATAATTTACTCAATCTCTGATAGTCAATGGATAAGTCCAGTTCAAGTTATGCCAAAGAAAGGTAGAATGATAGTACTGCCTAATGAGAAAAATGAACTGATTCCACAATGAATGGTGATTGGATGAAGGGTATGCATAATCAACTACAAAAAGCTCAATCAAGGGTATTTATTAGAGCTTTTTAGGACATATGAGCTTCTATAAGAGATTTATCGAGGAATTCTAAAAAATTGACAAAGCCACTCTACATGCCGTTGGACAAAAACACTCCTTTTGTGTTTAATGAGGAGTACTTATCAGCCTTTTAAACTCTAAAAAGTGCCTTGACTTCTGCACCAGTTATCATAGCTCCAGATTGGAACCTTCCATTCAAAATGATGTGCAATGCAAGTGATTATGCAGTTAGAGCTGTTTTAGGCTAAACAAGGGACAATGTCTTTTATGTCATATACTGTGCTAGCAAGACACTCTCAGATGCACAGCTGAATTATGCAACAACAAAAAAGGAGCTATTAGCCATTGTGTTTGCATTCAACAAATTCATAGCCTATTTGATTTGGTTAAAGGTTATTGCCTAGATGGACCACTTAGCAATCAAATACTTGATTGAGAAGAAAGATGCTAAGCTTAGACTGATCAAATGGGTTCTTCTGCTACAAGAATTTGACTTAGAGATCAAAGATAAAAAAAGGGACCATGAATCTCATTACAGATCATCTTTCTTGGTTAGAGCCATTTGAAAAGAAGAGAGAATCACCAATAAAGGAGAATTTCTTAGATGAGCAACTCTTTATCATGCAATCACAACCCATCCCTTGGTATGCTGATTTTGTAAATTACTTGGCAAGTAGAGTAGTGCCTTATGAACTTTCTAAAGTGTAAACGAAGAAGTTTCTGGCTGATATAAGGCATTACTTTTGGGAGAATCCATTCTTATATAAACAATGCCTAGATCAAATTATCAGACGATGTATTCATAAAGAGGAAATGGCCAGCATCTTAAATCACTGCCATTCATCCCCATATGGTGGTCATTTTGGAGCAAATAGAATAGCTACTAAAGTCTTTCAATTAGGATTTTACTGGTCTACACTCTTTAAGGATGCTTACAAAATTGTGGCAACCTATGACAAATATTGAAAAACGAGAAATATCTCAAGGAGACATGAAGCCCTGCTAACTAATATCTTAGAAGTTGAGCTCTTTGATATATAGGGGATCAATTTTATGGCACCTTTTCCATTTCATTTAGCAACCAGTTCATTTTAGTAGTTGTTGTATCTAGAGCTATCATCAGTGATGGAGGAAGGCATTTTTGTAATCAACAACTCCAATTAGTGCTAGCTAAATATGGAGTAACTCATAAGGTTGCAACTCTATATCATCCACAAATAAGTGAGCAGGTGGAAATCTTGATAAGTAAAGTATTTGCATATTTATTTTCGCTTATATGATGATTTTATGGATGATATTTGAGCTTAATATAATATGTTTGGGCGTAAAATAAATAGTATTTAAAAAATAAATAAAAATATGAAAAAAGGTCAGTATTGTAGCGTCGATCACTATTCATGATGAAATCACTGTAGCAGGACGTACTGTAGCGGACTGAGGTATCTGCAGCAGATGGAATCACTATAGCAGGCGACAAAAACACTGTAGCAGTAACAGAAAAATGCATAAATTTGCCGACAGCATACTGTGCACTACTGTAGCATTATGGAAAAGATTGACAAAACACTGTAGTATTAAGGAAAAAAATGACAAAACGTTGTTTGATCCCTGCCTATAAATACGAAGCATCAGGTGCAGATTCAGAAGGCGTGGAGATATTTCTCTGATATAGAGATACTTCTCTGGTAGGGAGAGATATTTTCTCTGACAGTTCTAAATAAATTATGTTATTTTCTAGATTTAAGTTTATGTATTGTATTACTTTTTGCATTCCTCCTACGTGGAAGGTTTAGGATTGTATTACTTTTTGCATGCCACCTACATGGAAGGTTTTACCTCTTAAAGGGACGGCTAGATTTGTCCATTTTTCATGTATCTTTTTGTTGTACATTTATGTTTGAAAATTTAATATTCGAGTTTATGCAGTATTTTTAAGGTTTTCATTCAAGCTTTATGCAATGTTAATTTATTTTTGTTTTGTTTTAAATTTTATCATGAGCTAAATTTCTATTTTCCTAGGGTGATGATGTAGTTTGATACAGGTGCAGATGATCAATTAAATAGAACAAGTGTACACTGTCGTAATCAATTAATATAGAAGTAAGTAGAGTATCGTTCCCACGAGGATTGAGCACTAAATACCAAAATGAGTAATTTTAACTCTATTCAGTCGATCGATTAGTTGGTGATTGAGAGTACAAAAGAAAAATAATTAAATATGAGTATAGATGATATGAGAGCAAATATGACAAAAAGTCCTAGGGGTCATATTTCACTTAACAAATTCCGGATTGAACCACTTATTTATTCTAGCCCAATTTATTCCACATGATTAATAGTCGAGTTTCCCTAATTTAATTACTAGCCTCTTCCAAGGTCAAGCAATTCTATAATGAATTGCTAATCCAATATATTCCTATATGAATTTAAGCAATTAATTATGTATTAAGATTTATGGAACTCAGTAAAACTACACAAATCATATGAATATATTCCTATTTCATATGCAAGTCATGGTTTTAATTATAGGGTCTCCTTCCGGTCTCAACATACATATTGAAATCATTCAAAAGATGGCTAGTCAAATGAAAACATTAAGAGTAATAATTAAAACTCAACCATGAAAGAGAAATTAAAACTATATTTAATAAGTTAAGATTCAATCCATCATTAGTAAGCTACGTCATCACCCTAGGAAAATGGAAATTTAGCACATGATGAAAATAAAACAAAATAAGAATAAATTAACATTACATAAAACTAGAATGAAATCCTCAAAAATACTGCATAAATTTGAATATTAAATTCTCAAACATAAATATACAACCAAAAGATGCATGAAAAATGGAGAAATCTAGCCGTCCATTTAGGAGGTAAAACCTTCCATGTAGGTTGCATGCAAAATGTAATACAATCCTAAGCCTTCCAAGATGGAGGCATGTAATGCATGAAATTAAATCTAAAAATTAATATAATGAACTCATAAATGTTAGAGAAAGATCTCTCCCGGTCAGAGAAGGACCTCTCCCTATCGGAGAAGGAAACCTGTGCTTCTCTTCCTCCCCTCCCCTCTTTGAGCTTGGCCTTGATCTCTATTTATAGGGGAAAAATGTGTGCTACAGTACTACTACAGTAATCTGGCGGCTACTACAATGACTGTCAGTAAAGAGCTACAGTATCCGCTCGGCTCTACAGTGATTCCGTTGTTATAGTACTTCCATCCGCTATAGTAGTAACTTCCGCCCGCTACAGTACTATCTACTACAGTGATTCTGTTGCTATAGTAACTTTCATACTTTTTTATTTTTATTTTTTAAATACTATTTATTCCAAAACAACACTTATTTATTAATTACATCCAAATTTACTATATTAAGCTCAAATATCGTCCATAAAATCATCATATAAGGGACAATAAATATGCAAATATTTTACTTATCGTAGCTTACTAATAACGGATTGAATCTTAACTTATTAAATCTAGTTTTAATTTCTCCTTAATGATTGAGTTTTAATTATTGCTCTCAATGCTTTCATTTGATTGGCCATCTTTTGAATGATCTAATATGCATGTTGAGACTGGAGGGAAATGCATGTGTGTAGATCCTATAATTAAAACCATGACTTGCATATGAAATAGGAATATATTCATATGAGTTGTGTAGTCTTATTGAGTTCTATAAATCTTAATGCATAATGAATTGCTTAAATTCATATAGGAATATATTGGATTAGAAATTAATTATAGAATTGCTTGACCTTGGAAGAGGCTAGTAATTAAATTAGGGAAACTCGACTATCAATCATATGGAATAAATTAGGCTAGAATAGATAAGTGATTCAATCCGAAATTTGTTAAATGAGATCTAATCCCTAGGTCTTTTTCTTATATTTGCTTCCATATTATTTACACTCATATTTAATCATTTTATTTTGTTCTCTCAATCACCAACTAATCAATCGACTAAATAGAATTAAAATTACCCAATTTTGGTACTTAGTGATCAATCCTCATAGGAATAATACTCTACTCACTTCTATATTACTTGATTACGACAGTGTACACTTGAACTATTTAATTGATCATGTACACTCGTAACAAATCTCGAACAGAGAACTTAAGTGGAACTTAGAAAAGATGGTGAATTTCAATTGGACAGACTAGGCATAGAAATTAGATGATGCACTTTGGGCTTATAGAACTGCCTTTAAGACACCAATTGGTACATCCCTATACCAATTGGTCTACGGAAAAGCATACTATCTTCTAGTAGAAATGGAGCATAAAGTATATTGGGTAATAAAAGCCTTAAATTTTGACCTAAAGGAAGCTAGTGAAAAGAGGCTTCTCCAACTTAATGAGCTTGGAGAATTCAGACAACAAGCTTATCAAAATGCCATGTTATACAAGGAGAAGACAAAAATGTGGCATGATAGAAGAATTTTGAGGAGAAAGTTCATACTAGGACAAAAAGTACTTTTATTTAACTCATAGTTAAAGCTCTTTCTAGGAAAGTTGAGATGAAGGTGGTCAAGACCTTTTACTGTGACTCAAGTATGGCCATATGGAACCATGGAAATTGAAGATGGTGATAAAAAAATCAAAGTGAATGGGAAAATGCTAAAGGAGTATAATGACGATACACTTAACACTTTGAAAACTGTCATCACATTTGAGGAACCAACAGGTAAGTCCTCCTTCTAGAATGAATAAATAAATAAATCAATAAAGTAAAAATTGGTTTGATCTTTGTCTAGCTAAAGACGTTAACGAAGGATGACTATTTGGGAGGCAACCCAAAACTTCTTTTCTACTCTCTCATTTTTCTTGCTACTCTCTCATTTTTCTTTTCTACTCACCTAAACACACTGCACTGCGGCAGAGAATTTAGTTTTCATTATTTTCATTACAAGTTAACATGGAAAAATCTCTTGTAAAGCTTAAGAACAAGTTCTCCACTCTTCCCAAAGATGTGTTCAGGAAGACATGTGATCACCACTGTAGAAGCAAATGTATGGTTCCTATAAATTAAGAAGATAAAATTAAATTTATAAAGGATGAACGGAGTAAGGAGTTACTGAATGATATCATTCAAACTCTTGAGATGCATCCGAGTGGTGATGTCCATCATATTCTTCTTAATTTAATAGATGTATTCAACAACGAAAAATGGCACTATTGTTGTCTTGAGAATCTGATGTTAAAAGACCCTATTTTCAAGTTTATAAGAAAATTAGATGGGAAGCAAATCCTCGATTCATAAAAATCGTTTAAGCCATTATTAGATGTAAAACTAGAGGAAGATGTGAGCCAAAATCGCAACTACTTTACATAATCATGCTTTTATCTAATCTGTCTTATCTTTTCAGCAGCTTTTGTCTAATTTGTTTTATCTTTTCAATAACTTTTGACCTTATTTCCTCTTTCTATTAATTTCTTCATGCAAATTATGCTGGTAATTCTATTGGAAATTTTTCAAACTTATTTGAAAAATGTTTGATTTGCATGATCTTGTTGTCACTATTTTAGTGTTATATATATGTACTCTTCCACTTGTAAATATGTACTCTTCCTTTTTAAATATGTACTCTTCTACTTGTAAACACAAATGGTCCAAGAGAAAAGAAGAGAAAAAGGGTATCACACAAAAATGTAGATTTACATCTATCTGCATTTTTGGTGAAACTAATTTGGGCAAGGATAGAGAGTTTCTAACTACAGCAAACGACCTTGGAAGTGCATCAGCTGCTAGACATATTAACTTTATATACAAGGGAGGCATCCAGGGCCTAAGGGGAAGTGTGGCAATTTCTGTATCCATGAATGGAAGCAACGGTTTAAGTATAAAGGCGAAGGAGTTGGAAGATCTCATCTTTTCCTTACCACAAGAGTTGTATGTTTCAAGCTTGCCTGAATGAATGGAACTAATGGGACAAATGTTTTACCATGCTCAAGCTTTTATCGCTCTACACGGTGGTTTGGAGACATTGGATGGAATTTCTAGCATTGCATATTAGGCTATGTTAAACTATCACAAAAAGCCATTAGGATTGTTAAATGTTAATAGTTTTTATAATAATCTATTGTCTTTGTTTGATCATGTTGTCGAAACAGGATTTATACTTCAAGCGACTTGCCATTCCATAATTTTTTGCACCAACTGCTGATCAGCTGCTCGATCAACTACAAACCTATGAACATAAACCAGATCTACTAGTCAAATAAATAAGTGGGCAATTTTTAGATAGCAATCAGAAGCATAACCCAAATACCACTCTTCGATTGTAACTTTCCTTAATCTCTTGGTTTTACTTTATTGTGTGTTTATGTTTAAAAAAAACTCTCTTTGAGCTCTAGAAGACATTGGGGACAATGTCTAATTTAGGTTGGGGGAGGAGAATTCTTTTTTATATTTAGTTAGTTAGTAAAACCATTAGATGTATGGGGTGTGGAAAAAATGGTAGAGTAAGGAGTTGTTCTTAACTCCTGAGACACATTTTATTAGTTCCACGTTTTTGTTCTTTCTTAAAAAAAGTAAATTTGAAAAAAAATTTATCCTGTTTAAATGCTTTGTAATGATCTTAAGAAGTATATACGTTTTGAGTATAGATAAATTGAATTTAGATATTTCATAGCATGAATGAACAACTGATTGTTGCAATTGGTAATGAATTTTGAGATTGAACGAGATGTGGTTGAAAGCCCAAACCGTCAGTTTTTGAGCCTATAATGATTATTTCTCTTATGTGTGATATTCACCTATTAAGTTGTTACTCTAGAACTTACTTTAAATCTAGTTGACATTATATTTCACATGCACATTCAAAGATGATAAAGGCATTTATTTTGTTTAGCCAGAGCCAAATAGCCAACCTTGCAATTATACCGTTGATAAGCCCCTTTGAGCTTAATTGACTGTTCCTTTATTCTCAACCCATTAACATATGCTTTAATGATATATCAAGTGCTTTCACCTAATTTGGAAGATTAGCAGAGCATTTCAAATTTTTGTGAAATGGGTTTTTAAAAAGTGTGGGACAGTATATATCATCAACTTTAGAGTTGTAGAAAAAAATGAAAAAAAAAAAGAGAAAAAAATTGAGTATTTGAATTGTGGGTTGTTGTGATGGAATAGATTTATTCAGAAGCTGGCCCTTTTTTCAATTGTTCTATTAATTTCTTAAATTTAGCCCTTCATATCATGTTTTACATTCCTTTTACCTTAACCCTATTACAACCCTTAATAAGTCCTTTTGATTTGAATTATGCATGTGAATTAGGTAGTGGAGATTGAGATTTTTTAGTAAACCTATGGTGGTGCAATTTTTTCGGTTGAATTTGAGCGAAACACTTACCCTTAAACACTTGAGAAATTGGGAGAATAAGTCACAATTTCGAACTCAGTTTATTCATTTACAAATAAAATTACCAGTTTATATTTTCGTTGATTCATAAATACTATGATCTCTTTACTTTTCAATTGTGTTCTTATTTATGACTTGACACTTCTAATTTTGTTAGCACTTATTAGTCACTCCTTGTCTGAAAACGTCCAAGAGCTAAGTGTGGGGGAATTTGATAAGTAAAATATTTTCATATTTATTTTCTCTTATTTTTTGGATGATATTTGAGCTCACTTTAATAAATTTGGGTGTAGTTAATAAATAAATAATGATTTTGGCATAAAATAGAATTTCTTGAAAAATACTAAATCAGACCCATTTTCAGTTTTCAGGCAATGTCTGGAGCTCTAGATGTCGGATTGAGATGTTCTTTATATGGATAAAAAGCTAAAAAAGATCTCTATAACTTTTATGTTGAGACCAAAAGTCATTTCTAACTCTAAGAATTTTGAATTTTGCATGGAAGTTGAGAGCGGGAATCATCTACCATTCCACCAATCATTCCATCTATTACATTTCATCTACCACTTCAACTTCCTCTTCATCTACTACTTCATCTACAACTTCGTCTTCCTTTTCACCTACTACTTTATCTACCACTTCATCTACCATACTCCATTCTTCCCTATATATAGGCATCCTCTCCCTCATATTTAACACACACCATTTCATATCTATTACTTTCATCTCTTTTCCACTTACACACAATTTCATATCCATTTATTTCCTCTCCTCTCCATATACACCATTTTAGAGTTAATTTCATGCATTGTATTTTCTTCTTACATGCCTCTTACATGGAAGGCTTAGATAGTCCTCCTTTATGGACGGTATCGTTTACCACCTACATGAAAGGTTTTACCTCTTAAAGGGATGGCTAGATTTTCTCCATTTTCATACATCTACTTGTTGTAAATTTATGTTTTAGAATTTAATATTCAAGTTTCATGCAATATTTATGAAGTTCTCAATTTATCTTGGTTTTGTTTTTAATTTCATTATAAGCTAAATTTCGATTTTCCTTGGGTTATGATGTAGCTTACTAATGACGGATTGAATCTTAACTTATTAATTCTAGTTTTAATTTTTCCTTCATGATTGAGTTTGAATTATTATTCTTAATGCTTTCGATTGATTGGCCATCTTTTGAATGATTTTAATATATATGTTGAGACCGGAAGGAGATGGATGCGTGTAGATCCTATAATTAAAACCATAACTTGCATATGAAATAGGAATATATTCATATGAGTAGTGTAGTCTTACTAAATTTCACAAATCTTAATACATGATCAATTGCTTAAATTTAGATAGAAATATATTGGATTCGCAATTAATTATAGAATTGCTTGACCTTGGAAGAGGCTAGCAATTAAATTGAGGAAACTCAACTATCAATCATGTGGAATACTTTGGACTATAATAGATAAGTGATTTAATCCAAAATTTGCAAAGTGAAATCTAACCCTAGGGATTTTTCTCATAGTTGCTTTCATATTACTTGCAGTCATATTTAATCATTTTTATTTTGTACTTTCAATCACCAACTAATTGATCAACTAACACTAGTACAAAATTCCCTTTTTAGACTGCCACATTTAGACCGGTTATGGCGAATAAGGTCTAAAAAAATTGACCACTGGCAGTTTTGTAATTATATAGAACTTCTAAGATCAGTTCTAAAAAATGCCAGTCTTAAAAAAAATTATTTAGACTGGTTATAAATAAAATCGGTCTTAAAATATCAAAATAATTTAAAAATAAAAAATTTAAACCTTTTAAGTCCAGTTTTAATTAAAACCAGTCTTAAATGTGAAAATTGTTAAAAATATTTCCCTCCCCTTTTAAGATCGGTTTTTATCAAAAACCTGTGTAAAATGTCAGCTTTTTCGACCATATTTTTACTCCTGTGCCCAGATCTCGTGTTCTATGAACCCTTTCTTCTCTTTTCGCCATTTCTCTGTGAGCTATGTCCCTGCTTGTTTTGAAATCGTCCATCACGCCCCATTCCTCATTTGCTCAACTCTCCTCTATCATTATTGTTGTCGTTGATGTGTTCGTCGTCACTGTTCTTTGATCATCATCACTCTCCTTCGCTGCCACCTCTATTCTCCGTAGTAACCATTCTCCTCTATCGTGACTTTCCTTTGTCAGTGCCGTGAATTTGAGTACTTCATTTTAACCTCAGTCGATGCGACCGTGACTTTAGGTAGAATCTCACTCCTTGGTCTTCAAATGGGTTATTACTACATATACATTTTTCTTGTTTTGGACCAAAAGTAAAGATGATGCTCTGGCTTGTGATATTTGGCTTGGAGTAATACCTTCAAAGTTCTATTTTAATTTAGTGTGATTGTTTGATTGTCAATGTTATTGGTTTGTTGAAACAATACTAGTTTCAAATGGTGCATGTTTAGATTCATTGAAATCTCTAAAACTCTATGGTTGTTGTTTTTTGTCTATCCTTTTGCTGTTGGATATAGGGTGCTGCAAGTATTGAGATATATATGGATCATAGTTGGATAAATGCTAAACAAATGAGTGTTGAATATGATAATAGGGTAAGGGGTTTTTTAGACTTTGCTATAAGAAATTATGATAATGGTAGTGGGAAGTTTTGTTGCCCTTATGTAGTATGTTTGAATGAGAAGCGACTAAGTGCTGTAGATATATATACACATTTAATTTGTGAAGGATTTTGTAAGAATTATACAGTATGGGTATGGCATGGTGACGAATTAGAAATGCCAAGATCATCTGAACAGGGGGAGTGACCTTTGATGATAACGAAGAATAAGTGTTGATGATGATGATGAACATTGTTTCCATTTCAATTAGTTTGGGTTGCCTGAGAAGACAGTGTATGAAGTATTTAATTTTGGCCATAATTTTATGATTCTACCTGTGATTGTGACTTTATTCTGTCTATGATTCTAACTCTGTCGTTGAAATGTCTGCTTACTGAGGGAAATGTTTTAACAAGGGAAATGGATGGCTTGCTGGTTGGGTAAATGTTTTAAACAGATCAATTCTTTTTTTTAAAAAAATTTTAGACCGATTCTTTCTAAAACCGGTCTAAAAAGTACATTTTAGACCAATATTTTGAAAAAAAACCAGTCCAAAATTGGTCTAAAAAGTACATTTTAGACCCGTTTTTTGAAAAGCCAGTCTTAAAAGTATTACTTTAAGACCCATTTGTTAGAAAACGCGTCATAAAAGTATTACTTTAAGACTGATGTTTTAGAAAACCGGTCTAAGAATTTGAACTTTTTATACCGGTTTTATTGAGAACCGGTCTAAAATGTTGAACTTTTTAGATAGGTTTCTTCGATAACCAATCTAAAAATAATTATTTTTAGATCAGTTTTATAAATAACCAGTTTTAAAACTATTTTTTAAGACCAGTTATTTAATTGGTCTAAAAAGTAGTAGACCTTTTAAGACCGGTTGTATCTAGACCTCAACTAGAACTGGTCTAAAATGTCATTTTTTATCGGTCTTAAAAGTGATTTTTCCACTAGTGTAAATAGAATTAAAATTACCCAATTTTGGTACTTAGTGATCAATCCTCATGGGAATGATACTCTACTCACTTTTGTATTACTTGTTTACGATAGTGTATACTTGCACTTTCTAATAGACCACTTACACTTGTAACACGCCTCACACACACTTTCTCATTTGCTTCATTCGGCCAGAAACAAAATATATATTGAGAGAGATGAGTAGGGAGCCGAGAGTAGAGGAGGTTGTCAAAAGTAGAGGAAGAAAGAGTTGATTAATTAATACAATCCTAAAATATGTCAAAGGTGAGTCTCTTATACCTTTCCCTATTTCATTTGGTCAATTTTGGTGGTAATTTGATGTTGTTTATGGTGGTTTTGGTGGCTGGAAATTTAGAGAAGTCACTAGAAAGTTTGTTGTCACTGAATAGGTTCATATACTGTCCATGCATGTCGATATTTGGGGTTTCTTGGTTCTGTTTTGAAGACACTGAACATAAAGCAGGAGAGTAGGCATGTACAAAGTTAAAATCCTTGAGGTTTAGAATCCAAAACCATGATTGCATATCATCTTGTTCTTCTTGTCTCCATTTTTGGAAAATAACGTGCTCCTACCTGATTTTGCAGAAGTTCAAACTGAGTTCATAAGTGGAATTTTCTTTGGTTTTTTTAATGTTTTGAGATGTTAGGATGTGCAGTTGGTAATAAAATCAAGGAAAGCTCAATTTGAAGTGAAAATAGTAGAGTTATTGAGTAATTAATTCATACTGTCAAATATGTAATCTTCTAGGAGTTATTCAATTTTGTGCTCTATTTTTATAAGTAAAAACATGTCCAATGTAACACCTTATTTCCAAAATCTATCTGATGAGTTTTAAGCAATAAATTCAAAGCATTAATCGATATTCTTCTTCAAAACTCTTTTAATTTCCAACCTCAAAATAAGATTCAAACGTGTAATTGAGTGGGTTTTTTTGAAAATTTCAAATCTCTTTGAAGCATCTTTTAGAAATTTTCAACTTCATATTACTCATCGATTCTTATCTTCATTTAATTCAATCAGAGTGATTCACTGCTCATTTCTCTACTCATTCTTAAATCATTCATTTACATATTCCTAAAGACTATTTAACTATGCATGTTCATACAAGTATTCTCATCATACAGTGATAAATTTACACAAGACTAGTTATCACATACAAATCTTCAATTTGCCATCACATTTTCTTCTTGCACATCTTCTTGCATTCCTCTTCTGAGCTTACCAACCTATATGAGATTCAAGAGAATCCCAGTAGCGAACAGTGCTAACAATGCATAGAAGGAATGCTTTGTGCAAGACATGCTTGCTTACATAAATTCATGCCAACATAATGGCATATATATATGCTTAATGTTCACATTACACTAATGGCCAAAGTATAAGTAAAACAGAGCTTTACTTGTTCACATATGCTTCATACAATTTATCAAAGCAACTAATACATCAATACACAAGCACACATACCAAGTTATGTAAGTTAGGAAAGTTCCTTGCCTTTTGGACTAATGTCATGTCCCCCTCTTTTTCCAACCATTGAAGTTTCTTGGGAATTCTTCCACTCTTTTGTTTCTTGACTTCTTATAGCCCTAGATATATAATCATGTCCTTAGGGTCATTTTACCAAATATGCCAGATTTTTCACCTATCTTTGAAAAATCATAACCTAATATAGGGAACTCCAAATGGGGTGGTTCAAAGTCCCATGTGAAGTTCTTTAAGTATAATTTAATGGAAAAATATCACCTACTTCTAGTTATACGCCTAGAATTCCAGAATCCTCAATTAAGACAACTGTGCTAGGATTTGTTCCAAATTCACTACTAAACTTTAAAAATCCATATCTCCTAAAGTACTAACCCAAATGGCACGTATTATATATTAAAATAAAAGTTAATATGTCTACTATTATTTTGTAAAATAACAGGATCATCAGACAATATTTGTTCATTCAAAATCACATCACAAACATAATGCCTCCAAAAAATGAAATCTGGCAGCACTATTCCTTTAACTTAAATTTTTGGGTTTTCAATTCAACCCTTCTAAAATCACAACCACACCTTAATCCCACACAATTTTGTCCAAGGAATCCATTGGAAACCTTAAAATCAACAAATTCATATTCTTTCCCTAAGATTACAGTTATGGCTGAAACTTAGGTGTTCTTGGGTCAAAAATTCAGTTTTTGATTTTAATGCTTCTAGAACTGACTTCTCACCACTATCCCACATAGTTTTCCATCCTGAACCCATAGGAAGCATAAGAACTTATAAAATCACACTCCTTCCCCATAAATTAGGGTCTGGCCAAAACAGGGTAGCCCCACAACTCCAAAATTCAGTAATCAAAACTTAGAGTATTATGCTCAAATTAGAGCTTATATGTACCTCTACTCGATTGACTACAAAAAATATCAAATTACTGACAAAATTTTAGTTTTCTGATAGAGTACTAACGGATTAGGGACGGAAATGAAATTACCGATGGAATACGTTCCGTCTCTAAAAAGTACGTGGCAAATTGATTTGTCGACAATATTTTTATTCAGTTGGAAATTATCGATGAAATTTTTTGACGAAACATTTGTAACACTCCATTTTTATTCACCAAGATAACTTGTAATTATTTGTGGCATACAATAGAATAAAATGGTGAATGTTGATGTAATTGGAATTTAAGAAGCTAGTAAATTTTCATTTTCATGAGAATTGGACTAAAACAAGTTATAAAACTAATTTTTAGGTTGTTTCAAAAAGCCCATTATCAAAACCTAAAATGGAGGAATAAATGAACACAAGTCTTAGGCCCAATTAAGTGTGATTTTTGCTCAAGAAGAGGAAAAAGGAGAAGGCCTAAATTTTCCAAATAAAGCAAGAAGCAATATTTTGATAAATAATTAAGGGCTTTTTTCAGCCAAATAAAGGAAATGAGGGGAAAAATAAATATTGGAGATAAATATCCCAATTTTGGAGTATTCTTGGCCAAGTAAAATCAATTTGGAAAAGTCAAAAAGTATCATGTACTAAATTAATTAATTGATGAAAGATATTATGGGAAATGCATGAAACAAATATTGTTTCTCTTTCCTCTTGTCAATTTTGTC